>OX451393.1:12970570-13506599 GCA_949629135.1 Eremobia ochroleuca
TGGCCAGTAAAACTAAAACAGCACATAAAACCTTTACAATTTTTTTAATGACTTATTTCCTCTCTGAAATAGGTCAATTGGGTAGTTGCATGATATTGAATACTATATATTCTAGTAGATAATATATCCACACATGTAATACAATAATAGAATTCGTAATCAAATTTGAAATCGGTCGAAAAATAAAAAACTTATAACTTATAGAAACTTTTTGTCTATCTCTTTCTCGCAAAACGAAGTTTTGCATGTAATTTATATGGCGATACTGAACTATGACGTCACAATTCAGTATTTCCCTCTCTGTCTAATTGAGAGTTTTGAACGCTCATATCTTTTCAATTTTTAAAAATATTAAAAAACTGTTTATACCAAGCTATTAGTGAGGTAAAAAAGCTTCAATTTAAATAATAAAAAAAAATTAGTCAACTCGCGGATTGAATTAAAAATCAGTTGGGGTGTCTGAGGTTTTGCGCATTTAACGTTACACGTTGTATACAGTTACGCACAATCAGTAGAGTACAGTGGAAACCACATACATATATGCAATAAATTATACCACATACTTGTTATCGCCTTTTCTGACGATATACAAAAAAATAACGAAATCGGTTGCGAAAAAAAAATCAGCTGTTCCCTACATTTACGTTCGCATAACTCGTCTAAATGTAGGGAACAGCTGATTTTTTTCACAGCAGTTGTTCCCTAGATGTGGTTTCCATTCTGTATAAGGGTAACGTCAGGCTTGCGGGGTACGATAATTGATAACTATAAAATGTAGGCATGGTACACTCGATAAAAAAAAAATAGATTAGCCGCCTAGATTCGCACGCCGGAAACAGCTCATGGACCCATATCCTCAATAGTGTAATGTAATTACTCTAATTTGATTACGTTTTCAAGCATATAAACAAATGTCAAATCAAAAACTAACATAAACTAAGAGTGCTAAACATTTTATGATAAACAGGTCATAGGCAGAATCATGATGATTCCTTTTGGAGGTAAACGTAAGCGGCAGAACGACGAGCTGGCCATGATAGTGGAACCTATCACCTACAGCGACGCAGTCAAGAAGTACGGCATCGAGTTCAAACAGATCACTGCCAGGGATCGGGTAAGGCACTTCACAAACTTAAATAAATACTCATTTATGGTAATAATTCGTCCATATTTAAATCATCATCATCATCATCTGCCTAGCCTTGTCCCAAATATGTTGGGGTCGGCTTCCAGTCTAACCGGATGCAGCTGAATACCAGTATTTTACATGGAGCGACTGCCTATCTGACCTCCACAACCCAGTATCTAAGTAATACGATACCCCTTGGTAAGACTGGTTGTCAGACTTTCGGGCTTCTGACGACCCGTAACGACTGTCAAAGATACACGAATGACAGCCGGGACCAACAGCTTAACGTGCTTTCCGAGGCACGGAGGGGTCTTGATACGTGAAGATTGTCACCCATCCACGGATCAACCGCGGCAAGCGTAGCTTAACCTGATCAATCGACCCGTGCGGCTGTTAATACTTAGCCACAAGCCAATTCGTTCATATTTAATTGAACAATCAAAATGTCTAGGGTAGAGATCACTTTGGCTAATAATAATAAATACAATTATACAGAATTAAAAACAAAATAACAAAAAATAATGCGCAGTTTGCAAGTAGCAAATTGGGATGGGATTCAATGTAATTCATTAGTCTTTAGCCCAATTGGACTAAAATATTTCCTCATCTTTGCCAACTTTTTTTTTAAATTTAATTCTTCGATTGGCTTGTCAATAAATTTGAAGTTTAAAAATCTGCAGAATTTGATGAAAGTGAATGTTAAAACATTATTGCTCTAGTTCAGTCGGTTCATTTATATAAACAGAAAGTTGTTACTAAATATTCCATTTGGGCTTAGAACAAACACTCCACTTGACGTAAACGAGTGTCTGAGTGAAATGGGTAAAAAGTAAAAAAAAAACAATTACTGTTGCATAGTTTTCTTTCTTGTATCAAGTAAATCGACACCATGAAGAAGACTGACGTAACATTCCATAATTTCATTCTTTATAAAATATGTGACAACGGTCATCACCGAATGAAAACGTCGTTTTTAACCTTGACCTAAATGGTAGATATAAACTCGCGCAGTCTTCTCTAGAATGAGGAAAACACTGACAGAAATTACAGGCTAATATTATTATTACTATATTTTCATTAAAAACCTTCATTGCCGAAATTACACGGGTTTTTATCGTCAACAGACCACACAGCAGAAGTTATCAGCAACTCCTCGAGATGCGTACCCCGAGCGCTTCCCTCTCTCGGACGTGGCAGACATAAAGTTCTGCCCCACCTTCAAACAACACCACAAGCTAGCGCTCGCCATGCACGCCGGCCTCGTATTCATCATCACTGTATGATACTTGCTCCTATATTATTTTATAAGCACTTATTAATACGCAAACATGATAGTATAGTGCGACAAACTTATTTGACCCGGTGGCTGGAATTGAAACTAACCTGATCACTATGAAAAGTGACAACTTCTGTATTTTTTTGTTCACCGACAGCGACGCCGACGGGCCAGATGGGTTTGTTTGACCAAAGGTACAGTCCTGTCACAGTTTAGCTCTGGTACAGCAACCCAATAGCAAACTTATTGTAACGACAGTAAAGATCACTGTGATTTTGACAGACTTGTCAGTAGCAGAAACCCCACAGCAACCTTATTGTAACGATAATAAAGATCACTGTGATTTTGACAGTGATGCAGAGGTAAAATAACCGTGAAAGGACTGTACACCCAGTTTCTGAAAACCTGATCAAGTCTCTTTGTCAAAATTCTTGTAAGTTTTTTGTTATTGGCTAAGAAAAAGGACGTCGTACAATCATGTCAGTTGATGTGTGATTTGAAAAGGGAATTAATAGACTTTGGGGGTCACTAAGCGAGGCGAATAAAACTATTTATAAGAAATGTAAAGCAACTGTTATCGAAATGAATGAAAGTAATTTATATACTAACTGTAAGAGTAAGCTTTATATTATAGATGTAGGTTGTGTCTTAATTGAAATGACATATTATTGAATGAACGAAAACGAATGAAAGGAGTTTCAAATGTTGTGGCGTATACGATTAAGACCGTCTGGGAGTGGTTTATCTAAATTTTTTCCCAAGTTTATTTGTTACTAGCAGCCGCCGGCGGTTTCACCTGCATAAGTTTCGATCCCATGGGAATGTCGGGCTAAAAAGTATCCTACGTCCTAATCCAGGCTTACGGTATGTGCCAATTTCATCCAAATCCGTTCACCCGTTTTGGCGTGAAAGCGTAACAAACAAACATACAAAAATCAAATGTTTTTTCTTTATAATATTATTTTAGATTTTTAATGAGGGGAACATTACAAAACCTTTACCTACAAACATGTAACTTTAAAAAGACCCGTCTATCATTTTTTTTTAAATTTTCTTTTGCCTGTTTGAATGATGTAAGAATTATTTCAGTTTGAATGATTCCATTATGTCAGTACTATTACGATAGTGATAGTAGTATTGAATGTTCGTCATGAAAGGTCGTCATCAAAACTTATTTTAATTAATGCAAGAGCCTAGCACAGAGCTAACTCTGTGTTAGGCTCTTGCAATTCAGTGCAAAATAATAATTAATGGTTTGATTTTACTAGAATCATATTTTAAACAAATATAATGAGGCGAAGTTTTTCTTTTGTTTCGGCTTTTCACCGTTTCGACAGCCACATATAAGGCGTACAATATACCAAAGAAAATATATTCGTAAATAAAAAACCATGACGCATTTTGGTAAACTTGTGAGTACCACTGGGAATTATTGGTATTGCCTAGAGTTTTATCATTCGTTACTTTATTTTTAATCTAGAACAAAGTAAGGAAATCGTGAAAAGAGAGATCTCAAGTGCAAATGAAAGATTTATTCGTATCTCATGGCTGTATAGGTTTGCTTAGAAGTGTCAGACCTGTTAGTTTTGTCTTATTACAACATCTTAACAAGAAGGCTAGAGGCGTTTTGTTTCAGAAATATATGATTATATTAAATTAATAATGCGGGATGAACAGTGAAAGATATCTCTAATCTCCAAGTATGTTTCAAAATCTTCCAACACCAAAAACTTTTACTAGCGATGAATGGCATTCGGTATTTTATGTCCAAATTATCAAATGACTGACGTAATCTTTATGAACGATTGTGTTGTTTGTGACCGATATAAGAGAATCGTCATGAAAGTAGTAAGCTAGGGAGATAAATATATTTTTCTCATTAAAAGTAAAACATTTAAAATAATCAGTAAAGAAAAACATGGTATATTAGATAGACACAAAACTATCAATAATTGGAGAATGAAGATTAAATGTTTGTTGAAGATCGAAAATAATAATCAAGAATTTTAAAAATCTGTTCTAGAGGAATAGATATTATGGTCTATGGATGAAAAGAAGAATGAAAATCATAGAGTAACGTTTGCAGTAGAAAGATCAAATGTATTGTCAATAAGAATATAGCGTAACCGTGTGCTAGCTAGAAACTAATAAATATGTAATATTATCCACATTCATTGTATTGAATATATGTAGATATATGGATATAGTTTCATTTAAGATAAATAATAATACTGATATGTTTAACGTTTTAACCCTATTTTATCTATCTTAATTGAATTCTTGCAATACGTTGTTAGTTATTTTGAAGTAGTTACTTTGACTCTAGTTTCGCTTCTAAGACATTCGACCATTCAAAGTCGCAAATTGCGTGTACATCCTGTGTTGTATCTATGTATTAGCTTACAGATATTGTATAAGGGTTTTTATGTTATGTGAAAGCACATAAAAGTGTAAATTTTATTTTTGTTAGGTATGTATAATAAGCGTTTTATGTATGTATAAATTATGAAAGCCTCAAATTATATAATTCCAAGTTTTTAACAGTGAAGTTTGGTTATAATTTTAGTCTGAAGGAAAACTCTTTGAAACACAATTTTTTTTTACATTCTGCGCATTTTGTTGCATTTACATCTTTTCTTCTAAAACCGCAAAGTGTACGTCAAGCGTTAAGGCATTGCGTAGTATGTCCACACAACATGACGCACTCGCACCTCACACACAAGTTTACTTCAATGTTTGTGGTGAAATGAACAAGCTTTTTACTGACTTCATCGGAGTTACTCACTTTGATGAGATGAGTGAATAATGTATGCGTCATTCGTAACTCATCTCCTACATTTACAGCCCTTTCTCTGTGTAAATATTATTCTGTAGCGTCATTTGACGTAGAGATTAGTCCCGTCTCGATGCTTTATTTTCGACACCAATGCCGATAGTCAAATTATACTTACAATCAAATTGTTACATCACATTCCCTTTGCTGTACACAGTACGAAATGATTACAATGTTGAAAAGTGTTTTTACTGGTTTCGAATTTAAGGCCTCGGGATGGGTCAAACTAATGGCTAAGTTCAATTTGATTAGGAAATTGTGCGGAAATATTTTATCTAGTTGATTGTTTTTACTCGACTGTGACAAGCCCAAAAAGAGGGTAATATTATTTTTTGGAATTTATCGCATACACTGTCAACGAATCTTTATCGATTTTCATTAACATCACAAAAGTTAGTTTTTTTTCGTGCCTACGTTTCGAAGTCATCATTTTAACATTGGCGTACATATTACTTTATGTGAAAATGTTTAATGTTAATCTCGATTGCCATTTTTAATAATAATAATATCTTTATATGTTTATAAAAAGGGGCAATTATTTACGGGAAAAGAACTTTAATTAAAGTAGTTGTAGTTTATTTATTCTTAGGTAATATCAGAAACTTTATATCGGATTCTACAGTGATATTATTATTTAACTTCCTTGTATATCTTGTTTGATTGTGATATGCTTGTTGCAAATAAACTTTTTATATAAATATGGCCTTTTTGTTGTATCTGACCTATGAGATTTTATAGAAAATTTACAAAGCAAGTGTTGCTGAAAATTGTTTCTTTTTTTTTTCTGTTTATTTAAGGATTTTTTATACATTAAGTATATGTCAATTCCATCGTAGCCTAACTTAAACTAAAACACTCACTAATTATGGTTTACGGCTAAATAACATAAACAGCGCTTTAGCGGCTTCAGAAGAAGGAGAGGACAACATTTCGTGGAACATACCCACACTGGTTCTGCTTAAGTAGAATGTACTTATCAGTAACTCTCGATCCGTCTCGTAACGCACATATTCCACCAAAATTGAAAATTGTGAAAGAGCTTAGTTGAAGGTGTGAGTCATCATTAGTTCGCATTGCGACTTTAAAGCTTTATTGTATCAAATTAAAAAAAAAAAGACTAACGCTGGGTCGGATACATGAGCCTTCTTGGTATTTCTGAAGTACGTACCTATAAAAATAAAAAATGATTGCTGCTTCTGTTTTGACACCAAGTTTAGTAATATTTCAGCAAAATGATGACCCGTGAAGTCTGACATTCTATACCGTGAAAAGAAAAATAATTTTCAAGCTTATTCACGTAGAAACTGCTAGCCGGTCACGTAAAACACTGACCTGTCTGTATCTACAGACAGTGAACTTTTATGGACTTTGCTGTTTACATTTCCCCAAATTTGAAATCTCATTCTCATCTAAATTGTATTGTTACACCGAGGGACAGGACTAAAACAAAGCGTCTGCAGAAACAATTATTTATAAATAAATATGGAGAAATGCCGAGTTATTTATTGTTATGTAGAAGAAAGGAATATTATTTACTTAGACAAGTTAATTTTATTTACATTCAGGGCTTCTTATTGTTTGCTGGCCAAGTGGTACTCTATCATTTAAATTATTATTGTAAATACGAAGAGCATCGTCGACTTTGTCGGCAACATTGCAGAAACAAGAGTTTGTCAGCGTTTATTTTATCGTGACCGTCTCGTCTCGCGTCTCGTTCGGTTCGGCAGTGAAGCGAGCGAGGTCGCCTGCCCGTCAGTGAGGCTCAAACCGCTGCGCGCACGGAACGCCTTGCGATTGTTGCCGGTAGCGCGCGTATCTTCACGATAACACACATTTATTTAATAATTTTTTAGTACCAACATAAAATATATAAACAAATATTTTATTCAATAATAATACACTTAAATAATATTGTTAACCGGAATTAATAAAATAATTAAAACAAACTGCGATGTTTATGTTTTTCGAAAAACAAATAATATGAACTGAGGAGCTCGTAACAGAGACTTTGAATTTTAAATTTCGATTGTGAGAAACTTTTGAAAATGATGATGGCTAGCGCGAAACTGGTGAGGGACTGCAGCTCGGAGCTGAGTTCTGATGTGCGGTCCCTGTCGGTGGCCTCTTCGACGGAAGAACAGGACTCCACCACCACGGAGTCAGAATACACCGAGGAAGAAAAGGAGTACGAACTAGAGGACCTCCAAATATTGAAAACTATTGGTAAGTGACATGATACCCATCTACTTTTTGCAAATAACTCGAGAATATTTTTTAAAGAGAGCCGAGCGTACCTGTCGTCATTTCACTGATGACGAAACTAGGCAAATAAAGATCGATCTATCAACAGATAATATTGTAAACCAGCCTATAATTAAGTGCGACTTCATTTAAAATAAGCAATTTATAGTCCAGGAGTCTCGAAGCAAACTTAACAACACTTGTGCATTTTCCATGACTCCAGAACTCTATAAATAGTGAAGACTCACATTTTGCTAATTTTACAAGATAGTCACCGTCATTTAAAACCTTCCGATATAGTAAAAGTTAGGTATATGAATCATTGCCCGTCTCTGCCCACATGAATTAGATAAATATAAAAACGTCGTTCGCTGGAAAATATATTTTTCTTTTCAGTGAAAATCAGTAAATATCGAACTTATTCCTGGCCATTTGTATAACTTTTAACAAATTACAGTTGCCGTGTTAGTCTAAACTATCACTTATTTTCTGTCGTTACGTTATCCGTCGTTATTATAAGCGCTGTCTTAGCTGTCCGTTATTTGTAATGATTTCTTGGGAAACACGGATATAAAGAAAGATGATTAAGTCTTGATAGTAAATGACGCCGATAACTTTAATTAAATGTTTATGTATTTCCCATGAGTTCTGAGTGGTACAGTTATAAATTAAGGACTCCATAAAATAATTTCTCATAACATTATAATATTTACACAATTACATAAATATTAATTGCAGAAAAGCTTAGCTTTCTCTAAACATTTTCTACTGGTGGTAAAAATTTAGTGTTGTGAGGGGGCGCCCTTTCTCCCCTGGCACCACTTCCATGAAACGGTGACGTGTGAAAAACAAATTATGGTAGGTTACCACAATTTGTTTTTCACACGTCACCGTTTGATTGTCAATCGCCCGTTTTAACGATTCGTTTTCGCTTTTTATCTGATTTGAGGGTAGATTTTCAAAAATTAATTTCTCGAAAAACATGCATTACCTTTTAATAAGAGTGGTAGCGTCATAATCGGTGGCCCAACCCCTACCAGCTTTAACCCCTTTTACCTCCCAACTCCTGCCAAACGATACTAAATCCAACTCCTATAGGTAGTTATTTTATTCTTTTGTATCGTATTACCCAGTAACTGGGTTGTGGAGGTCAGATAGGTAGTCGCTCCATGTAAAATATAAAAGCTGACCCCAACATAGTTGGGAAAAGACTAGGCAGATGATGAGTTATTTTATTATTTTACAATATATTTTTTAAAGAATTGGTTAGGTGCTGCGGCTGATAGTAGGTGTGTTTACATGAACTAAGGTAACTTTTAGCAGATTCCCTTAGTCGTAAAGGTAAAAGTTTGGTTCCATTATGCTGTGCTGCATCTGCAGGTACATAGCTCTTGAAACTGCACTGACACAGTGGAGAATAATCTGCTGTTTAGGCGAATAGGGAAAACATTGTTTAATCAAGTTCAGTGTAGTGTTTTGTTTTAACAGACCGTAGCACGTGGACCGTGTTTTGTTTGATCATGGTGTTATTTGTTTTGACACTGCAAATCGCGGATTCATAGCCTAACCATTGATCATTCAAGCCATGTGCTGTTCTACAGTATAATAGCGCAGTGTTAGAGCGTTTAATTTCGCTTAAATTGAAATAAAAATAAAAGCGATGCCGAATGACATAATGGCTTACCGTAAACACATTAATATTCTGTCCGTAGGTTTGTATGTTTCCACTTGATCGGACAGTTTTAGATCTCTTATTTCATCAGTACAATACAAATTTTCGGACAAAATCGCTCTTATTCTCTCAGGATTAAGACCACATCTGTTCTAGGCGATTATTCAAAACGCTGTTTTATTGTTTGACCATGTAGTAGTATTTCAAAAGATGTCATAAGATTATTTTCTTGTCCACTTTAAAAATGTACAACGTAATTTATGATTAGGAAAATTAGAGAAAACAGGTTTTTTTTACGAGTTTCTTTTACCAGCTTCAATAGTGTGTATCTACTCGTATGTATATCGAAAGCTCTTTTCATATCTATCTGTCAGTCCGTGATGGATCGCGTGGAAATTGTGCGTACCTATTATCTAAACGTATCTGCTTGTTTCATGTACACGTCTCGCGGAAAGTGAATTATTTTTCTGTAACACATAAAATATAAGTGACTGCGACACGTGACGAGAACTCTGAAGTTGTTAACAACATAATGACTATATTTTATAAATATGTTTGATTTTCTTTTTCATAATCTATCTGACGTAATCTTTGTACACTATATATCGATCGTGATGAGTATTAAAGTTGTTTTAATAAATATGCCAAAACAAAAATAAATGGATCAAGGACATAATGAGTATGTAATTATTGATATCATTATCGCCGTGTATAATGTGAGTGCAGGTGATAACACCTCGACCCAATTCTAGGAGAGTGGAATATAGGCCAAGGGTGGCCGAGCCACCCGTGACCCAGTAGGATGTGGCCCGGGTATTGACATTTCCTGTTTTCTGTGCACATTATTTTTTATTACGCCATTTAGATTAGCAATGTTTGAGTGTATTTGGGTATATATAAAGAAAGTTATTGACGTCAGGTTGCCCTCTACTGTACCCACTTAAGTAAACAATGAATTGTGTAATTCGAAATTCTGGTATATCTTAGTGTTTAGTGTCATGATGGACTAGTAGTGATCACTGTTTCAAGCGTTTTTTTTTTCAGAATTTAGATAACAATACAATGCATTCATTCATTCTATGCAATGGCAAAATTATCAAGAACGTACGGTAAGGTGTACGGTACTTTAATTATAATTTTAATCTAAGATTCGACACAAACCATAAACTAACCAAGATTACATGAAACGGTAAAGTGATATTAAAACAAATGTAAGTGAATCGAGTGCAAAAGTTATAATTATATACCCACAAGTAACTGCAGGAAATCACAAATTGCTAGTTGGAATAAGTCAGCGCAGAATGGTCTATGTAGGTACCTAATAGCTGAGATATGAATGATAAATGATAATGCTGAAACTGCTGCCTACTTGTTGACCCAGTTACATATTAAAGAAACACCTAATAAAGTTCACCGAAGTCCGCAATCAAATCATGCAATAACTGCAAGCTTAGTAACAATAAAGACATTATTAAGAATCTAATGAAACGAAATGGAAACTACTAATATCGGGGAAAGTTTAGAGACGCGATAACACTTTATACATGTTCAAACTCTGATCAGTATTCTGGATGAAGAATAAAGACTTGTATTGCACTCATATCGAGCGAGATGTGTGCTGCTGTGCATTAAAAGTTGAATTGTACTTGGCAGTGATTTAAACAAGTAAAACGCGTAAACCGTTACCGTAATAGAGAAAAGACAATGGTTTTCAAGGGTGCAAGAAGGGAAGAGTCCCACCAAAGATCATGTTAATATTTATGTTGAACTTTAGAACATAGTCTACTAGATAGGTACTCTACATGAACATGTGGAGCTTTTAATAGATCGCTGTAAGGAACCGTTGAAGGGATGGAATCCACTGATCGTGTTGGCATGTAGAGCTATCAATATAGTCAGTGTCCGGATTGTTGACAGAAATATGTGCTTGTTGTTATTAGTGCACTCTAAGATGCTGCTGTCAATCAAATCTATTGGAAAAATCCATCAACAACCGCTACATAAAGGCAAGAGTTTATTCTACACCGCCGTCCGTTGAAAATGAGACATATTGTGTATAAGAGCTCTCATGGTTTATGTAATGAAATTTTCCCCAACCCGCATGGGGTTGCCTCGCAACCACATATGTTTCGGGCGAGAACCACACCATGAAAATCAAAAATCGATTTTACGTTCATTAGTATCTACCTGAAAAAAGTTGATGAAAACTGCCTCCTGAAACTAAGGAACTTTAAACACGTTTTCTGAAAATACGGATTCAGAATGGACCATGATTATGAAATAAATAGAGTTATGTCGTTATATTATTGTACAATTATACGCTTTGTATTTACAGGGCGGGCAGTAGTCCAAGCGGTATAATTACAAGTGTGAAAAACATGTACAGTCTAAAGATCGGAATGGTGCATAACTATTTGGACTAGTTAAACATCAAAGATGATTTAGGAATGGCTTAATTAGTCTCGGGCCGAGATTTGAGTTCTATGCATTTGCTTTTTCAAAATCCTAAGTTAGGTACCGATTGGTCGTGGGATGGGATTTTAACCTTCCTCGACCACAAGTTGGAAAGCTGCGACGCAAAAATGGAATTGGGTTGGACACACTTGCCGCATGTCAGACGTCCAAACTTACGACCCAATGGGTAATGGGTCCCTCTTAATGGCAAGTGACATTCTGGCAGGCCCAGACGGAGATGGTAGGATGAGCTGGTCTCCTTCAGCAAGAACTGGTCCTTAGCAGCTTTAAACAGAGAAGTGGAGAGTGAGTAGGGAAGCCTTTGCCCTGCAGTGGGATATCATAGGCTTTTAATAAAATCATAATTTATCAATACCTAGTATCGAAATCGGTCAATTGTAACTATGTGCGCAGGCGCACAGTAGTAGATAGAGTTCTACCTAACCTATAAATACGAGATTACAGTCGCTTTCGTAACGGTTAGGGATGTAGGGATGTACCTATAAGGTTTCATATTCTCTGTTCTTTACAATGAAATTGGAACGACGAAGGTGTCGTATGGCTCGCATAGGTAGGCACCTAAAATATATTTGTACATCGTGGCAGACAGTTAATTGTGGAGGTGAAACAGAGCACGAAAGTCTCTCGGGTAGGCAGTAGGTACAGGCACACAGATCTAGTTTGTGCATTATCCTCGCGATGCCATTCGGTGCTCCAGTTACCGTGCTAACGACTCCATCACGCGCCCGCGCCGCTTTGTCCGCCATGCCGCCGCAAACATGATGAGTTTGAGTGAATTACCTACAACTATCTGCCATAACAAACATGATGACGAATAATATGTAGCAGCACAATATAACTTAGGTATTATAAATTACTTTACGTGCAATGGCGTTTACAATGAAATGAGACACCCATGAGATAATGATGAAACAAGAAATAATGAATAGGCCGATCAGTAACAACAACATAAATGTACAGATAAGATGAGCAAAGAGGATGTAACCATACGATATTGTTTATAATATGCAACGTTGCGGAACGGTTAGTAATTGAAACGAATAGCACAGACAAAAGAATTCATTTGTGCTTACGTTTACGCACGCGAACGATTGTTTTTTGTCACGCGTGATTAACAACAGATATGTGGGTTAGTGTGTCGCGTGTCCACTACCATAATGGTAACCAGATAATAACTATATTGTTTAATTAGTGCATTTCATGACATTCTTGCCATAGCCACGAGGTTAAAATGGCAACCGATGAATTTAAGATAAGTTAAACAATACCGCTTAACCTGTGCGTAATGGTAGATATGACATTTTTAGTCCCTTATCAAAACGCAATTGGTATAACTAAAAGAAAATGTATAGGTAATGCAACAACATTTACCGTTGTTCAACTACATGTTAGAGCCGTGAAATCTGCGAAATGAGCTGTTCCCATACTCCATAGTGCACTTGTGCACAATTGAAAGTAGGTACTTGTGCGTGAAGTTAAATTAAGAAAAGAAAGTTGTTAAGAACAATGAGGCAGGCGGAGCGGTGCGCAGACGCAGGTCCAGACGGAAATGGGACCGGTCGAATACTGCATACACCTAAATGTTCCCACTGATTGCCAACAAACCAAGCACTAAACATGACAAGACATGAAGTTTATCAGCTTTTGTGGCACAACAATAACCAAGCCAGTCACTATAAATCTTAGTTCTAGTCCAGTACTGGTAAAGTCCACAACGGTTCCACACCAGAAGTCCAACAACAATTTGCAGGCTGACTACAAATAGTTTAGACCAATATTCAATTTTACCAAATTCTCTACGCTAACGTATTTGCAAAAGAAAAAAAAAACTGCTGGGACAACCAACAACACCGAGGAACATTATCAACATCAATTCGTGTACCTAAATCAATAAAATCGGTGGTAAAAAATTACTGACGAATCGTAGATCTATAAATAATTAAGACTATTATGTCGATTGTAGTAAACAATTCGCCGCACCGGCCGGCGGCATCCATTCCTACAATAAAATGTAAATTTTGCGGATAAGTCCATCATCAGATCTTTAGTTCTGTCTTTGTTTATTAACTTTACGACCATGAATCTCTGGAAATACAGCTTTCTAAGATATCAGGCTTCGTGAAAACACAGACATGTTCTTAAATTAGCAAATCATTACCCATAAACCTCTCTGAATAATGCATGTATCCAGCCATCATGAAAGTGCCAAGGTATGGAACATGAATGCAATGCCCTTGACCGTTTTCCATCGTGTCGTTATTATGTTGTCATAATTATTAATATGCATGTAAACTGGGAAGCGGGCGAGGTCGGTGAGAACACTCGTGACTGGTCCCATCTCTTAATCCTCGTCTTGTTTCTGCTAACCAGCATTTACAGAATCAATTGTTACATGTTGTACGACACCATCTGGTATATTCACCGTTTGATATATTCAAAGTTCATCATTTTCTCTGAGTTCTACTTCCCTGTTATAACACTTTTCAATGCGGTTAATAATTTGCCAATTTATATCCTATGCAAATATTGCCGAATAGTAATAAAGGAAATGAATATATTTTTTTTAAACCTACTGGTTTTTCGCTTTCTAGAAATAGAGTTCTAAAAATATTCGTTAGATCAGTGCAAATCTGAATCTCATAGTTGTAAAACCAGACCTAAACTTGTAAAAAGATTTGTTGGTCATCAAGAGATCAGCTCTGACGTTTGTGGGTTATTAACTTGTTCTTTTTTGCTACATTGTTCACGTTTTACCTTTTAGAAGCGTGTAAACAGTCTAATTGCGTAGTTACACCGGTAACAAAACGATGTTCGACTGTTTTCCTTGTACTTGCCGCTGGAGTAAGTCCAGCAGACGTAGCTCGTTCACGTGCCAAGACATATGTCACAGATTTTGTCAAATTTTATACAAGAAGAGATTCTACGACACTATATTTCTCATAGCGAGTGCGTGCTAGGCTGCAGTCGTGAACATACAACACTCGCATGTACTTTCTCCAGCACGAGTCGGTATATAGCAACCGTGACATTGCGTGCTTATCGGTTACACAGTAAAAACTCGCTAGAAATAACTAATACAATACCTATTCGCAATCACAAACAATGGGTTTGTGCAGCGGCTGCTTGATAGCCTCGTGGTTGCGATTACTACTACTACTTAACATTAACAAAACAGCATTTTTTTGTTATGTAATTAAGTAGGTAGATTATTTTCTATATTTTTTAAGTATATTATCTAATATACAGATATCTAATATATATATGTATATATATACAGCATTATTTTTAGTATATGGCAAACCCGAAACACGTGTCTAGTATTTTTATGTAAAAAATCTATGTACAAAATTACAAAACTGTATCATGAAAAATTAAGAAGTTATAAGCTTGTTATGTTACCTGATTGTCCGTACAAAAAGTTGGTTACAACACTTACAACTTAACACGCGCCAGCGGCCGACCGGCTGTGACCTGTGTTGTGCGCATATTATGATTGCGGATATGTACTTAGTGTCGCTCGGTGTCCAACTTTTTACCATTTTAAAATATTTTTGGGACAAAATATAACACGGTGTAAAAACTATTGGAATCGATTCTTCTGATTGCTTATTCTGAACAAACTATATTCAGGTTTGCAGTATACGAAAAATGATGTTGTATACAGCGTGTAACGGAAGGGGGGTATCAACCCTGAAGGAGGTGAATGTGCTCATGAAACTCAACAACTTTCCCCAAAGAACATAGGTCGAAATATGAAAAAAAAATTTGGCCCTCCCTTACAAAACTGACTACCAGCTGATTGATTTACTATGGGAGGGCCAAATTTTTTTTTCATATTTCGACCTATGTTCTTTGGGGAAAGTTGTTGAGTTTCATGAGCACATTCACCTCCTTCAGGGTTGATACCCCCCTTCCGTTACACGCTGTATAATATAGTATATTTATTATTTTATTAGCAGTGTATGTCTTTCGGCTGATGGTATTACATAAACCGTTATTAAAGTGCAAATCGAAAAAGGTGGTTTTACTGTCTTGAATTTAGTGCATTACGACAAATTAAATCCGAAGATAATTAAGTAATATCCATGAATTACATTGCATTTAGTTGATACTTAAACTGACACCTAAGATACCTCTTACTCGTAGAAACACATTGCAAATGGTCTACTGTACCTAATTTGAGTGAATTAATAATAAGTCTTATTCTTAATCCACTCTAGATTACATACCAACGTACATAAATGTTCCTTTTCTTTTATATTTTGGATTAAAAATACAATGCTAAACAAAAATAAAGTGTAAAAATTACATAAAACATAACGCTCAATCAATCGAAGACAGGTTTGTTTATGCAACACTACGTAATCGATAAGATTTTCGGCACACCAAATAGCCGGCTCAGAGACACGAAAAAGTGAAATGTTCTCTAAGAGTCAACAAACTCGAAAGCGGAGAAGCGCAGACGCAAGCAATTTAAGGCGAAGTAAGTATTTGTTAGCGGAAACTTGATTGCCGCCAGATTTCACAACTACCGATTCCTGTATCTCACAATGTGACTGGCATGCTTCGCTGCTTTGATATTTTTATTCTAGCCTCGTAAAAATAAACGAGAAACTACAGGGTGCCATTAAGTAGAGCCATATTAATCAGATTTTGATGAAACAAGATTAATGGATATTTCTTTTTCTATTGCTAATGACTCATTATTATCATCATGTTACTAATAGATGACCCAATAGTCCGATTATAATAACTATAACGTCTATAACCGATAACGTAGGTGAAGATTTTCCTTTTTCCGGTGAAGACGACCTACTTTCAGCACCACATCGCAACACTCCCACGCTTCTGGGAAACGTCCGTTTGCCGTTTTGACAATTTAATACAACGTCAAAAGCGACGTGAGAATTGAGTTTGTGTATTTTACACTTATATTAAATTATTACTTATTTGTCATGATGTATGTACAGTCGCCAGCACATGAAGCTACTACAATCTGTCAAATATCTTTAATAGATTTTCAACTTTATCGCTTAAGCTTAAGGTTCACAGTTGATTGGGAAAATTTGACAGTTTCGTGTAGCTTGATGTGCTGGCGTCTGTACATTCACACGTATTTAGTTCCGCTCTTTAATATAATCTACATCGTGTGCCGTAATGCTAGTTCCTAATTTGAAAGTGACGTTTCGTACTAGTGATTTACTTTGCTCTCGTTTTCTTTTGTGTGCTGCGCCGGCGCCGGTAGTTCGTTACGAGCACAACTTAACGCTACGAGGCAACAGGTTAAACAGCTCTTATAAACAATGGGACACGTTGGTGTCACAGCTACATTGAATACATTCAATTAGGTAATTCGTTAAATTATGTCCAATATTGCTTACATTGTTGGACTACATTGCTTGCATTCGGTAAGAGAACAGAAGATCAAAGTATACGGAGGCCCAGTATCCTTTGAAGACATTTCTTCAAAACAAACCGAACAGATTTCCCATCGGCAAAATTGACTATCTTCCATTAACAAAATCATCCCCTTTAGGAGGAGAATTTAAATCTTTCCTTAGTGCACTTTCGTTATACCTTGGGCAAAATTTCATGCTTCTAGACCCAATGGTTTAGGCTATGCGATGCTTGACAGGTGAATGAATGAATGAATTTGAGATTTTTATTAAGTAGAAGTTGTTGTCTCCACACACGTGTTTAGTAATTTCCGGGTCCGTATCTCCGTTCGTAATGGATTTCAGGAAAATCATTATTACACGAAAACGTTATTTTATAGTACTTTTATGGCTGATATTATGGCTCATTAAATATTAGCTACCAAATAGTGTTATCTAGAGGTTTTATTATCTATTTACCCTTTGCGTAATTATGCCATTGTGTTACGGGATAAATCTCTGATGTGTTGGACGTCATAAAACAATGCTATAAAATATGAATTTAAAATTGTCAACATTTTATAGCTTGAGCACGAGGCTTTTGACGTTGTATATTTTATGTCTCTTTTTATATTTTTTATTTGTAAAGTTCGTTTTGTTAGTACAGAATAAACGTTTTTCTTTCTTTCTTTCTTTCACATAGGTAATATTTACTTATAAACATTACGCGTTCCATCAAAATTATCACAAGTGTAATACTGTTTTTCTTGGAACGGGTTCGGTTTGACTTACGTCTTATATCAGTCAAAAGCATAATGTACGTCATAGATGCCAATAATAGATGTTCAATGGGTAAAGAGTTTTGATAATAATGCCTCGCAAAACGACTGTAGTATGGATTCTGAAACAAAAATACTTACAACTCATTCTAGGTTTGAAGTGAAGATATATTTATGACACAAAAAAATGCATAAATCTGCGTTTTTTAAACTATGTCCCTCCAGCCACGAAGGGTTCCGTACCATTATCTATAAAAACGGGAAAAAAATCACGTTTGTTGTATGGGAGCCCCCTTCAATATTTATTTTATTTTGTTTTTAGTATTTCTTGTTATAGCGGCAACAGAAATACATCATCTGTGAAAATTTCAACTGTTTAACTATGAAGGTTCATGAGATACAGCCTGGTGACAGACGGACGGACGGACAGCGGAGTCTTAGTAATAGGGTCCCGTTTTACCCTTTGGGTACGGAACCCTAAAAAAAATATCTGGGACAGACTGGATGCGGAAGGCGGAGGACAGGGTGTTGTGGCGCAGTCTGGGATTGGCCTATGTCCAGCAGTGGACTGCGATAGACTGAGCTACTTGATAGAAACGATGTTCTTGTTTATAAGTGAAGCTGTTATAATACTTATTTGGATTCCACTAATAAGTGGTCTGATCTAAAAGATCGCAAGGAAGCTAATTTTCTTACGTTTTTTGAAATTTGAAATTCAGTGCCAGGTTGTATGTTAAACAAATTCGCGAACGTACCGTAAACTGCCCTAACTTTGCCTCACGTTCTATGTTTGCCTAGGGTGAAAAAGATCTTATTCATTTTACTTATATGACAATAGAAACTTTTAATACCTTTTTGGAATCATTATCTGGCAACCCAAAAAAAGTAAAATGAATAAGATACTTATTACATCTTTTTCACCCTAGGCAAACATAGGACGTGAGGCAAAGTTAGGGCAGTTTACGGTAACAAGTACACATGTATGTCGGGTTCTACTTTCAGGATGTGGAACCCGACCTATGTATTTCCGCAAGACCTGTAGAACTCGTGTTCACTACTGAGTAATTATTACTTTACCCAATGGTAATTGTAGAAACACTGCGAGGTTAACCCATTGTTAACAATGCTACAGGTTAACGCCTTCCGTATTCTAATTTTAACTTAACTATTTTAGATTTTCTTGTAAATAATAAAAAATGAGTTGTTTTAACTAATAGTCATTTATTTTTTTTGTAACTGAAATTGGTTACACCGCCCAATTCCAACAAAATAAGATACTAACTATGCTTGGTTTTGCAGTTTTCAAAATGTTAAAAAGACTTGTTAGAAAGTTTTAAATTACGGGAAAACAACTTAACCCTTAACTGCATCGTGATGGAAATTTCCATCAGCCAATCCAATGCCATATTTTCGTTTCCACAGAGCACTGGTATTTTCCAGTTTTTAGAGATATTCAATTCATTTTGTTCCCAGTAGATTTGTTCTGATTACATAAAGATGTAAATTTCCAGCAGGCAATTTTGAAGAAAAAGAAAAGTATTTTTATGAATATATTTTTTTAAATATTTTTTCCTTACTATAGAACTAATGTTATGTCCAAATAAATTTAATTTGCTTAAAAAGTAAAAATCATGCAATTAAGGGTTAAAATTTGATTAAAAATCATCGAAGCTTTCAGTGAGTATGAGTAACTGTGACATCGATATGTCTATCGCATGAAACGTTTATTATTTTAAGAATCTTCGCGACTTTCTTCAGTTTGGTCGACGTCAACGTGTGACGTCCGACTTGAAAGGTTTCCCGATGATAGAATATTTTACCGTGCGTCAGTGCCCACATCACATGGCCGGTTATATTATAACCAGATCACTTTTACGATTATTTAGATTATTGTTCCAATGAGTGATATTCTAATAATGTATATTTAACCTTTGTTTCGAAAGATTATTGTATCGGATGCTGCCAAAACGTGGCGTCCGTTAGGAAGTTAAGTGAAAACATATCTACAATGTTTTGAGGATTTTACGTTATCCGCTGACGTTGGCTGCAGTATAGGGAGTTTAGAATCTTTTAGTAATGACCTATGAATGGTATATTATAAAGTTAACATTGTTAAACTTCGCGAATAACAAAGCTTTTCGAAAAGTAATAGTAAATTATGATGTCTAATTGTTTGGAAAATGCACGCATGATGAAGTAAACATAGACCTTTGTTTTTTTTTTAATGTGGTAGCAATTTGAAACTAGAACAAGTACGTAGGTTTAATCACAGTCTGCATCTACAAGAAGGTTTGATAGAAAAACCTAATCAGATTTATGCCGAGATTTTTATCAACGCCCTCAATTCATTTGTTTAGGTACGCCTTTTCAACCTAATTGATAAAAATATAAGTAGGTAGAATAACAAACTACAATTGCGTCTGAGAATACCAATCATCAAATATTCACAATTCTTTGAAGCATAAGTACAATTAACCTTCGTGTACAACAAGTAGAATAAAAAGATGCTGAACAAAACCGTTGTGAGCAACATCCGATTCCGGTAGGCGCGCGCAAAGCAACAAAAAGCGCGCGTTTGAGTCGTTGAGTAGAGCCGTCATTAGCGATTACGTGCATCGCAATCAAAGACCATTGAACCATTTGAACTTGCTCCCCATGAATATAAAATACCTATTATGTCCACACGCATTAAATATTCATTGCTTACCTGCAAGAAATTAGCATAACGATTGCTGCCTCGATTAAAAACGCTATTTTCTTGTATAAAGTCTTTATTAAAGGTTTTTAGATCGTATTGAGCGCTTTGATGGGTATCTCCACAATAATTCGAGTTGGGTATAAAACCTCAAATATGTGGAAAACGGTTATAAACAGTTGCTGATCATATTGTGCAAGCGAAAATATCTACGAATGTTTTTTTTTGCGAAACAAAACAAGAAACAAACGTAGTTAAAGTCCCCAAGATGTCTGTTTCATTGCCAACATAATTTCTTTATTGCAAACAACGATAAATTTGACGTAGTCTACCGTTTAAAAACGTATAGTTCACTTATTACGTATGCTGTGGTGATTAATATTTGTCGTGATCCCGGCGGCACGCGATTCAGGGAACATGCTTCAATTTCATGTTAATACCTTTACCTTTGTCACGAACGGGTTTTGTTTCCGTATAAAAAGAATATTAAATTGTAAAATAGGTTTTATCGGCGTGTCGTGTCGTGGAAGTTTTCAGCATATTAAAAAATCACTTTTAAACCATTGAATATGTTGCTCAATGGGCTTGTTGTTTGCCTAGAGAGCAAATATTGCAAAATTGTAAATAGATTAATTAATACCAGCATGCCTCGGTTCAAGAAACCTGTTAGCCAATATCCAGTTTAAAGTTAAACTACCGGATTTACTAATTTTCTTTCCTTTTCCGAGCGTCGAAACATGACTCAAACAAAGATTAGAACTTTAAAGCTTAATACTTCACAAACAGATCCCTGAATCGAAAAATTGTATTCACAAACCCGCAATATTTTTGAAAGACCTATCCAACGATACCCCACACCTGAGTAGGTGAGAAAAAAAAAACATCAGCACTTTAAGTGTAGAGGAGGTACCCTAAAAAACATTTTTTTCAAGATTTTATTTTACTTCTTTGTCGGCGTGACTAATATGTACATCCATGCCAAATTACAGCTTTCTAGTACTAAGAGTTTGAGCTAAGCTGCGGATGGACGGACGAACGGACGGACGGACATGACGAAACTATAGGGGTTCCTTGTTTACTACGGAAACCTTAAAACGTAACATTATCTGTGTACTTTGCGTGTCGCGTAGCATTTCGCCTTCGCAAGTACTTATAATATTGTCAGGTTCCGGTGTCTACAACAATCACAATGGTTTGGTAACTCTAAACAGTGACTTCAATTGTTTTATTCAAGGATCTGTAACGGTTGCAAACACTAGGAAATTACGAGACAGCAATCATGTACGAAGAATCGATAAACAAAGGAAAAGATCTAAAGAAGATTTAGAGAAAGAAAACGAAAGAATAAGAACAAAAAGGAAGAAGAGCTAGAGAAAGAAGAAGACAATTTGGTTATTTGACACTCCTTTGGATTTTGATGTAAACCTACAAGTCCTTCAATATAGCCAATAAGCTAAAAGATAAAATGAATAACAGGAAGATTTAAAAGTTATCGCATAAGCTTTTATTGCGTATTCACTAATGACCGGCAATTATGTAGCGCACTCGTAACACGGGTCTCAAATATGTTTAATGTTCTAGCAACATTGTAGGTAGGTATGCCCGCAGGCGGATTGACTTCGCAAAACTAGTTTACAAAATGATTGTAGCTCTTATGTCATCGAACGTAATACTTATTCGTGAATGCATCTGTTTATTAAACCTGAAATATACTGTTACCATTTGGTAATAATGGGCAAACAAACTTACAATACTTACAATATTGGCTGTTTAAAGCACTCTACAATTAAATAGTAGATGGCAAATATAATTTATGGAAATATAACTTAAACAGCCGATCGATTCTGTAAAAATCTCACCGTGAAATCATAAGTGAAGTGGGCACTTAATAGTGTTAATCCCTAGCGAATGACAGCTCACTCCACACTCACTTCACCCAAGCTTTCACGGTGAGATGGTTACAGAATCGCACGGCAGAATTAGTTCATCAATCCAAGAATATTTTTTTATAGGTTTTTTTTTGAGTTTCTTCGTCATCTTGATAACCAACCTCATCTGTCACTCGAACATGTCCTATAAATAAAGCTATATTAATTAAACAATAATGCTAATGATGTTGGCGGAAAATCATTCTGTAAATCTACGACAAAACTATTTGGCTCCTGTGCGCGTCTCGGCATTCGCGACTTTCAGAGTCTAGCGATTGGAACGTACGGTCGTGGTTTAACCTTCGCTTGAATTGATATCTATTCTTAGGTCACTAAATTACTTGTTCCAGTAATTGTCAGTACCTTTATCGGTTGATTTAATCATTGTAATTTGTGCATTTATAGTTAGAGCTTAAAACAGAGTGGTTAAGCTTTAGAATACATTATAATTTTCATAAGTCATCGACCTATATCATGATAGGTACATAATTATACTTAATATGTCCATCCACGTTGAAAGTTTTAAAAATGACATGTCGTATGAATATTACTTTTGGCCACCTACGCGTGTATGTGTGGTGTAGGGCGACTTGACACTCGGCTTCCGTCGTGTGATTCGAGACAGACTCGTATGTGTAAATTGTCTACGCCTTTTCCGCGTAAAACTTCGAGTGCGTGACATAAAGAAAATCTTTGCACTTCCCCGGGTAACGTTTAGTGCGTTCATTCATAAATTAAAGTGATGGAACCGGTGACACTTTGGGTCTCGTCCAAAAATCACAACTTTGAGTTTCATCCTTGATACGAGGTAGACCGCCTCTATAATATAATAAAATATACATGTAGCCATCATACAGCAGCAGTTATGGTTTAGTAAAACGACCAAAGTTTATTATAGATCGCAGTATTTTAATAAAACAATACTTATACCGAGCTGACTTTGACTAATGACAGCATCGTTTCTCAGAACGTGCAATATGGTTGATGTTGACCACTTAACGAGAAGAATAAATTATTTTTTTAAAGAATATCAACCTGATTTTTTGTTACTTTCCAGAATTTCCAGAATAATATCACAATGATATATTTAGCTTTTCTTGAAACACTGGAGCGTTGTCCCAGTTTGGTGTCAGGACTCGCTTTATGGGAGACTATACTAAAAATAAGTTTCGTGGTTGTCGGAATACCACCAGCTGCAGGAGTGAGTCAACCTATTTCAAAACCACATTCTAATATCAAACAAGTTGTTCGTAGTCAACAGCTTATTGAACAATAGTGGGCAGGCATCAGAGGCTTTCGGCTTCAGAAAAATTACATCCATTGTGGTCTATAACGATTTCTTTGCGGACCATTAGCGAAATATGACGCGGTCGCAGTCAACCAATACAAATATACTTATGATCGATAGGTTTGCTTGCTTGTTTATACACCATGGCTTCTGTTACTACCTTGCGGGCTGTAGCCATTTAGCTAATGTTTATAACAGCCGTGCGATTCTGTAACCATCTCACCGTGAAAACTTGGGTGAAGTGAGCGTGGAGTGAGTCGTCAATAGTGTCAATCCCCAGCATCAGTATGACTCACAGCTCACTCTAAGCTCACTTCACCTTAGTTATCTCGGTGAGACATTTCCAGAAACGACCGGCAGCACTTTATTTGTTAAAAACTTTAGTAGGTATGCTGAAAACTATTGTATTGTTACTGATACCAACTACGGACTCAGCAGCTATGGGAGAACTTATCATACATACCTGACCGATATTTATAAATTACAACTAAGAATATTAAAAGTAATTACGCCAAAACATTTAAACAAGAAATTCAAAAACAGTGACGACGACCTCTTTAAATATTGTAATGTCATGAATGTGTTCAATAAAGTTGAATTTTGTACTCTAGCGGAAGTCAATAGACCTGAATTGCTAACCGAAAAAACAAGACCTGACTTTCTGAGAACGATACCACTTAAAAATAAATACATCTTAACAAAATTAAATAATGTGTACAGGATGAGGGTTGCAGAATATTTAGTACCTTTTTATCTTAATAAACTTCCAGAAGACTTGCAAACGTTATACAAAACGAGTTCGAAAAGTTATAAGTACAAATTAGAGCGTTTCCAAAATTTCTCCTAATATATGATATGTTTGTATTAATGTACCTATAAATTATTAGCATTCTTAAAAAAAATATATGTATATGTGAACGTATGTATGTGTGTATGTATGTGTGAACGGCTCGCCAACATGCAGACAAACCATGAGAGGTTTTCGTTGTGTGGCTAAAACTAAATGTGAATTAAGTTAAGTGTTTTAGAAAATAAAATAAATAATAATAGTGTTATTACGCCTAGCCATTCAATCAGGTACCTGTAATTTATTACTGTAATTGATCAACATAAGTAACTACATAATTTGTCTACTTATCTAGTTACTACGTACTACATCATTGCTTCAGTCCACTTTTCAACACGCGTGAACTGATTAGCAGCTGACATAGTTTTTTATTTACCTTTCTCAAAAAACATATGCAAATAGAATGACCGAAGTAGTCCTCAGCGCAATCGTGTGTCATTAAAAATTGTTTCTATGGACATACCTATAGTTCTCAAATATGGCTAATACTGTTATGAAACAAATGCAGTTGTTTAATAGGAATTTGTAGCAAATGTTATTCTGAAATTGTTGCATGGCTAATCAATTTCATTGCAACTTTGGATTACAGCGGCTGAACTTGGTTTTTATGCAGACGTTTTTATATTACCTTCTTGTGAAGGTTGGAGCTCGTGGGTTGATCTGGCAGGACGTCATCGCGTCACCCACCAGCGCGTCGCCACCAACGGAAGATTAATGCTGATAAAAGTGTTTAAGATTATAAATTATAGTGCGTGTGTCAAATTCTCGACGCGACGGGAGGGACAGCTGTGCTCTGACGTCACTGCTTGTGAAAACGCCTCTCAACTCTCATTCTCTGCACCAATGATTTATTCAATATAACAATCTTTCGGGGAGACGTGAACCCGTCCGAGGAGTTAAACAAGCAAGCTTGGAGCATGATTGAATGTTATGTTTGTTAGTATACTAAACATCAGTGTTATCGTTTATATATTTTTATTTTGTTTTTAAAATTTTATTTTTATTTTATTACTATACTATGTCTAGGTTTTTACGTCTAGATTTCAGCAATAAATATCTTTATTAAACTGCAATATAAATAAAAGATAGTTACTTCTCTGAAGTCCCAAAAATGCGTGTGTAGCTGTAGCAAACAATTTATCGAATTAAAGGAGATGAGGGCAAAGAACTAATAAAGAACAAAGTGTTGAAGAGATGTTTGAACTTCAAACGTCTTCTTTCACATTAGAAAGCCGTGAGGTGGTTGGCAGAGGACATAAGTTTAGAATCAATTTGTTGAGACATTTGCGTCAGTGGTGACTAAACGATCCTGACCGTGACGGGCTAGGAAAGCAGGAACAGAAAGAAATACGAGTAGATAAGTAAGTGTTTTTCCCCAGACACTTGTCAGCGCACACAGCCGATAGAGTTAATTGCTAGAATTTGGCATGTCACTACATTTATATTACTTTCTTATTTATTGCGAACTTTTTGAAAAATGGTATTGAAAGTTTGTGGTTGTTTATGCATTTAATTTATGAATCGTTATTTTTTGTGGCGATTCTTTTTTTTATTTTCGTTTTTTACTAACGTAGTTAATTAACGAAACACTTGGTGAGGCAAATTACAGGGAAAGTTAAAAGTAGCTCACGTAATGAACTAATGTAGGTAACGATGCACTTACACTGAATTGGAGCAAGGCTCGCTCCCAAATAAGTTTTATTATTATGGTCATAACGTAAACCAAAATATTTTGACCGATCGGCTCAATATTTGCGTATAATATTTTAATATTCAGGTTTACAACGAATGTAAAACTGCGATACTTCATTGAACGTTTAACGAGCAGTATATTTTAGGGGTGATAAAATATCGATTGCTTATGTAAGAAGTAAGATGATGTGCCCAGAGTTGGTTAACCTGTTAAGTGATTGTTTTAAATAAGGTATGTTCAAATAAGTGAGTATAAAAAAGAGAATGCCTAAAATTAGCTACTAAACTCACCCACTAGTTACTTCTTAACCAATCGCCATTTTTTCAGTTAAGACCTATTTTGTGAACAAACCACAACATTGACCCGTACAAACATGCTCTAAAAACAAAGGAAAGTAGTGGGTATATAACATAAGACTGAATATTGTGATAAATGTTGAAGCGCAGAAGTTTAATTCTGCCAAATTAAAACAAATGAAATGAAAAAAAAAAGACAGCTGCAACGATACGAAAACTTTTCCTATAGACACTGTTAATGGCGTTGAAGAATGATATAAATTACAAATTCAGAATGGCAGTAAAATATGAGTTAGGTGTCGTCAGTATTATTGGTCGGTCGAGAATATCGGGCCGCTGCGCTTACGCACTCAACACTATCAGTTTTATGGATGACGTTATATCAATTAATTTGGATGTCACACAAAGTGAAAACCATTATAAATTATATTCTGATTTAAATATTAGAAAGTGACTAAGGATCAAGCGGTTAAAGGTCGAGTGTTTGGCCGCTGAGAGTTCCATTAGTACTTTTAATAAGACTTGAAATGGTATTATTAAAACAGATTATTAATGTTCATGATGAAGATAGATGCACGTACAGTTCAGATAACTACACGAAGGTACCTACGTGTGAAAGTGGAAAGTCATGTAAGAAATAGGTGATGCTCCTACGCATACGATACGTTACGGAAATGCTCTTTCTTCCTGTCCTCTATAAACGTAAGTGAAATATCAAAATTATTACGACTCCTATTTACAATTTGTCGTAGAACGTTTCATTGCCAAAACCGTGCCGTGTTTTAGACATATTATTTATCAGCATCTCGACACCTGTATCATGTCTATCACCGATTGCGTAATCTCTACATACACTAGAACTTGATTTCAGATGTACGTGCTACTAAGGCCGTATTTAGGTACAATTTGTATTAAGTACATAAATGTCACCCATCACTTTTATTTTTGTAATAGAATTTAATATTTCAATTCGACTTGCTTAGCTTTGCGATAAAGAGATCACTTCTATTTTTATGCTACTTACTGCTCCTGTACCGTGCCGGAGCCAAGTTCCGCTTTTATGCAAACATTTTATTTTCTGAAATCAGCACTCCAATCAGCAGATCGTATAGATGGATGCATGGCTCGTAGGCGTGGAATGTTTTATTTGTTAAAAGTTACAATATATTTTATATTTAGCATATTATTAAAATTAGGGTGTAGTGACGTAAAGGCCATCAGTCTTGTGCGTTATGCGCAGTCTCAGTGAAAGTGGTCAGACGAGTGCGCCCGCGGCGGTTCAACTGTGAACGAATAAATTAGTCGCAGCGCCCTTCACTGATACACAGATCTAAAACGTCACTCGTCATGGGTTTGTGAAAGAAACTCTTGCGCAACATAAAGGTCACTTGTTTGTTACTTGCAGTGTTGGTGCTTTCGTTCCTTAAAGTTCTCGTCGAGTCGCATAATGCCTGAACTCAGTTTTGAGAATATTCTGGTATATAGATACGACGTTTGATATAAGTTTTCAGTCTCTCTTAACAGTAAGTGGAGAAGAAGTGTTTTCTGGCGCGTGTGCTAAGAAATCTCATATTTACTTTTGTCTAGAAGAACATCTTCTCGTGTTTTCAGCGCTTTCTTTACAACGCTTTGTACCATTTATGAAAACGGAACAAGTAGTTAAGTAAATCTCACAGTGTAAACTTTTTGTATCTTATTTCTAAGATATCTTTTATATTCCTAAAAAGAAAACAAATCACAATAGGTATTATTAGGTACCTATGTGTTCGTATTTGCTTAGAAATAATGTTCTCATAATAGAGCATTGACAAACTAAAATTGTTATAATATATTGTCAAAGGCGTAATGGATCTCTGTTATCTGAAATAAATAATAATAATAGTAAGAGGGGTCAGAATCAGAACAAAAACATAAAATTATAATATTTCAGATCCCGAATAATAGAATTAACCTATTCGTATTTTCACACCGGAACGTTAGACGCTCGACTAAGATTGCATGCTAAACAATGGCTCCAACTACGTCAATTTATAACATACACAGAGACGAAATATTTTACCATAATTCTATACTTTATAGACAGAGATAGTGAGGACCCAAGCATTGTATTTTGTTTGCAAGATTCTTCATGAAACAAGTTCGGTCCTAAGACGACATAGTACAGTCTACCAGACCTCATTCGTAATACTTTGACATTGAGCTTGCCTAGCGTAGTACGGAGTTTCATTAGCATACGAGGCCAGCTTATGTTGGTTTGATACCACTGACGTATAGCCTACTGTACCTATAAAACCAGGTTTATCGGTGACGGTGACATGTTCAGGCGCCATGTTATTTGTAACGTGAATAAATAAATCTAAATACAAAAGAAATTATTGTGAAAGTGGCGTTTAAAAAAAGGCGGATCAGTGATATTCCAAATTACGAGGAATGCAAATTGTGAAACATGTTTTCTATCGCCTGGTTTTGTGAATTTGATGTCAACCGTGCATATTATTTTCGATAAACACTTTCATGGCAGATTAATTATAGTATTATATAGTTGAGGCGCCCGTCGCTAAATAATAACAGCCGCACAGGCCGATCGATCAGGTTAAGCTATGCTTGCTGCGGTTGGTCTGTGGATGGTTGACCATCTTTACATAACGAGACCCCTCCGTGCCTCGGTAAGTACGTAAAGCCCGTCTGTCCCGGTTGTGAGAAGCCGGAAAGTCTGACAACCAGTCTTACCGAGGGGGATCATATTACCCAGTAACTGGGTTGTGGAGGTGGCTGGGTGGTGGAGTCTGTAAGTTTTTTTTTTAATAAATAAACGAATTTGATTGAATATTGTATTTTTTGTCAAATACCTACCTACGAAGTTCGAGACCACTGGTCAGTCGCTCCATGTAAAATACTGGTATTCAGCTGCATCCGGTTAGACTGGTAGCCGACCCCAACACAGTTGGGAATAGGCTTGGCAGATGATGATACTAAAATTTGGCTTATTGGGTTTTTATATCTAGATTTTCTCAGTAGCAGTCAGCAGTGTTTGAGCCTGGTTGATCGTAAGAGTCTCGCCCCCTATTACACGGGACTTCAATTTAACACTATCCCTGCCGATAATATTATAAGACTTTTTAAACTCAGGAGGCCTTGGGATACGCCGGCGGGTCCAAATTTTCTGCTTGCAGACGCCGACGCCGTGGGAACCACCGGCGGATCCAAAAAAATTCTTTCAAGGCGCAGTGGGATATGCCCTGACCTCCCAAATTCAAATAGTTTTTACTACTAGGTACTGACGTGCTGTTATGGAAAATATGATTATACTCTGGCGTCCACATGAATCCTAGCTAGAAATTAAAAAAATATGCAACTATAAGTACGTAGTGACGGCGTGCCGAATGAAAAAAATGGGGGGCTACCGGCGGATCACATGGCCCGCTAATAAAAGTATTAAGAAGTGCGCAACGGCGTGCGGAACAAATTTTTTGGGGGTCGCCAGCGGATCCCATGGTAGGGAGAGTGGCAAAATTTGGGTGCACCATAGGCAAATCTCCGTCAAACCCTTCGGGATAAGAAGGCGTGATGCTAAGTTTATGTTATTAATTTGTTGTTATTTTCATGAATATCGCAAATACTTATCGCATTTGGTAATTGTACATTCAACAAAAGATATAGGTAACCAGGGTCGTCGGTTATAGTTGAAGCTTAGGAAGAAACCGATGGATGTTGGCGCCGATTTCCTTGTTCACAAACTAAATAAATTTAAGTTCAGTGCATCTTTCTCTTTCTATTTCATTAAGAAAAGGACAAATGATAAATAGTCTTGACAAATCAAATTGTAGTAAATTGACGTATTTTTAGTAGCCCATTTTTTAATCACGTCTAAACTTGTCTATGGATAATTTGACCAAACTAAACTAATATTTATCTTCTGTCCTTTTCTTAATGAAATACAAAGAAAAAGATGCACTGAATTTGAATTTAGTTTAGTCTGTGGACAAGGGAATCGGCACCATTTTCGATTTAGTTATTAGAAAAAAAACCGTAATTTTATCAAATTATATTTCATTCGAAAACATCTATTGGTTTCTTATTAAACTTCAACTATATCTGACGACACTGGTTACGTATCTCCTTTGGTGACCGTACATATTATTTACCTATTTACTTATTAAACAACAATAGCACATACAACATATACCATAAGCAACATGTTAGCTTGTGGGTATTTGTTTGAAGTGTCAAATGAATAATATTTGTTTTCGGTTTCATGTTTTCGTGCGTCATAAATTCGTAACCTACATGATGTTGCAGGTATTTCAATTGCAATCCCAATAGGTAGATATTATATAGGTATTTATTTAAAATAAGTGGTTATTGTTCTCAATTTCGGAAGACAAAATGTGAAAATCTGTGATGATATACGGGGGTGAGGAGTCTCGAGTTTCTGCAGGTCTAACCATGGGATATGGAGAAAAAAGAAAAGTACTCATATGCCTGACTTTGAGGGGAACTAGAACTAACGTCCTGCGCCCTAATTGCATAACACACTATTACTCTCAATTTGAATAATTTTGAAGCATATTGCTAATCCATTGCTCCATATGTTCGACAAAAGTGTCATCTCAACAACGTAAATAACGCAATGAATGTTGTTGAACTGTCAAAATGAAACCCATTGCTGCTGATACCCTGCAGGTTGTATCTCGAAACACTCACCCTATGTATTGTAAACGTTAATGATATAATAATGTTTGAACAATTGCATTTAAATTTGTCTTTAAGTATTTATTACCTACTTAGGTTTAAAGCCACCTCAATAAGGTGACTAGGGATGGGCTGCTTTAATCCTCAGGTTACAATACTTCTAGGGGTACCTACCTATCCACTACAGGCAATGTGACCATTCTTTACGTTCATTTGTTTCTTCTTATTTCGTTGACATTGTGAAGTATATTTTCAATGTTCTGAAAATACACTTCACAATCTCAGCAAAACAAGACTAAAGTATTTACTGCTTAAAGGCTTCTGATGGGATTATTGAAGACAAATCCAATCCGCCTTTCTTCAAGATTAGATTCCATACGAGCCAAGTAATATATTTATGAAATAAATGTATGATTTTATTCTGATAACTGAATCATACCTTTCAGAGAAAATGTTCGGCGGTGCGATAACCTCATCTTCGCAATTAGTTATAAGAATATGTTTGTGTTCACTCTGAATAATTATCTTCGTCGCACAGGCACACCCTGTGGTGTGATGAGACTGTCATGAGTGATGTGAGTGAGAAGTCGTGATAATAGAATTCAAGTTTAGATAAACCCCTGGATAAAAGGTACATATGAAGATACATAAAAATGATAAGATATAATCACATCGTTATGAGATGAATCATCTTTGCAACAATACCTGCTGATGAAATTTCTTTAAAACAAAAGAGCATCCGCTTAAAAACCGCTCATAAATCGTACATCCTCAATGAAGCAACAATAAAATCAATATTTAAAACTTAAACATAAATATTTACAGCACATTTACAAGCAGGGATGGCTGCACTCGTGTTTCCTTGATGCCGACGATTATTTTATGGCCTCTGTTCCTATTTTCCGAGCAGTCGGCTCGCTTGAACCTTGCGCAAGAGACAGCAGAAAATAAAGTGCGTGGAAAATTGAAAGATGCTACGTCACGCGACGCTGTAACTAGTGTTACGCAAATTAAAGCGCCAATTTAAGATATCGGGCCGGCCTTCTGACACAAATAGGATACTTTGGTTCCGTGGGTAGGCATAGAACCCGTTTACTCGGCCATCCTATTTTCATGACGACTCGTATTTAACTCTAACGCGTTCAAGTGCTCTTCTCGGAAACAGGATACTTCAAGTCTAAGTTTTTAATAAAGAAAGGGTATGGAACTTATTGCCTACGAGACAATGGCCTTTCTACGGTACGCCTATATCAGTGTAGGGTGTGGACTGTATGGATCTTCAAATAAAAGTCTTGGTTTCTATTCTGGATTTATTCTTGTTGTCTGCTATCGATGATCTGATTGAACTTATTGAACTGATTGAACTGTCCGTCTAATATACACCGGTTCATGGGTGGAAGTAGTGGGTGGCCCTTAGTGTACTTTATTAAAATTCTTGGCGACCCACCAATCCGATCACTTTAGTCCGTGTCCGCTCTCCGACAGGTTTCGACTTGTCCAAACCTGTCGGAGGCCTGACTCCGCGACCAATCACAAACATTTTAGTATCATAATCCTACTTTGTTCATTATCGCTACGGGGAGTTCGGCGTCCGCAACATTTCTCCTCCCGGCGTAGCTCGCGAAGCCTCCTCTTTCTTCTCCAGGACGACGAGTTTGCTCACCGGGCGTCGGAAGATTCCAGTTCTGGTCCGTACTTCGACCACCCGGACGCTGCCGTCAGTTGCAGGGTGCGTGCGCTCCACAATCCCCATCGGCCAGGTGTTCCGGGGCAGTGTGTTGTCGACCACCAGGACCACGTCGCCAACTTGTAGCGGCCTCACGTTGTTCTTCGGCTCGCCGCGGGGTATCAATGTGGGCAGATATTCCCGCAGCCAGCGCCGCCAGAAGTGGTCGGCGAGCGCTTGGCTAGCTCGCCATGTTCGTCGGTCGTTTTCCTTGCACGGCCCCGTCGTAGGCAGGCCGTCTGATGCTTCAATGCGGCCTCGTACCCGCAGGAGGCCGTCTTCCAATACTGGATCGAGTTTGTACAGTCTGCTCGTCTTTGGGATAGGACGGGCTGACTGCATCCGTCTCATTTCTTCGCCGAAACTTTCCTGTTGCGTTCGTTGCAGGAGTTCTTTCTCAGCGCGCTGGATATGTCTGTGTTCCAGTCTTGTAGCGGCGCGTCGACATATGTCGATGAACGCCAAGGCTCTTGCCACTGCTCTTACTAGGGTCTCGTACTTGGAGAAGCGGGCAGGGTCAGGTAGCCAGCTGTCTCGCGGAGTCTCGGTAATGTGCAGGACTCCTTGTTCATCGTCTTCATCGGGTGGCATATTCCCGGGCCATTGCTCCTCGGGTGAGTATAAGAAGCTAGGCCCCTGGAACCATCGATCGGTTATGTGGATCGGCGCGTTGGTAAGTCGGGTGGCGTCGTCGGCTATGTTGTGATTGGTTGGTAGCCAACGCCATTCTTCCTTTGAGGTGAGCTCGGCGATTTCTCCCAGTCGGTGCGCGACGAACGGCGTGTATCGTCGCATGTCATGTTTTATCCAGTGCACGACGGTGGAAGAGTCTGTCCAGTACACAGTTTTGCTGACCTCGATGCGGTGTTCCTTGCGGATGGTGTCAGCGAGTCTGGCCCCTAAGACCGCCGCTTGTAGTTCCAGCCTAGGAATAGTTTGTGTCTGTCGTGGCGCCACCTTTGCTTTGGCGGCGTCTAGCACTATGCTTACGGTGTCATCGCAGTTCACTATTCTCCAGTAGGCCACGGCTGCGTAGGCTTGTTCACTCGCATCACATAGGACATGTAGTTCTATGTCCTCGTACTTCTTTGACGTGTAGCTTCTGGGCAGTCGAAGCTGGGCGACGTCGGTGAGTTGAGCGAGCCAGGTCGCGAAATGTTCGTTGTCCTCTTCCGGTATTGGCTCGTCCCACGTTATTTTGAGGCGCCACAGACTTTGCAGTATAATCTTTGCTCTTATCGTGAAGTGGCTCAGCAGTCCTAGAGGGTCGTAGATGGACATTACTGCGCTGAGTGCTTCTCTTTTGGTCGGTGGGCGCTTCCGTTCTCGTACCGGAGCGGGGACCCGGTTCATTGACGTGTTGAACCCGAGTTCGTCCCGTTCGGCGTTCCAGTACAGCCCGAGTATCTTATTCGTGGGCTTCTCTCCTCCCAGTTGTGTGGGAGTGGTAGCGTGCAGCTCTCGGGGCACGTCGCGTAGCACTGTCTCATGATTCGTGCTCCATCCACGCAGAGTGAACCCGGCGACCGCATGCACCTGTCTTGTTTCTTGTATTGCCTTCAGGGCTTCTTCCTGGTTATCATAGCTCGCCACCAGGTCATCCATATAGTGGCTGTTTTTAATAGCCTCTAACGCGTGTGGGTATTCATTTCCGTGTATGTCTGCATTGTGGTTGCGGACATAATGGGCCATGTATGGAGAGCTTGCTGCGCCAAATATCATGCTCGTCATTTTGTAGTGGCGCGGGGGCTCTGTTCTGTTGGTGCCTCTCCACAGGAACTGTTGGGCCGGTTGATCTTCAGTTCTTATTTTGACGCGTAAGAACATTTCTTGGATGTCTGCCGTTACTGCTATCGCTTTCTCTCGGAAACGGAATATGATTCCCGGCAGCGATAGCAGTAGGTCCGGGCCTTCCAGTAGTTTATCGTTCAGGCACACTCCGTGGCTTCTCGCCGCTGCGTCAAACACCAGCCTCTGTTTGCCGGGTTTGTTTGGGTTCTGTACGGCAAAGTGAGGCAGGTACCAGCAGACGGCACTTGACTGTTCTGTGCCGTCGCACGGCACTGCGTACCCCTTTTCCAGCAGGTTGTTTATTTGAGCGTTGTATTGTTCGGCGAAGTCGGGTGATGCATCCATCTTCTGTTCGATTTTCTTCAATCGGCGGAGCGCTGCACCGTAGCTGGGTGGCATGGTGATGTCATCGTGCCGCCATGGCAATCCGACTTCGTAGCCACCGTCGATCTTCTTAGTGGTTCTTTCGACGATTGCTATCGCTCGTTGGTTAGCGTCACTCACGCGTGGTTCTCTTGCAATACCTAGTGCTTCTATTTTGAAGTGAGTTTCCACTAGGTCATGCAGTCGCTGGTGGTCGTGCTGCTGCTGCTTCTCGTATTCATAGAGATGCAACACGTTGTCTTCGTTCATGAAGATGCTTCGTGGTGCGGTCCCATGTACTACCCAGCCGAGCTGCGTTAGGGATGCAGCTGGCTGGTTGGGGCCGCCGACTCGGAGTTTTCTCGACACGATGCACTCCCAGTGGTCTGTCCCCACTAGGATTCCGGGGCGTGTTGGCGCATAACACACCTCGTCTGTTGGGAGGTCACGTAGGTGTTCGTATTCCAGCAGAGTGTCTGGGATCGACTGCTGGTGAAGCCTCAGGTTTTTCATTGTTCTGGCCTGAAGCTTATGTGGTGCGCTGATCTCGCTGACCCCTCTCACTTGCACCACGACGATCTTGCTGTCTCGTTCTTGTGAGGACATGTTCGCTCCATGGATATGCAGTGGTTGTGACGTTCCTTCTGCCCCGATACTCACAGCCAGGTCTTCGTCAATGAGAGTGACGGTGGCTCCTTCGTCGAAGAGTGCGTGAGTCTTCACCTCCCCCCGTGGACCTGTGATGATCACGGGGCACATTTTGAGGAGGACAGTCTTCGGGCCGGCGGCTGTTAGGGTAGCCACCGACATGACTGCCTCCTCCTGAGTGGGTTCTTCAGACTTATGTTCAGTCGCTGACTTTATTTCGGGCGACTCTCTCCTTTCTTGGTGTAGCGTGGCATGGTGAGGTCGGCGGCACTGGTTCACACCGCACGGTTTCGCTTTACACATGGCACGCCTGTGTTTCTTCTGGGCGCACTTGAAACATACCTTATTGTCCTTCACTAGTTCCCAGCGTTGATCCACGGTCAGTGCTTTATATTTCGGACACTGGGTCAGTACGTGATTCTGTTTGCAACTGGGGCACTGATCTTCTTCGGTTCCTTCAACCGTGACGTACACTGCGTTAGGCTTCTTCTTCTTCAGGGTTATGGCAGGCCTGGTTTCGTTTTTGTGAGTTGCGGTACTCGTTGTTGGGGCGTATGTATAGCGTAACGCCCTGTCCGCCTCACGCATTAAGAAACGAGATAGTGTCACTATTTCGGGCTCTGCTGACCCTTCGTTGTCACTGGCGTAGTCGCACCATCGAGATCGGAGATGTGGACTTAACTTTTCAAGCACTTCCCGGGTTAGCAAGGGATTATAGAGGTACCCCTTGCGATCGATTGTCTTTAACACACATATCGTATTTTGGATTTTAATCGCGAAACTATTTAGGTCACTGGCACTAGCACTAGGTTTTGGCATCTTTTTCAGGTCATCCAGAGCTTTGTCTATGATCACCTCTGGTCGGCCAAAGCACTGCTCCAACGTCTTCATGACAGCGTCCGGTTCTGTGGCCGCGTACAGAAGAGCCGCTACTGTGTCTCGTGCTTCGCCTTTGAGGCAACTTCTAAGTCTCTGAAGGTTCTCTGCTGGTGACACGTTGTACATGTTGGTCGTGTCATAGTACGATGCCTTGAATGGCAACCACTCGTTGGCCGCACCAGAGAAAGTTGGTAGATCTGTGTGTCGAAGTCGTGGCCTGGCCATCTTCTCCAGGGTCGCAGCTAATTGGTCAATGCTGTTTCTGGTTCTCGTTGGCGTTGGCGATCTTCCTCTTGGTGCCTCAAAGCGTTGCTGCTTTGGGTCTTCTTTGGCTTCTGTGTTCGTGCCCCCCTCCCCCCGTGTGTTGAGGGGGTGGGTTCGTAGCCATTGGTCCACCTTCCGGTGCTGGTGTTCTTCCTGAAGTAGATCTTCATGGACGCTTTCCTGGTCATCTTGTATTACAGAGACCTCAGCAGCCAATCTCTTCTTCACCAGATCTGCTTCGATTTCCAGCTCCTTTCGTCGAATGCTTGCTAGTTTCTCGGCCGCCTCAAGTTCAACCAATCGTAACCGTGTAGTCGCACTCGTGTTCGATCTCACTGAGCGCGGCGGTGATCTTATTCGTCGTTGTTCAGACGATGGTCCCGCTGTTGCGATGTCCACGGCGGTAGTAGGTCCGGTCATACTTTCAACTTGAGGTGACGCCGGCGGGTCGAGAGACAGTCGTCTTAGTCGCTCTCGTTCTATTCGTTCCGCTTCCCGGCGACGTACTGATACTAGCAGTTCTTCGTCCCTTCGTTCTAAGGCCCGACGCTGTTCTTCCAATTCTGCCAAGTCCCCTTGGCTACGGGTGACTACCATCTCGCTCGGTTGACGGTACACAGTAGAATACACAGCAGAATACACAGCAGAATGCACAGCAGGATACACAGGTAAGTTATTATCGGTTCAACTTACGAAAGGTTCCTTTTTTCCTTGATCCGAGTTCGGAGGACCAGACTGTAGGGTGTGGACTGTATGGATCTTCAAATAAAAGTCTTGGTTTCTATTCTGGATTTATTCTTGTTGTCTGCTATCGATGATCTGATTGAACTTATTGAACTGATTGAACTGTCCGTCTAATATACACCGGTTCATGGGTGGAAGTAGTGGGTGGCCCTTAGTGTACTTTATTAAAATTCTTGGCGACCCACCAATCCGATCACTTTAGTCCGTGTCCGCTCTCCGACAGGTTTCGACTTGTCCAAACCTGTCGGAGGCCTGACTCCGCGACCAATCACAAACATTTTAGTATCATAATCCTACTTTGTTCATTATCGCTACGGGGAGTTCGGCGTCCGCAACAATCAGCTAAAGATAAAAGTTCTACGTTTTCATCAATTTTCTAGTAGGTAACTGCCTAAATATGTTTGAAATAATTCTGTTACTTGATTTATTTTAACTAAGCATCTGATGATAGCCTTACGGATCAACATAATACCACCAAACACCAAATTTTCCACTCAGAGCGAATTCTATTCGTGTAAATCTATAAATTATGAGGTGATAAACTTTTTAACAAGTTAAGTATAGAAAATATAATGTTTTGAGAGATAACAAATCTGTATAAGATACAACGTTTCACAAATAGATGTTTCTCAAGGCGTTGAAAAGAAATATAATATCATTTGTATATTAGTTACGAGTCAAACATGATTTTTATCTAACAAAAAGTTAGCGTAATTTTGACGAAATCTCCGTATTTAATTTTGAAAGGGTCTGCTAGGTTAGAGTTCAAAGAGATTTCGTTTTCGGTTTCCGGCAATTTTTGGTCGAAATATTCATTTTCGCTTTAGATCGACTAAAATACGTGGTGCCGGCAAAACAATCTTTTCATATCTTTTCTATTCTCTTCAGAGAAAATGGATATTTACAATAACTAAAAGCACAAAACTGAAAATGCAGAAAAAAATGCGTTTTATCGCTTCTAACAGCAAATATAATTATTAAAAGATGGAAACTACATTTAAATTTTTTTTGCTAAAGAAAACCTATCGACAAACAACACAAAAAATAATCGTTTTCGGTTTTCGAACGAAAACAAAATCATTTTCGGTCGGGTCGGTTACCATCCTACTAGGGTGGCATAGCGCAAAAGAGATGCGATAATGACAAAACAGTTACGAGCGATATAGAAAATGCTATCAAAGATGATCATGCGGATATTTAAAAGGTCATACAGAGACAACCACAGTTTTAAACAAAGACCAGAATCAACTAGGTTTATTATCGCGTAGGTTCAATAGCCTATTGTTCTGAACCTTGCAGGCTGTGTTCAGTGACATTGACATTCAATTCTATCGCATGTAACCCACGGCACATAAATATTTAAACTTTATTACGAATGAAGCCTTACATAAGTTACGTGTGGAGTTCGATTGACAAGAAATGATATATGAATTTTATACAAGTAGATATTTTTTAAAATATTTTTTATTATTACTTAGAGGTTTTCAGGATGATTCTGAATAAATTATTTGAAAAACTTTTTCTTGAACAAAAGACAACGCTCATCATCGTTCATTGTAAGGTGCAGAATAAAGCGCTAGTTTGATAGAATAGAGAGAAAGAAGACAGGAACCGTAAAATAAAAACGAAGAAAAGTCATACCATGCATAATGAAGGGTTGGGTGGTCAGTTGGGATCAATGTATCCCAAAACAAACTTAACATTGTAGTTGAAAAACGTGTTCTCCCATACATTATGTACGTCACGGTCAATTCTCTAACTGCAACTTATCGCAAAACTGACAAAGAGACAGGCAGTCGGACAACGAAGTGATCCTATAAGGACTATTCTGTTTTTTCTTTTGAGGTACGGAACTCTAAAAATAATCAAAAGTATTGTAGGAGTAGGAGAGTCATTCATTGTTTTAATTGGATTGGGACAGATATCGAAGATCATCAGGAAAACAGCCGCACAAATTTCTAAAAAAAATAAGTCATTTTGACAAATGAGTCTCTCATCTTGATATATTTAATACCAAAAAAAGGATATTCAGGAAACAATATTAATAACGCCAGCATGTGACGAATTGATAACTAAATTTAATTGATAGAAGTTATACAGACAATCACCACATACCACTATAACATATTCACACACCCCATTCGCAAATCCTCATGCACACTCCTACACACTCACCCACACTGTACACTTAGCAATGCTTAGATGGTGCTAGCAGTTCGCTTCATTCTATATGTTTGTTTCTGCTGCATGTATTGCTATTAAATTGTAAACCCGTAATTGGCTCTCTCTCTCTCTCTGACTAGCTTATATATTTTAAGATAAAATTTCAAAGAGCTGTGGATTTTGTGAATAGTAAATAAATAAACTTGTTTTGTAGTGAATACAGAGTCTGAAGAAGTTTCCATTAAGTCGTAGTTCCTACCTAGTAAATACGGTTACATACGTTCATACGTTTGTTATGACCGTCTGTTAAGTTTGTAACATGCTAAATAAATAATTATAATGATGTTTGTTATTATTATGTGGTTTTCACGTTAATATAGAAGGTAAAGTTTCAACACCACTCACGAACTAAACGAAAAACAGAGTTCTATCGTTACAAAAACAATATAATAATAATGTAATTATTTTATAATCATAATCATGCGGTAACTTTCTGTGACTCACAAAATCCACCACAGAGCTTATTTAGTAGTTCATACCATGATTCATTGTTTAAAATAATGACCCTGAATGACACATTGAGCTGTCCTTGGAAAAACTTGTGAAATAATGAAGCTAACGTATACTTACTTTGGCTTTCTTAGAAATTGAAATGAAGCCCTACACGTGAGGTGTAGAAAGAAGTATTAAGCTGGTTAGGCAGTCAGCACGTGTATGATGTAATCATAAACCTAAATAAGTATAATATAACAAAGTGGGTGTCAGCATAGTAAGACTCGACTTAGGTCATCAGTGGGATTAGCAGTACCTACCTATTAATTACTTGAATTTTCTTCGAGAACCGCATTTCCCCAGGGGTTGCCAAAATAATTTCAAAACCACTCTCATAAACTAGTTTGGGATATTATAATTATAGCTAGCCTGTACTATTCCAGTGTTCGACAAAGCCCTCCCTCTATTCTATAAATCAGTCCCGGTTCTACGCAACTTCTTGACAATTCCAAAGGAAGACATGCAAATCTCACTCACACTTGTTGTGTTTGTGTTGTCGATCTGACGAATTTTCAAACATGCAACAATGGATTAGACATTTCCTTCAAAATCTTTCGGATTGTGAAAGATAGTGTGTTATGAATTGGGGTCCTTCCGAACGAGCAGTGGAGCGGAATGTTTGGAATATCGTCTAATAATAAATTGTACATTCCTTAAATGCAGTCAGTGCAGTGTTCCAAAGAGGTTCTAATTGATAGCTTACATGCCCTAATTAGCTCAATTATTATACAGAGCACTGCAAGGGTCAATTATGGGATCACTTGTTCCGGGAACGTAATGGTCTTCCCATTATTAATTATTATCGACCCAACATGCCTCTGTCCAGGCTTTTCGTTAAACCTCCATACAAAATTTTAAGTCTGAAGTATCTGTTTTACTTCTATTCTCTATTTATATAGATAGTATTTCAATAACGAACCTCTGAATTATAAACGAACTTGAGCTTTTATTTCCAGCAAGGTTTCACAACGCAATATGTTAGTTTCGTGGATCACGCCTTCAAGGACTAACTAAAATATCCTATCTACTGCAGAGGTCGGAAAAGTCGAATGACTAACTGAATATCGAAAGACAGACAGAAAACATTCTGATACATTTTCGATGAGTGAATTTTGTTTATAAGTAATTTATTTCTCAATTTGTTTACGCACGACCGCGAAGGCATTAAGATCATTTACATCATGTTTGCACTGATCTCTACTCATACCATTGAGTCGGGAATCTCCGTTAGTGATTCATTTATTTATATCATTGTACTCGGAATTGTTTTCATCAAAACACGACTTACGAGATTGTGTTTTCAATGATTTCCCAATTTAACAGAATTATAACCATGCAGTATATTTCAATGTACAGCTTGGTAAATATGTTGCTTTTGCGTCTGTATATTCAATTATTATCCTGCAATTGCTGGTTATAGAGAGTGTTGTAGTTGAATATCAGTAATTATGAGAATGCTTACAAACGAAGTAGGATACCAAAACAAGTAAATATTTATATTTTTTCAGAGTACAATGAAATAACGTTCTAATTTCTATTGTTTCAGGTACTGGTACGTTCGGTCGCGTGTGCCTGTGTCGTGACAAAGCTGCTGATGAGTATCTGGCAATGAAGATATTATCCATGGCCGACGTCATTCGTCTAAAGCAAGTGGATCACGTCATGAACGAAAAGAACATCCTCGCCGAGATCAATCATCCCTTCATAGTAAATCTGTAAGTACATCACTTACCAAGTGAACATATTCAAGTATCCGTCAATCATGTGATGCAATTAATATTCTTGGTGGTTATCCAAAGCGTCTAGACTGATGCGACATGTCTAAAGGGTATCATTATTTTCGCGGGATCATAACAACGGTGTTTACCATTGGAACACAGTTTGACGTTTAATTAAACGTGCATGGGTGCATGTGACGCACGTCAATTATGTGAGCGCCAAATGTCGGCATAGAGCCAATGTTATTACTTACTCCTGTTTTCATTCCTAGCGTTCCGCCTTTCAGTGAATAGCCTACAAACCTATAAAAGACATTCTGCTGTCTCATTAGCAGTTGGAACTATTGTAGTAAAGTTAATTCATTACCATAATTTTGTTAGTGAAGCCGCTATTAAGATTGCCCCACATAACTTCTTTGTTAGACTCTCGAGCACTTTCCGTGTTGGATTCATTTAACCCAATTACCTGTTAAAACGTGCCAGTTACACCAATATCGATTACTCTTTAATATTTATTTTAGTATGAGCTAATTTGTGGAGAGAATTGTAGGCGCCGAATAAGCGCCATAAGTGCGAGTCTCGCGAGCCGACAAATTTCATTGCGCGTGCCCTATTGATGACGATCTGGCAGCTATCAACATGTCATTCCTGATCAGTAATCGATTATCTGCTGATTTACATAAATTTTGTATTTATAAACAACGTAGGTACTCGTTTTGAAGTGACGTTATTGTTTACTAGGGGTTTCCAACCGTCTCTAGGAAAAAAAATAAGAGGTAATCTAGGAAACGTAAATTACTTTTGTTTTGTAGTTTGTATTTTTATAAAATCGGCTTGTTTATTCGAGATTTCTTAAACTTTTCCGCCGTGTAGTAGAGTTAGTATCTGGCACGCATCTGTAACAGTAATTGCCTCACAGAAGGCTAATCGAAGTTGTCATAACCGTAGACTTCCAGTTTTCTTGAACTTGGCTTTCGCGTCGTATGATCATGATTATGTTCCTGATGGCTTGCAGGCGGTGGTGGACGCATGACGACTCCTGCATCTATATGCTGTTCGACTACGTGTGCGGCGGGGAGCTCTTCTCCTATCTGAGGAATGCCGGCCGATTCAGCAACAGTATCGGTAATTACTTACACTTATATTATATAAATACTATTTATACGGCAATGACCTCTTAATATTAATCCTTCAACACATGAACGTCGAAATTTCAATATTATTAAAACTACGACATCTAAGCCAAACCACAGTATCTTCAGTTGTCACAACTTTTCCTTTGATGACTAGATTTAAAACAAAAATCAGTAACAATTTTGCTTATTAATCGTTGTAAATAAATAAACTGGAGCGGAATAAATAAATAACGGTTGGAAACAGGCCAACACTACGCAGGCAGCCGTATCATGCCGTACGATTTGTGCGCACGATGCTCTGCAATCACCCACGATGTCCACTTTTTCACTGAATTTTATTTTAATATAATTCTTATACTTAGGGTACTAAAACTGAATTTCAAACAAAGAAAAACGGCGCTTGGTGCCTTTTAGACAATCATTTGACGACAATTACTATAACGGTGCTATCTTACATTAACTACAGCCGTAAATGAAAAGGCGACAGATGTTTTTAATATTATATTTAATATTTTATTTGTTCAGCACGGCAGCTACATAAAGTTGCATAATGCTTGGTTGCATAATTGTACAATTTGATAAAGAATTGGAGTGTTTGACGTGAGTATGGATAGTATAATTAGAATACATATGGTATGTGCTCTCATAGTTTTGCACGCTGCACGTTTATCTAACGTTTGTTTTTAATTTGGAATTACAACTTTCAAAGAAGTAGATTTCTTGACTTCGTTGACTTAGTCATTATACTTTTTACGAATTTACCGGTCGACAAACCATTTGTGTAAGATGATGTCAACATGGTGCTTGTTTAGGACTTAGGTTCTAAATTAAGGTAATAAATATTCACAATCAAACCTAAATCGAATGATTTATTTTTGGGAAAAAAAATTAGATTTTTTTACTACCTATTTCATGAATTTTTGGACGATCTATTGTATTCCTAAAATTTTGCCTGAATGTTACTATCGGTAGGTTAAGTTAGGTTTATGTTTGGGATTAGATTAACCATAGCAATAGGGAGTCGCGATCTATTCAATATGCTAGGCGTAAAATAGCTCTTGTCCTTAATTAACTCATTTAAAAAAATTAAATTGACGTAATGTGCAGCACACACTGGTAGAATAAATATATATGTATCGTGTAGAGAAACAGAATTGCAAAAAAACTGAAAAAAATATACGGCAAACGACCGCCTCGTATTTCTGGAGAAAGACAAGACAGAAATAGGGGCTCATGTGGGTTCAGTGACGTGAGGAGTGAGCGAGTAACTGTCGGGCTTCAGTCGTAGATTAAGTAATAATACTACGTGCTAGTTGCCGTGTGGCTGAAGGTGGCTCAGCCCATGTATCATGGATGTCGGTTTATATAGCCATGACGTCGGGCTACAGCGGCCTAACACTAAAAATGTCTGCGCCATTTGGTGACTACAGCTGAGCCAGACATCTCGACGCCCGCGCCCGCGCCGCCGTGCCTGCCTCGCGCTCCTGCGCGAACCACATGTATAAATAATTACGTTGTGCAACTATATATAATAATACTTTCTCCGTAATTTTTCATTTGATATATAATATATAACAGAATTTCCGATAAAACCAATTTAAGAAGATAAGTTTCTCCGATAAAATTTGGAATTCGGTTTTAGATATCAAAGAAAAAAATACTTATGTAACATAAAGTATCGATCTGACAGGATAAGACGTAAGTATATCCATGAGCGTTGGCAGATAGAGTGCACTTGATAAGCAAAGTGATGACTGCAATATGGATAAAATGTTTTATTTTAAAAAGTCGTGGAAGAGAAATTAAAAGCTTTTCTAAAGGCATTTTAAAAACATTTGAGACAATTGATAAAATGAGAACTGTGCCAGCAAAATCCATCTGTGAACTAAATTGCATTTCGAAGAAAAAGTAAACTTACTTTTCACTCTACTCATAATATGAGGCGGCCTGCCTAAGTGACGTGCTCTGATTTAGTCAAAGTTTACGAGAAGCGGGGAGAACTGTTATTATTTTTAAAATATAGTACAGTCTTTTTTGTGGGGATTAGACATCGGGTTAATGGGTTTATTAGATAAGTATTGTCTGGGAAGTTTAGTCATGGTGTGATGTCATGCGACGATCACGAAGACTCCGTATTCGACATGCTTCCGCGTGGCACCATGTCGCCCACATGGCTGGCGTTCTCAAGTACTTATATAAAAAAAAAAAAACAAAAGTTTAGAAGAAGAACAAGCATCAGAATACCGATGATATAGAAACATTAAAACAAAGCATATTATAAAATACCTACAAGAACATGATGGCACTGAACATCTTGCTGATATGCTTGCCTCGTAAGAAGAATACAATGCAATCCATAAATATTGTATCAGGAACTTTGGATTTCAATAGACGCGTTGATTATAGGTTGTAATAAATGAGTATCGTCAGTTTCCCTGCACGAGAGTGCCCACACACACGAGAACGAAGTGACGACGCGCCTCTTCCAGCTGGCATTGACTTTACACATGGTAAAAATAGACGTGATTTGGCTAATCCTGGATACAATTTAACATATTTATATACTGTTACGTATGATACATATTTAGTTATATATGCAATCACATGTTTTAGAATTTGCATTTTTAATCGGATTACATTTTGTAACAGTTAGTGAAACTGAAGATAAAGATTTTGGGAATGTGGAGAATTCATATAAATTTGAGAATTTCATTAAAACTGCGAAACTGTATTTCCAGGAAGTGCTATTCACCCGGTCGTAAAGTTTTAAGAAAACATGATCTCTAGTTACAATCTATATAAAATTAAAGTGTATGTTTGTAATGTCAAAATAACAGCTTTACTAAATGCATATTGAAGTATATACGGTATACGGTAGGTACTTAGAAAAATACAACAATTTTTAAAATGTTTGTCTCACCATCTGTTTGTTAACGGGCTGGACCGATTTCCGATCTTACTTTAAACTCTAGGAAAGAACATAGGCTACTTTTTATCGACATACCACGCGGGAGAAGCTGGGAGTGGAAGCTAGTCCCTGAATAAAAATGCTCGATAGAGGCGCCTGTTCAAATGTTAATTTTATAACTCGAAATTACTTTTGATTTCTGCAAGGTAGTTGCGTAACACACTATCAGAAGCAATGGGTTTAATTTTGACAGTTCAACAACGTTCATTGCGTTGTTTACGTTGTTGAGCAAACACATTTTTAAACATAAAAAGTAATGGATTAGCAATATCTTTCAAAATCATTCAGTTTGAGATTGATAGTGTGTTACGCAATTAGTGTGTAATTAGTGTGACATAATAAATGTTATAAATTGTGTTAAAAAAATGAGTTACTGTCACTTATTTAAATAAATATCACATATTTTAACAAATTAATGTTCATGGTTGTATCATAAATGAAGCTTTCTATAATAAATAATCTGCCATTTTAAATCCAGCGTTTAATTAAAGAAATAACTTAATTATTTATTTCAATAATTGAGTTATTTATTTTTCTTGCTTTATTTATTGCTTTTGGGGCTACTCTATTATTTGTATGAAGCTAATTTGAGATGTGAGAATGATTTTACTGAAGCCTTAATTAGACCTTTGTCTACTACCATATTTAAGGATTAGGTAGATACCACCGTTACCGTTATGGACTCTGATAGTCACGCAGATTTTATATGAAAATTTCACATAAATAGGACTTAAACGCTTCATTCTTGAACAAACAATAAAACAAGTTGCCAAAGTAAAAGCCAAATTTATAGGTGTGAAAGATATATCAAGAATTTAATGAGTCAATAAAACGGAACTATAAAACACGAATCTCGTAAATATCGTAAACAAGAGATAGTTTATGCATAAATATAAGAAAGAATAGTTCATAGTTATGAAAGCCTATGCACACAAATAGCATGGAAAAAACCTAACCGTTTTAGATTGGAGAAAGTATTGTGGCATATGTGAAATTATATGCAACTAAAGGCGACCGATAGCGCCTAAAACAAACATCATTATGGATTCATAACTAAGAATGTAGAACGGTATATAATATTTTAGACATTGTTAGCAACATTCACATTTTATACGTGTATTTATGTGCTTCTGTTTAAAGCAAATGGTTTTGCATAAATGCGGTCAAGTAATTATTGTTTTCCCTCGGTAGCTGGTACGGGAAAGTAAGGTGCGCGCTGTGTTTTCTTATTCCTAGATCTTTATGGCATCTATTTTCCTTAAGTCTCAACAAAACAACGTCTACGCTATCGTTTCCACAAAATATAAAGTTAACTGTTAATTGTTAAGCCCGTGTTCCAATACAAAATGAGGCCGCCTCGTATAAATTTATAGGTCAAACTCATAAAAAAATCAATGCATTTTAAAACGTTATGTTCGCAGGAAACTTCTACGCATCAGAAATCGTGTCAGCGTTGGAATATCTCCACGCCCGGAACATCGTGTACCGAGACTTGAAGCCAGAAAACCTGCTCCTTGCCCGGGATGGACATTTGAAAATAACGGATTTCGGATTTGCGAAAAAGCTGACAGATAGAACTTGGACTTTGTGTGGTACTCCTGAGTATCTAGCGCCAGAGATCATACAGAGCAAAGGACATAACAAAGCCGTCGATTGGTGGGCCTTGGGTGAGTACAAACATTGTTACTCATGATAACGGTATCATTTTGTGTAAATCACGGAAATAATTATACTTCCTTCCAACCGAATTGCTTTTCAAAAAACAAATATAGTATTTCGTCGTCATAAATGACATTGCGACAATGTAATGCAAAAAACGGGCTCTAGTCACGCCATCAAACTCTTTGTATTCGAGGAAAGGCTGTGTTATTATTGTTAATGTTTATGGACCTCGTAGAATTTAGAATTTATAATTGTCAAGAACATTTTTAATACTATGTAATCTTGTGATAATATAATAGATAAAATTTCAAGTCTCACGGAAATACTTTTGTCACGCTACTAAAATATTTTATTTGCTATTGTTTGTGCGCAATTCGGAGTGTCCCAAGACTAAATTAAGTCTTTTAGAAGGGAATTCTATAGTTAGTATTGATGATCTGACGAAGATGAGGATCTGACGAAGACAACGTGCGAACTAAGGAATTAATCTTAGGGCTCATCATTTAACTAATTAGTCTCATGATTCGTTCCTAATTGACATTGATGACTGTAGTATTATTTGTCAAAGATTTTACTTATACACACGCACGCATTATTGTATATTCAGTTGATCCTCGTAGTGTTTCTCGGCACTTCTTATTGTTGGTTCATATGTATATGTTTCATAAGCACAGTTTCTGTGGCGCCGTTATCATGAATTGTGTAGATCTGGTATTATTTAGTATTCTGTTGATTTACTTGTGTCTCCTCCATTTGAGTACAGCGTCTCCTTGCCAATTTATATACTTACATTATTTATAATGGCAGCACACGCTTGTGTCTCGTAGTTTCCGTGCTTGGCATCATGCTCTATAACATTAGAACAATAATGCTAAATATATGTACTTGCACTTCGCTACTGCTCCACAATTTTCCAATATCAAGTTACTGTGTAGTCTAAACATACCAGTGCTAAAGTGAGTTTTAGTACAGCTCATTGTAGGTATTCTATTTTAATATAAGTAGCAATATTTTCAGTGCTAATTGCTGAAGTCGTTTGTTGGTGGCGAAACATTTTGTATTTTCTGCGCACGTCTTGCAAACTCCTTTCAAACGCTGATAAATGTTCATTAAACTCTTTGCAATTTTCCCTACTAATTGCTAATTATTATAATTATAGGTTTACGTGTTTTTCTTCCTTTTTTTTTAAGCAATAACTCTGTTATGTTTTACCTTTGCATAAGCTCAAGGTTGTGTCTAAGTCAACAGCTCACTAACTCCTATAATACAAGCTTGACTTAGTTTAAGAGTTAGAGTTTTCCATAATTCTATGTTGCTTGCGTACAACCTTCAAACTAAGATTTCAATTGTTATTAGATTAAGAAATTGTTGTACCTACCTTGATGGAAAAAAATTTTTTTTTTATTATTATTATTATTGGGTGAGATATAAAATTATCAGCTTATTATAGCTTTGGCACACATATCCTAATGCGCATAATGTATAGCTTTTACTAGTTAATTAAATGGAACATTAATTAAAGATCTTGACGTTGATCATCTCGTGAGAATTGATTTTACGACTATCTAGGTACTATACATTGCAATTATTAACATTAGGGGTATTTATATCTGTGTAAAATACGGCTTAATTGTTTCCGTGTCGTTGCCGATCGTATAGTTATTTTGATGAGGTTATTTATCGATTTTATTAATCAACTTTATGTTTTTAATTTTCAGGCGTGCTCATTTACGAGATGTTAGTGGGTTATCCTCCGTTTTACGACGACAACCCGTTCGGGATCTACGAGAAGATCTTGAACGGACGCGTGGAGTGGGCGCGGCACCTGGACCCAGTCGCCAAGGACATCATCAAGAAGCTGCTTGTGCAGGACAGGACCAAGAGGCTGGGAAACATGAAGGTATGAATCGGATTTTGGCTTTCAGCCTACTTACTTACTTATTCGTCTAAGGCCCGCTTGCACAACACACCACTAAATACGTTTAGCGCTGAAATAATTTATAACATCTGTTCTGTTTTTATTAATCGTTTGAAGACGCCAGAGACAGAATGATATTTTAAATTTTTAGCGCTAATCTAATTTAGTAATTTGCAGAGCAAGTAGGCCTAAGAATTTAAGGTAGTTGTAACCAACGATAAAACAATTGTTTTCAAAATGAAACAGTTTAATCTCCGATTAGTATTTTGTAAAAATCTTTTCACTGGAGGAAAATTCCCACTTCACGTTCTATTTCCACTTTTCATTGAAAATAGTTTTTCATTGCTACATGCTTATATGCTACAACTTTGTGTCACGCGCATACGCACGTGTGTGGGGTTACGTTGATCAAATTAATTACCACTTACTGTGTTTTGTTTACTTGCCAAATTGAAATACATTATCTACATTTTTATAACAATTAGCCGGGACTATCGATTAACATTACTCGTGGAAGGTTTTATTTGGAAAGGAATCAAACACGTCACTAGTACCTTCCATACTTACCTACTTTAAAATATTATAGTGTCTGTTCATTCCACTATTAATTTAACGTGTTTTCTCTACTTACGAAATGTTGTTAAGAGTTTATAATATCAACAGGAAATTAGTTTTTTCTTGATCGTTGTAGTTACCGGTATCTGAAAGTAGTTATTAGATAATGTTGACCTCAGCGTATAGAACATTGGTACAATTTTAATAAAGTGTCGCTATAATGATACTCGTACTGAAGGGCGATGCACATAATACATACGAGTATAAACTGCAGATATTGTTGCGAAGACACTGGCCGGCTGTGGTTTACGCTTACGCAAACTGAAAATACTTCAGCCTTGCGCTTGACCCGTTTCGGCAACGGTTTTGGATTATACACGCGACGGAGTGCGCACGAGTACCTACATTCGATATAACTACACGTCCAACAGAGCATTGCGTGGGTCATTCATTTGTTGTTTTAGCTCAGACATGACAAGATAATAAGATCTTCGATTCAAGCAAGCACCTAATCCTATAAATGAAAAAGATAAATTAAATGAAATTTCCACATCGCTGAGCTGTATGTTGCGTTCCTACTTTTAAAATTATTTTCTTTCATGCACTTTAAATCGAGTGGATTGTGTCCAAAAAGAAAATTTATTTAACTTTGAAGTTGGCCGTGCTCCAAGATGTTTCCATGTTTATCTTCTAATCTAACTCTTGACACTTCAAATGCTAAAGATTTTTTAAAATTTGTTTAAGTTTTTAGATGTTTCGATTCAATTTTCCTCAACCATTTCAGTTTTAATACAGTAAAACGAATTAAATATAAAAGTGGGACAACTGCAGATGAGCTTTGATCAGAATAAATCTGAATTCTCATTGCATAATACAGTATGAGAGGGATTTTAAAAAATTGGAATCACCTCGAAAGTTTGTTGAAAAACATTGGATAAAGAAGAATGGAAATAGAAATTGAGTTCTAGGCACTTGACCAGAATCATTGTTTACTGTTGTTTATATTGTATTAACGTAATTTTACGATTCATTTTGTAATAAACTGCGGTTGTATTATTGATAATGGGAAAATAAACGTTCCTAGCGTTATTGCTTTGATTGATCTGATTCAGAACTACACAATAATAGTTCCACATAACTAGCGATAGACAAAGCTAGACCCATACGAGGAACATGCGGATCGTCGAATAGAAAGTCCATGTCATATTCTTTATAGTACAGTAGACTATGTTATAAATATCCCTTTCTCGGCCGTGCCTATGTGGTCATGGCTAAAGCGAGAAATCGGGATGCGGCGTGCCCAATAAAGTGTCGCGCTATCACGCTGAGAATGTATTTTTAAACGGTTGCAGTTAGTGGTTGGTTGTTTTCACCAAGCTTTTTGCCGCGATGTCGCCGAGATGTTTAGAAAGCCATCAGTCAGGTGTCTGCCGGCGACTTCAAAAGCCGCTGCCCGCCGCTGACTTATGTCGCGAGTGTCGTGACGCAAATACGACACATTGCCGATGTCTCGCGCTGCACTAGATGGCTTGTTAGCCGTGGTGACTCGCGTGCACTGAATCTGTTTTCTGATCCTAGAGCGTAATAATTTTGGCACGCATTTTTCTTGGCCTACATAGTGATTACCCATAGGTAATCACGATGCTATCATAATAGCCGAGTGCTACACCCAGAGCTCTAGATAGTTGTAACACGGTTTAGCTATCAATTGATTATATTGATGCCAATGTTTTGTTTTGAATGGGTTACGTAAGTACATGTTACTCCATGTTTATCACGAGTCTTCATAAAATGAGCATCAACTACCGAGCCTTTGCTACGTTAAGGTATGTACTTAGTGGAACTAGAATAGACTCATTAAGGGCCCTATTATTAGGTCAAGGAAATGCTAAAAGGAGAAAGTAGATTTAGGTCAAAAGAATCACGAGCTCTCAAACAGACGCAACAAGTATTTTGATGTATAACGTCTTGCTTAACCTGCAACATAGCAGATAATAGCGTAACGGCTGTAGAAGCGGTAATGATACTTATTACAAAACCTACGTACCTAATATGAAAGTGGAAAGTGGGTAATGTTAGGGGCGGCCTTTCCATCAATACACTTTATTATATTGGAGTAATAACGATATAGCCGCAGGTTTGGAGGAGTTATGGGACGATTCCCTGCTGATATTAAAGCGAGTGGCCCGCTTGGCATCGCCGTACAATAATAAATTAAGTTCCGATATGCTGTGCTAACTCTAAACCTGAGAATTTACGATGTCTAACCGTTGAAGAACGTCGCGAACGCCAATAATAACAAAGTTGCTCTAATTCCGGACGCCCACAAATGCGCATTATGCTCGTAGTCAATATCGCTGTTATGATTGATTGATCTTTCAGTGATACATTTCAGTAATTATCGGTTGAGTTGTTCAATGATCTTTGTACTGGTTTTCTTTGTATATTTATTCTCGTTAATACAATGTTTGTTTCATTTCCAGTGCGGTACCGAAGACGTCAAACGGCACAGATGGTTCAAGCACATAGACTGGGCTGACGTCTTCATGAAGAAACTTCAGGTATATATTAGCTCATCAATAATGTGTTTATGTTCCCACTATATTATCGGATTCAAACTAGATTGAAGAAGACTGGTAAATTATAAACGCCCACTTACGGAAAAGTAGGTATAAAATTGAGCACTGTTTAGTGTTTGGTAAATACTGTCGGAAGAATATAATGAGGAAGACTTTTGTTTTATGTGGAATAATATAAAGTAGTTCGAGTTCAATATACTTTTGCGCAATACCATCGAAGCACGATTTAAGAACTGATTTAAATTAGGTCGCGAGGCCGACAGTGATTCACGAAGTTTACGTTATCTAATTTCAATACTTTACGTTAATGCTACTTTAATTCTTATTTATGGGTCGATTTACACTGTACAGGAAACGATACTTAATAAGCACGACAGCTAATTTAACTGTTATTATTATAGTTGGTTGAACTGTGTTTGTGTTGTCCACAGCCACCGATCATGCCGGCAGTGTCGTACGAAGGAGACACCTCCAACTTCGACGAGTACCCCGAGACGGACTGGAAGGCAGTGCGCGCGCTGGACTCTGATGAACTCAAGCTGTTCGCCAACTTTTGATGGCCCAAACGTATGACAGTGGTTAAAATAAGTTAATAGATAAATATCGCTACAGATGCGAGGTGGAGAACAGCTGGGTAATTGCGTAACACACTATCAGTAGCAATGGGTTTCGTTTTGACAGCTCAACAACATTCATTGCGTTATTTACGTTGTTGAGCAGACACATTTTTCGAACATATGGAGCATTGGATTAGCAATATGCTTCAGAATTATTCAAATTGACAGTAATAGTGTGTTACGCAATTAGGGTGCAGGTCGCCTAATCATATTTATGAAACTACTTATACCAAGTATTTTTTCATATTATATTTATAACATCTTAAGTTAAGTTATAATATCTTTGTTAGTTATTGAGGCCAAGAGCGCCGTTGTGTTTGCAGAGTCGATAGGAAACCGTCCGTATTTGAGTAGAGTAGAGCGAATTTGTATTTATGAGTAACCTATTTGATTGTTTAATTGTGTTAAGCCGGCGACTGGCTGGAGCCAAGTGGTCTAGAAATTCCTGAGTATGTAAGGCAAGGGATTAATAACAAAACGAGGAGATTGAACGAGTAACTAATCACGGCGAAGAAATCATTCCGGGGTTGAGTCATGCACTACTTTCAAAGGTAAATCGAAAATAGGAATATCAAATAGGTATGGAATTTAAGATAAAGCTAATATTGAAGACACTAATTTTCGTAATTGTACCATATAACTTAGTATCTATTATGGCAATGTCTATAACTAGTAATCGTAACTCTTCGACATGATAAAGCGACAAATGTTCGTTCGTATTCCTTGTAAACAGCCTATTATTGTATCTACCTTATATAATGTCTTTGTAAATGAGATCCAAGTCCAAAAATGTATGTACTTCCTACTTTTCTACTTTATTTCACCCTTCTGGCTGAGTATGGTGCCGTGTAGATACCCAATTCCTTTTAGTTAACTATCTATTTGGCTTTGGTCAGTCTTGTATCAATCCTTCCTGTGTGTGCATTTATGAGGACGATTGGCGTTTAACTTAGGACCTGAAAGAAAGAAATCATTACAATAAAATATAGCGAGTTACATTTTCACCCCCAATTCTCGTGTATGTTTTTCTACCTACATACTAAGTAATGTACATGCCTCAGTGAGTACCGAAGTGCACGCAGAGGCTTAATTAGAAAAGTGTAAATATTTATTTGTAAGTTCATGCATTACATTTCCAATGCTTTCTAGTTCAAATGTTAGTGATAAAAAGTAAGCTAGGTCGCCATCAATGGCGATAATGTTTGTGATTTTGAATGTCATAGTATTTTCCGTTAACTTAATCATCTAGAAATAGGAGGTCTTAATTTTAATATTTGATTTTTGTTTCCCGAATACATTTATTGAATATGAATCTTGTAGCGCCATCTAGTGAGTGAGGCTTAAAAAATTAGTCTAGGTATATTTAATTTTAAATAAACGATTCTTGCAATAGGTTATTTCTTAAATATGACATTTTGTTTAAATCCTACTTCATTCATTTGTTGGCTAAGCCACTAAAAGAAGATCTCACACAATTTATAGGTATTTGTAAAGAAAAACTAAAGCATAAAATGTCACCATAGTATTATCTATTTATTGTCACGTTACTGTACTTATCAGGCCATACAGTATTTCTGTGATCTTTTTAGTCTTGACAAAGATAACTTATTGACGTTGTTTACTAAGAAACAATTGTGTCATAATAAAATCAATACAGCCAGTAATTGAAAATAATGTAAATGGTACTAACCAAACCCGATTTTAGATAATGCAGAAAAATACCTAGTCGATAATCATGTGGAAACTTTTCTCTGATTGATTGTAATGTGAAAATATGATGTTTTCGATGTCTATGAACGATGTCTATGATAGATATATATGAATAGCGGATGGCGAACGACTGACATGGAAAATTACTATTGCTGTGATTATAGTTAATCGAGCACAATAGCATAATGCTAACGTACCTATTTCACTTTAGCAGGCATCTTTGAAATAGGTTACTTGGTTTCTACAAAACTGCAGTTCGAAACGAAATCAGCGAAGTAAAAACCAGGTTCATCATAACCAAGAGTAACTGCACTAAACTGAGTTTTCTTCAAATCGGATTTGGCTAGTAACATAATGCTTAAAAAAATAATGTAACAGGGTTGTAGATAATTTATAATAACTGTAAATACACAAAAATAAATGTGTTGTTTAAAACAATTGGTGTGTTTAATTTAGGGCTGATTGTTCCATCGCCAGATAATTTTATACGAGGAATAGTTTCGAATTTTTGACTGTTATTCCTTTGTATGGAATATGTCAATTTTAATCCACGAATAAAATTTATATGTCGATTGAAAACTCAGCCCTTAATTATTGAATGTGTTATGAAAGGTGTTCCTGATTATCATCTATAAAGAAATATTATTAAAATTGTAATTAATTACCGTACTGAAAACCAGAAATTATTTGTTGCTTCCAAAGAGCGTGGGTGGTACAAAGGTGGCTAGAAATGAGAACCAATCAACAATTCTTTAACATAAAACTACATAGAATCTAGATCTTCTAAAGAAAATAAAATATTAGTACAACAATCGATATACATTGTTACTTAGCTCTATTTCCTATTTCAACAAAAAGTAGTATTACATTTTCAAACAAATGAGTTACTGTAAACAATCCGAGCGAACGTAAAAAATGATTCGATGTAAACAGTTGTGGCTTTGTGATTTTTGCTTGTACTATCTACGGTGAGCCAACATACAGATTTCAAAATAGAAATTATTAATAATGGTGATGAAAAATAAATTATTCGGTAACGAAATAGAAATGAGCTATAAATTGGTGAATGACAGGTCCGAATGTAAGGAGCAGTTTATGTAATAAAACAACGTACTGCTAATATTTCGTTTTTATAAATGATAAATGATAAATGATAAATGATAAATGATTTATTTTCTGTAAGTAGGTTTGTACAAACACTTTTACATGTCAATCATATTTTTTTAAACTAGATGAGGTCGGCGTTTCCTATCTGACTACTCTGAGAAGAAAGGCCGAAACAAACTCAGAGGTCACAGTCTCTTTTAAAGTCCAGACATAATCTTGGTCAGATCATGTGAAGACCATGTAGATTGGTGTCTGAAATGGTCTTTTGAGTAAAGAACCACACAGATTGAGCGGACCTGTCCAGTCAGTGCACGCATTTGTCAAAAATCGTGCAGCTCAACTCAGAACTTGAGGAGCCGTACGATTCGACGAACAATACCAATGAAAGGACATTTGGGTAGGCCGCATAAATTACTCAAACTGCCAGATCATGATTAAAACTAACTAAGAAGGAAAACAGAAAAAAGAAATGACCCACATAGTCTTCACACTCACAATAATAATAATAATAAAAAATAAGATACTTTACAAAGTAAATATCCATGTCATTGTTTATATAAAATTCATCAATGTCAATGTGTACATAAAAATCCGGACATAATCTTTGATCTTTGAGGACTATGTAGATTTGTGTCTGAAGTGGTCTTTTGAGGAAAGAACCACACAGATTGAGCGGACCTGTGCAGTCAGTGCACGCATTCGTCAGTAACCGTGCAGCTCAACTCAGAACTTAAGGAGCTCAACGATTCGACGAGTAATACCAAGGACAGGACATTTGTGTAGACCGCATAGACCGCTCAAAGTGCCAGACCATGATTAAAACGGAAACCCACATAGTCATCACATTCACAATAATTAAAATAATATAAGACTTCAAACAGTAAATGTTCATGTCATTCTGTATATAAATAGATATTTAGAAAGAGAAAAAACAAAAGTGTAAGTCAGCAAAAAATAAAAAAATAAACAACATTCACTGTCTAGACCTATTGGAGCAGCTCAATCCCAAGCTTTTTTGTCCTCAATATAGTCTTTTACAGTATAATAGGCTTTCTGGCACAGTTTTAACTTTATAAAAGATTTGAATTTATTAATGCTTAGTTCTTGAATGTGGCTAGGAAGTTTATTATAAAAACGTATACATTGGCATCTAAACGAGCCACCTATTTTCTTGAGCCTTGTTGTAGGAACAACAAATTTGTGTTTGTTCCTAGTATTTATGTTATGGATATCACTGTATTTTTTAAACAGATTAATATTTTTATGTGCATACAAAAGATTATCATAAATGTACTGAGAAGGCACAGTCATTATATTAATCTCTTTAAACTTGTCTCTGAGGGAGTGTCTAGGACTTAATTTATAAATAGAACGAATTGCCCTTTTTTGTAAAATAAAAATTGTCTGAATATCGGCGGCATTTCCCCACAGCAGAATACCGTATGACATCACACTATGAAAATAACTAAAGTAAACTAAACGGGCTGTCTCTAAATCAGTTAAATCACGAATTTTCCTAACGGCGTATGCTGCAGAGCTAAGCTTTCTTGACAATTTATCTATATGGGGGCCCCATTGAAGCTTGGCATCTAAAGTTATGCCTAAGAATACTGTGGAATTTTCGGGTTTTAACTCTTCACCCTTTATGAGAACACTAGTTTCTACTTGTCTAACATTTGGTATCGTAAACTTAATACATTTCGTTTTTTTTTCGTTAAGAAGTAGATTATTAACATTAAACCAGTTAACTACTTTTGCGAGGGCACTATTTATATTGTCAGTAACCAGCTGCTGACGTTTGAGTTTAAATAAAAGTGAAGTGTCATCTGCAAACAACACTATATCATGTTCATCCTTTATGAGGTAAGGCAAGTCATTGATATAAATAATAAATAAAAATGGTCCAAGTATTGAGCCCTGTGGGACCCCCATTCTTACTACAGATCCGGGTGACCTTTTCCCGTTAACATCAACTCTCTGAATCCTATCACTTAAGTAAGAAGTGAGAAGATCCAGAGAGGCGTTCCGGATTCCGTAGTGGTGAAGTTTCCTGATTAAGGTTTCATGAAGAACACAATCGAATGCCTTTGACAAATCACAAAAAATGCCCAAAGCATCGCATTTGTCCTCCCATGCATTATAAATATGTCCTAAAAGTTCAACTCCGGCATCGGTAGTTGAACGACCCCTTGTAAAACCGAACTGTTTATTATTCAGTAATTTATTGTTATTGAAAAATCTTTGCAATTGATTTAAAATAAGTTTTTCATAAATTTTACTAAAGGTGGGTAGTACGGAAATAGGTCTATAATTAGTAGGGTCTGATGTACTACCCGATTTAAACAACGGTATTATTTTACTGTGTTTCATAAGATCAGGAAACTCACCACATTCAATACAATTATTAAATATATCAGCTAAAGTAGGTGCTACAATGTTTATAATTGTCTTAGCAACATCCACAGAATTGCCCCATAGATCTGCAGTCTTTTTAACATTTAACATGTGAAAAGTTTTAATTATATCTGTACAAGTGACAAATTCGAAGTGAAATTCCGAATCACAAACTGGAACGTTTTCCTTAAGTAAAGACTCTGCAGCAGTGGGTGATGAGCTTAGAGATTTAGTAGTTACCACGGGAATCTCTGTAAAGAAATTTTCAAAGGCCGCGGCGACCTGGGAATCTGATCTAATTACATTGTCATCAATAGCAAGGCTGTAGTCACTACTTCGGTTGCATGACCTTCCTGTTTCGCTATTAATGACATTCCAAGTCATTTTAATAATGTTATTACTATTTTTAATTTTTGAACTCAAATAACGTGACTTGGCCATACTACAGACTGTTTTAAATATTTTAGAATAATTTTTAACATATAAATTAAATTTTGCTAAGTGTTCTTTCTAACTTTTTTCCTTTTTGCTCGGTTCCTAAGAGTCCTAGCGTGATGTTAACCCTAGAAAGACCATGGCTGTCAATTTGACCGCACGGCAATTTCATTCTAAAATATTTTACAAACTATATTTTTGTTTCTTATAGTTTTTATATAGATTTAGCCTAACAATAGCAAATTAGGAAAAGTCATAAAATATGAAAAGAAAGGCTAAATCTATATAAAAAAAAGATTAAACTATAAGAAACAAAAACATAGTTTGTAAAATATTTTATAACACATTTGCTCGTAAAAGGTCTCTTACTGCACCAATTTCAATATCGTAATGTATCTCATTACGTACTTGTGCGTAATTGTAATGTAAAGCGCACGGTTTATCAAGATGCTCCGTCTAAAACGAACGGTACTTTTTTAAATCTTAGCAAAGAGTTTTTATGTCAGAAAAGTGGTCAACATTTTATGAATAAAATTAACTTTGGGAGATAAAATATAATAAATAAACATTTAATTCTTTAAATTAATTAATTTTGACAATTAATTATAACCATTTATCTGTAACAAAAACACAAAAGTATTAATTTATTTTATTAGTAATACTGGCTGTTTTTTGTACCTTTGCCATAAACAAAAGACGCTGATGCGCGCGCATCGCTAACGTGTGAAAAAGTAAAAATTATTATTATTAAAAAATATTATTTTATTTATTTCCTCACAAATGTGTTATAAAACGTCGTATGACATACGTGCGGTTTGATAATTACAGCCTCTGCTTTCTTATAGCCCTCACATACGGCTCGGGCTAGCAATATCGCCTCAGCTGTAATTTTCAACTTACCGCACTTATATCATAATGTACTATGAGAATGAAATCGCCGTGCGGTCAAATTGACGGCCATGGTCTTTCTAGGATTAAATAGCCTTCCTTAAGAATTGAATCAAACGCAAAAAGATTTCTTCAAATCCAACTGATAGTTCCAACGATTACATACAAACTTAAAAAGAAACAAATTTTACCTCTTTATAATATTATTATACATAGTATAGATATAATTAGATTGTCACAGTTTTTGACTGTTGATAACCCCTAAAAACTTCCTAAAAGGTTAAAAGTACGTCGACCCGAACACGAACATTGAGGCTGGCAAGCAAGCGATCGCTATCTTTAGGAGACAGGCTATCCGTCACTCTAAATGCAACTTAAGGCCACAAAAAGTACGGCTTTACATTGTCAAAAAGTTTATCTTATTAGCTATCTTACTTAAATAAGTAAGATAAATAGCTATAAATAAGATAAATGACTGATAAATCTAAATAGATTTACAATTTAAATACATAAATCTAAATAGATTTATCAGTCATTTGTTAGCTATTACCGTTTACAGAACCAGCATCTTTGTTTCCTTAATAATGTTGCGACGCTAATGTTAAGTATCTATAATAGCTTTGGGCGCGAATAGACTATCTACGAGTATCTCTAACAGGAAATGACAGCTGAACTAATCTTATCAAAATGAAATAATCTGAAGCATCATCAATTAGGTATTTCAATGCTTCACAAGCGGCTTACCGTCTCCAGATTTTGAAATGTAAAGGCATGTATTTAACGCGGTGACAAATTAATCTGAATTTGGGATTACAAATAATTAAAGATAGCAAAAAAAAAAGGTTGGCAGCTACTGACGGCGGATAAAGAGTAGAAAATGGGCATTCTTAAACTATACAATGAGATTGTATATGAAGTTAACTAATTGTCGTTAATAATAATGAGACATAGTCGACGGAGCCCCGCTCTGCTGGGCCCCTATTTCCGCCTGCAGGGTTTAAAGGAACGTAACACGAAGGAGATGACTGGGGCTCGTTCGCTCGCTCTGCTCGCTAACTTGAGCCCCCGACAACCCCTTCGAACCTAACCTGTCCGAGTTGGGGTACCCCAAGTCACGAGCTCGCTTCGCCCGCTCTTGCATCCTAAGTTCTCAAGTTCAATCTTGTGTGTTTCTGGGAATGAGTCTTCAGAGATGCCTATAGTTGCCTATAATACAATGTTTGTTATCCCACTGTTAATATTAGTCGCCATGTCATTATTTTTAGTAGCAAATAGTTAGTCACCCTTTAAGTTGTTAGTCGCCTGGAAAATAATATTCCACATGTAAATACCTACTTAGGAATTAGAAGGGAAACTCGGCCACGGCTTATACGATTGCGGGTTCAAAGTTTATATCGTAAAGCTTCTAGAAATGCTACCTAAGAAAAATTTCCTTCAAAAATTTCCTACTACCTACATATTTATAGAAATAATAGGCTACCAATATAATATAATATCTTTTTGGTTTCAACACTATTCTTGGCACTGGGATATTACATCGATTTTTCAACAGGTTATAAAATATTTTTTAATATAATACGTGTGCGGCCGGTAGCCGTGTTATTTATGAATCAATAGAGGACATCGCCATTTGTGCTATCACCACTTCACATTTATCCAGTCGTGAGCTGTAAAATGATATGAAAGATATTTTTTGTGTACTAGCATACAAAATGTATTTCGTAGACAAAAAATATTTTTTTTTTTAATGAAAATGATAACAATCTTTCATCATTTAAGGTGTAGAGATGGCTCGTACTTGGAAAATCGAGTATAGTTCGCGTAAAACTTGATGGCGGCTCTGAAGTGCGCTACTCGCTGCGAAGTAAGTACTTCACCCTTCACCGCCGTTGACACATGAATTTGTTACTGCACAGCGATCCGCCTCGTGTTCCGAGCCGCCATAATGTTTGAATCGGGCTGTACCACGGCTTCCAAGTACGCCCACCTTAAGAAACCAGGGCCTAAAACCAGGACGCGAGATACTTTCAAGTATTTTCTATCTGCATCGAAAATTGATCCATGACTTCATGCAAATAAGGACAATCGCGTATTCAAAAGCCCTGTTGGAAATAAAAATACTTGCAAAGGAAATTGATCCGTGACTTCCTATAAATAAGGAGCACAATCGCATTTACAAATAAATACTTACAAACCAATAAAGTAAAAATACTTGTATACGAAATTGTTCTGTAGCCTCTTACTGTTAAGTAGCATGATCGCATTTGCGAAAACTAAAAACTCATTATAAAACCTCTCCCATTTTATCAATAATAAAGGGAGTTCAAGATATCGATGATTAGATTGAACTCTAACTCGATAACAGCGATAGACACTTATTAAAACCAAAACTTAAATATAAAGTTATATACGAAGAGATTTTAGATGAAGGATGAGGGGCTTGTGGCTAAGTAATAACAGCCGCACGGGTCGATCGATCAGGTTAACGCTTGCCGCGGTTGGTCCGTGGATGGGTGACCATCTTCGCATACCAAGACCCCTCCGTGACTCGGAAAGCACGTTAAGCCGTTGGTCCCGGCTGTCATTCGTGGATCTTTGACAGTCGTTACGGGTCGTCAGTGGCCCGAAAGTCTGACAGTCAGTCTTACCCACCGGGTTGTGGAGGTCAGATAGGCAGTCGCTCCTTGTAAAATACTGGTATTCAGCTGCATCCGGTTAGACTGGATGCCGATCCCAACATAGTTGGGCAAAGGGCAACGCAAAACCTAGAATCTGATAATGTTATAAAACACACAACAAATATATTGCGAGATGGATTAAATGGTAGATAGCTAATCAAATACCATGTACAATTATCACACTATCGAAGTATCGATATATTATCATTGTGGGGTTAGGTTCTTTGTGTGACAGGACGTTTCTGTACAAAATGTCTGTGAGGCCATTGTCTCCCGCTCTCGCGGAGAAGGCTCGAGTGGAGTTGAACGAGGACCCGCAGAGGCTACAGGCTGATCTGCAGAATATTAAGGACTGGATAGCCAAGCAACCCCATCTTAATGCTAGGACAGGTGAGTAGTACAACAATGTTCCTAGTAGATGATGTAACAGGTTACTCGTAGTGTAAAGTATTAGTAAGTAGATTTATTATTCTAAAGCAGCTAGGTAATAATTAAACTATGAGAAACTAGATTATTTTAGCCCAAAAGCACTAAACTTGCTAGTCTGTATCTCACAAGTTTGAAAAAAAAAAAGACGACGGGTTGCACTCCGGGAGTGCCGGCAGAAGTGAAAACTTGAATATTAAAGTTGTGCATTTTTGATATTTTGGAATGACTAGGGAATAATTTTGCACGAATTGCTTTAATTATCAGTGTAAAAGTACTATCATTTATGTGGTAGAATACAATATTTATTTATTGCGCTATCGTACACAAACATGACAACCGCGCCGTAGAAAGAGAGGGGGATACTTCCTCTCCTACGCCGCGCCGGCTGTCTACTCTCCATCCGTCTTACGAATTTTCGATCAGGTCACGTGTCCTGACGCGAGTTTAACATTTTTTACCCATTACAAAAAAAGTGTACAACGCCGCTAAAGAAGGTTTCACTTCAAAAAACAAAATGTCCGTGCCAGTTAGGGTATGTCGTGTGTGAGTGGTACGACCTCGTCACACACGACTTACCCTAACGTATGGCTGGTAGCAGCTGGATAAGAGAAGCCGAGGATCGATGAGATAAATGACATAATTTGGATACTAAAGACGAAGATGTATTTTTATTTATTTATTTAATACTTCTAGCACATAGATGTACAGAGATTTATTTAATACTTCAAGCACATAAATGTACAGAGGCGGACTTAATGCCATTTTATTTTACCATTTATATACACACATATATATAAACAGAAAAACAAAACAGAACAGAAAAATAGGTACAAAGGTGTATAAGAAATCTGTTCCAGCAGCTACCTGCGATAGCACAATAGATAGAGAGATGTAGACAGCGTGTGAAAGAGTAAAGGAGACAAAAAAGAAATATATAAAATCTAATAAAATGTATGAGAGTGTCGTGTGTCAACATTAAACTGAAATGCAAACCATTCACAACTTGGCTTTTTTTTTTTGGGTTTTCAAGAGAATAGAGTAGGGTTCGATATTGGTATTCCCCATGCATTTTGAGTATTAGTTTAAAAAGAGGTTCTATGTTCTATGTTTTGGGGTTTGGTTTCCGCACTTAGTCCTTCAAGTGGACCATTGTGCGTGGGCCATGGCTGCCGCCGGTGGTTATTCCAACCAGCCCACCTCCCTCCAGAAGTTGATTACGTTTCCTGGTCGTTTTAGAATATCTGTGTAAGATCTGGGTGTCACGAGAGTGACGCCTATGCACTCAAATAGCACATGCGCAACGTTTTTGTGACATTCGAGTATTAGGGTGCGTCCACATCTGGCGAAAGCGCCGCGAATGCGCAGCTGGCGAGCCGTTCGCGAGCCGCCCGTGAGCTGCGCGTGTGCATTAATTTTATGTTCGCGCACGTGAGCTGGACGCGCGCAGATCGCGCGCCGCACGACCTGCGCGCGTCCAGCTCACGTGCGCGAACATAAAATGCACACGCGCAGCTCACGGGCGGCTCGCGAACGGCTGGCCAGCTGCGCATTCGCGGCGCATTCGCCAGATGTGGACACACCCTTAGGTTCCATGTGATGAATTTTTTCCCTAGGGATTGGAGGACTGAGGCGCTGTCAGAGAGTATGCAAATATGGGTGTCTATGGTATAAACCGCTTGTATGATGCCCACACACTCCGCTTGGTAGACCGTGTTGAGCATTCCCAGCGGGCTGGATATGCTTATGTTAAGGTCGTGTGAGAAAACTCTGACTCCAGTTACGGAGTTGGTCTTTGATCCGTGACATCCGTCACCGTATACACTCAACTCTTTCGGGTCTGAGTAGTCACATTGTTCCTCTGTAAGCGGTATGTTATAATATTTTTTAAAGCGTTGTTGTTTCGGGGCTTTGTCGCAGGGTGATGTCATCATTGGCTGCCGTTTCATCGCATCTCCCTTTATGCGTTGCTTGATCCTAGAGTCGTTGCTCAGGACTCCTGATATATAAAGCCTGAAGGCAGCCAGGACTACCTCCTACCGCACGATGAGGTGCAGAGGCGGCAGTTCAAGCATTGCCTGTAGGGAAGCGGTGGGTGTAGTTCTCATGCAGTTGGTGATTGTCATACAAGCGAACCGCTGCAGCTTTTCGGGGCCTCTTTGGGCTGTACTCAGGTCTGTTCTGGGCCACCAGACTAGTGAGCTGTATGTAATGATTTGTCGGATGGCTGTGGTGAATTAGTGAGCATGAGGTTAATCCCCCAATTCTTGCCAAGCATTCGCATGCACTGCCACGGAGAAATGCTAGCGTTTGTAGTGATGTAGTTGATGTGTTTTGCCCAATTCAGCTGTTTGTCCAAAAATATGACCAGATATTTGGTTTCAGTTGATAGGCAAGGAATCGTGGTAGTTGTAGTGTCGTCAGTTTCCTTTCTTTGTGAAGAGAATCAAGTCGGTTTTTGTGGGGTTGACTGATATTTGGTGTTTACTAAACCAATTCTGTACAATTTTCAGGGTCTGGCGCATGAGGTTGCACAGGGTGTTTTATTATAGTTATGTCGTCGACATAGCCTACTGTGCAGTAACCTTTGTCGTTGAGTGCTTTAGTGAGGCTGTCTACGACCAGGTTTCATAGAAGCGGCGAGAGGACGCCTCCTTGCGGGTAGCCTTTCGCCACGGTGGTCCTTGTGGTGTCATTTACGATTACAAAAAGGGATTCTAACAGCATAAGCATTTCAAGTCGTCGCGCTTTTTACACTAGGAATTGTCACATACCAAAAACTCATACGTGTAACGACATATATTTGTTAAGAGAAATATCACAAGAAAGTTATGTTTATTTATTAGCCCACTGGCATTTAAATTCATTTTTTAAAATACATTAATTTATTTGGCGCCTAAAGTTGTGTTTATCAAAAGTAATCTACAAAATATTAATTTAAAGCGCCTTAAAAAATGATAAATGACTATTGAAAGTGTTAAGTCATATAAAAACATTTATCAATCAGTTATCAATAAAAATTGTCGTTGTCGCAGGTGTCAACCTGCAATATCTTCTATTGACCGTGGTTTGTTTTAATAGCCCAGTTCCATCAGATAATTACTTTTTAATTATTAGTAAGGTCGTCAAATAATGTAAATACAATTTTCTACTTCCTACAACTACTTACTTTAAATTTATCATGTAAAATGGAATGCACAAGTCTGTCAATTGACTAGCTCTGCTGTATTGTATAGGAAGTACCTACCTACCTACCTACAATCTTGATTGTTGTATTTCTTCTATGGTCAAGGGACTTTCTTTATTTTCTTCATGATTTGACATAGGATTTCATTATTATTCAGTAAACCCTTTGTTTTACGGCTAAGTAATGTAGCGTTTTAAGGAAATAAATAATTAGGTCATATATTCAATTACTTAGCTTTTTTCACAATTAAGTAATTAAATGTCTTATTTGGTAAATTTCCAGATGATCAATGGCTGGTGGCTTTCCTCCGTGGTTGCAAGTTCAGTCTGGAGAGGACGAAAGAGAAGCTGGATCTCTACTACTCCATCCGCACTACGGCACCAGAACTGTTCCGGATCAAGCACACCGATCCCATTTTTGACGAGATCTTGAGTTTGGGGTAATGCATCAACAGTATTTCGTTTTCCAGTCATAATCCTGAGTGACCGTGACCCGTACGCAAAATACGCGCATTGACGTGGAGTTGCGGACACCAGCCCGTATTACCTATTACCTAATCCTGAGTGACTTGAAGTTAATGCAACTTGTTGTCGTTGTCAGCTGTCATCCTAAGTACGCAGCCTCTTTCTAGCTATATCATCTTTCACACAAACCATCTTTTGTTTCCTTAGGAAACAATAATGTATGTTATGCTAAGGAAACAATCATGTATAATGTTCCCACCGCTGCCTGGTACACAGGCCTCCTCTCTGTGAGAGGGAGTGGGCCGTAATGTCATATATAATCGAATGTTTAGTTCTAGATCATGTTTGCATCACGATGTTTTCCTTCACCGTTGACCATTGTTTCCTTGGTATTTCTCTATTTTTACGTATATCCACATTCGTACTCAAAACTTGTCTCACGAAATGCATTGTTAATATTTTCAGAGCGTTTGTTATATTGCCCAAAGCCCAAGGACCCGACGGGCCACTGACATCCATTATTAGACCAGCGAAGTATGATCCCAACAAGTACCACATGTTAGACATCATGTCCGCTACCAACGTCTTGATGAGGGTTTGTACTAGATTTATTTATTTATTTAAACTTTTCGCACAAAAGGTACAGACGCCAGCACATCAAGCTACTACAATCTGTCAAATGTCTTTAATAGATTTTGAACTTTATTGCTATAGTGTAAGGTTCAAAGTTGATTGGGAAAGTTTGACAGTTTCGGGTAGCTTGATGTGCTGGCGTCTGTACAAAGGCGGACTTAATGCCTTAGGCATTCTCTACCAGTCAACCAAGGGTGATGAAGAGATTATATGGCAGGTGCTTTGGTTGACAGGACAGCGATCAAAAAGAAAAAAAAAAAACTAGACAAATACATAAATAGGTGATTATTTTTTTTTTTAAACTACTCCACAATCTCGTTTTGATAATAACTATCGAACCAAATCTATATATACATAGGCATAATAAAATAGTAACGAAGTCAAAACTGTAAATTGAATTATTATTGAAAAAAAAAAGACAAAACGAAGCGAACGAGTCTGATGCAAAAATATAGTTTTTAGAATTTTTGATCGTTTTTCTGCATGTATGTTCCAGATCAGCGCAAAAACGGCTGAACTGATTCGGATGAAATTTGCTAAACGGATAGTTTATAACCTGGATTAACACATAGAGTAAATTGAATCCCGGTAGTAAGATCTCGATATGGGCTATTTACCGGCGTCCGCACGAGTGAAGCCGTGGATGAAAATGCTAGTGTCAAAATAAAGAAAGAAATGTAAAATTATTACAACAGACTGCAAAGTCAGCATCATTTTCTACGACCTCAATAGGCTGACCAGCAGGGTAACTGCGTAACACACTATCAGTAGTAATGGGTTTCATTTTGACAGTTCAACAACATTCTTTGCGTTTTTTGCGTTGTTGAGCTGACATATTTTTCGAACATATGGAGCAATGGATTAGAAATATGCTTCAAAATTATTCAAATTGAGAGTAATAGTGTGTTACGCAATTAGGGTACAGGACTTAGTTGGGAGTCTCCTCTTCATTCAATGAGCCGTAAATTGCTTACATTGAAGCCAAGTTGTTTAGTAATTAATTGGCTTAGATGGTCATTAGTTCTCTGGAAAACGAAGAATACCGAGTTGTCTATTTCAGATCTTGTGGTACATCGAGTACCTACGTGTCCCCATTCTGTTAAAACTTAAAGCAAATGTGTACGTTTTCAGATACTCTTGAATGAAGATGATAACGCTACAATAGCTGGTGGTCAGAGTATTTTAGATTTAGAAGGAGTTTCGATGGCACACTTCATGCAAATGACGCCAGTTACCATGAAGAAGATGGTAATCTTGGGACAGGTAAACATTAACTTTTTGACTTATTTGAATAGAAATTAGAAAAGTTTACAGTATCTTGCAATTGTCGCTAGTCGAGCCTTTCTTCCGTTTTGAAGGTTTTTTACGAAGTTCCACTTAGAATCATTAGTTATCTTACTAACCTATACTTAAAATACTTTTCAGGATGCATCGCCCATGCGTATGAAAGGGACACATTACTTGAACACTCCTCCGGGTTTTGAAACAGTCTTCAATGCAATCAAAGCGTTGCTTAATGAAAAGAACAAAAGCAGAGTACGTGGACTCATATCACTTACCGTCCATATAAAATAAACGTTTAAAAAGCTACTGGAGTTGTAATAAATATTGTTTATTTTTTTGTAGCTCTACGTCCATAATAAGAACTACGAAGAATTGTACAAACACATCCCTAAAGAGGTGTTGCCTGCCGAATATGGTGGAAACGCTGGCACAGTGGACGAAATTACAGGTGAGTAACAGAAGAGAATAAAAATTCTGCAAATATTTAGTAACAAACTTAGCCCAAAAGTCTGATAACCACTCTTACCAAGGATATCGTATTACCCAGTAACTGGATTGTGGAGGTCAGATCGGCAGTTGCTCCATGTAAAATACGCGTATTCAGCTGGGTCCGGTTAGACTGGAGGACGACCTCCATAGATATAACATAAAAATAATTCATTAATCATGTAAAAAATTATTTAAATCCATAAATACTTATGCAATAGCTCTACTTACTTATTCTTACGGCGTGATAAAATTGTCCAACACAGAATTACATGCACTTGAAATTAACACTAGAACAATTCTTTCACAACATAGACTATATCACCATCCTAAATCAGACGTGCGATTCTGTAACTATCTCACCGAGAAAGCTTGGGTGAAGTGAGCGTGGAGTGAGCTGTCATTCGCTAGGGATTAACACTATTAAGTGCTCACTTCACTTATGATTTCACGGTGAGATTTTTACAGAATCGACCGGCAGCAATAGAAAAGGTAATTATGTCCAGAAAAGAAGGAGGCAGAGGGCTATTTGAAATATTACACCTCCTACATAAAAGACAAATAATAAGCCTACAACACTTTTCTAATAGGAAACAGAATACCAGCCAATTGCACAAAACGATACTAGACATAGATAAAAAATATAATACGCCACTGAACTTTAATGAAGACAATATTGAAGAGATACATAAGAAATGGAGACAGAAAGAACTCCACGGAAGACATCCAAATTATTTATACCAAACACATATTGATAAAGAAGCTTCAAACAAATATTTCCAGAAACGGAAGGATTCATGCTGGTCATTGAAGACCGAATCATAAATAGATACCAAGAATTATAGAAAATACAATAATTAAATATAACACAGTAAGAATTGATTTATGCAGAAAGTCCCACAGCAAACCTAAAACTATACAACACATCACAGGAGTTTGACACTCACCCAAAACGATTACACCCATGGACACAATCAACTGGTTAATATTATACACCATAAACTCGCAACACAACATAATCTCATGAAGGATCCATACACACCATACTACAAATACTCACCTAGGGCTGTATTAGAGAACAGTCTTATAAATTATACAACGTGTAACGTTAACCCTTAGCTGGTATCGCCTGTTTTGGCAACACTACCGGTATCGTGGGTCATATTTTACCCATACCAAAAAATCTATGACATAGAAATAAACTTTCAGTCACACTCTTGTTTATTTCAGACATAGTCCATACATTATACAAAAGTTAAAATTAAAATCCAATAAAACACATTACATTACAATAATCAACAAAAGTAAAATAACACAATCATATATATTAGAATTACATAACAAATGTCTCAATTAAATTAAATACATAAAAACAATATAAAATACATTAAAAAAAATTGCACAAATGTTTACCATCAGTGGCCCCCTCTCAACGTTATTTGAACGCAAAAGATTGTTGTCTGCTCACACTTATTAAAAAAAAAAAACTCAACCTTATTTTAAGCCCTTTTGGTTCGTACTATCAAAATAGGTACACAACAAACTGGCCATTCGCGACGAAAAAAAGAGTACAAACGCCGTTAAAGTTTTCTTTTATTTTATTTTTGTATTACTAATGGTCTTCATTTGATAAATTCTCTGTAACCGGACAGTTATTACGTTAAATATCCTTTTTAGGTTAGTCATGTGATATGATTTTAGGCCGAAAATTGATTGGGTTTCATGATAACTTTTAGAACACTGGAGGAATAAGGTGAAGGCGTACGATTCCTGGCTGGATGAGGATTGGAACTACGGCACAGACGAATCAAAGCGAGTTGGCAAAGCCAAGACTGCTGAAGACATGTTCGGAGTAGAAGGCTCCTTTAGACAACTTCAAGTTGATTGATAAAATGTTTTTATCTATTGTACCGAAATAAAAATAAATATGGTTTTTCACAAAAGGTGTAGAATGTTATTATTTCTTTAGAAAATAATGGATTGGTTGAATAAACTAAAAAATTGTATCAGGAAATCAAAATCAGTAGGAAGTTCTGTAGGCCCAAATAATATTTTAAATAGAGAAGCGTTCAAAACATTTGTTAATTCTTAAGGGATGGCATAAGTTCACCCTAAGAAGTAACAAACTTTCGAAAGCTGTTTTGTTTATAAAACAAAACAACTTTCTAAAGTATGAGATCAGAACACACATTTAGACGTGGTTGTACGAATGAGCCAAGGGCAGCAAATCAACGACTCTACATCATTTTCCGCAAAACTTTTGGAAGGTCAGAAGTTCATTACCTTGGGTTCTCGAGAATATAAAAACTTTTGTATTAGACCCATTCATTTATGTTTGTTAAATTCTGTTGTGGTTAAGGTTGATACACTGACAATCAACAATTCAGAGTTCAGTTACTTTAAAGAGGTTATTTATTTTTAATGAGTATTGTTAATAGGTGTATTTTTTGGAGGGGCCCGTGGCTAAATAGTAACAGCTGCACAGGTCGATCGATCAGGTTAAGCTACGCTTGCCGCGGTTGACCTGTGGATGGGTGACCATCTTTACGTACCGAGATCCCTTCCTGCCTAAGAAAGCACGCTAAGTCGTTACGGGTAGTCAGAAGCCCGAAAGTCTGACAGCCAGTCTTACCAAGGGGTATCGTATTACCCAGTAACTGGGTTGTGGAGGTCAGTCGCTCCATGTAAAAACTGGTACTCACCTGCATTAGGTTAGACTGGAAGCCGACCCCAACATAGTTGCGAAAAGGCTAGGCAGATGGTGATAATAGGTGTATTTTATTTTCCATTCTATTTTACATGTGGGTAAACTATTTTCAATGGGAAATTAATGATTATCGTTACAGCAAAAGATAGAAAACTAGTTAATTAATGTCTCAATGCAGAGTCCTTACTAACAGAGAAAGCACAAGCAACAATTACCAAGATTGCTCATCAAATAATAATTAAAAATGTAGATAAGCATACGATATTGTATGAGAATGTAGGTTCTCAGACAGTATCGTGTTTATCTACAGTTTGTTAAACTCAGTGACCAATGTATGTTAATCAAATTAAAAAGTTAAAGGTCTCTATAAGATAAATACGAGTCTTGTAAGTACTTATTGAGGGTTTGGTGGCGAGACAATTTATTATCATTTTGTTTATTATGTTCATACTCCGAAACAGTGGCGGACGCATACGTTTTAATATTGCTCTGACCTGTTATTTAAATAATATATTAACGTTTTAAAAGTTCACGAGTGTTTACTACTTCCTTTTAAGTTTTGTGAATTTGTTCATTGAGGAAAAGTGTTCGAAAGTAGGTAGAGAAAGAACTTTGGTTAGCGAAGTAAAGTAAAACAAAGTAATTAAAGTATAATTTTCGATGATGTTGGTGAGACCCTTAAATCCTGACTTGAAGCAGAAGTCAGAAGTGGAACTGAATGAGACTCCGAAGAAACTCGAGGAGGGCATAAAACACTTGAAAGAGTGGATTAGTAAACAACCTCATTTGAGGGCTAGAACAGGTAAATGTAATTTATAATCTTAGGTTTTGACAGAAGTGCTTATATTACAGCTGTCATTTGTGGATCCTTCCGAAGCTCGAAAACTGACAACCAGTCTTACCAAGGGGTATCGTATTACCCAGTAGGTAACTGTGTTGTGGAGGTCAGATAGGCAGTCACTTCATGTAAAATATTGGTATTCAGCTGCATCCTGTGAGACTGGAAGCCGATTCCAGCATAGTTGGGCTATGTAGATGATAATAATGATGACTTAAAAACTCTGAATAAGTTAAAACCAACCAATTAAAAGAATAAATCCGAAAACTTATAGAAACATTTGAAAATAAAGTAAAGCTTCATTGTTTTAGGTGAAGATACGTATAGTTAAACGAATTAAATTATTATTGTTGAAATACGAATCTTCGAGTATTGGAATGTGAAGGTGACCTCCGTTAGCCCTGGGATAGTTACACACACTAATGCTCGCAAAGGTAACTAGGTCGACCTAGTCCACATAAGAATCCTTCTGAAATTACCCAGGATTTAAGAAGAGTGAAACGTTTACTCGTTTAGACAAGACTTACCGACACATAACGAATGCAATTAATTTATTGACATCATTAAATTCGGGCCAAAACATAAACATAATCGGTCTACAATGGTCCCAGCCAGTCTTCTCTGTGAGTGACGAATGTCACATGTCTATGTATTCTGGGTTCTAGGACATGCTAGCAATTCGAGCCATCCCTTTACAACAACATGCTATGTCGTAGATCTTCCGTGATATGTATAGTAAATGGCTCTTATTTTGTAGATGACCAGTGGCTAGCAGCCTTCCTAAGGGGTTGCAAGCACAGCCTCGACCGAGCCAAAGAGAAGCTAGATCTCTACTACTCTTTGAGAACTTTGTCACCGGACTTGTTTAGTTTCAGACCCAATAATCAAAGGTTTAAATATTTGCTGCAAACTGGGTAAGTTAAATGACTAGACGTTAGATTCAGTCAACTATTATACTAGATTTTAAATAATGAATGGTCATTAGTTTTCATTTTTATCAAAATTGACCCTGAGATTCGAATTTGGCCATCCAAGCATCAAATTCACCCTGAACTATCTACCTAGTAGATGATAGTGCTCATGCTGGTGTCTATGATACAATGATTTTCATTAATTAGTACAGGCACCAACGATACACTTTTTTCTGTAATGTTCATTTTAGTTCGAAAATTGTTTTTGTGAAACTTAAATGTGTTTTTTTTTTAAAATAAAAATGTATTATTATTATTATTTATTATTATTATTCTCAAGTGTCTGCCTGACCTGCTAGGTACCTTACGTGATTTCGGGTGAAATGTATTCTGTATTCATTAATTTCTTATAGGGCAGCGTTAATGTTGCCGAAGCTGGCGTCTCCTCTGGCCCCAAGGGTCGTCATAGTGAAACCTAGCCTCTATGACCCTAATAAAATTTCGCCTACGGAGTTCTTCTCGTTTGCACATTGTTTTCAGCAGGTTGGTATATTTTATTCTGGTAATTGATATTATGCTACTTTTTGTGTATTAACACTTTTTAACGCCGTTTTCACCATTCTTTTGACTTTGACTACTTTCCATAAAGTTACGTCGTGTTTATCTCAGGCAGTTTAAAAAAGTTGTCGTATTCAAAACTTAAAAATATTTTACAGGTTATGTATTTGGAAGACGATGCTTTTATGGTAAACGGGACTCTCCATGTAATAGATCTTGAAGGTATAACTATGACACATTTCATGCAAATGACGCCGACGGTGCTGAAGAAATTAGTTATAGCGGGACAGGTAATATTAAAAAAAAGTTGTATATTTTTCGTTGCCCTGCTATGTCTTTTTAACCGGCATAGCCATGCTGCATTCAATATAGAGCGGGTTGTTTCACGTCCTCTTGACGAACGTGATACGTGAAAAATGGCGCTAACTATCGTCAAACCAAAAAAAGCGTTGCTTCACAAGATTATTGCCTTGAATTAGGTAATCATTATTATTTGACGTGCGTAAGTTATGTTCACCAAGCGTTTGAAACAACCAGCCCTTAGTATTCATTTATTTATTTAATTGAGTCAGTAAACGAGTGAGTAAGTAAGTAGTAATCAGCCAAGCTGCGAGCGGCCCTAACGTCGGCTCAGTGCGGCGTGAATATAAAGTGTATGTTGTAATTAATTCCAGTGACAAGCTGTTTTACGGATTTCTATTTCAGGATGCTTCACCGCTAAGACTGAAAAGTTTACACTTCATAAATACCATACCGACGTTTGAAATGCTATTCAATCTTGTTATGACGCTTCTTAATGAGAAACATCAGAAAAAAGTAAGTACAGTGCTTAGCACCTATTTTTGACCTATTATTAGCTAAGAAATTGCGCATTAACTGGTATATTTTTCAGCTGCATATGCATAGCAAGGATTTAAAAGTCCTTCACGAGTACGTACCACCAGAAATATTGCTAAAGGAGTACGGAGGGCAGGGTGGAACCAAACAGGAAATCATAGGTACGATTATTCCCTTATTTTTTATACCGACCAGCCGTGCGATTTTGTAACCATCTCACCGTGAAAACTTGGGTGAAGTGAGCGTGGAGTGAGTCGTCAATAGTGTCAATCCCTAGCATCAGCATGACTCACAGCTCACTCTAAGCTCACTTCAACTTAGTTATCACGGTGAGATTTTTCCAGAATCTACTGGCTGCACCCTAATTGCGTAATCACAATCCAAATCATTTTGAAGGATATTGCTAAACCATTTATTCATATTTTCGAAAAATTTACGTAATTTTAGTCTAGTTTTAGTTTAGTTTTAGATAACTAAAGTCAACCTTCATAAAATCATCAGTTCATTCATTAAAAGTTTAATTTATTAACAGATTACTGGTTGAAGAAACTAGATCAATACAGAGACTGGTTTGACGAAGATCTGAAGTTTGGAACTGATGAATCAAAGCGGCCAGGCAAACCAAAGACTTTGGAGAGCATGTTTGGAGTCCAGGGATCCTTCAGACGACTTGACGTGGATTAGCAACTTGCTATTTCATGATGATAGAAAATGAAATAGTATAACATAATATAACATCACGCGTGTTGGTATTTCCCGAGGAGTTATGCTGAGATGTACCTATAGTACAGACGCCAGCACATAAAGCTACTACAATCTGATAAACTTTAATAGATTTTCAACTTTAACGCTAAAACATAAGGTTCAAAGTTGATTGGGAAAATTTTACAGTTTCGGGTAGCTTGATGTGCAGGATGTACAACCATATATCGCCATACATACAAACAAAAAATATTACTGGACAAAAGTGAAACTCGATCTTTGAACGCGTTATTTTTACCATACAGTTTCTGCGATGTATGTCTATGATACTTTTGAACCAGCCAGGGTTGTATCAGGTAACATCTAGCTGCGAACGCAGGAAATATTGGCCTACCAGTCATTGTTCGGGGGGCTTACAAAACGCCCGGTTTCACTTCTTCACGTAGTATTATTTCTTATTTTGTCATATTTTCATAACAACAACTGTATAATTGATATGATACGCGTGTTGTACTAATTAAACTAGACAACTGTTGCAGCAAATTACATTAAGATTACTTTAGGTCACCTATCTTTTTATCTAAGGTTAGCGTAAGCCGGTAGTTGTCAATGCAACGTCGGCATAGATCTCTGCACTAATTGAGTATAAGGTACTTAAAGATCATACCATTTCTAGATAGTTAGGTATAAGTTAACTCGTGCAAATATAATGTTTTAAGACAAGTCAAATATTGTTTTGTTTCTCATAATTTAAGTACGTAAGTGATTGTGTATGTCTCAAGGTAAAAAAGTTTCCGGATTTCACGTAAAATGAAAAAAAGTCATCATATTTTGAAAGTAAGTATTTATTCAGTTTTAAACTACCGAAAGTAAACACTCAGGGTCATATGGAGAAAAGTAGAAAACTATAAGTAAGTAGTTGAAATCTAAGTATCTACCAGACTTGTATAACTGTAATGAACTAAAAACTATTGAACAAGTGACTAGACTACGAGTACGAACAGTGGAAGAACAAAGTATGCCTTTGCACGTGATAAATGATTGGAAGATGTGATTTGAGTGGTGATTTCTGCTGCATATACAACGTGTAACGTTAAATGCGCAAAACCTCAGACACCCCAACTGATTTTGAATTCAATTGACCTATTTCAAAGAGAAAATAAGTCATTACAAAAATTGTAAAGGTTTTATGTGCTGTTTTAGTTTTACTGGCCATTCTGATCGTTTCTTGCGTCTGCGACGACGCTTTATCGAGGGAGGAGTCGTCAGCGGGCCGCTGCGCCGCGCTGACATTGGCTTGACCTATTAATAAATAGACACGGTAACGTTTTTAATGAAGATTTTTTGAAAAATGTGACGTATATTAAAAAGTGGTTCAATTAATTCTGCTCGTTATTCTGATCAAACTATTTTCAGGTTTTGCGCATTTAACGTTACACGTTGTATAGGTTGGTATAATAATGTGAATTATGTTCAGTCATCCCTTATAGGTATGTACCGCGAAAAGAGAGGAGGCGACAAGGAATGGAGAAAAGTACCTACTGTACATAAAGTATGTTCCAACTTATTGTTAATCCAAAGTCGAATTTGATTTTTTTCGAGTAATTACGGTTGAAATAGGACACTGATTACACTTGTCGCATGATTGGATAATATTGGCAGTCGGTGCCGTTTCACAACACGACTGTGATAACAACCGTGTTCTTTATCAGTTAGTCGATACGCCGGCAGCGCACGATACCATAGGTGAGTCTTACCTTACTTTCTATTACTTTAAACAAATGCTGTTTTTTTCGTGTGGACTAATTTTAGTATTTAAAACTGTTTCTTCTGTATTTAATATTTAATTTTTACTTATTTTGAAATGTTATCCTTTTCAGTGCTTAATTGATTTATAGCTTTTGATAGATAAACAGTTTTGATTGATTAATCAATATTGGGTAGATGGGGAATCGCTTTGCTTTCGCTAATATTGCTAGAACAGAAATCTGGATGGTGTTATAATGATCAAATTGTATTTTGCAGGTCTGCTTAAACAAAATAATGATTCGTGAGTTGACTCCGGAACTGGCACAAATTGCCAAAAAGGAGTTGAACGAGAACCCGAATCAGGTTCCTAATGATCTGCAGCATCTGAAGGAATGGATCTCGAAACAGCCTCACCTGAAAGCAAGAACAGGTATGTCATGTTAGAAGTTATCACATAACATATAACCCTCATATAACCCCTGTACTCTCTGAAGGGATAGACAGAAGTGTGACAGCAGACAGATACACCCATATTTTTGAAATTAAATGGGAATGTTTGTATCTATAGATAAACGTGGTAAAAAGAGAATTGAAGTTGGTTTAATTGTAAGGGCTTATCTTGAAAACCAAACTCATAGACGGAATTGTGACTAAAGTTTTTTAATTTCAGCTTTGCACGAAAAACGATGATATGTCTGTCACATAATCTCTGGGTTTTATAGATAGTGAGATTGTGAAGGATATTTTGTCCCTTTTGTTTTATAATTAATTATGATACTAACAGATTGCTTATCAGAGCAAGGACAATTTCCTTGTACTAAAACTGAGTAATAAAATGTTATTACATTTATCTATTTATCGTGATCACGTATTATCAAATACTGTATGGAGGAACTGTTTTCAACGTTACGATACGTTACAATAATTACGTTACAATAATATTGATTTTATTTTGTTTTATTCACGACATTTCGTGAATCGGGTGAAGTGATCACGCCACACAAACTACATGGGATTAAATTCTATGGTCCGTCAGCCAGACACCCACAAAATAGTAAGGTTTTGACAGCTAAAATACCTACTAGCTTTGAAATTATATAAAATTATCAATACCTACAATTAGCATAAAAAATATTGGGTTTTAAATCTTGATTATGATTGTAAATGTATGCTTTGTCAAGCCCTAGTATCAGGTGGGATGACACTGACAGCTCACTCCACGCTCACTTCACCCAAGTTTTCACGGTGAGATGGTTACAGAATCGCACTGTTTTTGTTAATTGAATTACCTAAAGGACAAGACAATGTTATAATATTAAACTTTGACTATATGTTATTTACAAAAATACGGCATACAATGCCGCATTAAAACACGGTATATTTATTTTCGTGTGACTGTATTTTATTTACAGACGATCAGTGGCTCATAGCATTACTGCGAGGCTGTAAATTCAGTTTAGAACGAGTAAAGAAGAAGCTGGACTTGTACTACACTCTCAGGACCACGGCTCCTGACATAACATTGAGGATAAAACCAACGGACCCCAAGTTTATAGAGTTTTTCAGACTAGGGTAAGGAAGAGAGATATGTATAATTTAAATATGGCCTTTTCCATCCTCCAAAGCATCAGGCAAAGGGTTTTATTAGTCCACCCTCATTTCACCATCCCCAGTCACAGTGTGGTCGACTCTATTGCTATTACAAAACTTTCTTCATTATTCTAATTTTTTTTGCCCAGAAGACTGGCAGCATTGCCACGTTGAATGGCAACGCTAATGTTTTGGCCAAAGAACGACCCAGCCCTCTAATCACGTGAAGTGTCGATTAGCCGGCGAGAAATTTCTTTGAAAAGGGGACGCGCACTCGGGGCCCATGACCCGAGCGTTTCGATCCCATTTTTTATTAACTTTCTCCCCATAAACAGTATAGGTACTCCAATAAGTTTGAATAGCAGCTTTTTAACGACTCAATGTAGCACTATTTCCATTTCAGAACGGTTTTGATTCTGCCAAATCCGAAAGACAAGCTGTATCCCCGAGTGATCCTCATTCGAGCAGGTAGATACGACCAATCCACACACAATGTGGGCGACATCATGTGCATGCTTTACTATTTAGTACAGGTAATTATTTCAATTTAACTGTTATGTTATGTCGAACAGTAGTGGCTCCGTGGTCTCGGCCCAGACTTACGAGGGCACCAGTGCGATTCTGTAACCATCTCGCCGTGAAAACTTAGATGAAGTGAGCGTGGAGTGAGCTGTCAGTGTCATACCACCTGATACTAGGGATTGACCAAGCATACATTTACAATCATAATCGAGATTTAATGCTAATTCTATTGATCATTTTATATCATTTCAAATCTAGTATTTTAGTTGCCAAAACATTACTATTTTGTGGGGTTTTAAAATAAAATAGTAAGACAGAAACTTAGTCAGAATCTCAATGTAGTTTTTTTTTATAGACTAGTTCTTTTATTACGATGTTTTGGCAACTAAAATATTAGCTTTGAAATTATATAAAATGATCAATAGAATTAGCATTAAAAAAATATTACTAAAATCTTGATTATGATTGTAAATGTTTGCTTGGTCAATCCCTAGCATCAGTGGGATGACACTGACAGCTCACTCCACGCAAGTTTTCACGGTTAGATTTTTACAGAATCGACATGCAGGTCGTGAGTTCGGACTCAGACACTTTATCTGTTTTTACTTTGTGTATTTAACTTCATCACTATTGTTTTCAAAACGGCAAAGGAAAACATCCTGAGGAAACCGGCATGTCTTAAAACCAAACGTTCGAAGACATTTGTGATCAACCCACTCTGGGCCCACGTGGTGGATTATGGTCCACTCCCTCTCATAAAGAGGAAGCCTGTGTTCCAGCAGTGGCATTATAGGCTGCTGATCCTAAATACAGGGTTATTTGTAAAACACCAACAACCTCTTAAGAGGTCATTGTACTCATCATTATGAACAACTTTTACTATGGGATCAAACCTGAAATCGCGAAAAAAAATCAGCTGTTCCCTACATTTAGTTATGTTCGTACGAGTCGTCAAAATGTAGGGAACAGCTGATTTTTTTTTCGCGATTTCAGGTTTAGTCCCATAGTAAAAGTTGTTCATAATGATGAGTACAATGACCTCTTAAGAGGTTGTTGGTGTTTTACAAATAACCCTGTATATGGTCTTCTTTTCTAATAATTTTAATTTACAAAATGGAGTATCTCCTTCGGCAGTTACTTCTCTTATATTAGGCGGCCACGCTATTCTTGCTATCACTAGTGTTCTATAAAAAAACGGAGCGTGTTTGAGGGAAAGTGCAGATGTACGGACAATTGGGACACTATAGCAAGTATCATTTAGACTTAGCTCAAAGACTCATCATCTGCTTAGCCTTTTCCCAACTATGTTGGGGTCGGCTTCCAGTCTAACCGGATGCAGCTGAATACCAGTATTTTACATGGAGCGACTGCCTATCTGACCTCCACAACCCAGTTACTGGGTTATACGATACCCCTAGGTAAGACTGGTTGTCAGACTTTCGGGCTTCTGACTACCCGTAACGACTGTCAAAGATCCACGAATGACAGCCGGGACCAACGGCTTAACGTGCTTTCCGAGGCACGGAGGGGTCTCGGTATGTAAAGATGGTCACCCATCCACAGACCAACCGCGGCAAGCGTAGCTTAACCTGATCGATCGACCTGTGCGGCTGTTATTATTAAGCCACGGGCCCCTCACTTAGCTCAAAGACTATTGTAAGGCAATAGGGTCGAATCACTTTTGGCGAATCTGAGAGTTTAATATTAATTGATACCTTGCTTGACGGTTTCGGACAGAGACTAACTTAACCTTTTGAGTCTGTCATCGAAGAAAAAGGAATTATCTGTAGAGTAATAACTTCAGCATCCTATCATACTGACACAACAGACGGCACGGTTGGCGCAGTGGTTAAGCTAGTGACTGCTGCGCTGCGTGTCGCGGGTTCGATTCCCGCACGGAAGAAATATTTGTATGACCCACAAGTAGTTGTTCCGGGTCTGGCTGTTTGTGCATGTGAGTTTAAATGTTTGTAAACGCACCCACAATACAGGAGAAAATCCTAGTGTGGGGGCAATGTTTTTAAATAAAAAAACCGGCCAAGCGCGAGTCGGATTCGCGCACGAAGGGTTCTTACCATTATCTATAAAAACGGCAAAAAAATCATGTCTGTTGTATGGGAGTCCCCTTAAATATTTATTTTATTCTGTTTTTTAGTATTTCTTGTTATAGCAACAACAGAAATACATCATCTGTGAAAATTTTAACTGTCTAACTATCACGGTTCATGAGATACAGCCTGGTGACAGACGAACGGACGGACAGCGGAGCGGGAGTAATAGGGTTCCTGTTTACCCTTTGGGTACGGAACCCTAAAAAAAGAAAGAAAGAAAAAAGATACTACGGGTGGTGATTATAACATGTGTACCTAGATGTAAACATTCTCTAAATGTTAACAACATATGTAGAAGCCCGCATTATGACTAATAAATGATACAGCCGGTCGATTCTGTAAAAACTCACCGTGAAATCATAAGTGAAGTGAGCACTTAATAGTGTTAATCCCTAGCAAATGACAGCTCATTCCACGCTCACTTCACCCAAGCTTTCACGGTGAGATGGTTACAGAATCGCACGGCAGGTGTGTGCTCTAATTAGGTAACGAGAGTTGATTAAATTAGCACCAATTACAACTGGAAAACTGACGCGTGTAATTCTTGGTGATTATCAGGCGAATTCCAAGCAGACTTGGGAATTTGCTAATAGGTAGGCGCTTCCTGGATTCAGAAAGCGGCAGCGTTTTCGATTAAAGTTTTCTATCACGTAAGGTTTTATTTTATTTTTGGGATTCTGCTCGCATAGCAGGCAAAGCATCATCATCATCAGGCAAAGCGTTGAATATAAAACCAATAGTTTCTGCCCGCGATTTCGTCCGCGTGAAACTTCTTGTTCCCCCGACCTACCCCTTCACATCGCATCACCGGCCCGTGCTATCACTTCGTTTCCACTTAGCGTTCTTTCTGACTTTTTTTCTTTTTGCTCGGCTTCTAAGGGTCCTAACGTTATGTTAAATATATAGCATAGAATTGGACTATAAAATGCAAAAATAATTCTTCAAATCCGACTGTTAGTTCTAGAGATTTGCGCGTTCAAACAAACAAACAAACATTAGTATAAAATATAGTTACAGACAAAAATACTTGCATTATGGAAACAAATTGCACTTAGATATGAATTGGAAATTGAAATAAAATCTATAACACATTTATGATTTGTCTGTGAATCTTATCATTAAACTCACTATCAGTTTCGTTTTGATTTACTTGCGTGGTTTTAATCATTTCAAGGTGATATTGATTCTCAAGCATTCTGACGCAATTGGTGGCGTCAAATTTGAAATTGAACTAAAATATCTGAGACCAACTGCATCAGACTGTTGGAAAAGTGATATTGTTTGGAACTTTTTAGTTGCTTTTAGTGGCGGTTTTTTTGAAGTGAAAACTTCTTTAGCGGCGTTGTACACTTTTTTTGTAATGGGTAAAAAATGTTAAACTCGCGTCAGGACACGTGACCTGATCGAAAATTCGTAAGTCGGATGGAGAGTAGACAGCCGGCGCGGCGTAGGAGAGGAAGTATCCCCCTCTCTTTCTACGGCGCGGCGAAAATGTATGCCTGCGCCTGCTGTTTCGTTTAGGCGGCGCAGGGCGCTTGCGCGAATGTTCGTGTGTGTTTAAACTTTTTAAGGTAATATAAATTGTCATGTTTGTGTACGATAGCGCAATATATAAATATTGTATTCTACCAAATAAATGATAGTTCTTTTATACTGATAATTAAAGCAATTCGTGCAAAATGATTCCCTAACCATTCCAAAATATCAAAAATGCACAACGTTAATATTCAAGTTTTCACTTCTGCCGGCACTCCCGGAGTGCAACCCGTCGTTTTTTTTTTTTTTTCAATGTTTTCTTTTCAGGTTAAGTTCTTTACATACCGAGCGAGACGCCTCCGTGCCTAGGAAAGCACACTAAAGCGTTGGTCCCTGCTGTCATTGTTCAATCTTTGACAGTCGCTACGTGTCGTCAGAAGCCCGAAAGTCTGACAACTAGTCTTACCAAGGAGTATCTATTGTATTACCCAGTAGCTGGGTTATGAGGGTCAGATAGGCAGTCGCTCCATGTAATATGTTACATGGAGCGACTGCCTGGTATTCAGTTGTATCCGGCTAGACTGGAAACCGACCCTAATATAGTTGGGGAAAGGCTAGGCAGTTGATGACGTGTTTACCGTCTTTAAAACAATATAAATATAATAATGACTGCTGGTAAATTCGAAATAAATATTTAATATATCCCCCAATGTTAATTATTTCATATTAATAATGTTTATAATTATATTTAATAAATCCCCCCATGTTTCCAGATTATGGTGGTAGAAGATGACAATGCCTGCGTGTTGGGTACCAAGATCGTGACAGATTACGAGGGTATCACTATGTCACACTTCGTTCAAGCTACCCCGTCGATGTTGAAAAAAATGGTAGCTGTGACACAAGTACGTATCATGCTTTATTATCAATCGGACATACTGAAAATGTTAAATATCTGGCTTTATAATTTTGTCATGGTGTTGTTGGAAGACAAAATATTATGTAGCTATAAAATCTTTTTAATCTAGGTACATCTACACTGCAGTGTGAATATGTATATCTAAACATTAAAAAAATACTACACAACTAGTTTTTCATGTATTTTTTTGTAGTCTAAGTTAATTATTACAGCATCCTATACTTGGGCGTCTTTTGTTTCGCCAGATAGTTTTGGTGTAACTTCGATGTCACATATTTGTGCTGCAACTTGTATAAGTGGCATACATTGCATGCGTCGTTGTATGCATGCCTTCTACAAACGATCACATAAATATGCCGTCATAAATTAAAGGATGGATCATGAAACAGATAATATATCTATGCTATTGACTGATCATGTCACTACTGACGAGCTTTTATTACAAGACTCATAAAAAACCAGCATTACACAACTTGTACTCGCGAGGTTGGAGTGACAGCAATATAACAGTGTATTTTTCTTCTTATCCAGGATTCCATGCCTCTCCGACTAAAAGGCAGTCACCACATAAACTTACCATCCGGCGTTGAGAAAATATTTACGCTAATCTCAGGATTTTTAAATGAAAAAGCTAAGCAACGGGTAAATATTTTTCTTATTTATTTTATATTTACTACAGTTTGCTTCGAAAAAAAAAAAATGATTTTCTATATCAAATCAGACATCAGTAGGTATACCCTTACTGTATTTGCATAGTTCAATATTTTCCAAAATCATCAGAAAAATAGTAAAATTTTTTTAGGCTCTTCATTATTTTTGCACTATGTTTCTAAAAAATTAGATCAATATTTATATATCTATTTTTGTACAAAAAGGCGTGAAACCTTATTGCTTTCGAACGCGTTGTACTGGCCATAAGTTGTGAAAGATATTGTCAGATGCCATTAAAGTATTATTTTACTATTTTCTTTATTACACTTAGATGCGTGCATTATTTTATTCGTAAAAAAATCAGCCCGCCTTTTAATCATTTGAGGTCAACCTTTATGCTTTACCAGTAATTATACTAAAAAAATACCAGTAATTATACTAAAGAAAGATTAGCTACGGAAAAATATTGTTTTAAGGAATTTGTTAAGTACATGCTAAATGTTATATCAATACAAATAATACATTCGTTTGTATTCACAGTTGAAAATCCACAAGAAACTAGAAGAGATGATGGAAGACATCCCGAGAGAAATAGTTCCTCCTGAATATGGTGGGACAGGGCCTACTGTTGCGGAACTTACAGGTGAGCTGGTGTATTATACTTAATAATATTACTTATAGTGGGGTTATTTTGTATGAAGTTTGTCACACATGCCCATTGTCCAAACTCAGAGGGGTTATTCTCGTAATTTTAAGAACGTTCACAGACTCAATCTGTCAAAAATACCGCAAATTTCCCAACATTTTTGACAAGTTTTTGACATTGATTGTCACTGAGATCAGATTGTGACTAGATTTTGAATGTTTTTAACTACAGGAATTGGGCTTTTATTCTTGGGTGGGAAATTATCAAATTACTTCTCCCGCTCTGGGCGGAGCGGGAGGGTGTGTCAGACTTTTACTGCCTAAAACCCACCCGTGTTTCTTCAGTTGCCTATGCCACGGGCCACGGTAACTCTTTCGAACTATCCACGACCGTGGCAGGCATCGGTCCTAGCGGACCCCATCAGTTAGTGCTGACATCTCTTTGAGGCGCGCGTGGAACACAACGCGCCGTCGACCCGGGCCTGCAGGCTAATTGCGTAACACACTATTAGTATCAATGGGTTTCATTTTGACAGTTCAACAACATTCATTGCGTTATTTACGTTGTTGAGCAGACACACTTTTCGAACATATGGAGCAATGGATTAGCAATATGCTTCAAAATGATTCAAATTGATAGTAATAGTGTGTTACGCAATTAGGGTGTAGGTCCTTGCCGGACGGCGAACTGCCCGTTGCTGCCTCGCTGGTCTAGTGGACGCAAGCTCTATTGCTGAGTGCTGAGCATGAGGTTCTGGGTTCGATTCCCAGGTCGGGTAAAATGTTATTGGGTTTTTCCTTCAGGAATTTCTCAGTAGCTGCCCGGAGTCTGGATTTGTGCCCAGTTGATTGCTATAAATTCGCCCCCTGTTACATGGGACTTCCACGTAACTAGCGAAGGAAGGTGAACCTCTGTCTAATCCTTCGGCTATTCCAGGCGTGATGCTTTATGTTTATGAAGTTTAAAATGTAATTTCAGAGTACTGGGTATCAAAATTCAAGGAGTACCATGACTGGATGAAGTTTGAAGAACAGCTAGGTACAGACGAGTCCAAACGGATTGGACCTCCTGTCACCGCAGACCTCATGGAAGATGGATCCTTTAGGAAACTGGATATAGACTGAGCCGCGTCTGCTACAGCTATAATGTAACTTTTTCTTAGTAAAACATTTTTATTAAATCTTACCTGCTTCGAGAACTTGGTTATTAAATTTTAGTTTTAAACTTTTTGAATTTATCATCAGTAACCATTTTTATGGTGAAGGGCTTGTGGCTAAGTAATAACAGCCGCACGCTACGCTTGCCGCGGTTGGTCCGTGGATGGGTGACCATCTTCACATACCAAGACCCCTCCGTGCCTCGGAAAGCACGTTAAGCCGTTGGTTCTGGCTGTCATGTGGATCTTTGACAGTCGTTACGGGTCGTCAGTAGCCTGAAAGTCTGACAACAAGTCTTACCAAGAGGTTTCATATTACCCAGTAACTGGGTTGTGGAGGTCAGACAGGCAGTCCCTCCATGTAAAATATTGGTATTCAGCTGCATCCGGCTAGAGTGGAAGCCGACCCCAACATAGTTGGGAAAAGGCTAGGCAGATGACGAACCATTTTTATGGTCACAGGCTTCGTCTGAGATAACCAGTGCTTGTAATTACATCGCTGTGCGCTGGTCTCGCGAAATGATGAACACCTTCCACCTATGCTAAGCCAAATCTTAAAATAACGTAGTTTATTATTTGAAATATTATTGTTTCCTCGGTTACGGATATGTTCATCTGTGTAAAAAATACAGCTCCGAGTAATCCTCGCGATCATGATACCTACATCTTGACTGTCTGAACGACGATTTTTTTGCTATAGTTAAGATAATTCTTAATCAATGTGTGTGTGCTATGTGCAATAACATAACGCCTTGTTTCCCTGAAGAGTTGGGCAGAGTGTCCCAGGTACACCCCCATTTGGCCTGTTATATTTGAGTACCAGGTTAAAGGGGGCGAACCTATTGCAATTTTGATTGGTATGGTAAAATTTCATGCATATGTTTACGGGACGTCTTTTCAAGAAGAATACTTTAGTTATTTTCTAATTTAAAGTAAAGAACAATAAAAACACGGTATTCTGAGAGATACGACGCAGATCAATCATCGTTTGGAACGCGTATGAACGTCAGAAATGCGTCAGAACACGATATTGCAGACATAAAGCCGTCACGGAGAAGGCCGCTTCAAGCAGAATGGGTTCATTCACTTTACCTCCTTCGCTGAAAGAGCAAATATTTATAACCTGTGTTGTTTCTCTAAGAAAATCAATTCACTGATAATCATAGGACCTTGATAGAGCTATTCCTAAATATTTACCGGCTTTAAGGAAACGTACTTAATATATCTGGGTAGCAAATAAAATTAATTTATTTTATTTACTCGCATAATCTTCCTGTTTAGCAAACATCTCCCGCCATGATTTCCTGCTATTTCGATTCAGTGCTTATTCTTCATTATACGTAGGTATCATTCCAGTTCTAGATCATCACTAAAGAAAACACCAACAAAAAATAATTTAATTTAACGAACCCATAGATAGTTGGATTCTGTCCTATAATGCTAGCAACTCTCTACTAGGACCGATCCATCTAACAAGCGCGGATAATCTGATCCTGAAAAACTGTTTAAACTCAAAAGTAATGTTGCTTGTGGTTGTTGACTTTGTCGCACTATCTGTTATTATAATTATCTTTGGCCATTCTAAATGAGCTGGATTCCTTCTTAAAGGATTGGGCCCACAATCGCAGTAGACCGGGAAAAGTGGAAAGAGGCAAGGGAGGCGTTTGCCCTGATAATAAAAATAGGCCGTTCAATGCAACCTAGTGAAAATTGATTTCATAATCAGCAGATGAAGTTTATGGCCTGTATTACAACTAGATATCTCTATATAAACAACATAAAGAGGCCCCTCTCTACTGTATGCAATTTGTAACGAAGTATTACATCCACCACACCGATGTTCATTTGTTAGGCAACGTTTGTTCTAAAGACTAAAATACACCATAATTACTAGATTTGCATGTAAACGAAGACGTGCACGTTACCGTTTCAAGAAGAGGTGTGAATGAATATGTTGAATCGTAGTTGCACACGACGGACGTAGGGAATAGAGCGAGCAAATTTTATGTCAATGCTATAGCGCTCTTAGTTCATTTTACAAATACGAAGGCGAGATCAAGCGCGTACGGTTCGGCATTCGGTACTGATCGTTTGCCGGTAAAATGCATCTCACTTCCTGTACGAAGACATTTTGGAACTAGTCTATCAGTTTTCATTTACAGTGAGTGCCGTGAAGTTGATAAAATTGTTGTAAAGAAGGTAGGTCTAATATTCGTTTATTTAACATTTTTTTGGTAACTGCTTGAGTTAACAGTTCAACCGTTTGTCAAATACTGTTGTTTATAAAACAATACAATTAATACACTCAGTTTACATATCATCATTGTTATGATTGTGATAATATTATCAGTAGAGTGATCAAAATATTAATTTACTCTCTCTCTAATCTTCTCGCAATATCATTTTGTAATGCGTCATTATTCTAATTTATAAAACTGAACAGTCGTAATTAAAAATTCAAGTCGTTCCATTCCTAGTTGTTGTTTGTCCATCCATCCATCTGTTTTCCAATTATGACCTCTGTAACACAGGTTTTTCCTAGCATGGGGTCAATCGGTGCCAGGCTATTAAGTGTCATGTTTTATCTGTGTACTTTTTATGTCAAATAAATAATCATTGTCTCAGAATATTTTGTAAGAAATGATGAATTCGTAGGAATGTTTATAATCATAACGTTATTCAATCAATAACACGACATAGCAACATGAGAGGAAACGCCTAAATAAACGTGTTTTTCCTTACGTTTAGTGATAGTTAAAAATATATCAACATGATGTCGATATGTCCCTATGTATATTGACCCCGTAACCATTTTCGGCCGATACCAATTGGGTAATACCTAGAATCAGGATATTGTTATTTTATTTTATTTTACCATTTATGTACACACATATATACACAGACAAGAAAAAACAGACCAGAAAAATAGGTACAAAGGTGATGCTAGTTTGTTTATTAGGGATTTGTAGTTTCCATTGTTGATACAAAGATACACATTTAGAACCAGTTTGTTTACTGTAGGTAATACAACTACCTAACTCTATTATAGGTACTATTACATTTCCACATAGATAATACACACCGGTCCTACATTAGCTGAAGATGTGCAATTGTTTAGCGAATTCAAGGTGACAAAGCAAAAAGGTATAGAAATGCACATATTTTCATGGTTATCTCTTTGAACGTAGACACAATGTATGTACAGACGCCAGCACATCAAGCTACTACAATCTGTCAGATTTCTTTAATAGATTTTCGACTTTATCGCTAAAGAATAAGCTTCAAGGTTGATTGGGAAAATTTGACAGTTTCGGGTAGCTTGATGTGCTGGCGTCTGTACATATTTTTATTGTATCTACAAGGTGTAACTTAAATAACGCACAACCTCTTAAGGGGTCATTGTACTCATCATTATGAACAACTTTTACTATGGGACCAAACCGTAAATCGCGAAAAATAAATCAGCTGTTCCCTACATTTTGACGAGTTATGCGAACATAAATGTAGGGAACAGCTGATTTTAGCCAACCTAATGTCATCCAAGGTTTAGTCAATCTATTTTTAAGGGGGATTCTCATAACAAGAGTACTGGTAGGGAGTCATTTTTGTAGTAAGCTTATTAGGCTATCTGTTCGAATATTGGGGTTAGTCAGGTTTGTGAGGTCATGAATGTTCTTAGGTGGAGACATTGCACCATTCTTCTTAGACGAGGGTACAGGATAAGTGCTGCTGTTACTGTGACCGGTGATCGCTACCGTGTTGAGATATTTATTTCATCATATCAAGGCAGGCCTGTTGGTCTAGTGGTCAGTGACCCTGACTGCTATGCCCAGGTCGTGGGTTCGATTCCCACCTAGGACAAATGTTTGTGTGATGAGCATGATCATTTGTTCTATGTCTGGGTGTAATTTATCTATAATATGTATGTATTTAGAAATATATATGTATGTTTATCAGTTGTCTAGTACTCATAGTACAAGCTCTGCTTGGTTTGGGACTAGATGGCGTTGTGTGAAAGTTGTGGAATATTATATTATTATATTAATTAGATAGGCCTTCACCACGTGGTACCAATAAGACGCAGTCGGAAAATTTGCAGCACGAAACACAATCAAAACTTTGAGAGGAATGTCTCCGAGACAGTAATTCCCATGGAATATTGACATTAGGTGCTCCCCAAATTAATAAGTTTCAACGAGTCTTGACTTTTTTTCTGTGGAGTTATCTAAATAGATTTTTTGGTCAACCTTGAACACAAAAAGCAGAATATTTATAATTTTAATAGTGGTATACTTCTTAAAGTATGCGAAAATTTGGTGACAAGCACGAAGAAAAGCGATCGCCTTTTAAACCAGCAAAAAGACGGAGATTTGGCACTACGCGCCCCTACACCGTGCCTCCGCGCCACTACGCGCCTCTACGCGAGCTATGCGCTACTACGCTGCCTCTCATAGGATCTACGCGGCTCCGACGCGGGGTCCGCTCTGTGTCGACGTCTTTAATAGAAAATTCTACCTGTATAACAAAAATAATAATAATATACTTAATACAATAGTCAAAATTAAACACGTTAATGTTTACAGAATTGCTAAATTTAAATTATGTAAACAAGCATAAAATTAAATACCTGTAATAACAGTGATCAACGAGAATGAAATGCAAACAATTAGTTGCTAATTATAAACTGCTAGCTAATTAGGATACGTACAGATTACAGTGTTTATTTTTAGCACTGATTACTCATCCCCTTTTTAGGGTTCCGTACCAAAATGGTAAAAAGGAACCCTTATGGTGAGACTCAGTCTGTCTGTCTGTCTGTCCGTCTGTCACAGCTGGATATCTCAAGAACTACTAATGCTCTCAACTTGAAATTTGGAATAGTTTTAGATGACGTTTGCCCAACTATTTTGTAAGTAAGAAAGAAATATATATATATTTTTTTGCAACAGGGACTGAAACTTCCGTTCGTCTTAAAAAATTGAAGTGGGGCTAGGGCATGTGGTATCATATGAAATAATCCTGTTTGCACATTCTCAAACATTTTTTCTTTTTTTTTTAGGCCGCATAGTTTTCGATTTCTGATGAAAAATGAAAAAAAAAAATACCGTTCCCCCCTTATCTCCGAAGTTTGCATAGAGAAAAACCTGAAATTATTCTATGTGACAGAAGTGTATGTAAAGATTACAGAAAAAATAAAACGATGTCTCGAAACAGCACACTTTTTCAGAAAAAATAAGTAAAAATAAAATGTATAATGCTACGGAACCGTCGTGCGTGAGTCCGACTCGCTCTTGACCGGTTTTTTTTTTCTGACTGATATAGGTACTCTAATTACCTGCTTAATAAACAAACTAGGTAGTGTGATGTTGCTATTTTCATTAAAATAGAAAAAAAGTCATTGTAATTGTGTACTCCGTTTAATTTCGCATTTGCATTTTATTACAATTCAAATTAAGGTAAGACTGGAGATACATTTTAAATAGAAACCTTTTGTGGACATCTTATTATCTTATTTTAAAACTTTACCTTAAAGCTCTCCCCCACAGGCGCATTATTATCGTTCGATAATATCGGATGCGTTATTGCGATATCTGTTTCATTACATTTTGTATTAGGACGCATACGATCTTATACACACCTGCGTTAATAACGTAGTAACGCGTAGTGCGGGCCGGGGAGCCTGTAATGTAGGTTACACGCACACGTTAGAAATATCGGACGATAAAAACGCAGCTATGTGGCAAGAAATCGGGACGCATTATAGTAATAACGCATCCGATATTATCGACTGATAAAACGCGCCTGTTGGGAGAGCCTTCATTATCAGGTAGCCAGGTATAATGGTAGGCATAATGGTAAGGTAAACAAATACAGGTAGCTCTGATATTGCATGCAGTAGCGGACTAAGGCGGGGGCGGAAGGGGCGGCCCGCCCCGGTTCTCCGGTCTTGGGGGGCCCCCAAATGCCTCCGCGTTCCCCTGATCAAATCCTAAGCAAGACTTTAAAAATGTGCTTAGTACCTAAATCATTTCATCAAGATATACTTCTTGACCATTTGCATCTCGGTTGCATCATGCAAGAGGAGTTTTTCGAAACTTAAACTAGTTAAAAATATTTTCGATGTACAATGGGTCAAGAGCGACTTGTTAACCTAGCCGTGCTTTCAATAGAAAGAAAAATTTCCAAAGAAATCGGTTTCATAGAAGTTATTGCGGAGTTACGAAAAGGCACGAAATAAAAAAAAAACTATCTTTGATTTATTTTAAGTATCTAATTTTTTTTTTGTCGATCGATTCGTATTTTATTTTCCTCACCCATATCCATTCCATATTGTAAGTAAGTATGTTTATTTAGCCTAAATAATTTAATACGAATTTAAATTTTACTTGCCAGATTTTAACGAAATAAACATAAACACTTATTTATACATATAAATGTGAACTGAATAAAAAGCTTTTAAAACAAAATTTTCTTTAAAGCTTGGGGGCCTCATTCAGCTTTGCCGCCCCGGGCCTCTGACGGGCTTAGTCCGCCACTGATTGCATGTGAGTATTGAATAGCCACTCATGTTTCACAAACTGAAAGATAAAACATGGATCGATATTATACCCATGTATACCTACTACCTACCTATTGGCCTTGAAAAGTCAATCCTGTAAAGCTACTGTTTTATCAAACAAATATGAGGCATAAGATACGATGAATCGTAGGTAATGTAGGTTTGAACATTTTCTCCAGATCCGTGATTACAATTGTAGCCACAGCAATCATCATAGCACATTACCACGTTTTTGACAACCAGTTAAAGAAACAGAAGTATCAGGACTACTGAGAAGAACTGACACCACGCTTTGACAACCAGTTAAAGAAACAGGACTGCAGATGCCACACGCCGACATCGTGTTCTCCAGGAACACCAGGGTTGTCCAATTTCGGTTCGCGGCGTCTTCCTGTCTTCCATTCGCCGCGCCCGATAAGTTCGCTAACACCGATCTTCACACGATGGTGGCCGCCTCGGAATGAAGCGCGGATTTTTTTTTTTTTTTTTTTTTAAAATGGCATCTCGCAGTTCAACCTACGAGGTTGTCGACTGCTTAACCGGGCTTGCCTGTGGATGCCTCAATAAATTAAGGCCTCCAGCCAGGGCTTAAAAACTTAAAAACTAAGCGACTACACGCTAAGGGCACCCCCTGTGGGGTACGGACCTCGGCTTAGGGCGTCGCTGGGAGAGGGCAGCAAGGGACAGGCTGGATCGGAATTATGTAGGGGCGAATTTTGAACTACAGGCTCAGCGGCGCGGGCTGGCTCGAGCAAGGGTCGGGGCGGACATGGTATGGGGGGTCGCGACGGGCCTCGACGGCGAGGACGGAAGGACGGCTGTCGGGACTTGTGTTTTGTGAGCGTGCTGGTGGCTTTTCTACTCTCCTGTAGGAGGGTCGTAGCGTCGTCGGGGATAGTGAGAGTATGCCTTGGTCGGCGAATCCTACTTATGCGAGAGGGAGTGTATCGGGCGGCCGCTGCAATCAGGGGATTGGGGTGCTTTATGCCAGTGTCAAAGAAGCGCTTGGAAAGGCGTTTCATGAACTGCTGGATGGTGGGTATTCTGAGATCTAAGTGTAGACTCTCATTGCGGACATAGAAGGGGGCTCCCGTGACCTTTCTGAGGAAACGGTTCTGGAGGGTCTGCATTCTATGCAGGTGGCGAGGCTTGGCGTGTGCGAAGACTACGCAAGCATAGGTCATGATGGGACGGATGACCGCGGTGTGAAGCGCGGATTACTAGGCTACCTATATTTATGCCTTCGGCGCGCACGCACCGCGACGCGCTCACGAACACACAGGCGACACCGTGCGGAAATATTTGACAACAGTCCGCTGTCGTGTGATTGGATAAAAATGCGTCAATTCTATTTGATAATTTTTTTGTGAACGCTGAACTAATTTAATGTACAAGTTTTTATTGGTTAGGTCATATATTGTAAATAGTATATAAGTCGCTTTAATTTATAAAAATACATCTTTTCATTCATATACATCAACCAGTATTTTTCTTCAACCTTCTGATATCCACCAAGTCATAGTCCCAAAAGTGGTGACCCCGAACTAAACACACCTGAAGAAATATAGCCAAACGCAGAAGAAGAATCAACATCTCTCGCCCATTTCAAGATGTCGAATCCCTGCTCAACGGAAGAACAGTCAAGCTCAAGCTCATCAACACTGCACACCCTGACGAAGGCTGAAGCTGCCGGTATCTCTCTCACCATGCGCATTCCACCATTCTGGCGTGATCGACCACGACTCTGGTTTATTAGCTTCGAGGCTGCAACCCACGATCTCAAGAAAGGCCAAGCACAGCTCGCCCAGATGGTCATAGCACAACTGGAGCGACAAGACATCGAGCAGATCATGGATCTACTTTACAATCCACCGGAGACGGACCAGTACAAAGCCATCAAAGAAAGACTCATATCCGCCTACGAGGAATCTGACAGCCGCCAGTTCCAGAAATTGCTATCCGAGATGGAACTCGGAGATCAAAAGCCGACCCAACTACTCCGCCGCATGCGAAACCTTGCAAGAGACAAAGTTCCTGACACCACTCTGCGTCACATGTGGACTAACCACCTCCCATCACACGTCCGCTCAGTCCTCGCAGTCAGCGAATCATTCAGCACCAAAACGGCACTCGAAGAACTCGCGCTACTTGCCGACAAAATGATGGAACAGACTGCATCAACAGAAGTCGCAGCCGTGCAGTCACCCGCACCACTCGCATCATCCGCACTGCAAGCAGATACACAGTTCCTCATCAGCGAAATGAGAAAACTATCGCTTGAAATAGCAGAGCTTAAATCAAGACCATCATACAACAACGACCATCGCCGCAGCCGCTACCCATCTCGTCGCCGTAACACATCACGATCACGCACTCGAGAATCATCGCCATCACCATTCTGCTATTATCACCGACGGTTCAAAGATCAGGCTAGACGCTGCACATCGCCTTGCTCATTCAAGAAACAAAATACGGAAAACTAGACAGAACGTTGGCAGAGGCGGACACCGGCGTTCAAGAAATTTCACACCGCCTATACATCACCGACAAAAACTCGAAACTATCATTCTTAGTCGACACTGGAGCTAACATATCCGTGCTACCGAGAAAAAAGGGTCGAGTAGAAACGCCGCTACCATTTCAACTGTACGCTGCGAACAACACTAAAATAGCTACGTACGGCGAGAAAACATTATCTCTCGATTTCAATCTACGACGCCCTTACAAATGGAAATTCATCGTAGCTGACGTTTCAAAGCCAATACTCGGAGCCGACTTCCTCAAGCACCATCAACTCATCGTAGACTTGAAAAACCGAAAACTAATCGACGGTGTTACGAGCCTAAAAGTAAACGCCCCAGTACGAGTATCGAACGTGCCTACCGTACGCAGCATCGACAAGTCGCAATCATACCACGACATCCTAGCTCAATATCCCGGCATAACAAGATTGACATCGATGCAACTGAACACCAACATCAACGTGCAACATTATATCGAAACTCGAGGACCACCCATACACTGCCGCGCTCGACCAATTCCACCGCATCGTTTCGAAATAGTCAAGAAAGAATTCGAAAACATGATCGAACAAGGACTATGCAGACCTAGCAAAAGCCCATGGTCATCACCTCTGCACATCGTCCCCAAGAAGAATGGCGATATTAGAGTTTGTGGTGACTATCGCCGACTCAACTCCATCACTATACCAGATCGCTACCCCGTCCCACGCATCAAAGATTTTACTCATCACTTATCCGGGAAAACTATCTTCTCTACAATTGACCTCAACCGAGCATACCAACAACTGAGCGTAAGAGAAGAAGACACTGAGAAGACGGCTATCATCACCCCAATGGGATTATTTGAATTCCCACGTATGTGCCCTGGTTTGAAAAACGCGGGACAAACGTTTCAACGATACATCCATGAAGTACTACGAGGATTGGATTGTGTCTTCCCATTCATCGACGATTTATTATTGGCATCAGAAAGCGAAGCTCAACACCGAGAACACCTTCATATCGTGCTCAAGAGATTAGAAGATAATGGCATCACTATTAACCCCGCCAAATGCAACCTAGGACAACCAGAAGTTCAATTCCTAGGATACACCGTATCATCAGAAGGCATCAAACCACCGGAACATAAAATCCAAGTTATCACCAACTATCCCAAGCCGACTACCATCGAAGAGCTAAGAAGATTTCTTGGTATGATCAACTTCTATCGCGCAGTTCGGCGCGCGCGCTTGTTGTTGTCGCACGTCATCTAAGCTATTCCCTCCGCTTCGTCTTTTTTGTCACTAGTGATGGGAGCACTCACTATCGATAAAAAAGTATCGACTGCCCTAATGTCAATATGGACAAATTTATAACAAGAAGTTTTTCAAATCCGTCCCTTGCCGCAAAGCGGCCAATTGAAAGTGATGAAGCCGATCCCAGTGCATGGAATATACCGAAACGACCTGCGCGCCCAACAAAACTCCAACCTGAAGCACCTGTCAACACCACTAACAGATTCAGTAATCTATCTACTGAACATGAAGCATCCACCAACCCGCTGCAAATGCATACCCGTAGTGCAACCGCCAAAACCATAAAATCGGGTAAGATACCACCCATTTTTATTACTCTGAAACCTGAATGGACTCATGCATACATAAAGACGGTGATTACCCGCTATACCAAAGGGTTTCATCTGGAGTACAAGGGTAACAATAAAATGTCTATAAACCCTCACACATCAGAAGGTCATCAAGCACTAAAAGAGGGTCTCTACTCAGAAAGTATTCCTTATCATACCTTCTCTCGCAAGGATGAAAGAATGCCTAGGGCTGTAGTTTTCGGCCTGCCCGAGTTTGTTGAAGAACACCTTTCTGAAGAACTATCCTCTATTGGGTTCCCAAACACTAAGGTTCGCAAAATGAAAGTTGCTGAGGGAAGAGATGCTTCATGCCCGCCATATCTTGTTCAACTCCAAGCAGGTGCCAACATCTCCAAGTTTAAATCTATAAAATTTTTAAGCAATTGTGCTGTTCGCATCGTCAGGTTTCGTAATAAAAATAAGTATGGAACGCAGTGCTATCGATGTCAAGCATTTGGTCACTCTTCTAAAAACTGCAACTTAACACCGCGGTGCGTCAAGTGTCCCGAAGCCCATCTTACTACTGAATGCCCAAAGAGTAATCGCACGGAGCCTGCTAAATGCTGCAATTGTGGCGAAGATCACCCGGCTAACTTCCGACATTGCAAAGAGCGTCAGAACTATCTTCAACTTCTACAAATTCGCCAAGATAACATCAAAGCAGCTCAAGAACAGCGTCAAACCAAAATTTACTCCAAAGTCGACGGTCGCTCCTGGGCCACAATCACGTCTGCAACCGAGAAGACTAATCAAAAAGCTGAACCCTTGCCTGAAGCCCCCCTTGATCAGACTACTTCAGAAATGCTGGGTATCCTTAAAACTATTAAATCCATAAAAGACCAATTTAGTGCCTGTGATAACATGATGGACAAAGTTATTCTCATACTTACTCATCTTGGTCAATATGTCTAATGATGCAAGTGAGCTTCGTTTTCTATACTGGAACGCCGACGGGGTCCGTTCTAAACTATCCGAATTTTTAAATTTGACTAGCGAACATTGTGTCGATATTATCTCATTATGCGAAACAAGATTAGGTGTAAATTATACGTTAAACACTCCTGGATATACCTGTTACCGATGCGATAAGAGATCGAATGGTATTGGCCAGGGAGTCGCAATTTTGGTTAAGAACGATATTCCTCATACATCAATTTTTGTTCCCCCTACGTGTAATCTTGAATGTGTAGGGATACGCTTAATATCACCCGAGAGCAATATAATTGTCATATCTGCATATAATTCACCAAACCTTCCGTTAGCTCCTAATGATTTGGATATTTTATTTGATTTAGGGCCTAAAGTATTAATTATGGGGGACTTCAATGCCAAACATGAATATTGGCGTTGTTATCAAAACAACTCTCGTGGCGTGGTATTGTTTGATCATATGGTACTCCGTGATTATCAAGTCTTTGGCCCATCATCTCCAACATTGGTACATTACAATAACGCATATAATCCTTCCACACCTGATATACTTCTCAGCCGTAATGTTACTTGCGTGTCCGAACTTCACACTCTATCAGCTTTATCATCTAATCACTATCCAGTCCTTTTTACAGTGGGTGGTAAATTTATCCGTCATAGCTTTAAACAATACCGGTACTCTGAGGCTAATTGGGCTGCTTACAGGTCTTACTTAGACAAGAACTTAACACTAGGAACATCGACTTATAATTCTAAAATAAGCATTGATGTTGCAGTTGACCAACTTCAAAATGCCATCTTAATGAGTCGCGAAGTAAACGTTCCATCAGGTCCATCTTCCGTTAAGCGTTACACATTGCCGAGACGCATCAAAGTCCTAATTTCTACTAAAAATAAGCTAAGGAAGACAACTTTAAAAGAAATCAACCCTGCAATTAAGAGTGTCATCAACAAAGATATCAACAACCTTAACACTAAAATCAAAAACCTTATCCAAATCTATAACGACAAAATTTGGAACGACAAACTGGCCAAAATTGATAATCCATCTACCGATATCTGGAGGATTGTCAAATCTCTGACTTATAAGCCTGCAGTAATTCCACCGTTGAAATCTAAAAATGGTCAATTAACTACGTCCCCTGCCGAACAGTGTGAAGTGCTTGCTGATACCTTTTACGAGAACATGAGTTTGACTACGAACTGGACTAGTGATAACTTTACAGAGACTGCCGTCGATGAATCATTAAACAAACTTAATAATACTGTAGACTATAATCCACCCAAACTCGTACGTCCTAGAGAAGTGTCAAAATTAATAAGAAATCTCAAAAATCGTAAGTCTCCGGGCGTCGATGGCATACACAACTGCTTACTTAAGAATCTATCTCGTAAATGCATAGTATTCATAACTAAAATATTTAATGGTTGCTTAGAAATTGGCTACTTTCCCTCCGCTTGGAAAAGAGCCAAAATTATAACGTTCAAGAAACCAGGTAAAGAGGAAAGTTCACCAACTAGCTATCGGCCTATAAGTCTCCTACCGTCTTTGGGAAAATTACTCGAAGGAGTAATCTCCGCGCGCTTAGCAAACGCTACAAACCACCTAATAATGCCCGAGCAGTTCGGTTTCAGAAAAGCTCATTCTACAGCCCAGCAACTGGCCAGGGTCGCAGAACATGTTACGCACCACTTAAACATGAGTAAATCTACAGGCATGATGTTGCTTGACGTTGAAAAAGCTTTTGATGCCGTCTGGCATGCAGGCCTTATATATAAGCTATCTAAATATAATGTACCGATTGGACTTGTAAAAATCATCCAGGCATATTTGACGGATAGGTCGTTCTGTGTTCATATTGGTGATAGTGTGTCCAATCCAAGATCTATTCCTGCGGGGGTGCCTCAGGGCTCCTTGCTCGGGCCCCATTTATTCATACTGTTCATAAACGACATGCCCAAGCAGCCCCATACTCATCTTGCGTGTTTTGCTGATGACACAGCATCATTTACTTCTAATCAAGACACCGATTTAATAGTTGAACGGCTTCAGTTATCATTACAGCTTCTAGTTTCATATTTTACCCAATGGAAATTAAAATTAAATTCCACAAAAACCGAAGTCATAATGTTCACACGAAAGCGATCTGTCCCTAAAAAACGCATTAAAGTGGATGATCATACTTTGCCATGGCGTGTATCGACCAAGTACCTTGGACTATTGCTGGATAATAAAATGAACTGGACCAAAAATACCGAGTACTTCCGCGTTAAAGGAATAAAAGCTCTAAACTGCCTGCATCCGATCTTAAAACGGCGATCTAAAGTCAGCTCAAAAACTAAATTAAAAATCTACGCAACCCTAGTAAGACCCTGCATTACGTATGCGGCACCGGTCTGGAGTAGCACTTGCGAAAGTAATTACTCTAAATTACAAGTAGTTCAAAACAAAGCAATAAAAACCTCATTCAATACACCCTTTCGGACAAATCTTAAAACGTTACACACTCAATTAAATTTCCCAACATTAAAACAATTCATTTCTAAACTCACAAAAAAATTTTATTTGGTAACTAACCCTAAACATCATAACCCACTTATTTCCACCATTGGCCAAACACGATCAACAAACTTAAAATATATCGACAAATATCATCGTTACCGTCTCCCACATCACTTGCTGCTATTCGAATAACAAAGGCGATGCGACTAGATGACCGGACTTATTTATTACGTTCGCTCGGAATGTAGGGTAGATTTACAACGAATCATAATCAGTACACGAAGCTCATTTGCATTTTTAATACATGTTTACTGTCAAAGTAAAAATTTAATGTATTTCAATGTTATTTGTAACAATGTTTTATAGATTATGTAGTTTATTAAGTGTTTTATAGTGTGTTTGTGTCTAATCATCGCGCTGTACAGTTCAACATTTGTTTACCGTAAGTAATATGATACTTCTGATTCATAACAAATAGTAAGTTTTAGACATTACATATTGTTTGTATTCGTAAATGTTTTATATAGGCGCCATAGTCTGCACAAAACACCTAATCTTAATGTTTTAATGCTTTTAGAATAAGATCTGAATGTCATTTATCTGTTGTGTTTATGTTTAAATAAAGAAATTTCGAAATCAATCAAAACTTCTATCGCGAACATATACCAAACGCCGCATCTCTTCAAGCGCCATTGAACGCATACCTACATAACGTCAAGAAGAGGGACAAAACTCAGATCACGTGGACCGACGAAGCAACTCAAGCATTCCAGCAATGTAAAGCTAGCATCATACAAGCAACTTTACTCGCCCACCCATCACATCATGCTCCACTTGCTTTATTCTGCGACGCATCCGACAACTCAGCTGGCGCCGTGCTACAACAATACGTAAATGAAACATGGCAACCGCTCGGATATTATTCCAAGAAATTCAGTGACGCGCAAAAGAAGTATTCCACCTACGACCGAGAGCTACTCGCAATCTACATGGCAGTCAAACATTTTCGCAAGACATTCGAAGGACGCCACCTCATCATATTTACGGATCACAAGCCGCTAACATTCGTAATGACCAAAACACAATCGAATACAGAAACACCGAGACGAACGAGGCAACTTTTGTTTATCAGCGAATTTACCACAGACATACGTCACGTGAGCGGTAAACAAAACATCGTCGCCGACACACTCAGCCGCATAGAAACAATCTCATGCCCATCTGCGATAAACTTCAAGGACATAGCTAGCGCGCAAGAAAAGGACAGCAACATTGAACAATTACTGCAAGAAAACAACATCAATCTCAAGAAAATAATAATACCAAACACAGACGTCGAATTATACTGCGAAACATCTACACCATATATACGCCCGTATATACCAGAGGATCACAGACAAGAAGTTTTTAACAGCGTGCACAACATCAGTCATCCTGCTACGCGCACGACTCGCAAACTTGCAACACAAAAATACTTCTGGCCATCAATGAACGCAGACATCAGCCGTTGGACTCGAACCTGTATACAGTGCCAGAAAAGCAAAATACAACGTCACACATCCTCGAACATCTCATCTTTCCCGCCAAGCGATCGCTTTCAACACGTACACGTCGACATTGTCGGACCGCTACCTACAACAGCTCAAGGCCATCGTTACTTAGTAACAATGATCGACCGACTAACAAAGTGGCCCGAAGCAATCCCTACCGACGAAATATCAGCTGTTCGAATAGCCGATATTGTCTACCAACATTGGATAGCAAGATTTGGATGCCCGACTACACTAACAAGCGACCAAGGTCGCCAGTTCGAGAGCGAGTTATTTCAAAATCTAATGAAACAAATGGGAATCAAGAAAAATCGCACCACACCGTATCATCCTCAAAGCAACGGAATGGTCGAACGGTGGCATCGCTCGCTCAAAACATCATTACGCGCAAAACTATCCGACGCAAGTACATGGATCAACGAGCTACCTACAGTACTACTTGGTTTACGAGCCGCATTGCGCACCGACACCGGCGTGAGCGCCGCCGAACTTACCTACGGGTACAACCTACGTCTACCAGGGGATTTCTTTACAAGTACCTACACACCTGCAATGGATTATACCTACGTTGAAAAACTTCGTGATATTATTCAAGCAAACAAACCGCAACCCGTCGCCGAGCATCATAGCAACAATAAAAGTGTGTTCGTGCATCAAGATTTACTCAAGTGCAGCCACGTGTTTATCCGGACAGATGCAGTAAAAAAACCACTTCAGACCCCCTACGAAGGCCCTTACCGTGTTATAAGCCGCACAGACAAGACGTATACTATACAGCTACCGAATCGTCAAGCTAACATTTCGATCGATCGACTGAAGCCAGCATACGTCATAGCAGAGTATACCAATACCGTACCTCCAAGAAGCATTACCAATACCGTACCTCCAAGAAACATTACCAATACCGTACCTCCAAGAAACATTACCGTTACCGAGCAAACCAAAGCTAGTAGCACGCCAACCAAGCAACAAGCACGAGTACCTACGGTCATCGTGACGTCACAGCCCACTATCAGCAAAACAACACGCTCGGGCCGCGTCGTCAAGCTGCCGGTACGCTTCGCTTGAGGGAGAGTACTGTAGCCACAGCAATCATCATAGCACATTACCACGTTTTTGACAACCAGTTAAAGAAACAGAAGTATCAGGACTACTGAGAAGAACTGACACCACGCTTTGACAACCAGTTAAAGAAACAGGACTGCAGATGCCACACGCCGACATCGTGTTCTCCAGGAACACCAGGGTTGTCCAATTTCGGTTCGCGGCGTCTTCCTGTCTTCCATTCGCCGCGCCCGATAAGTTCGCTAACACCGATCTTCACACGATGGTGGCCGCCTCGGAATGAAGCGCGGATTACTAGGCTACCTATATTTATGCCTTCGGCGCGCACGCACCGCGACGCGCTCACGAACACACAGGCGACACCGTGCGGAAATATTTGACAACAGTCCGCTGTCGTGTGATTGGATAAAAATGCGTCAATTCTATTTGATAATTTTTTTGTGAACGCTGAACTAATTTAATGTACAAGTTTTTATTGGTTAGGTCATATATTGTAAATAGTATATAAGTCGCTTTAATTTATAAAAATACATCTTTTCATTCATATACATCAACCAGTATTTTTCTTCAACCTTCTGATATCCACCAAGTCATAGTCCCAAAACAATAATACGTATTGGCGCTGATGTCCTTGTTCACCAACTAAACTAAGTTGAAGTTCAGAGCATCTTTTTATTTCTATTTAATTAAGAAAAGGACAGAAGATAAATATAAATTTAGTCCTGTCAAATTAAGATATTCCATAGTCAAGTGTAGATGTAATTAAAAAAATGGCTACTAAAAATACGTCAATTTAAGTCAGGTGCTGACTAATTTAACAGGACTAAACTAATATTTATCTTCTGTCCTTTTCTTAATTAAATAGAAAGAAAAAGATGCACTGAACTTAAATTTAGTTTAGTTTGTGAACAAGAGAATCGGCGCCAATATCTTTTTATTTACCTAGTCCTGACAACCAATCAATGATCGAAAATGACTGTTCGGCCACTGACAGCAGCTCTCGCGAAGAAGGCCGCCAAAGAAATCAATGAGGATCCCCGAAGGATTCAGTCTGATCTCGCAGCCATTAGAGAATGGCTCAGAAAGCAGCCACATCTGAAATCTGTACAATCAAGTAAGGAAGGTTATTAAAATAAGGTATAGGTAAGGTACAGGCTTTAAAATAAACTAAAATTCTACCATAATTAAGTCTCATGGAATTCGAGTACAATGATATGAAGCAGCATCATAGGAATATACATAAATATAAATGTAATGTATTTCTGTTTTATATGTTTTTATAGTAGCGACATCTATGTTAACAAGACTGCATGAAATAAAGCAGCAGTGCTATATAATAAAGCGTTGGCAACCACAGCCTACTGTCTGTGTGTCAGACACCATACCATTAGTTCCGTACTGTATTGAATAGATGTCGCTCCAAGTCTCGTTTGTAAGTATCTATTGCGACTTATTTCCTAACATGAAATTGCGGAATGATATCCTTGTTTTAGGCATTTTACAAGGATAACCATATTATGAGAAATAATATGAATCTGAAACAGTCAATAAATATATTAAAACGTAAAACAATTTGTTTTCAGCGGATCAATGGCTGACAGGATTTTTACGCGGTGGAAAATACAGCCTCGAAAGAGCGAAAGAGAAGTTGGATATGTATTACACTTTAAAAACTATTGTGCCAGAATTTTTCGCAAACAGAGCTCCCAGCGGGACAAAGGTTCAAGAAATACTTAAACTCGGGTAAGAAAATATTTTTACCCGAGCGTCTAATCAATGCTGACTAAATGAGGAAAGTGGAACAGTGGGCACTTTCCGCTAAAATGTGGTTTTGGAAACGACTCCAGTGTTCTACTTTTATCTTTGTGCGAATACATTTATTTTCTAGCAGCAGTATTTCGTGTCTGTTGTATAATTAAACATGAATTTTTCATTTACTTTCAGAGTTTTCCTACCACTGAAGAATTGTACAGGAGAAGATGCCCCACGAATATGTATAATGAGGCTAGGGGTGTTCGACCCCTCTAAGTATCACCTGTCTGACTTAATTAAGGTGGCTCTCATGGTGACCGAGATATTAATGCTTGAAGATGACAATTTCTCTGTTTCTGGCGAGGTAGGATCACTTTACCGACATTCCGGTCAGGTTGGGATTATGAGGGTCGTGTCGGGGCCTTTCTTTTTTTTTTTTTTTTTTTCATAATAAGAACTCGGCAAGGAATGTGAATCTATATTAATGACAAAATGCCTTGAAAAGAGGTTTTAGCCCGCGAAGTTCAAATTTTCTTAAGTACGTATTTTGGAATTTGCGTCAGTGTCAGGTTCATAAAAATGTGATTTGCGACTGTAACAAATATAACTCTATAGAATTATAATAATTAGAATCAGCAATACAACTCCTTGAGTTAGAATTGGCCTCAAATGTAATGATTACACGAAAAAGTCATTCAATAGGGTAATATGAACTTAGTACAAACCATATAGTATCACCAGCGAAAGCACTAGGAAGTGGTGAAGGGCGGGCGTTTTGGGGGACTGTCTTTTGTAATTTTGACGTTCGAAAAGTGCTGATTCTCAGCCTAGTTTGAATAAATGACTTTTGATTTAGATTTCTGGTTTATTTGTACGAAGTGTCTATGTTCGTACGAAAACATATAGAGCTGTTTAAAACTGTAGAGGAATTAAGCTCACGTAGTCGGCGTGATCAGTACCAGCACAGACTAGTGCCAGAAGTGATTCCTAGGATAGCAAAATACAATAAGAGCTGTCCAGCTATGTGTGTGTGTGTATTTAACAAATTATCAATACCGTTAAAAACGTTAAACTGTAGGCTGTTTAAGGTTAACTTGTATAAATTGATGACTCAAAATAATTTCTATAGTATTAAGCAATTTTTGGAATATAGACTTTAGTTTTTCTTTTTGTTTTGTATAATTTATAACGTTTGGCTAAGCACTTACAAGTTTGCATGCTTTAATTCTAAGCAAAACATGCTGGACCTTATATTTACTTCAACAACTTTAAATACCGTGTTTTTTGCAAATAAATATATTATTATTATTATATTATTTTTATTTAATGTTACAAAACAAACATGAGCCTGTAGGTATATATATTGTATTTATAAATAAATAAATAATAATAATGAACATAAAGAGATGTATTGATGATTTATATAATAAATATTTGTTAACGCCGCGAATCATATTTAGATCAACATACAACATAATATTAACCTGCAAATTGCAAAAAACGTGAGAAAATTTGAATTTCGTGGACTATCCTGACGCTTTTGCCTTTATAAGAATATGGGCCATTGTTGAATCAAACATTTGTTTCAGGTTGTAGTAGTCGACATGCAAAACGTAGGAATTAGTGTACTAAGTCAATGGACTCCAGCCTTAGCCAAGAAGGTGATATCGTGCTTCGAGAAGGCTCTCCCAGTGCGAGTTAAGGGAAACCATATCCTGAACACACCGGCAGGATTCGAAACGGCCTACACAATATTTAAAGCATTTTTAGGAGAGAAATTAAAGAAGAGGGTAAGAATATCACTTATTATTGAAATAATAGTATATTATTAGTCATATTTCCAGGTATTTTTGAAAACAAAACGATACAACTTCTAATCGAACGTTTGCTATATAAACCAAGCATCGATTCTCTGAAGCAGGTTTAACAAAAGCAGGCAAGTAATAACATCTTTGTTTTGATTTCAGATTCGTGTCCATAATCAAAACTATGCGGCCATGTATAAAATAATACCAAAGTCTGTCCTCCCTGTTGAATATGGCGGTACCGACGGCAACATGCAAGAATTAACAGGTACCAAAGTCAAAGCATTTATTTCAAACTATCTGACCCCGCGAACTTCGTACCGCCTCAGAATCAATACAAAATGTATGAGAAAATGAATTAATTAACTCATTTTTTTCCTGAACTTTTCCCATGTTTTAATAATTATTCTGATATTTGGGGCAGAGACAAACCCAATAATTCAAAGATCATAAAAATCGGTCCAGCCGTCTTTTTTTTTTTTTTTTTTGGGTGGGAAATTATCAAATAACTTCTCCCGCTCTGGACGGAGCGGGAGGGCGTGTCAGACTTTTACTGACTAAAACCCACCCGTGTTTCTTCAGTTGCTTGTGCCAAGGGCCACGGTAACTCTTTCGAACAACCCGCGACCCTGGCAAGCATTGGTCTCAGCGGACCCCGTCAGTTATTGCTGACAACTCTTTGAGGCGCGCGTGGAACACAACGCGCCGTCGACCCGGGCCTGGTCCGGACGGCGAACTGTCCAGCCGTCTTCTACACTAATATTATAAAGAGGGAAGATTTGATTGTTTGTTTGTATTAAATAGGCTCCGAAACTACTGGACCGATTTGAAAAATTGTTTTACCATTAGAAGCCGACATTATCCCTGATGAACATAGGCTACTTTTTACCGCGGGAAAATGCTTGATTCCTACGGGAAAACGGGTAATAGGATTTAAACGGCGGGAATTACGAATTATACGCAAACGTAGTTGCGGACGGATGCTAGTTGAGTAATAAATAGTGTAAGTAACCAGACTTTGTTTTATTTATATAGAAAGACACATAAAAGACACTTTTGCACTTCAAAATTTACAATAAAATAGAATTGATTTTAGCCGCCCCTTCCAAAAGGTACTTTCGTATGGAGAAGAATAGGCCAGAAACTCCACCGTTACTCTTTTAAAATGTTTTACAATATTTTGTATTTGTGAATTTTGTGCAATGAAGTTAAGAAAAAGTACAAGTCGTGGTCCTCTCGCCTACAAATAAATTAACTTCGTGCGACTAGCCTATACAAAATTTAATATTATTTAAATGTGACGATTGGCACTTTCCGGCGAGTAAATTCGTGCGAATCGACTAATAAGCTACTTTATCATGCAGTATATTGTTGTGTAGCAAATAACGATTACCTGCAAAACATATAGCACAAAAAATGTAATGTATCTAATAAATGACATGTGTAAACAACCTGCTTCACAACCGCGCTGGCGGTAGCGACTAGAAACTCACATATAATGTAATTTTCGCAGATCACTGGAAAGCTAAAGTAGAGAGTTACGGCGACTGGTTCTTGAAACAAGAGGAGGCGCGCTCCGACGAGTCCAAGAGGCCTGGCACTCCCAAGAACTCCTCAAACTTGTTTGGAGTAGAAGGATCCTTCAGGAAATTACACTTCGATTAATTATAATAATCAAATAGCATAATATTTTGATGATGATTTTTATGTTGTACTAATAAAAAAATAATTATAATTTATTTTTAATCCCAAAGGCTTATTTTATTTCTGAGATATTAAAGGCTTCTATCACAAAAACGTTACCAAGTGGAAACCTTACTTTGGTTGTTTTGTTTGATGAGTGAGACTAATATGTATAATAGGCAACTTCCATTGATACATTCACAATAATATCTTTTAAATGAAAACACATGCTGAGAACGTTAATTTACAATACAGCCGGGCGGCCGTGCGATTCTGTAACCATCTCACCGTGAAAATTTTCGTGAAGTGAGCGTGGAGTGAGTCGTCAATAGTGTCAATCCCTAGCATCAGCATGACTCATAGCTAAGCTCACTTCACCTTAGTTATCACGGTGAGATTTTTCCAGAATCGACCGGCAGCATTGTTCAGTATATTTTCTTCAGTTCCAAAATAGGTCAACCCATTTACGTTTCATTGCATAGCAATCAAGTTTTCTCCGTAGATTAAAATCTAAAAACATGCAGTAATAGGTAATAGCGATCTCAGTTATAATTGAACGATGCATTTTATAAGTACATATCATGCTTCGGAAGCAGGTAGCATTTTCAAGCACGCGATGCGGTTAAGTATAAATCATTCGGTTAAAATCGACCGAATGTAATGTCTGATCTGTGTTGAACCTTAAATTGTATTACAAGTCTTACAAAAAACAAGCATTCTTATATAAAGCATAAATCAGATACTTCTGATTTATGCTTTATTAAGGCAAGTTAGTGTTAATTGCACTGACAGATTTTATTTTAATAATTATGTAGGCTACTTGTATTGTGGGCGGCTGAGGTAACCTTGGCTTGAAGTTTGAAACCTTAATTAATACAATCTAGCACCACTGAGTTTATTAACCCAGACGATTGCTTGTTGTAGTCCGATTGCCAATCGGGCAGTAACAACCGATACGTACCTTTAAGATAAACAAACATCTTGATATAACTGATTTTGTTCCATATAACACGATAACAGTCAAACGTGTCCTTAATCTAATGAAATAGTCATGTTTGACAGTACTTTTTAATTGATCTGACATTCATATTTATTAAAAAACGAGTAAAATGACTATAATCTTGTTATTTGATCGAGACTGTCGATGAAACGCGAGTCCATATTGTTTTAGACGATAATGAAATTAGGTATACTTTAAATGTTGTATTACATACTTGTTTTTAAATCATAAGACAGCGCAAAAGAAGAACCAAACAAAGATAATTTTCTAGGGTACACTCAAACACGTCCAGTTTAAGTAGAACTGCGCGTTCCGTTTCCAGCTGGCAGTGTTCTGTATGCATTGGTGTTTTATGAAAGCGGTGGGCGGTGTGGCGCGCGCGCCGCTGTCAACCGTCAGTCGTGTTTAGTTATCAGTGGCGCGCGCGTGTCGGAGGTGCGCACCGCGGACTTTTTGATATGAGCTCGCTCACCCGTACCCGCGGCTTGTGTAACCTTGTGTTTGCCACCACCACGCCATGACACAAGAGGAGTGTTGCACCCGGCTCGACTACGAGCTCCAGTCGTCTTCCGGAAATGCTTCCGACGAAGACAGTGTTATCATCAGAAAGGACAGAGCAAGCGTTAGAGATATGATTCTCCGCTTCGAAAGGACCAACCTAAACAACTTCAGCGGCTCGAGAGAATCGCTCGACAAGTGCAAATCACCTTTGGGAAGTTTGACAAGTGTAGTTAATCCTATTCAATCCCATTTTCAGCATTTGTGTCCAGTGACCAAGTCTCAAGACAGAAACTCTAACGTATCAGTGAATTCGATTTTATCTAATGCTTCAGAGCATAGTTATGAATCTAGTTCATCAGGTTTTATCTCAGATAGGAAATCAGGAGACGTGCTTGTGCCTCACAGACCTGCACCACCACCTCCGGATCAATTTAAGGATGCCCCTTCACCCTCACCGGAGAGGAAACCACCAGTTCCGGAGGAAATCACGTTTAAGGAAAGACGTTATTCCTTTACTACGCCGAACTCGTCACCGGTAGTCACGAGGCGCTCACGACAGCCACCTGTCATTAGGAGAAAATCTACAGCAGGTCAAGGGCACCCTGGGGAAAGGCATTGGTCGTACGGGGTTAAGCAAAGTGATCTAGAAAAGTTGCTAAGACTTAAACGATCAGATCCGTCTGACAACGAGGAAGAATCAGCTAGTCAAGAGCCAGTTGAAGAATCGTCAGAAAATGATAGCTCTGATAGTAGTAGCGATTCAAGTGATAATTTAAGTAGTGGAAAGGAATACGTACTGAACTTAGAAGACGGTGCAGCGGAAACGTTGTCGACCGATCATTCTACGGACACGTTGATACACGAAGAAAATAGTGATGAACAAAGTGAAAGAGGGGATGATGTGTCTGTTTCTTCGGGTGACTTTGGTGATCGTGCTAATTATGACAATGTTAGTATTAAGTCGATATCGTCTTTCGACATGGTTCCGTACCAGAAGTATGATAGCATTACTGTGTCTTCGGACGAGTTCGGCTCTGAGGTGTGCCACGCACCGGACTCAGAGTTTCTTACAGTGAGTGCAGTGAACGAATGGTGTATTTCCAAGTCTACCGAACCGGTATTGATGCCGGTGGAATCGAAAAAGGAGAAATATCGCAGGTGAGGTCACTCGAGTTTTTTTAAGATATCGAGGGAAATATTTGCGATATCGCCGCCTGGCTTTGTCACGGTATGATAAGATATCTTTTACCTTCTAAGCGTGTATAGGTACTTGTGGCTAGTGCGTCTTTGTTTTAGCCTTATGCGCGATTTGTTGAATGAATATTGATTCGTTTTACGTTTATCATGGTGTAATTTTATAACTAAAACGTAAAAAATATCTAGAACGCTTACTTACTGCATATAAACTCGCACATGTTGATACCTACTAATGTCTTGTTACCGTGTATGAGGTTTCACCTTGATGTTTATTTCATATGGTGCGAGGCAAGTGGGCAGGTGGCTTATACGTATTACCGCCCGATGATGAGATTTAGATTTATTTATACAGTGGTACTTCAATATGTCGATTACAGACGAATAAAACATAAAAGTCAATGAGCAAGTTATATTTAAAATAGTTACAAAACTCTCAAAAGAAAAAATATATTTGAAACTTTTTGCTCGGAGTTACAAAAAATGACATCCGAGATCAATGAGCTGCCGGAAAAAAAAAAACAAAACAACATGGCCGTCACTTACGTTTGAGAAACAATATATCAATAGCAAACAAGAGAATAAATTAAGTGCAATAATAATAATCAAAGTAATTAGAGGTATGTGAACTGATTTATTAAAACTAACATTTAGTTATTGAAATTATAAAAACGAAATTCTTGATCTATTTTTGCACGTGATTCACATAGATTATTGTATCTTAAGAATCATGATAAACAGTCGTCAACGTAGGTGGCAAGGTCGTTCTATGTTGTTCCTGTGCGAAGCATACCTAATTATTATGCTCGTATCTATAATTATTGTAACGGCATGCTGCCCAGCGATGGTACGCCATGTCTACCATATAAGTACCTACCAAGTTGATGAAACAAATGAACATTCGATAAATGATCATTAGTTTTATTTCTGTAAGTAGGTTTGTACAAACACTTTTTCACGTCAATCTTAATTTAAAAACTACATGAGGTCGGCGTATCCTATCTAACTACTCAGAGGTAACAGTCTCTTTTAAAAGTCCAGGGATAGTCTTGTATAAATTATGAGAAGACCATGTAGACTGGTGTCTGAAATGGTATTTTGAGGAATGAACCACACAGATTGAGTGGACCTGTCCAATCAGTGTACGCATTTGTCAGTAATCGTGCTGCTCAACTCATGCGATGTGGTTGAACTGTCTTTTAAAGCAATTAACACCGATCTAATAATTCTAATGTGATTGAGATGCGCACTCCGACGTTTTTTAATAACTATAGTTATGTGCCACATATTAATTGTATTCAAATTAAAATCGGAAAACGCCTTTGCCGCTTCTGTAGGCAGAAGTTTTTATAGCTTTGATCGATGCTTATCCCTTATTACCTTTAATGGTTCCTGTTTCAAAGTCGCAGTAGTTTGTTTTCGACGAAAACTCGTTGCATAAAATATGTTTGAAAACAAAGAATTCAAAAAGCATCATATCGTTTTCAGCGCCCATTCAATGAACAGTGTTAGTACTTATTACAAAAGTTCATTGTTTGGTTTCACAGTTTAGTTTTAATTTTACTCATATGGCGGGCGTTGAGTTACGCTAAAGCATAAAGTTGTTGAGTTAATAAAGGTACTGTTCATAGTTAATGTATTACAAAGCATGGAAAATGCAAATTTTTCATATATCATGTAGATTATCGTAGGAGGGGCTTGTGGTTAAGTAATAAAAGCCGAATGGGTCGATCGATCAAGTTAAGCTACGCTTGCCGCGGTTGGGCCGTGGATGGGTGACCGTCTTTACTTACCAAGACCCCTCCGTGCCTCGGAAAGCACGTTAAGCCGTTGGTCCCGGCTGTCATTCGTGGATCTTTGACAGTCGTTACGGGTAGTCAGAAGCCCGAAAGTCTGACAACCAGTCCTACCAAGGGGTATCGTTTTTTTCATTCATTACCCAGTAACTGGGTTGTAGAGGTCTGATAGGCAGTCGCTCCATATAACATACTAGATGCAGCTGCATCTGGTTAGACTGGAAGCCGACCCCAACATAATTGGGAAAAGGCTAGGCAGATGATCGTAGGTTTTTCTTTAGAGTTGCGTAGTCAATTACTCTTATTATTAGTAGGTACTAATAAACAAAGCATGTTAGCATCCATACAGATAGTATTGCATCATCGATTGACTGGTGTCTCGTTTATTAATTCGCTGTAGATGTATTAGAATCATAACTACAACCGAAACGTTACGTAGGTAGTAGGTACTGCTGTTTATAAACACAGTTATTTAAATCCAGTGTGTACGTATTGTGCATGTGAATTATGTTTGTTAGTAAAATATAGACACCCACTTTCGTTTCCTTGGCTAGCAGCTAGCAGCTTACCTTGCTTGGAAGTGAAGACAAAACTAAGTGTTTTTTAATATAAGTCATATATTTTTGTACCTACTTACTCGAGTGAATGCGACGAATCGTAGCGTCCTCTGAAAATGTTCCTAGTATCTGTGCTTTACGGGCACTTACGAAAATTTGAGTAAGATTTTAGACACAAAAAAATAAATATTAACCGTCCTTGATATGTAACAATGCAGCTTCCGCACAAAAAATGTAGTTTCTCCATGTAAAAAAGTTTTTTTTTTAGTTCAGATTACTTAAATTACTTACGTGATTTGTTTTTACTAGTTTCGATGTAATTAAGAGTAAATTATTTTGTATCGCTGGGTCTGTAGTTACTCCAATTCCCTGCCGCCTTTTATGAAGTTTGGCATTGTTTTCATTTACGTGTAGGTACCCAAATACAGCTGTGAAACCAAATTGAATCGAAAGAACAGGGTACACATTTGTAAACATAGAAATCGAGGGCGTATAATAATCAAGTAACGATATGAAATACATATTTTATAACTTTATTAGGTACCTTCGGAGAAAAATGAAACAATATAGGGTCCTGGGTCCTAAAATGCTTCTATATTTTACTCTAACTACAGCATTTCAAATGAACTGACTATATTATTCAACTATTTTTATCTTTATGTTTAGAACCTTACTGCTTGGGAGATGAGATCCTGCTCTTAGATTAGGTACCTACCTAGATAACATAGAACCTATAAGTACGATAAGTATTTACTTATCGTAGGTGCTCATACATATATTGCGAAAATATGTTCATTTTATCTTATGGATTCCGGGACTTGTATGATAGTGTCGTTGTATGAAAGGAAAGTAGGTACCGCGCGAAACGATAGGTGATGTTGATAATGATATAGGTATAGTCCTTGAAATAAAGGGAATCATAGTTATTTTATGTATATGTGTATAAACACAAATATGTTGTTCCTACAACAAGGCTCAAGAAAATAGGTGGCTCGTTTAGATGCCAATGTAGGTATACGTTTTTATAATAAGCTTCCTAGCCACATTCAAGAACTGAGTATTAATAAATTCAAATCTTTTATAAAGATAAAACTATACCAGAAAGCCTATTATACTGTAAAAGACTATATTGAGGACAAAAAAGCTTGGGATTGAGCTGCTCCAATAGGTCTAGACAGTGAATGTTGTTTATTTTTTTATTTTGCTGATTTACACTTTTGTTTTTTTCTTTCTAAATATCGAATCGTTGAGCTCCTTAAGTTCTGAGTTGAGTTGCACGGTTGCTGACGAATGCGTGCACTCACTGCACAGGTCCACTCAATCTGTGTGGTTCTTTCCTCAAAAGACCACTTCAGACACCAATCTACATGGTCCTCAAAGATCAAAGATTATAGCCGGATTTTTATATACACATTGACGTTGATGAATTTTATATAAACAATAACATGGATATTTACTTTGTAAAGTATCTTATTTTTTATTATTATTACTGTGAGTGTGAAGACTATGTGGGTCATTTCTTTTTTTCTGTTTTCCTTCTTAGTTAGTTTTAATCAAGATCTGGCAGTTTGAGTAATTTATGCGGCCTACCCAAACGTCTTTTCATTGGTATTGTTCGTCGAATCGTAAGGCTCCTCAAGTTCTGAGTTGAGCTGCACGATTTTTGACAAATGCGTGCTCTGACTGGACAGGTGTGGTTCTTTACTCAAAAGACCATATCAGACACCAATCTACATGGTCTTCACATGATCTGACCAAGATTATGTCTGGACTTTAAAAGAGACTGTGACCTCTGAGTTTGTTTCGGCCTTTCTTCTCAGAGTAGTCCATTGAGATGGGATATAACAGGAGATGCCCTGTTATTCTATACACGGTTGTAGGTAGGTGCCAGAGCAGCCATCTTTGTCGCCAAGTTTCGTGGTAGTTCAGCTGTCAAATGGTTGTTTATTTTTTGTATTATTGAGATTTGCGAGAAATTTATGAGGACTTTACCTTTAAAACGGCATGTAAATGTTGAAAAACAGCAATTCAACATGCCTGTGTGTTGTATTGTGAAGTGTGGTGCAAGGAAGAATGAAAATCAACCTCAACTTTCTTTGCACAGGTTAGTAGCCGGTTTTCATGCAATAACACATACAATAATAGACATTCGATGATATAATTGTAACGCGATCATGAATTTATGGCTAAAGTATTGATATTTGGTTGAATTTCCGTATAACAGACCTTTTTATTATTTTGTTAATTCATTCGTTTGTTTACAATAATATGTCATAATAGAATAGTGTTGTACCGTTGCCTAATAGTTTCCGGAACTAGTTCCTCCGTTGGAACGATATCGGTATATTCTGCTATGTTAACATAAATAGTCCTGCGTCTTATTAGCTCCGATTGACCTTGCTAGGTCCGGCCCGTGGTTCACAGCACCAAAATCAAAATATTTTCTTTCACATAAACCTACATGGGCACTTATGAAACGTCAGAAGCTAGATGCACGGTTCCAAATGGTGGTTTCCTATGCTGAAGAACCAGCGAGAAACTCCACGGTTACTCTTTTAAAAACAATTGGCTTTTACAATGTCTTCTATTTTTTTAAGTACCTGGTACTTGTTGACAGGCCTACACTGTCCTCCCCTACCTATTAACATTGTAAAAGCCAATTATTTTGAGTAACCGTGGAGTTTCTTGCCGACTCTTCTCCATAGAAACCACCAATTGGAACCGTGCACATAGCTTCTGACGTTTCCTATTGATTTTAGTTTCATATGCTAATATAATATAGCTGTAACCAAAATTATTTATTGATAAAAATACTTGCACTTTTTATAGGTTTCCTAAAAAGGAAGGACTAAAGAAAAAGTGGTTAGAGGCTATTGGTGAAGAAAATATTAATCCCCGACATAAAGAATGGTATAATAATTTGATATGATAATTTGACAGTTTCGGCTAGCTTGACGTGCTGGCGTCTGTACTTATCGATAAATAGTTCATATGAGTCTTTTACGCATAACAAAATATTAGAAATAAAGTATTTTCGCATACTGTATTTTTATGCAAAATTATTAAGTATGTTTATCGAAAATAAACTAGGATACGTTACTATAAAGTAGGCAACCTTAGTTAGAACGGACTATAAGTTAGTATACTATATTATGATCCAAACGTGATAACTAGTACGACTCGTATTTAGTATCGATACTCGTTATAGTAACACCAATGTTCCTTGATTGATACAACCCTAGCAATGGCAGCCATTTTTTGAGACAATATGAGTTGTAGGTAGGCACCCTTTTTTCGTAGGTATTTCCAGTCCATATGTATATGTCTATGGAGTAGTCAGATAGGAAACGCCGAACTCATCTAGTTTAAAAAAATATGATTGACATGTAAAAGTGTTTGTACAAACCTACTTACAGAAAATAAATCATTTATGAAGATGTAATCCTTAACATTTGTTTGGACCTGCAGGGTAATTGCGTAACACACTATCAGTAGCAATGGGTTTCATTTTACAGTTCAACAACATTCATCGCGTTATTTACGTTATTGAGCAAACACGTTTTTTTAACATATGAAGCAATGGATTAGCAATATCTTTCAAAATGATTCAGGTGGGATTGATATTGTGTTACGCAATTAAGGTGCAGAAACTCCATTAACTTTGTAGTTTATATTTAACTGCCTCGTTTGTGTAGAGGTCGCAAACGTTACTGCTAAGCATGAACTCGTGGGCAAAGTGGTACTGGGTTTTTTCCAGCAGCAGCCGGGACTCTGGGTTTGTGCCCAGTTGATGGCAAGAGGCTCGCCCCCTCTTACATAGAAATTAACAGAACTAGCGCAATTTTTTTTTTTTTTTTTTTCCTACTCGTGTAGGTACCTCTTATTAACGCTCCGAGGAATACAGACAAGATGATATGTTTATATTTAGCGGGGCCTTTAAAGGCCTCAGATATCATCATCATCTGCTTAGCCTTTTCTCAATTGTGTTGGGGTCGGCTTCCAGTCTAACCGGATGCAGCTGAATACCAGTATTTTACATGGAGCGACTGCCTATCTGACCTCCACAACCCAGTTACTGGGTAATACGATAGCCCTAGGTAAGACTGGTTGTTAGACTTTCGGGCTTCTGACTACCCGTAACGACTGTCAAAGATCCACGAATGACAGCCGGGACCAATGGCTTAACGTGCTTTCCGAGGCACGGAGCGGTCTCGGTATGTAAAGATGGTCACCAACCGTGGCAAGCGTAGCTTAACCTGATTGATCGACCTGCGTGGCTGTTATTATTTAGCCACGCGCCCCTCAGATACCTACATAAATATAGGTATTAGTATCGCCTGCTTGCTTATGGAATTAGAAACCTTTAAATTGTAGCAAAAGTAAAAAGCGTGTGCGACGTGATTACTACAAGGAAAATCTTTTTTGTTATTTTTTACCTACACGTGATCAAATATAAATTCAAAACCAGAATGTGCAATGGTTATAAATAGGTCTGAAATAAGTGATGGCAGTCTTGTATAGGATTTGCTGTTATCTCCACATAATCCCCATTATTCTTCTGCAGATAATACAGTTTCGTATAAACGTTCATGAACCTTTGATTATGAAGATAGAAGATCATGCCTTCCTTTGAGACTGGTGTAGTCAGTCTTCTTTTTTAATGTGTCCAGACTCTCTTCTTTTCTAAAGAAGTGTTTCTCAACTACCCGTTTTGCTAACTAATATTTTATTGAAGGCGGCACTTCCCGGCCATTCTCGTTATTTTAAGAAGGTACACAGTCAGATCTCGGTCCCAATCTGTCAAAATACCTCTAATTTCCCTACATTTTTGACATTGATTGTCGCTGACATGAGACTGTGACTAGATTTTGAACGTTTTTAATTACGGTAATTGGCCTTTTGATGCCTGAGCGTGTGACCAAGAAAGTCGAGTACCTACTTATAACTTGATCAGTACTTACTAGTCCGCGGAGTAAGTACTGATACAGTAAGTAGTTGACTTTCTTGGCCACTCACTCAGGCATCAGAAGTTCCTTGTTTCCATATTTGTGATGTCTACTAAAAGATCAAAGGACAAAGCAACTAATTGATCGAAATTTTTAAAGATGTTGCCCAAAGTTGAAACTAATGGTAATTATACATCTTATCGTCAATAGTAACTTTTACTATGGCACCAAAAAAATCTATCCCGGTAAAAACAGATACGGCCAACAGAAGAAAAAAAAAAAAAAAAAAACTATAAACTTGATTGAAAACACAACTGTAGTTTTTAACATTAAAGGAAATTCGCATAATCAGGTAACAATGCTCCCATTGCTGGGACATAGGCCACTTCTCTATGAGAGGGAGACGAACCAGCGTTGAAATTTTTCGTATATTATTAAAAAAAAAAACAGCAGTTACCGTGCAAGCACTTTTACATGAAACAGCAGGTTTTTTCTATGCTGTGTGTAATCATGTGCCTTACTCAGAATACTAAGAGTTTGTTATATGTCCAGTTAAATAAATAGGAACTCGCCTTATAGGAACTTGGTCAGCCTAGTCAAACCTTCTGATTTCTAGAACTGTTTATATAATATGGGTTACCTAAAGTCTAGTTGGTATTTGAAGTGATTTGGACAAAGGTATTTCTACGAAATCAGTTAACATATGTAGATTTCAAAACAGAACAATAAAATTGATGGCTGATAATTTATCTAGTTTCTAGAACAAATAACCCAATCCCGCAAGTTCCGAATAACTTTTATTCCGTTTCAGAGAGTTCTGACGTAAAATTGTTGATTTTACGTCAGAACTCTGAAACAGAATACCAGTGGCCAATGCTAGTGGCGAATGCCGTCAAAATTATGTAGGTCTTTAAACCAAGAATGTTTTAAATATTTTAGTGTCATAGAAGCATCATATTATAATAGAGAAGGCGAACTGATTACCAACAAATACTAGTTTATATTCATCATCATCTAATTTGGCAAGTTCGTGACGTCACATCTTATATTTTTGTACGGACGCGCAAGCGTCGGCGTGGATGCCAAGGTTGTTCTTATATTTACGTTTTGTTAGTGTTATTTACGTATAAAGAATACAAATACGATTCTCACTCGTTACCTTTATAGATTATGCAGCAGTCTCGATACTCGGCTTACGTTGAATCGCGGAAAAACGTCAAGGATATTATAAAATGTAGAGATATCTTTGAATCTATTTATATTTTTATACGTTTACAGATAAAATTAGAAGGTTATGATATAAGAATAGTGTGTGAGGCACAGTTAGGTATACATTTTACATACGATTTAGATACCTACATGTCGTGGTGAAATCCATGAGTCAAACTGTCACTTTCGCCAATATTAGCGATGATTCGATGACTTGGTACCATTTAATTCTTCCAAAAAGTAATTATTACGTCATTAAACCATAATAAGTGGGTTCTCCAAATGGTATATCTACTTACAAGACGTTTTTAATGATAGCAATATTCAGATTACCAATAATTTATGCGCCCCCGATAAAATAGATAATATTTAATAACAGATAGAAATAGATAAACAATTAAATATCATATTATTTGGTATAAGTATCCTGAACTATCGTAAGGAAACAAAGTTTTAAAACCTTTGACAGTAAAAATTTTATAGATTGATATTTCTATGATTTGGGAAATCTAATCGCAACGGAATAGGTCGCACCATTCGATCGATCCATTTTTGAATTTCATTCTTTATTCCGACAATGTTAAAGTTCTTTTTAAAAAACACGTTTATCCCGAGCCTAAGTTGTCAATTTTGCATTAGGAACTTTACATTTGTCGGAATAAAGTTCAAAATACAGTAAATGGCTCGAAGGTTTGGGCTAGGTCTGAAGTTAGAACTCGTTTTGAGAAAGTCTAATAGTCATCACTTCAATAATTTGTTAAGAGAAAGATATGCTATATGAAGGCACACATTTCTAGACGATAGACAACTCTTACGCTTACAAATAATTAAAAACATCCCTTTAATTCGGAATTGTTTCAGAATCCACGCATTGTTCATGACTTTGTTTGTGCTTGTTTTGTGTTGTTGAATCACTCTCACAATCGTAGCCAAGTTTAAATACGTTAATGAACTAATGTAAACGTCACTGAAACTTGTCTTGCTTTCTTAGTAGGTATCCAATGACCAAACTCATTGTTGTACTTAATTGTTTTTCTGTTACCAGCTATAAAAGGAAGCCCTATGAATATTAACATTGAAAACTTCAGTACTTTGTAGATAAATATCAACCATTTTTATTGCTCCACAAAAGCGATAGGTTCATAGTAATACTTCCCAGGCTATCGAATTCAAGCGATTTGTTTGTTATTCAATACCACTGGCAGCGCAATCTTTGCATTGATGCCAGATCTGAAATATTGTGTACATAACATCTCTAAATGAGACCTAGCATCGTTGGAAACAATCGAAACAATTTGCACTTTGATAATACAAGGAAAAATGTATGAAATGAATTGTTAAAACTTGATTAAATTTAATTGAGCTGACCTTGGTACAGATTACAACTAAACTAATAATTCAGACGATTCAAAATTCTGAATTTCCGTATTTTTTTTGTTGCTTTAAAACAATATTTTGTCTGTAACTAAAATTATGCTTTTGATAATGATATAGTACATATTATATAGGTACAGACAGGTACTCGTACCTATATACAACCTTATTTTTAGTACATAGGAAAACCCGAAACACGTGTCTAGTATTTTTATGTAAAGAATCTATGTACAACATTTCGAAACTGTATAATGAAAAATCACGAAGTTATAAGCTTGTTATGTTAGCTGATTGTCCGTACAAAAAGTTGGTTACCACTTAACACGCGCCGCCGACCGATCGGCTGTGACCTGTGTTGTGCGCATATGATTGCGGATATGTACTGTATGTGTATCCAACTTGTTGGGATTTAAATATTTTTGGCACAAAATTTATCATGGTGTAAAAATTATTGGAATCGATTCAGTTTCTTATTCTGAACAAACTATAATCAGGTTTGCCATATACTGCAATAATGTTGTATATCACCTATAGGGACCTATCTCAATTGTAGCATATTTTATTTACAACTACTTTTGATTTCGGGCCCAAATCGGTACAAGACTGTTCTACTTGAAAAATTCACTAGCATGTCCAGAAACCTGTCAAACATCGCGGACAAATCAGGTTTTCACCTAAGCCTGTTATCTATCGAATAACTTCTATCTAGGCCAAATTATAAGGTATAGGGTTAAAATCTACAACTAAAGAAGTCTGAAAAAGGGCATTTTTTTGCTTTGGTTAATGATTAATGGTTAGTTCAAAGTTCAAATACACAAACAACTGGCTGTTAGGCTCAATACATATCAAGGGCTTCATAACAAATAGGCGTACACGTAAAAATAGCATTTTTCGATTTTTGCTGCAATAGGTAGTACAAAACGAGGTCCATAACATTGTCGTATTTTTTTATTTTTTTTTTTGATATTTAGGCCATTACAATAATTGGCGTAACGTTATCGCACGGTAAAACGGTTGTAACACACAGGCGTAAACTACGCATACGCCATTAGTGTATCTTTATTTTGAAGAAACTTGCGCAATAATTAGTAAAATTACGTAGAAACAAAAAGGCGTTCAGGTCCATCTTAAGTAATTTCCATGCATACGCCCATGTTGGTAGACAGTTCTTGGCGTATGCGCGTACGCCAGGTTCGTGCGTATGTCATTTTGAAAACAGTTAAAAAATATTTAATGTTAACAAAAGAACTTACGCATTCTATTGTTTTCATTAATTAAAGTTCCTATGCCCAGTGCTTTTAAGTTAGTTACGTCGCGTCACGAAATTTAGGTACCTATAAAATGATTTAAATAAGAAGTAACGGTCTTTCCAAATAAAGAAAAATGTCTTTTTGTACGCCCCAAATTTGTACCTACAATTTGCCTACATTTACGATTTTTTTTTTCAGTTATGGTCTAAATAAAGAGGCGTAATGACCATATCTCAAAAACTACGTGTGCGAAAACTTCAAAAGTCCTACCAGCATACGTATTTTACCTAGAAAGATACTGGTCCCAAATACCAGCCCGATATATGATCTAGTTTTAATTTTATTCACATTTGTGGCCCTCCTGTAAAATTGCACTTTTGTCTATACGCCCATTTGTTATGAAGCCCTCGATATTTACTCACTTATCTTTATTTGCCCTCTAAAACGGGGTTTTCCAAAAATGACGGTCGTGAAGATAAGTGCCACTAAAATCAGCATTGCTGCCCCACAACGATATTTGGGTTATGAAATGGAATGATTATTTAGCTATCAGTATTTCATCTAAGAATATATTGTAGCAGAACCAAAGGTCAGGTTGTTGTAGAAACTGCAGTACAAAGATACCCAAAAACAACTTCCAAGTTGCGTAATCAAATAACTAAGTAGTAACTAGGCATTTGAAACATATAATACATTTTCTACGCTGAACATTTCAAGGCGATCTTACGAAATCAAGTAATATAATATTGCTTAAACATTTAGATTGTATTAATTGCCTCAATGGAATGACAGCGTTGGTCAAAAGCAGTATCTCGTAGACAAGGCATAAATGTAGGAAGTACTGCATTTTATCATTTGTACGCAATATCCTTAAGTCCATATTGGCAGTGGAAGAATCTTGACCTTTTTGATAAAATAATATGATAAGGATATTTTTAGCATCATTTGAAGAGTGCTGATACGTGTGAGGGGCTATGTGTGGGGATATATGTGAGGGACAGCCGCGAACGAGTCGATCGATCAGGTTAAGCTATGCTTGCCGCGGTTGGTCCGTGGATGGGTGACCATCTTGACATACCAAGACCCCTCCGTGCCTCGGAAAGCACGTTAAGCCGTTGTTCCCGTTTGTCATTCGTGGATCTTTGACAGTCGTTACGGGTCGTCAGTAGCCCGAAAGTCTGACAACCAGTCTTACCAAGGGGTATCGTATTACCCAGTAACTGGGTTGTGGAGGTCAGAAAGGCAGTCGCTCCATGTAAAATACTGTTACTCAGCTGCATACGGTTAGACTGGAAGCTGACCCCAACACAATTGGAAAAGGCTAGGCAGATGATGATGATGAAGTGTGCTGATACACTATGTATTCATTAAATAAAATTGTTCTGAGTAATAAAATGGCAATTGACTTTCCCAAAAAGAGTTATTTTACAGTTTCTAATATAAAATATTAGTTAAACACTGATGCGTTGTGTCTACATTTGGCGATAGTGACTGTAGTTAATTGCACAGACAATACTTATACAATATTTACATCTTTATTGTATTATGATAAAGGCTAACACTTATGATGAGACGGTTTACGACTTGTACACACAGATAGCAAGTTTCTCTATATGTATGTTAGTTATTTCGTTTAAACTATAAGGTGCAGCGCCCAAGTTTGAGATTTATGCGATCAAAACCATACAAGAGATAAAATTATGCATTTTCAAGGTCCCAGTTTTTATTTTGGTCTCAAATATAGTCGGAAAGGCTAACCAACTACCAAGCCACCCACCACCTCAGTACGCTGTCAAATTAGTCAGCGCCTGACGTAAATTGACGTATTTTTAGTAGCCGATTTTTTAATCACGTCTAAACTTGTCTATGGAGTATCTTAATTTGACAGGACTGAACTAATATTTATCTTCTGTCCTTTCTTAATAAAATAGAAAGAAAAAGATGCACTGAGAATAGGCACCATTTTCCGATTACAATTAGGAAAAACCCTATCATAACATTGAGCGTTTTCGCTATCAGTTGTAAACTAAAATCCCCTACAAACGAGTGTGTGCAACGTATATTGTTATCAATAACAACGGTTCACCCTTTATTAATACAATGTTTTATTCACAGACGGCTCACAGAACGCGTGAACGAACTTGTACATACGGAGAACGTTTACGTGGAACGACTGAGGCATGTCGTGGACGACTATATCCCCAATATGCGAAAACCTGAACTGTCTCCCACCTTCAGATCTCTAGAACCTGAGATATTCGGCAACATCGAGAGGATATTCAGGTTTCATTCTGAAGAGTTCCTACCAGCTTTAAGAGACTGCGAAAATGATCTCAGGAAGTTGGGGCAGTGCTTTAGGAGATTCGTAAGTGTTATTTTTGTTCACGTTCTAGTTGTCTAGTCTCAATCTGACAATATTTAAACGGTGATAAGTTATCTGATAAAAATTGGTTTCTCTGCTTATCTTCTGAACTTTATTTTATAAACGTAGGTCTTGATATGTTTTGTTCCATTCAAGACTAAAAGATGACGTTGTTTTCCTTTCACAAAATCATATGTGCTGATGGCTGGTCGTAAGCTGATATAGTAACTAACTGTACGTGCTAAAAGCGCCTAATGTTTTTATTTTTTAATGACCATTTATTTTTAAACCTGACGAACAGCCGTCAATGTTCACCCTGAAATAATTATGTTTCCTAACTAGAGTAAATAGTCAGCGTAATGACCGATTAAGACCAAATCGTTATAAAAACATTGGTGTCACGGACTGGCGGAGCGCATGATTCTATGCCTTCGCACTTTACCGCCATAATAAGATCGTCTTTCTTCACAGTTTTGATTCATAGAAATGGCTAGAATACGGCAACATTGAATAATCATGGCTCTTATTTAAATGGACGGCAATATCTATCAACGTGTCGAACAATTATTCACAGTTCTTCAGCTTATCGCCACATTGGCCTCTAGTCTCCGATAGTTTTACTTAGTTCAATTGTCTTCGGAGAAAGTAGAAGAATTTCTCTTAAACTACCGAGTGTGTATCACTAGAAATCACAAATAATGACCGCGGTTAATGTACGTGACGTTTGATTGATTCAAACCAAATTCAATATAAACAATACGAGAAATGATGTACGCAACAATCACGTTATTTTATTTGCAGGAAAAGAGGTTCAATATGTACGTAATGTACTCTAGGAATAATAAGAGAGCGACGAGACTGGTATTTGAACACAAACAGTTTTTCCAGGTAAGCTTAGTTTATTGCTTGATATTTTTTGCGACATTCTTGACCTCTTGACAGCGGGGCATTACAGTTTTTTCAAATAAAATTAAATGAATCCTACTGTTCTGATGGTGAACAAAATCACAAGTTATTTCTGCCATTTATCATAACATTAAGGATAATTTAAACTGTGCATCCGTTTGTTTATCCCGTTCATGGGAGATCGCTGTACATGAAAAAAAAAAAAGGAAAAAAACCCTATCTATCAGCTTCCCACATACTGTCACATACAAGCAAATATTTTTAGGAATAACTTACATCAGTTTTAATTTTAACTTTGTGTGTCTAATCTATGGAAGTCTTAAGTCGAACGTGACATTATGGTTTAAATAGCAGTGTTAGCGTAGTTAGAAGTAGGTGGGATGTATTACTGTAAAAGCTAAATTGATTGAAGCATTATCGGTTGGCCGCATGCACGCATCAGTTATCACGATGCTCGATGGACGCTGAGCGTTTTTTCCTCATTTCTGTTAAGTGTACGGTGTGCGGGATGGCGCACGCTGTTGTACAACCGCCTAACTGTTGGCGCTACCGTTATACTTCCACATTCATAGGCATTACTCGACCGCCATTGCTTCAAAAAATAATATTCCGTTACGTATAAAAAAAACAGTCATTAATTATACAAATGAATTTAATTCTCTCCGCCCGTTGTTAGCGACTGGACTAGAAGCTCGCTCCTCGCGTTATTTTTCAAATTAGAATTTTTATAATGTAACTTCTTTCTTTGACCAGAAAGCTAAATGTTGCGACATAAACGTCTAAGTTGAGTGAAAGTTTGTATTTTATTATTATAATTGTCGCGCGCCATTTCCCTTCTGTGAACCTTCTCAGTCTAGTTGTTCGGATAAAATTCTGCTCCAGTTATCCCACACCTCGATCGTGATCACATATCATTCGACCCAAATCACACATGAAAGCCGGTGAAAGGGTATTAAATTATATGTATTTACTAAATGCAATTTAACCGCAAACGTTTATAGTTATAGTTATCGATCGAATCGATTTGCAAATGAGTTATGTCTAATGTTTATGTTCCAGGGAATACAATTAGAATTAGGTGATCGTTTAGATCTTTCAAGTTACCTTCTGGAACCCGTGCAGAGGCTACCGAGATACAAGTTGTTCTTGGCGGATTTAGTTAAAACTTATTCGAATTATGAGAACGAAAGGTGTGAAACTGAGTCGAGGATATCCAAATTAAGCGTGGACAGTGATGAGACCGGCGGGAGCAACGGAGAGTCTTCGGAAAACGACGAGACGCCTCTGGAAAGTTTGAAGCTAGCGAAAACTATGATCGAATGTGTACTAACAGCGGTCGATGAAATCATGGCGCTGGAAAATATTACCGACTGTCCGGTGAGTGAAATATACAACGTGTAACGTTAAATGCGCAAAACCTGAAAATAGTTTGATCAGAATAACGAGCAGAATTAATAGAACTACTTTTTAATATAGGTCAAATTTAAAAAAAAATCTTCATTAAAAATGTTGCCGTGTCTATTTATTAATAGGTCAAGCAAGCCAATGTCAGCGGCCCGGTGACGACTCCTCCCTTGATAAAGCGTCGTCACAGACGCAAGAAACGATCAGAATGGCCAGCAAAACTAAAACAGCACATAAAACCTTTACATTGTTTTTTATGACTATTTCTCTCTGAAATAGGTCAATTGGATTAAAAATCAGTTGGGGTGTCTGAGGTTTTGCGCATTTAACGTTACACGTTGTATACGTTTGTTTTCAAAACATTATGACTTGAAAGTCCTATCCTTACATAGTATAAATAAAAGTCGCAGAAATGTCGGTACGTGCATAACTTCCGAGCGACTGCACCAAATCGGATAATTCTTTTTTTTTGTTGTATTCGGTATTGCCAGAACAAGGTTTTTATGAAAGAAAATTTCGGAAATTCGACAAACACATTGCACCCGTCCGAAGCTGGGGCGGGCCGCTAGTAGATTATAATGGACGCATGTAAAACACTATCGGTAATAAATTAAATGTAGATACAAAGACATAGATAATATCTACAATAATGCTAGTTAGTCATATGGAATACACGTTGTTTGCCACAGGCCAACAATGTTTATTATCTCTCATTTTATCATATCTCATATATGTATGTTAGAAGATAAAGATAATTTTATTATTAGCGTGACGAATTTCACGAAAAATCCGCAATATTATAATCTGCCTGGACCCTGGAGTTTACTTTACTGAAAATGCTTTTACTTTCTGATAATAGCATTTACCAGGTAAATTCACAAATAATATGTTACGAGTATTATTAAGTATTACCTCCCAGCTGTGATATAATATTGATTGGCTGGTAAAATACAGAGATGGTATTAAGCAACTTTGCAATTTTGGTTAAAACAATGATGCACATGCTATTTCCACCCGAAACCATAAAAAATGGTGGAGCCTCTCAACCGCTAAATGTAGGTTTCATCCGAAATCTATTTGGGTCCGGTAGGACTTTAATTTAATTCGCAACACTATTGATCGTTCCTCTTGCAGCTATATTTGAACCTGCTGAACCAAGGCCGGTTGCTGCGCCAGAACGAGTTCTACGCGATGGACACGGCGCGCCGCCGACGACAACTAATGAGGATATTCCTCTTCGACAAACTCGTGCTCATCACTGTGGTGTATAGAAAGGTCAGTGTCTACTGTTATGTCCAACACAGGTACAAACACTTGTGTGCACACAAATAAATACACGCCGCAGACAGCCAGTTTGTTCTTTATTTGCATATTTTTGAGTGTCTGGGTATTTTTATTTGAAAACTGCAGTTGTTAGCATTGTTGAGAACCTGCTGGAATTCTGATAGTTATTAGCAATCATTACTCTAACCATTAAGACTTTAAAGTCATTAGGATGATAAAGCAGCATTAAATGAACCATTTATAGTAAAAAGTCAATTAGTATTTATTGTAGCATATGAATATAATAATATTAATAAAGTCCGGAGACATAAAACTCTGTCTGAAAATGCATTGTACAATAAACGAGAAGGTAATTAAACCTCATCGATTATGTAAATGTGGCTACATTAAAATTGCTCTAAAAGGAATCAATTAATACTTTGCAAATAGGTCGGTAGTGAGATAAGTAATTAAGTAAGTAGCTAAATAATGAGTTACATAATGTTGGTTGCCAACGTCAGTTTCGACTAGAAAATACGTCTAACAGAATTGATCGACAGCCTCGCCTAAAGAAAACTTTGCAGGCATCGTAAATTATGAGAATGACTCGTAATAGACGTAAGTACTAATCGATAAAAGTCGTATAAAAATGAATTATCAGCGAATCGACTAAATAAATCGTATGTAGTTTTGGCCTTGTTGACAATTATCGCAGAATAATTAACGACAGTTAAGAAGGTTTGCTTATTGCTCGTTAATTTTGGTAACAATGTTAAATATTTTGATAGGTACATTCGTACGCATAATGTGACGACGTCATTCACAAGACTTCCGCATGGTGACGCTCATTTATCGGATAATAAACAAAGTGGAGTAGTATTCAACAGTAATTGGGTAGTTGCATGATATTGAATAATATATATTCTAGTAGATAATATATCCACACATGTAATACAATAATAGAATTCGAAATCAAATTTGAAATCTGTCGAAAAATAAAAAATTTATAACTTATAGAAACTTTTTGTCTATCTCTTTCTCGCAAAACGAAGTTTTGCATGTGATTTATATGGCGATACTGAACTATGACGTCACAATTCAGTATTTCCCTCTCTGTCTAATTGAGAGTTTTGAACGCTCATATCTTTTCAATTATTAAAAATATTAAAAAACTGTTTATACCAAGCTATTAGTGAGGTAAAAAAGCTTCAATTTAAATAATAAAAAAAATTAGTCAACTCGCGGATTAGCAATACAGACACTTCGCATTTCGCGTATTCGTTTCGCGTATTCGTTCTGCAACGTGAATTGCACTTTTTATGATTGCATTTCAGTTTTAAACAATCGACTGGCCCACCTCTATCTCGCAGACAAAAACTTTGTTTCAAAATAGCAGTTTCAAAATAAAACAGATAATGCTTGTTCTTTTCTCCTATCAACGGGAAAGTTTGGAATGTTTTCAATTGAATTTATTTCGTTATTATTTACGCGTTTTTATAGTTTTCAACCATTCTCGATAAACGTTGTTACCTTTATGGATTTTTTGTCATTTTCATTGAAGTCATCTTCGTATTATATTACGTAGTAATCTTATAAGAGTATATCAAGACAAATTCATATTAATATACCAAATTACATACATTGAGTTTATATACTAGTGCACAAGTTATCTATGGGTTCGGACTTAATCATACTTGACCTATATTTTTGGCATAAACAGTATTTACTAATACATCTTTGGATATATATACTTAATTATAGTTCAGAAATTGTATGTATGGAAGAATAATATAAACATTATATTAATGATATATTGTGCCATATATCTATGGCTACTTATTCAATGAATAATTACAAGCTGTAGCTTAAGTAACGCACAACCTCATAAGGGTTCATTGTACTTATCATTATGAACAACTTTTACTATGGGACCAAACCTGAAATCGCGAAAAAAAATCAGCTGTTCCCTACATTTTGACGAGTTATGCAAAAGAAAAGTAAAAGTTGTTCATAATGATGAGTACAATGACCCCTTAAGAGGCGGTCCGTTATTTAAGTTACACCTTGTAGGGAGAAACGACAGCCCTAGAAGTAGATATATGTCAATGTTTTGATACAGATACAATAGAGTAAAGGAATATTGATATTACATTAATTCAACTGATGTCAATGAACTTACGTTTTCTCTGATGACACGAGACAATTATAGCCTTATAATGAAAATGACAATACAAGTAATGAGCATCGATCAACAACGACAAACGTGAAAGTATTTTCATATTTGACAATTTACCGCTGTTAATAAATTGCTTTATTAGATAAAAAAAAACATTTAAGGAATGATACGATTTAAATAAGCAACAATTACATTATGAGGCTATATAGTCCTCATTTTCCAGTAATACTATACGATTTCGGATTATGAGCATTTACTGCAAATTATGACTTGTATAATTCCTTATGTAGATCAATTATACAATGTTTGGATGACTCATTATTAAGTGAGTCACGACTTATCAATGTCACAATAAAATTGTTATAATTACACCCGTCTGTGCCCACTGTCGGTTGATATGATAAGGTAGCGTTTTTATGACAAACTTAATGGTAATTCAGTATCGGTTGGGACTTTTTATTGCTCTTCATGGTTATTTAAATGTGCCCTGATTTTAGGGGAAATACAGCAGTTGTGACTAAGAATAGATGTTCGATTGATAGGAAATGATTAAGTTGACATTCTAGTACTTATCCGTATCAATGAAGATAACTGGATTTACCTTTAAACTAGATTGTAGTATCTTGACGTATAAAATGCGTACGCTAGTGGCGTTAATCGACCCAATATTTAATTAATCTTAGAAATTAATTACCTACCATTTTTGTTACACTGGCAGGTGGCATCAAAATTTCTCGTATCTTATCTAAGTACACAGTGTATTTTTATTGTCATTCTTCACCTGTGCTTTCCCTCTAAAAGCGCTCTCGCACTTGGCGACTTTTTGCTCAGATTCGCTAAAATACAATAAATTTAAGTATTGGCAGAATTAAATTCCTTTACACAAACGTTGAAAGCGCTTTATTCAACATTCAACTTAGTCCGAGGTGCCTTTGAAGTCGTTTAGAAATCAGTCAAGGGGTGACGTTTGAAAGAAAGATGACTTGCCAAGTATTGACTTGAACGCGGCGAATTTGAGTCGGAAACTAAAGAGCTTTACATTCACAATTGCTCGTTTCAGTCTGTATTACAAGCAGTTATTACTTTAATTTTTAATTTGAAACCATTCGCTGCCATTTAACTTGCATCATAATGAGATATTGTGCGTCGGACGTTACGAAGTGTTTATTACGCAGACGCGACGCGCTGGCGTCGTCGCCAACGGAATTATCTGTATTCCATCATTCACAATTCGCGTACAGCTTCATAGTTTTGATACAAGTTTGTATCATTGTCGAGGAGTCTTGAAGTTAACATAACAAAGGATTGTATTCTGAGTAACAACTCAAATATTTTAGTCTTATCTCTGGAGTTAAAATAATTTAAACACTGCAGAGGTACTCCACAAATTCAAAGTAAAGCTGGTTCTATGACCATGACATGTTGAATGAGTACGTAGTCGGTCATTGTCACGGACTTTATCGCCGCTTCTTTAAACAAAAATGTACATTAGCAGCTAGAGAACACACAAAAGCAAATTGTGAGATATTTTTGTAATGAAGTTTGTACACAATAGCAATTGTAGTGGCGAGAGTTAAATGACCTTGCCAATGCTACGGAACGACTAATTTACCACGCATCGTCGATTTCAGCTGTTTGATGGTACAGGAAATACGTAATACTGGGAGACTGTCCCATTGTACACAAGCTACTAATATCAACATAATTGTCGTTCTAGAACAGGGTAGCGCTATACCCAGGCAAAGTGTGACCGTTTGTCCAACGATTCAATGACTCCGATTTATATATTTATGTAAAAATAAACTTGACGTTGATATTCTGGTCTTGATATTAGTTTGAATTTGATCAATTAAGATTAAATACAATATATTTAAATTCAAACAGCTACGTGACTTCTATTTTTCTTTGGAGACCGTTTGTGTGTTTCATTTCTAATTTGCTTTTATGGTAGCTATTAATTTTTAATAATGTTTGTCAGTTAATGATCGTGATTTAAAGACAAGCTCAATTAGGAAAAACTTTTAGGTATATTATAGTATCAAACATACTAACTGGCTAACTTCATATTTTCCAGCAACCTAGAGTGGAGTACTTCATATACAAGGACGATATACCAGTGGATGACTTGGGGATAACAGCGAAGGAACACGACCAGCACAAGTTCACAATCTGGTATAAGAAGAGGAACCTCAAGTCTTACAAGTTGGAGACTAGCGACCCCACGGTCAGGAACGCGTGGGTCGAAGGCATTACCTCGCTACTGTGGGACCAAGCCATGCAGAAAAAAGGTAATACTTTCCAAGTGTTCTATTTTCTCTTATGATTTCGTTACGATCAATAAATAAGAGCAGTGGTAGCGATTTGCGGTTTGCAGAGTCTAAAAGTCAGTACTAAAATCAATTTATTTTTAGTGAGAACAGTAAAGAATAGCAATATCTATGTACTATACGTCAATTCCATATGTTATCATAGAACTAGACATCCAAGCAGTGTCTAACATCGTTGCACTCATAACGCTATAAGGCTCACTGTGAGAATCTGGTTTTGCGTTGAAATCATAACCTCGCCACAACATGAATGAAAGAACTGGTTGTGTTTGTATTAGTAAGACCGGGGCCAGTTGCCATAACTACGACCGTAATTAAATACGATGGTTAAACGATACGAAGAAGATAAGAAAATGTTTTCCGAGATAAACCTTTGAAAGATGAACATATCCAAGCTTATCTAATACCGAAAAGAGAATTGAGGCATTAGATACAATTAGTTTTCAACAACATGTTAAGACCTATATGTACGTATACTGCTGAAACTAGGCCGTATTTTATGTGTATCAACACTTACAATAATATGGCTGAAATATCATTTTACCCATCTAGATAACGTGGCATTGTTTTGGGGCAATATATCAGCGTTGGTTAAAATGTACCTAGATGTTGTTCAACGATTAGCAACGATATGCGACCATCAATATCAGCACTCGTTGATAAGGACACTGCGTTGAAACAATGCACTGACTAATGATGCAATTATAAGCACCCACTATTGTGTGACGAGCTATAACATTCAAATTACATTATAATGTCTCACTATACTACGTGTTTGGTTTAAAAATCCACTTTGGGACTTTATTTTCTTTGATGATGTGGTAACGACCTCTCGTAAATATTTTACTTTTATCCATACTTCACTATTGTAGGTACATTATTGTAGAAGTTGCTCGCGAAAACAAAACACATTCAACAGTAAACATTGCAAAGATGACACTACACTCATGCAACGCAGCAGCAAGGTGTGACAAAGCGAATCCGTCCTAAGTCGATAGAATTATATCATATTTCAAACATTGCGAAAGTCAGTGTACGCTGTAATGTCCATGTACAGACGCCTGCACATCAAGCTACCCGAAACTGTCAAATTTTCCCAATCAACTTTGAACCTTATGTTTTGGGGGTAAAGTTGAAAATCTATTACAGAATTTTGACAGATTGCAGTAGCTTGATGTGCTGGCGTCTGTACATGAACCTCCCTGAATGTTTCTGTCAGTAGAAAGTATTTATATCTACTGAAGCAATTGGTAATAAAACCAGCTTTAAATTAATGACCGAGGAAGCTTATTTTTTATTAGTTCGGTAACCCATCTCCATCGATGAATATGCTACGTTCTCGTGATGTTTTGATATCTTTTAATGTCATAATACATGTACTGTCGATTGATATTACTGTGCTCACATCTTCTATTGAACATTCGTTTCCAGTCATCAAGAACAACATAATAAACGTTACATTTAGATAAGTCACATTAAAGTTAACTTAGAGCACATTTCTCACAAAGAAATTCGTTGAGTCCATGTGGCACGCACGCTGAACCAAACTAATTCCCGCATAGTTAATGCGAACAAACTTTTTAATTGATCGTCATCTGCTCCCCGTATTATACGTGACGGAAGGAGCGGGGCTCTTTATCACAGGCTGACGCATGCGGGGTCGACGACACACTTTTTTATTGGACACTCGCTGGCAAGTTGCATGTGCACTGCGTTGCGTCTCGTCTGTGGGAACGCCAGGAACTCAACGTTTTTCTTTGACGCCGTTGTTTTGTAAATGCAAACGAATATGCAACGATCGCTCCGTTTGCTGGTTTACACAAAACAAAATTAAGTATCGGTTGTACATATACACTTCACAACACGTTTCACACGTTCCTACGATCCTTATCTTCGTATTCTTTATTCCTATTTGAAGAACGTCTGTATTATCTAACTTGAACAACCTTTCCTTACGGATAATTAGATAGGAGTATCACAAGGGAATGCTGCGACGAAAGTACGATCGTTTTGAACTCTCGCTGTTACAATGCCACATTTCTCGCTGAGATTACGCCGATAAGCGTAAACTGGTGTTTAAATCTTTCTGGTAACGCATTTCTTTGTTACTCAGAGCTATTTAGCGACAATTGCTATTTCCTCAAATGTACAATAGGCTTTTGTCTATTGCAAAATCGGTACCATCGAGTGGGACTGGACGACTTGATGTATATGCGAATCATGTGTGTTGTGATTGTGACCGAGACAGTGGAGTATTATTTAATTGTCGTCGTGCTGGACTTCATTTTGCGTCATTACGTGAATATTATCTAAACTATCGTCGGAGGTGAGGGGCGCTCGATCGAGTTCTATTATTGTCTAACAGTGGAGTTTATTGATAATAGTGTAGTTTGAGCTGCCTCTCTCTATCGGCCGATGTCCGCTATTATTGAATTTTGGTTTACAACAACATCGTTGCTTCTCACAGTTTCTATCTGACTGATACTTAGTATACGACGTTTACGTGTAAACGTTTTAGTTCTATAAAATTTGATTGTTTGTGTATATTGAACAACATTTATTAGGTGCAACTTAACTTAATGATGACTTGAGATTCTGGACTAAATTTTTCATCATGCTTATCTCATACCTATATAATTTAATCATAACATAAATTATTTTTGTGAACGCTTAAAGACCGATATGATCTCAGTCTTGTTCAAGATTGCTTTGTATCATAAGTTTATGGCGATCATCCGTCGATCCATCGATCAAGGACCCACTCAAGGCATCGACACAGTCGATTAGCAAACTATACTGAGTATTCATGCATATTAACTTTACAAACGTCAATTGTATTACAGAAATCGTTATATTGTTCTGAATGGGGTACCGATGAACGTTTTCGCGGAATCGTAGGCTTTATCTGTGTTGTTATCAGCTCCGCTAACGCAGTCAGGTGTGGCTTAACTGAGATAGCAGCACTGCCTGTAAATCAAATTCTAAAACTGTTGTTGCCTCGATACTCGCTAATATAAGGCCAATAAAGTTTATCAAACTCAAAGCATTTATTCCCAATAAACCAATTAAAGGCACTTTTCAATTGTCAAGGGGTTGGTCAGTCAGGAAGATGAAGCTAGTTGCCCATTCCTAAGCGTAGTAGGTATCTATGGAGAAGAACGGGCAAGAAACTCCACGGATACTCTTTTAAATCAAAATAGTATTGTTACAAAATATTGAAATAATGCATGTGAGAACGATGCAGAACCTTAAAAGCGTTCGTAATGAAAAGATAAACAAATAATTCAAATATTAAATTAAATTATAATAAGCCGTGGCAGCTAAAAGATGACCAGTCCCAACTGACGGCGCCCGTTTACAAACATGACGTATCTTTTTCGTACTTACTCCACTTGACTTGTGTGTAAATGCAATATGCCCCATGTTCTATGTTAAGAATAGATTACTCTATAACTTTCTATGGGTGTCTTAATAGCCAATAGAGGGATTAAATGGTACCTGGAAAACAGGGAAGAGTATCTACCAGACTACTAAAAATAACCTAGTGAAATCACTAACCCAACAGCTTTCCTATGATGGATGCTACAAGAAAAGAACAGAAGAATAGAATCCTCTTTATTATGTACACCATGAAAAACAAGCTACAAGAAATTCTTGTAGGATTCATAGTTCGTGCGGTTCATGATAACCAGGAGACTTCACAATTGAAATTCTGTGATGACTATAATATATTTATCACATTATCCTTCATGATAACACAACTCGTTAACGTGATAAATAGTACATTTACACAATTTAGAAATTCATGACACACCGTTAAATTATCTGAGATATGCCATCGATGTGTAATCTAATGCTTGCGGTCAATAGATATAGGTACCTATTGTAGGTAAAGATAATAATGTATATAATTTAGATATTATTGTCGAACAAAACTGTTTTAACTCGACCTTCATTCTCCATTATCAAAATCTATTTTTATTCAACTGTGTTACGACGAACTTGAAGGTAAAGAAGAAAAGTTATTTAAATAAGATTCATCTAAATTATTTAAACGTCGACAATCGTTTCACTTTTGTTTTGACAAACGAGATGTCATTAATGACTCATTGGAAGAAGTTGGGAGATCAAAAATTTATAAACGTCGTCGTAATAAATGCTAATGTTTTGAGCCATTTAGACAGTGCATTTCTGTCTTTTTCATAAATGACTGCGAATTCTATCTTTTATTTATTTTGTAACCCTATCTTAAGTATAATCTCATAATAAACAGCTATGGAGATTGTAGTTGGTAGAATTAGACAACAAGCTACTACCAGAGATCTCAATAGACAATGTTTTTAATATTAAATTATTTTCGGTTTCCAGAACTCCTTCTACAGCAGAGAAACAAAAGAATATCGATGGTGTCCATGAACAGCGAAGAGTCAGTGGAATCAGAGAGGAACGAAAATGACAAATGTAAGCACAAACACGTATTTAGGTACAAGCAACACTAACAATGTGTCTTTGTAGCACGATATGGAGTTTCGCACATCGGACTTTAGACGTTACGGAGCTAATGAGTTGTATGTAGATAGTACAGGCCTAACATCCGGTTTCTGAATTGAGAACTTGTTAAATTCTAACTTAGTATTACTTATTGTTACAGTGCGCTAAATTAAAAATTTCTTTGCAAAAACTTAACAAACAATGTCGAATTCCGCGGCCTACATTGAAGACTGTGACCTTGAGGACCTTAAGGAGTAGTAAAGTAGATGTTGACTGGTTCTCAACTACAAATTTTCAATTCAGGAACCAGGTATAACTCACATTGGTTGTTAAGTCAGTATGTCATGAATTTTGTCGCATCCTTTGTGACATATTACGAGTACGTCACAGTGGCACATACTTTGCATTGTGTTGCATACCACAATAATAAGTATGTCAGGACGGTCAAGTCTAATACATACTCACGTATCAGGTATGGATTTATAGAACACCCAGTTTGTAACTGTAATCCATACGTGTTGTATTCAATCCGTATTACCCAGTTTTGATGTGATTGATTTGATATAAAAAAAATTACGTCATGATATTTGAGCTGTTTAAAGATGCAACATACATAGCTCCTTGGAAGATGATGAAATATAACCATAAAAACAATGTTGAGATTGTTGTCGACTTCAAATATTATAATAGCGTCATAATGACAAAAAGTCAAATGACGCATAACATGAAACAACAATAGATCCAAATATACTACGACGACTATATTATTTTTGTGAAAATGCTGTCGTCCAAATTCTTCTATAATTCATAAGTTCTAGAAAATTCTCGTGTTTGTGAATTTTGTAAATAACACTGTACTGTACCTGGCCTATGGCACATCCAGTATTAGAAAAAGTTCTCCTTTATATAACGCCGTCTTTATCACTCATTCCTTTTTGACAGACTCTTTCTTATGCTCGATGTGACTTATTAAAGTTCTATCCATACATATCAGGGCCATGCTCGCGACGTGGATGGACCGTGGTTGGTAAAAATATAGGTTTGTACATTTTATTTTAAAGGCTCGTACAGACAGTCGCGACGCGATTCTGCGATATACAGGGTGTCCCATAGGAATGTGTGAAAACTAATGAGCCACTATTTTTTGAGTAATTAGAAGATTGGGAAAATTTAAATGTTTTCCAATAAAAGAATGTTGTCATTTTCATTTCACGTATATTTTATTATATATAAAAAATAACTATTTAGTGCAAACCATTAACTTAAAAATATAGTGAAAAATGTGAGGTATTAATGATATACATTTTCGAAATGAGAACCATCTGAATTGGCACAAATATCCAAACGCTTTCTAAAACTATTAAAAACATGTTCCAATGTTTCGTCTGAAATGCCATTAACGACTCTCTTAATTTCTCTAATTAAATCATCTATTGTTTTCGGGTTATTTTCATAACAATGATCTTTAATGTAGCCCCATAAAAAGAAATCGCAGGGATTGAGATCTGGCGAATAAGCTGGCCACTCTAATCCTGTTCCTTTAGTAAAGCGTGGGTACCCTAGGCCAATAACTCGATCGCCATAAACTTTATTGATGGACTCAAATACTTGTTGTGTGCGATGAGGAGCTGCTCCGTCTTGCATAAAATAAAAAGATTTAACAAGACCTCTCTTCTTCGCATAAGGTAAGAATTTAGTCTCTAACATCTCTTTGTATGATTCTCCGGTAACAGTAGATTCAAAGAAATACAGCTTTTGCGTCTTCAGTAAGCAACTGATATGTAGTTATTTTATAAAGGTTGCATTTTTAGAAAATAGCGTAGAATTCTATGCACAGTTAATTTACTCAGGTAAATCTCCTGGTAAATCTTTCCTACGGTCCTGCAGAGTTCCGTATTGTATAAAATTATCAATTACTCTGTAAAAAAAGAACAATATTGCCGTGAGAATTTGAGGAAACTTTGAGAAAAAGATTATTTATCGAACGTAATACAAACATCAATATAAAAAAAAATTGATTCTCACCTTCTAAGAGTAGTTTCATTCGAAACTCTTTTAGTTCCGAACTTGGTAGGAAATCCTCTAAATGCTTCACTGTAAATTTTTCCTCTTGTGTAGAAGCACTCAATGAGAAAAACCTTTTCTTCGATAGTAAGCTCACTCATTTTCACTAACGCCGTCCGCTTTCTACCGCAGCTAGAATAAAACTGACAAACCTCAGGTATCTACTTGTTAAACGTAGGGTCCCTGAGAGGGTCGAAAGGGTAGGGATCATTCATTTAGTTTTCACACATTCCCATGGGACACCCTGTATATGCGTAGAAAAATTTCTATGGAAACGCGCGCGACAATTCACACAGGGGCGACCTGTCGCGCCGCAACATGGTTGCGCCGCGACTCCAATGGGAACATTTTGTATGGCCGCGATTCGCGTCGCTCTAATGTGAAAGGTGTTGCGGCGCGATAATATCGCGGAATCGCCCCGCGCCACATCGCGCCAGTCTGCACGAGCCTTAACTCGTTCACATACCCGTGTCCGGGCGATGGTGCTTCAGTGCCTGCCCTGTGTGCGACGGCCCCGTCACGTCTCGGGTACGGCCCTGATATGTGTGGATAGACCTTGAACTCCCCGGTACTGTATGTCACCAATTACACTGAGTATCAATGTACCATCTCTGCTGCAGGTCTGTTAGATGGTTACGTTCTCGTGAAGTTACACCAATGAATTGCTTTGTAGGTCAGTAAAGTTTAGGCACGCTTCCAAACATTGCACCTTATATCTGTTCAGCTTTCGTTTTCTTTGGCTTCGCTTTTTTGGATTGACGGGAGAACGGGGAACTATACTGTAACAATAAAAACCTTTTGACTTAAATAATGTTGGACAAACTACTAGAATTTTGAAGATATACCAATGATATACTGTAGATATTTAATAAGCATGTGTATGTTTGCCTGGCGTAAGAACTAATAAAGAAGGGGAGAAAAGATTTGGTTTATTTTGCAGTCCAGCTTTGACCGAATTTAAAGGAAAGCTGAGGACTATGTTTATTTGTAGTAGTATAGACAATGGCAGCATGAATGATTGTAGTTACTAGTTAGTATATACCCACGTAGATCTAGATTACATAGTAAATCTTGGGGTTGGTTTTGTACAACGTACGTCTCTTGAAGAGGTTCCAATAGGCCACTGATCCTTGAATTTAAGAGAGAGTTAGTAAAGCTGAGATCACATATTCTCATTTTACCTGTGCCTTAAATCCTAGGACCCAAATTCGACATTTCTTTACACTTGAATTATCGAACGGCCTAAACTATCGACTCCAAATATTTATAGGTCTAGAAGTGGTTTAGTATAAAGCTTACTTTGGCCGACATCCCCCCCCAGCATTAAAATAAAACTGACATCTTTTCTCACTTAGATTACCTATATTTTGGCTACAGTTTGTTCATTGTATGGATTGTTTTTAATATATATATTTCTTCGCAAATGGTTCACTTTCTTAATTCTTGGTGGTGGTAGCTGGGTTTTCTGATCTATTTTAAATAACAGTTCCTCTTGTATATGTTGTTCATGTCATGTTAAGGTCGATGTAAATTAATAGAGTAATTTCTTAATTCCAGATAATTCTCTGCGAGGAGTACCCGGAGAATGCAAGAGGTTAGGAATTGTAGATAAGAAAGTAAGAAGAACCACCTGGTACTGCGAATGAGTCCCACCTGATAACACTACTGATTCACTTGACTTTCCTGTGTAAGGAATAGGACTAAATTCCCGACATCATACGACGGGGGAATATGTGTGTTTGAATGTGGCAATGTTGCTCAAAAATATATGAACAAATTTTGATGAAGTTTAAAAAAAAATTGTCAGAATTTTGAAGATAATTATTTAAGATTTCTGATCGACTGATACAGATACCATTGAATCCTTGTACTCGGGATTGTAAAATTAATGATCACAATAGAGATATTTTAATGTTAAAAATAAACGTGCTTTTGTACGATACGATTAAATGCTATGTTGCGAATAGTTTTAAAATAAATAACAAAGAAAAACAAATAACAAAACATCTTTGTTATATCCGAGAAAACTCAAAGTTATCTAGAAAGTCGTAGTTATAAATTCAGCAATAGTATATTTAAATTCAAAGATGGAGTAAAACTTATTATTATAGTGTAGTAGATAAATCCAAAGAAAGATTTTATGGATAGATAAAAATAAATTTAATGCTCTAAAATTATTACTTAAGATTTATTGAAAACAGCAAAACGAGATCAGAACTCTTGCAGGATATAAATAAGATATAGCATCGCCAAAGCATCGCAATAGAAATTTTACGATATGTACGAGAAATGTGATAAAACGTTATTCGAAAATGTATTATACTTTATGTTATTATGGTAATTTCAGTCATTATTTTATGGGACGTATATTGTTACAGTGTTATTTAGTATTACCTTTTTTGTAAATAAGTATTATTGTATCAATAAATAAATGTATATCGTCCGATGTAAAGTGAATAACGTAAATTTTAAATTAATTACACATATTATTAAACAAATGTATTATTTTTTTCATCACGTGTCTATTTTATTTTGAAATTGAAAGTGAATTTCAGAACACCTTTGCTGTAGTAAAGTATTATTTATTTGTTTTAAAATTAAATAGGTAATGTGTACTGTAGTGTTACTCTGTAAAAATCTCACCGTGATAACTCGGGTGAAGTGAGCTTAAAGTGAGCTGTGATTAGTGTCAATCCCTAGCATCAGATGGAATGACAGCCCACTTTACCTAACTTTTCACGGTGAAATTCTAACAGAATCGACCGACTGCATTGAATTTTTGTAGGCACGTGTTTAACTAACCTAAAGTTTATTTTAACCACCTAATATTTTTTACCTGCATATTGAATTTCTATTCAAAATATCAAGTTATGTTCAAGCAAAAATAATAGCATAGCACAATAGAATAGCATAGCACAATAGAATAGCATAGCACAATAGAATAGCGTAGCACAATAGAATAGCATAGCACAATAGAATAGCATAGCACAATAGAATAGCATAGCACAATAGAATAGCATAGCACAATAGAATAGCATAGCATAATAGAATAGCATAATCAGCCTATAACGTTCCCACTGCTGGGACACAGGCCTCCTCTCAGTGAGAGGGAATGGGCCATAATATACCACGTGGGCCCAGTGTGGCTTGGTAGATGTCACATATCTTCGAGTTTTTGGTCTTAAGACATGTCAAAATGCCAAGCGATAATAGCTCAAATTAATTATAACTAGAATTCCCGGACAGTTCGGTGTCCGATGGCTTTACATCTCTCTGTAACTGACATTAAATATCTTCAGTTTTCTGATAACGTCAACTGAAACTTTTGTAGACATTAATGGGCGTTGCTGCCTTTTATTATTACGTTCTAATAGTCACCAGTGTCTTACAAGTAGGATTTACTGTAGACAGGAACGTGTAAATTCTTGAAAATTCAATGTAAAATGTACTTTCAGAGGAAACAGCAACTTGGTTTTAAGATTTAGGTTAGATTGTATAGTACGAGTATTCACATACGATTCTTGAAGGTGAAAGTTTTTGTAATCACTCGGCATTTCAATCTTAGACATTTTATGCTTAGTTATAACAATTTTCGATATTTAAATTTTCGATATTTTGAACATTGACATTGTACCCGTAAGGTAGGTGTTTTAATTTTCGACGTTCAAATATTTACCCTGGACAGCACTGATATCGGTGAGCGAAAAATATCGTGAGGAAACCGGCCGGTCTATTCTGTAAAAATGTCACAGTGAAAACTTAGGTGGAGTGAGCTGTCATTCCACATGATACTAGGGATCTACACTACTGACAGCTCTCTTCAGCTAAGTTATCATGGTAAGATTTTTACAGAATAGCACCATTATGAGTCCGAAATCGCCAACGCGCCTTGAGCAAGCGTGGTGATCAATGTTGATCGCTTCTCTGTGTGAGAAGAGGCATTTGCTTTCTATGTGTGAGTGGGGCAATAATAGCATGGTATTATTTTATATTATGATAATTTTAACAGTATAGTTATACCTATGCAGGTAACTACTATTTCCAACCCCGATTTATCAATCATTCGAGTAATTTAGAGTAGTATTTATTTCGTGTCACAGATTTTCTATTTGGAGTGTCAGCCCATTAAAATTATTAACCAAATAAGATGGGTAATCGTGGTAAGTTAAAATCGTGTCAGTGCCAGGGCCATTTAATAAATAATTTATACCTACCTACAAAAAAATAGATTTTACCCGTCTATTTTTGTTTTGTTGTCTGTACTCCAAAATACAAATATCAGATCCGATGGGAAAACATTTTCTGAAAATAGACGCATAAATTGTTTTTTTGTGTGTTTGGTTACCGATAGCCAGATTGGTAGGTTGGCGAGCGTAGTTTCACTCATTAGTCTTGGATATCCCGATTAAGCTTATTTTGTTAGCACCTGAAGATATTGTGTTCATGGTGGCACAGTGTGATGGCATATGATGATTGTAGGTTATTTATTATGAATTCCCGTAAATATTGACTGCTAACTGTAAGGAAAATTATGAAATACTACATTGTTGTACGTCTTTGGTTTCCTAAGAAAGCGGTGAAGGGCCACACAATAACGGCTGTCCAAATACTTAGCGTTTTTTGACATCTTAGGTCTTAGGTCACGGCTCATTAGAGCCACCCGGCACCCACCCCGCACCGCCTCATCGCACCACGTACACTCGTTGTCGACAGGTAGTCCACGGGTGGACGCCGCGTTATCACCAATAAACGTTGCGCGGTCAAACAGTGGACCTCGCGTCCTCAACCAGTGGACCCCGCGCGCTCAACGAGTGAACGCCGCGTGGTCAACCAGTGGACGTCGCTTGGTCCACGAATTTTCGAGTAGTCTGTTAACAATAAATTGGCACCAGATCTATACGTGTGTTTCGTAATGTCAAATTTTACACACCGTGAATTAAATGAAGGGAGGGTGGGGAGCGGCGCATCGCCAACGTATCGTCCTCGCGGGCAGCGCGCGGTCCACTCGGGACGCTCGGGGCGTTGGCAATGCGCAGTCAACGCAAGGCAAGCATGCGAGCAGCGAGTTGTCACCGAGTGGTCCACCCGCCGTCAGCGCGTGGAGGGTTTACGACCGAGGCGATCCGGTGACGCTACGGAGTTGATGTAGTTAGCGCATACCCCTACAAGTCCATATAAAGAATACTAGCCGCAGGAGGCGAGGCGGTGCGGAGTGGGTGCCGGGTAGCTCTAATGAGCTGTGACCTTTAATGTCAAATTGCAATCTGCAATTTCATGACGGCCGGAAGAATAAGCCGGCTTCTAGGAAACCGTATATTGCGGGCCGTTATATCGAGTAGATACTCGTAAGTGGTGCTGCCGTGCGATTGAAGTGAGCGTGGAGTGAGTCGTCAATAGTATCAATTCCTAGCATCAGTATGACTCACAGCTCACTAAGCTCACTTCACCTTAGTTATCACGGTGAGATTTTACCAGAATCGACCAGCTGTTATAGTTTGTAAGTTGTCACAGGCGCCAACACACAATCGCGCTGGTTTGGTTACTGAGAGCCAGTTAAGGAAGAAAATGAAGTATGATTTTCAGCAAAGACTGCTGCTTATCCTGCTTGTGGGCGTAATAAAGTTTAAAATAGTAGTAGGGGACTGGAACGTATGTCGTAGGAGTAGATAATAGGCTCAACAGCAGTTTCCTTCGGCAGGGATCAAATGTGCGCTATGCAGAGAACATGTAACCGCAGTGCAGTTCATTGCTGTAAGTATTTCAACAGGGTTATGTTTAGCAATGTAATGTAACTTACGTATGTTATTTTAAAAAGTCAATGAATTATCTAATTTAACCATGATATTGATTTTTTTTTCTTCCCAATTGATGTTAATTCCACTTAATCCTTTATTGAATATATTTATATAATTTAAAAAGTTAACAGTCTTAAAATAATTAAAATAATATGTACAAGTAATAAGGAGGGGAAATAATCAAAAAGCATAAAAAAATACGTCCGCATCGCTGTCAATAGGAAATGTGCCCAAAAGGCTGGCAGCATTGCTACGTTGTATGGCAATGCTGATTCTTTGGGCAAAAAATAGACAAGCCCTCTGGTCACGTGAAGAGTCGACCAACCGCTTGGCGATGTCTCGAAATACTAATTGGGAACTCGGACCCCATGACCCTAGTGTTTCAACCCCAAAATTAATTGAAAATTGATCTGCATGAAATCTCCACCTCTTTAAAACAATCTCATTAGTCGTAAAAACGTAAAATGAAGTAATGAAATACATTTACCTGAAATCCGCAATGCGAAAAATTATGGCTACGGCTGCGAAGTGGGGCGGAATATTCTACCTGAAGGCTAAATTTTATTGCCCCGCGCTGTTTTCGAACAATTGCATTAATAGTGTATCAACGGAGCGCCTCGCCGACTTCTTTACGGCTATGGAGTCGGGCGCCGGAATACAATTAAAGTTTTAATATTTTAACACCGTGAAATCACAATTTGAACTGGAGCCGTGAACACAACTGGCATAATTAAATACATAAAATGAACTAATTTTCGTGCTCACTTCCTATTTGTTTCCTTGTATTCTTCACTAGTTTAATCCTGGTTTGCTGCCTACTTGTTTTAATTATGATTTGAACCAATAAAGAGAGCGGAGTTTTGAAGAGATAAACTCAAGACCAAGAAACAACAAAAATCTTTAACTGTCAGCCGTGAACCTTCTCTTATGCGGAATTTATAAAAGCTGCGTATTTTTCCAAGTAGGCACTTTCACGAAAAACACAACCAAGCGCGGTGGTTCATTAGCTCTACCAAAAGGAGAAAATTATATAATTCTGAAATAAAGAGGACGTTTATCTATCATACAATAAAATTAGCAGAAGAAAAGACAATTTATCAAGAAACTTTATTTAGCCAACTACGATTGTCGCTGAAAATTGGCTCGTTGGTACAAATATACAATTCTTATTATTTTTTTTTGTGTTCCGAACAGCAGTTTCGTACAAAGAGCAAAATGACGTCTCAGCGGATGGGGTGGTTTACTGCGCCATTTCTCTGAGCCCGACTTGTTTCGACAGGAGTTCTTTGGCGGCGTCTTTAACACTCCCTCGAGGGTTCATTTATATATTCGCAACACGGAGCCGGCAATAAAACTGCGTTATCCTGGTCATTATTTAGTCATCGCCCGGCCTCCTCGTCTGCTCTAGGAAAATAAAATGCATTCGAATGACTCTTGTACGTACGGTGCAATTTCATGCACCATCAAATGTACCGCGTTTCGTAAGTTTGTTTATGATCTTTGTATTGAAAAAGTTTTATATGATGTCGTGAAAAAATATTTGGTAGTTTAAATATCATATTGAAACTACCAAATATTTTTATTGGTTGGTTGTTCTTTGTATTGGTTTGGTTGCAGTGTACTAAATCCAGACTTATTGTAACATTATCGAGAATCGTTAGTTAGGGGACTGGTCACGGCCAGTTACGAGCAAGCCATTTTATGAGGCGGCTCTGGGCGTCGCCGCTAAATCTCCTTATTTATCCGGGAAAACATAAACCGAGGTCTCAGCAAAAATTAATTGGCTCTCACGCTCCTTCTTGGCACATTAACTATTTCAGGGTTTATTGTTTTACGTGTTGTTTTGTAGCTCATATTGATTTCTAGTGGGACAACATTATTTACTGTAGCTCGAATATTTAGAACAACTTCATTTTATATTTCTTTCTTGCACAGAACTGGAGTCTGAATTATTCAAGACCTGGCCCTGTGTGTCGTATAGATAATCTTCAGAGCATGTGTTATCCAGACTACTTTACTTTTTATTTTTATGACGGGACCAAATTTGGCGTGTTGCTGAAACGACGGATCATAACCGTTGGACACAGCAACTGTTTGCAATCCTATCCGTAAACCTGGCATTGTTTTGTTCACAGACAGTTCGAGGTTAGAGTGAATACCAACTTTAGAGCGTTGGGTTAAAGAACGTTTTCGTGTTTGTATTGTCATTGTTGTGGTTGCATCCATTGGGACCGCTCCTTACTCACGCGTGGCGATTTTATTTTAGTCGCTATAAAAAGAGTTTGCTTTCACCTGGCACTTCTTAAAGCGCAGCTTGCGGTACGAGCGGACACACTTCATTAAGGCCTCCGTATTTGTTGCGTTATAAAACTTTGTAGTTTTTTATTTGAGTTCTTTTCGCCAGACAGAAAAACGACTTTCGCAATGTTTGAAAATAACCTTCGATTCCGACAAAAGAAAATGGAATGGAAAAAACACAAGAATATTTGTTTAGTTATCCAGTTTAAATTCGTGCTTACATGACACGTTTCATAAAGAAAGGAACCCAACAATGAGCATGGAGTAAAGATCGCACATGCGGCCACCCGGTGCGTTGCCAACTACAACAGATGAGATTGGAGGAGCTCCAGAAGTATGCACCTGCCTACTGATACAAACGTCAACTGCTCTATTTTTTATCCAAACATTTAGTATCCGTGTTATCGGAAATATTTTATTGATATTTTACTCAGTCCGTTCGCAGATTCCTTTAATATTGGATCTACGAAAGTATGAAGGTACGGGATTTTATTTGCTTAGAAAAAGTGTTCTCTAGCCAAATTTCGCCGAGCCGAGGTTAAGGATCATATTTTTATGTATTCGGCCGTAAACTTGGAGTATAGTTTTATGAATATGTTTTTCAAAGTGCGACGAGTTTTAAGAGGGATTTCTTTTTCGGGAACGAGGCTGTCGGTCGTATAATAAAGCCTTTTTGTATCCACTTGGCAAATTACGTGGGCGTGTCCAGTTAGTCAGGTGTCGTTGTTTAGACACCATATCACAGGCTGCAGTGATCCATTGCGATGGCCGCGTAATCCCGGCTAGAGGCTTTGTCTCACGTCCAGCTTACTTTTATTACCGTGCCTGCATCGCGAAATAAAACAAAATTGGCGGGAATTTATGGGCCATAGTCCCAGCATGGCTAGTGGGGTGGAAAGTTTTCAATTTGAAACGAATAACTTGTTTGTCTCGTGTAATAAGGAGGGTTTTGCAGCGGGTAATATGGGGCTGCAATGGCTGTCGCGGGCTTCCTTAAAACTACTTTCTTGGTTTTATTACCTAAGTGCTGTGGGTGGGCGTAACTCTTGAAGGTGTGTGTTTATATAGTGGTTACAATGTTCACCATAAAACTACACCTACTGGCAATAAGCTGATCGGAATTTTCGTGAAGTAGTAACTTACATGATGGAGGATTTCATATATAACTTGCAGGGCTTTAACAACGTAATGTTAGTGAAGCTTTAAGCTTTAAGCTTACTCGAGTCGCTTTAGCAACAGTGTTTACTGTTCTTTCCCTAATACGAGTATCTCTCCGTAGGAACGCAAACAATAAACTATGTATGGTTTTTTCGTCATTGAAACATGTTGAAGAGCACGATACATTCAGGACGTTAACGGACTTTATTTCAGTTTTTTAAAATAAATAACGCTAGTAAATCTAGGTGGGTCAATGACCGCTATTGCCGCGCTAAGGTGACTCGAGTATAGTCCTATCTACCATAATTTTTAAAGAGGAAATGAAATTGAAAACACTTCCTGCCATAATTGAGAACCATAATGAAACCTTCCATACAATTCATTTCAAATAATCCCCATGCATCCAGTAACAAGCACGCTTCGTTATCACCAACGAGCGCTGCACGTACAATGACATTGTGGCGCCTCTCGCCACTCCCGCGACGTTTACCGACCATAACGTTTCTTCTGCCAACAAATTGAATGTTAAAGCACGTTACCTGCCCCTAGCTGAATAAGTTATGAGCTCCGAGCTATTGGTAATGAAACTTGAATGACCTCGGGCGTGTAAACCGCCTGCAGGATGGAATTTCCATGTTTACACGACCAAGCCAACAGTTTATTCTGTAGCGCTAAGTGCCACTTCCGAATATACCGCTTTAAACGACCCAAAGATATTGTTTCGGTTTGAAAATCAAACATTCCAAATATTGTTCTGTCGAGTCGAGGGGCTAACCTTTGTTTCGCAAATAAATCTGACAACTTTTATTCGGGATTTATCGATTATTTAGTTTGGTCTGCTAATTTTATTTTCTTAATCTAGTTTTTATGCTTTCTCAAATGGTTTTAGTTTTAAAAGAGAGTTAATTTTTTATTTTATTTGGATGAGTTCATCAAACCTGTGCTTGAGGATCTAATTTTACGTTTACTACTTCAGCTAGTGTACTTTGCAAACCAGACGTGACGTTATCATGGCACTAAACACAAGGTGTTATTAGTGTTTACTTCATTGAACTCTGTTTAACTTGACTGAAGATACTTCAAAGCGGTGCAAATGAACCATTATTTAAACTCAAAGTCTAGATCCTGAGAACTTCTCCAGAACCGACAATGAGCTGTATGAATAAATTTTTCTGCGACATTTAACATGGAGAGTAAACCCAACGCGAGGTTCTGGGGAAGGTTTTTCTAGGAACAATAGGATTGGGTAAACAAACCAAACTGAATAAATTTCTCGAAGAAGCAAGTCTCGCCTAAAGTTTGTGAAGAATGCCAGTTACTCAGTTAGTCTCGATCCTAGCCAGCTAGTAGAACTTTCTATTTTTCGATTGCTCGTGTTACTGAGTTGGCAAATGTAGTTTAGCTAGTAGTTCACGCTGTCGCCGCTTCACAACTGAATTTCATTGCTAACTTATTTTGCATTGTGTTGCTATAAGTAGACGTTGGTCACAAATATATTACACACTCTATGCAGGTCTTCTCTTGGGAAAGCTTTTATAAAATTCTGCCAAGTAGAAAATTTCTTATTTTGAAATGTAGAGAGAATAAATAATGACGATTCTTTAGTTTTTTATAGTAAGTAACTCCAAAGTTCATCAGTTTTCCGAAGTTTTGCAACAATTGTTCTTAACTCTCTAAGTAGATAAAGTTTTCAATAGATCATCTAATCCTCTATCTAAAACACTGATTGGTACGTTGTGGAATGTGTGTGGCACCCATTAACAGGTTTGTTATAATACTATGTATGATCAATGTTTTCAAGGTGCCATTTATAATAGTTTTATTTTCAAGTTGGCCTGAATTCTTTAGAGGCCAAAGCTAACATAAAAATCAGATTTATGGCAGTTAAACAATAAAATGGTCACAGTTAACAGTCTAACTGCATTATAACTAGTTCAGAGCTTTTCAAGGCTGTGTTCGAATAATTTGGTTAATTTATTTAGAAACTGCTGCGTTGGCTATGTTTAGAATGACTGTAGTCATAATGTATCTTGTAGAAACTGTTCGTTCTTGCGGGGGTTGTCGAGACAATGTTCTTGCGTCATTAGTAACGTCTCAGGCGGCGATTATCAAAGCAATCAGCCGCTCTGCAAACTGTTACCATCCGACTGGCTGGCGATAGGGCTAGCAGCCTTTGTCGATGTTTTTTTTTTTTTTTCAATTTCTTTTCGTGTCGATATCGAGCCGCGCAGCGATACTGGAATTGAATTGATATTAGTGTTCTCTGGAAACGAATTTAAATGTTATTATTATTATTTGTATCGATGCGAAAAATATTCGTTACAAATCAATCTGTTGTCGAGTGCGTGATAAAATTTTAGTAGAACGTTGTTTTTGTATTGTAAATATCTCTAGAGAAAACAAGTTTGTTTCAAAAACACAATGTTTGCAAAAAGATTTCACGCGCAAACTATTTTCCACTGTATCGATAGTTTTGTAATTCTCTTATAAACATCACTAAGGCAATTGACGAGTGTTTGCTCGAGTTTGAGCGGCTGCGGCGCTGGGCGGGCGGAAGTGGTCGAGGGCTGTTCCTAGTTTAACTGTTGCGTCACTTGATTGTCGCCGCCGACCGGCGCCAAGTACTCTTACTGAATTCAGCCTCACGATTCACAACCCGTTTATATTTATTATTTTAATACAGAACTAACATTGAATTGTTAAAACATCAATAATAAAAGTTAAAATGCCATTGAGCACGCCAGCTGGAGACAAAATAAATTGTAAACCACTTTTTCTTCCTTCTGTCTGTTGATTTAAAGACCGGAGCTCTTGTAATTTAATACCGATATCAAATTACAGGCAATCGACTTTACATTTCGCTTTTACATACTAAATAAAAGAAGGTAGATATTAGAAGATTAGGGAGTTAAGTGGTGAAAATCGGGATAGTAAAAGTGATTTACATTTAACTGAGAGCCAGGAATATATACTTCGAATTACTAAAGCAATTCGGTCCTTAATTCTTAGGCCAGCCAAGAAAGATGGGCGGCCAACGCTCCCGGCGCGCCCGGCACCCGACTTTAATTACAACGCAGGTTTATTCACTCTAATTTCGGGAATTTTGCATTCCCCGCGCGAACCGCGGAAGGGTCAGAGTAAAAGAAAATGACATTCGTTATTCTATTACGTTAGGCAAAGGAGCAAAGAAGAGCGCTGTAGGCACTGGTAATTACTTTTGTGTCGGTATTATATCAACAGGATCTGTTTTGGTAATAGTAATCTGTAGCGGGAGTGGGTCCGGCCATTGTGTCGCGGATAGACCGCCTCGCCATGCGGAACGAGAAAATTGCTCCTTTTTGTTGTTATTCATGCCTCTCTGCAATCAGATAAAGAATCCCACGGCTTAGGTAGTTTCGCGACTTTTGGTGAGGTATTGTCGAATTTATTTGTGTGATGTCTTTGGAGTAAAGTAGCTAAAATTTTATACAGCGTTTGTGTTCAGTGAATTTACCAACTATGGGAAATGTACGTTTTTAAGACTGAAAATGTCCTATGTGAAATGCCTTGAAAGTTTTGTTCATCAATTTGCACAAGCCATAATTATTGTAAGTTTTGGGTCATTAATGGTTGTTCGTAGAGCAAGTTTGAGTCGGATGTAGGTCAAGAGCTGTGTAGTGTGCGCGTGCGCCTGTGGCCGGGCGCCCGTGGGGCGGTGCGTCGGCCGAGCTGCTCAAACGGGCGAAGTTTTCTCCTCTCGGTCGTTACGAGGCGCGAATTGCCCGCGTTACAATTACTGCGCGGCTCGCCATATTTATGCCAGCGGTAACCAAATTGCCCGATATTATTCCATCCCATTGAGTGCGAAAAGCGCAAATTAAACCGATTTTATATTAGACGATTTTCCTCCAGAGCGGGGGCGAGATATGTTCGTTGTTAGATAAGAAGCCGAGAAGATTGCGTTATGAAATAAGAAAGGAATTGCACGTTATAAAGAGTTGCTTTCGAATAAATACGCCGCCGCGGTACTTGGTGCGTTTTTGATTGCGATTAATTTTGTTATCTGTAGGGGTTTGTTAATAAGCAATATCTAAAGCTGTTGATTAAATGTACATTGGTTTTATGTTTAAATATCAATGAACAAAACTATCTTAATTTTTAAAAAGTATTTTCTTGATTTTGCTAGGAGCATTTTGATGGCAACACCAGACACTAGTAGTAGGTACAAATGTTTTAAATTACGCATGAAAAATAAATTTGAGTGCCTATATTTTGAGCACATTGGTTTAAAAAATTAAATACAGCCAAATAACAACGGGAAAGTAGTAGAGATAATAGTTAGTAGAGTGTGGTAGACCGTAGAGCAGGTTTTTATTTTAACAGTGTTAAAATATCATTACATTTTTAAAAGTTTAACAGCTTTGTTGTTGGACAGTTCAGACTGGCATTTGATTATGTTTTAAATAAAAGTATCGTCGGCGTGTTCAAGCCGGCTCCGGCCGTCGAATAAACCGCGAAACACTAGTAAAATTTTACAACTGAGTTGCTCCCCGCTTCTCGCATAAGCGAACTGTTAGAAGAAAATGGAAAAGCAACCGAAAGATATATCTCTGAGGGGCCCAGATATTTGGGAAACTATATAGCCTAATGAAAGCGAACGAGGGCGGCCGGGCGCTAACAACTAATTGGCTATTCCGAAAACTCATTTGAACACAAAATGGATTCTGTATTTAAATTTCAGCATTCCGTAAAACAACGTCGAAAGTTAAATGCATAGGGCATTTTGGTTTCCACGGATTTACTTGCCATTTATCGGCTGGATTACTTCGACTTTTTTGGTGACGCTCCAACGCATGATCGACAATGTGAACGACGATGTTTAAATGTATTTTTTACTAAATGTTCTTCATTTGATAACTACCTACTATCTAGCCTAAGTGTTTTGTGGACAAGTCCTTAAAATAGCTCTCTAATATTGAAAAATATCGCTTAATCCAACTCGAAATTGAGTTGGTCCGATGTCATCATTATTCAGTAGCACAGGGTAGGTACATTCGAGCTGCTTCTGGGAAATCCAACGTCTGGCTCGGCTAATGACGGCTGCGCTCTGAATACTGAGCGGCCAGCCTCCCCCATGGACCACCTACCACTCTATAAACATCCATCTAACTCCAACGACTGTGCTCAAACTTATGACAAATACTTCCAATATTCGTCCTTAGAAGCGGAAGCACAACTAAAAGTTATTATAAATCAAATAGTTCACTTTCTCTGTCGGGTTAAATTGTGTTTTGTTTAAGTCGCTCGTTCCGCGTGCGTCTGTTCGGGTGGCTCGCGACATATTGTCTGAGAACTCCGCCGACGCCTCTCCAATAAATAAGCAGGTCACATATTGAAGGGGGCAAAGGGGGAATACAATTGTAACTTTCCTGCTCCGGCTTACGGGAAGGCAAAGTTTAAAAAATACAAGTTTTCTTGCCCCAGGCTCGTGGGCACGCATGACAACGTTCGCACGTACGCGCGCCACGAGCCGCGCGCATCTCTTTAAATATGTTTTACTTACCTTACAAGAAATAGAACGTAATTATACCTCAAAAAAAAAAAAAAAATGAAAAATAAGTTCCGAAACGTATTATCATTGGTATGCGGTAACCATCCCCGATGGCCATCCCCCGTAACGTTAGTCGGAATAAGAATGAGAATCCATTAAAATATCCAAAGATTTAGTGCATGACAAGCAGCTACTCTTTCAGAGGTCCTTTCTCCACGAAAAAAAATGCGCTTATATTTGGATGATCCTTTCAATAATTTAACGGGCGGTGCGAACAAAAGCGGTTTGAAATCGAAGCTTATAAAAGGCCGATGTTAAGTGATCGATCAGGGGTAGAAGTTGTTAATCTTGTCTCGCGCTGCCGAAGTTCCGGTCGGTAAGTTCTGAATATTACTTAAAGAGAGCGACACAACAAGCAATTAGTATGCAGCAGGGCCGCGTTACATTTTTTCACATTATGCTAAGTCCCGAAGAGAAACTGTAGGAAGTTCAAGGGGTGGGAGGTGGCACTCCAGCGATTCCCAATAATTCATTAGAGAGACCGTCGTCACGGGGTACGAATTAAAATTAATGATTCGCGAGGACAGCAGCCGCCTTCGAAGGATCTCATTGTATTATCTAGTCACTTTTTATCTGCAGAGATAATTTAAACTTGCCTTCTAACAGGTGTCGCAACGACTTTTCTGTATTAGCGATTTTAAGAGGCTAATAAATTCTGAATCGGAGAGTTATTAGCATTTTTATGTAGCTACTTACTTTGAAAGCGTATCGCTATGTATAACCACGGAATTTATTAGGTTAGTCAAGCAGGATGTAGATTATATTATATTTACATAATCTCTTTCATGTCAGAAATCATACAAAAGAAGTCATATCAAATCCACGTCTCAGTTTTTACCGTGTAAGTTTTCCCACTAAAGCATTCCCAGCGCGTATGAAATGTATACGTACTGTGACAAACATATGCAATTAGGTATCATCACTGCTTCAGTTCAATTTAGCTCTAATATCTTTTGATCCCGTGTTGGGATTTGCAACGACATTGTCGCGGGATGATTTGATGAGAATTCGGGCGACAAGACGCGACGCGATATACAAGTCGAGTTTCCAGTTTCACGTCACGCGCGCTTGGCTCAAATAAGGCTTACTACCCCTACTGCCGCCGCGCCGCCGCGCCGCCGCGCCTGACGCCCAGTATAAAGTAGACTGTAGAATACCTAATGCATCTACGTGTTGGAACTATTCGGCTTTCTTCACCATGTTGCTAAGCAAACTTAGCTAACAAAATTACTAAAAAGGTGACAACATTGATGTCTGAATTTCAATGACCGGCAACAAACTGGCAGCTAGGAACTTAAGAAGGTTCCATTGGGATTTTCGCAAAATTTTTGCTTTTTCTCCGTAAAAGAATAACAAAGTTTCAATTGGATTTCTCCGGAAGCAAGTGGAGTGTTTAATGGAGCTTGTAGGCGAGGGGTTAGCGATCTGTCACTAATTGCGAACTATTATAGACTTAGAACAAAATATGTTATTGCGGCGAAGTACATTAATAACAACCGAAGAAAGTTGTGCAATTTAGCTCATCTCGGGTCCGTACTCGGTACAATTATTAAGAGTTAAAGGTATATCTATATTGGATATATTCGAAATAGAGAGAGAACCGGCGTATATTCCGCCGAAAAACAAATTCATATTTTGTTTAATATTTTTTAGGATGCTGCAATTTCGAAATCGACAGTTTAATCTAGTGTACGAGTATAGTCTGATATCAAAACATAGCGAACGCTACGTCAACCAGTCGCGAGTTATTTGTTCGGACAGAATGTTTGTGAACGAAAAAAGGGATGATAACGTGACTTACGGCTAATCGGCTGACATCTCAACTTTGTTGTTCTTATTGGTGGTGTGTTCATAAGCCCGGGCGGCGGGTCGGGCGTCGGCCGAATCCTAAGCAGCGCCGAGAAGAGCAGCCCTAACAAATTGACGACAATATGTGTCGGCAGTTCGCTGTCACCCGACGCCGGTTATTAGTGTTGCCACACGATGGAACGCCGCCTCGGCCTCGGCCTCGGCTTATGTACGTGTATTATTATTTATGTGCTCAGTATTACCTTCTTTGAATTTATTGTAATGTATTGTATTGTGGAAATGTGGATGGCGCGTGATAAATTGTGACTTTTATTAAAAGTGTACGTCTATATTTTTTTAGATGAGGATTAAAATAAAATGTATTGTAATAACTGAAAAACAAATGGTGGCATTTATTTTGGTGCTATTGACAAGATTAAAGTTGACTAAAACAAACAAAAGTTGAAAAATGCCCCACAAATACTTGTTGAAATGCCGCTTGTCCAAACTGCATTTGCGGCAATTTCCGCGTACACGCGCGTGGGCCCGGGATGTCTGTTTTAATTGTCCGTCAGTCGTTAGGCCTCGGTCTCACAAGCACGTACACCCAGCCCATATATCACGTTGATTACTCAAAGTGGAAATATCATATTTTTATTTCCTCGCGCTGGAGTAGATTAAGGTTGGGGCGAATTAGTTCACTGTTGGAACGTCGTATGAGTCGTAATGAATGAAGTGTTTGGCTTCTAAAACAATTATGTTGAGGGACTGAGGGTATTATGTATGGTAGGTTTTATTTGTGTGACAATATTTTTGGAGGTGAGGAATATTTTCAGGTCATTTTTTCTTTGTCTTTTTGTGGGTTTTCTAAAGATTTTTACTCACATAGCCGAGAATACGAAAGACGGATACTCATTAGGTAGGTAATATCTTCAGATCATTTACCTAAAATAATATAGAATACAAAAATGTTCGATGTTAAGACTAGAGAAAATCTGCTTGCTACGAGACTAACACATTGCCTACGTCATTTCCCTTTCAATAAATTAACGAATCAAGTAACCTAAACCGACAGTCGAGGTCGCGTGCAAAAACCCGGATAAAAGCTACTTCCATTTTTGAAAGATCTTTGATAGATCTCTAATACTTTATTAATAGCTACGTATCATCAGTATAATAAATGGCAATAGAATTTAAGGCTTTGAAAAAATATATGTGCGTGACTCGGCAGGCGCCGTCAGGTCGCCCGCCATACAATGGCATAGTCCTAGAAAAGGTGACCAAATAAGCTTGAGCTTAGAATATATAGCAGTATACCCCTCTCCACTGTTTATATACAAGAAACAGACGGGGAAAGGAGGGTCTTTATAGCTTGTGGGTGTATAAAGTGGCTAATATGAGCAGAGCACGCGTATGGAAATTACAGTGGAATCAATCACGAACCGCCCAAACATGGCCTATAGATAGCACAAACAATGCTTTTCTTACCTAATGGTTTCCCATAAAGATTTCTATCTTTTATTCTTCTCAAAGTAGACTAAAATCTAACATTTTCTCTGTCACTGTTGTCATGAAAGCGATTTAAGAACGAACAAATATTGATGAATCTGTTTGTTGATTCATCTGAATTAATTTCACGATACAACAATCAGAAAGTCGAGGACAATGGAAACAAATTAGTAAAAATAAAACACGTCTGTTGCTATTTGTATATTATAACAATAGGAAGGAACAATTCACTTGTTAGGCAAATTGATGTTTAATTTTAAAACATAAAAAAATGTACTTAGCCGTTTTATTAAACAACACAATATGTTTAGAATGAGTTGAAGGATAACGAGAGTGTTTCCGTGTGCAGGAATATGTAACCCATTTACATAGAGAACGCCTTAAGATACGTGACCGTAATGTTTTTCCTATGGTAATATGTAGTCATATTGAGCACACATAAAATCAGATAATAAAATACACATCAGAAAATTCAAAATCACTTACGTTTCAGGACGAAGCTGGCAGGCGGTGTCCTAGCATACCAATAAAAATGTAAATGCTACCAATAAAATTTTGCTTTTGAAGTAGTCGGGACTTGGACCGTGTCTTTGATGTGGTGTGTACGTTATAATCAGGATTGTTTGTCAGTGACCACGCTACCCGTCCTCTGTCGACCTCGGCCAAATCATAATAAACAGAATTTCCCAGAGGAGAGAGCGATATCAGATAGGAATCATTGAATTATTTCTGAGAGTCAGTACGCTCTCCAGTCTCGACAATGTATTATTTTTTGTTATTTATCAATTTGTACGTAGCACTTATCTAATAAGATTCCTTCGTTCGCTTTATTGGAGTTCTCACTAATTGCTCTTTCTCCGTTCTTACTGTTTATAATTCGCTCTGCGGACTACTTACTGGCTTCACCCATCCTCTTCTATTACTGTACTGTAGACCACTCTAATGAAATTTCACGACACAAGTTAGATACAAACCTGGACGGTATAGTTATAGTGTTATTGGTAAAATAGGTATTTCGCACATCTGCGTACAATAAACTTATTCATAGAATAATATACTGTAGATGTTCAGGGGTGGAAGAATTTCAATATGTATAATATTATGCAGGTTGATTCTTTGAGCTCGGGTCGGACAAGGAGCATTTGAATAAACCGATATCGCGGGAGCCGAGCAAAATATTGTCCGCCAGAGGTCGCTGTGTTTAGCCGAACCCCGGAAAATATGTATGTTTTGCCTCCGAGAGAGACCCGTTATTAGATTCGAGCTATACGAAGATGTTGCTACGTAAAATATTGAGAAACATATACACGGTGAGCCAGACAAACAAACATAATAAAACCTTATTTATAACCTATAATAGATCACTTAATATGAAAGCGGTACTTAAGCTTCTTGGAAATAAAACATCTAAATGCCTCCAAAGATATGTCTATCACAAATATAATATTGTATCCTTTTGTTTTACTACATAACATTAGACTTATCCGTATTTCATACCAAAAATATGATATCATTATATTTATTGGAATGTTTTATTCGATTAGTCTAAAGAATCCGAGAAATCAATATGTTCAATTCCTTCAGTAATTGAACCTTTGCTTGAAAAAAAACAGAAAGTGAAGAATAAATATTGATAACATTATCTTAGTCGTATAAGTGAAGAAAATAAACATTTCAAATATGCGATAGTGATCGGGCATGATCGGGTGACGATCGTGTGCGTATAATCCGTGATCAGGGCTCGCTCAGCAGATGTATAGGGCGATGAGTCTCGCCCTGCCATTACACGCTGTACTCGCACTTACATTAACGCTCTGCCAGATGAAAGATAAACATTTGACGTGAGGATGGGGCGAATCCGTATTCTCGTCACACGGACCGGGTTAATTCAATAGCTGATTGGATTTGGGGCACGCTGATCTAAAACTCCTTTTATAACTCACGACGCTTTCGACTTTCTGAATATTTATACACGACGTTTCAACTCCTTGGTTGAGTTTTTTTAATTTTTTATTGGGAGGCTTTAAACCTTATTTTATGAAAGGTTTTAAGGTTGACGTTATTTTTAAATTTATTGCTGAAATTACAGCATGAATTTCTATGATAGTTATATTGGGATTCTAAAAATAAAATAATCACAATATTTTGTGACAGAGACGAAGTTTTGTTAAAAAAAGATAAAGAAAAGACATTTAAATAAACTGGCGCTTTAAAATGAAACTAAACAAATTAATTATCAAAAGTATATGGAAGTCAACTAACAGTCATTTAACGAGTTGAGTTTCGTTTGTGCGTTTGAGTTTGATAAGAGACGCGAGCTGCTTGAGCCAGAGCACTGAAATAAAATCGGAAAACACGGTGTTTATCTAAAAAAGTTCATTATGATATTTTCCGTGTAAAGATTTGTTGAGTGACGCTACGAGTATACGAAGAGTTTACAAAGCCTACAAACCACCAATGTAAAAGGCAAAATTTGCCCGATTTCTTTTGTTCCTAGCTCCCTATATTTATAAGTTTAATATAAGTCTAGGTTTTCGGAAATATACTTCACACATATTTAAAAAAGATGGCAGTAGTATTAAAGACACATATAAGGTTCTGAAATAGCAAACTCTATAGATAAGCCAAAATAGTGTTACCTAATAATAAATATTGCTACCTATAAAATAGTGCCACCTAGTGCAACTTCATAGCTAAATGATTGTTTTTTAGTTTGAATTTCTTTAATTTTTTTTTCAAAGGATATATGTATATCATAAGTTCTCACTCTTTTGTTCTCTCTCTACGAGTCACAGCAATGAGGAATAAGTAATACCACAGTGTAATACAGTATTAACTAATATGGGGGGAGGGGGGGGGGGGTATTGAGACTGTTACTGGCAGCCTTATACAACGTGTAACGTTAAATGCGCAAAACCTGAAAATAGTTTGATCAGAATAACGAGGAGAATTAATTGAACCACTTTTTAATATAGGTCACATTTTTTAAAACATCTTCATTAAAAACGTTGCCGTGTCTACTTATTAATAGGTCAAGCAAGCCAATGTCAGCGTGGTGCAGCGGCCCGGTGACGACTCCTCCCACGATAAAGCGTCGTCGCAGACGCAAGAAACAATCAGAATGGCCAGTAAAACTAAAACCGCACATAAAACCTTTACAATTTTTTTAATGACTTATTTTATCTCTGAAATAAGTCAATTGAATTAAAAATCAGGTGGGGTGTCTGAGGTTTTGCGCATTTAACGTTACACGTTGTATATTATAATGTCAACAGTATACTAAGGGCTGCTTTTTCCAACGACAGATAATTTTATTGAAGGAATAATTTTGAATTTTTGACAGTTCTTCTATACAAAAACTGTCAGACGTCAAGTTTATTCTACGAATAAAAGTATTTGTCGATTGAAAAATTAGCCCTTAAAGTAATAAACTATGCTCAAACAAATGAATAAATCTTTACTTGTTGGTTCCCGGCGTTCCATCAAATCGGAAATAAACACGTTAGTAAAGGTCATCCGCTAAACGGAATACGAAACCAATTTCTGCATTGCCACATAAAACAATGAAAATTCCGATTTTCAAATAAATCTTTCTAGCAGTCGTGAGATCTAAACGGGGTGTAAGTACGGGCCGTCACTTCGCGCGCTTTTATATTCCATCTTGTGTTGACACTGCATTGTTCTGCGGGATACCCTATTTATCTGCTGATTTGTTTGCACCACGACGCGCCACGTCTCTGCGACGTACGGCCGACCGACGCTGGGGTAACTTCACTGTAATTGAGATGAGAAATGCGTGACTGTTGAATTGTGTTCATTTACAAATAAATTTGTTCGCGTTGGACGTGTCTGTGATTCTGATACGTCACCTATACGTACTCAGTGGTACTCAGCGGGTGATATCGAAGATTTTCATGTTTATTAGATTGGGAATTTGGTGTTTCGTTTGTTCATAGAGGGCAGAAGATTAAAAAGCGATTATGAAGCGAGAGGTGAAAATTATTTTTTAGCTTCATCATGAAATCGGCTTATAAACATCTACTGCCAATCGTAAGAGGTTTGACCTTAAATTCAGGCAATTAAAAATAAAATACGCCAGGGTTAAGAGGTACAGAAGTTCACATAAATAAATAAAAGAGAAAAACAAAGCAAAAAAATCTCTTTCAAATATCTTCGATCTACGTTCTTCGGTGTCCGTTATCTTAAGATAAATAAAAACTGATACCTACCACATCTTGTTATTTTTTATAGGTGTACGTAGCAGCAGTCTGTGTATGGCCAATTAGATTTTTTTTTTATTTTCTCTGAAACGGCTGATATCGCTGATATCGATAAACGATGTCCCATTAGATTTAGAAGACAAGAAAACAAGTTTGTTGAACCCGTTAGAGCAATATCTGAACGCTTAGTTTTTTGTACAAAGGGTTTGCACATAAGAATATGAAGGATAAGATGTAGGTACCTAAATAATTATAATGAAGTATATATATATCGATTCTCTGAATGTTCTGCCCAATCAGAATGCAGATACATTACCAGGTTTAAAGGTCAATATGTGTAAAGAAACAAGCACATCATTTAATAAATCGTACACCATTCCTTAAAATTACCTTAAAATTAGATTACATTTCCCTTTTTTTAATAAAAGGACAAAGGTGAAACGTCGAACACAAATTGTGAACTAAGGAAATACACAAGGAAAGAAAAGCACATGTATTTTTCAATTCCAAGAGATACGTATATTCGTGAGTGACCTTGTGTACTGCGTAGGTACAAATGTGGGGTGGTTTTACGATCGCCTTTCTCGTTTGTGCCGAGAAAGGTAAATTTTGGGAGAATCTATTGGACGTTTTGACTTATTGCACAATTGAAGAGTATTTCGTATATGTATATTCCGAGGCGTGCAAGGAATACTAATACTTGCCCTCTCTTGTATTCAGTCACTTAGTAGCTTTATTGAACTGACAATACGATAGACAAATACTGTGTTCTCTTTTCGTAAATACACTGAAAGCCCCAAGAATTTTTTTTCGTATAGAAAATCTAGGTGCTGGCCACCAATCTGTATCTAATTAAACCTACTTGGATTGGCGTAGGGTCGCTCCCTGATGTTAGCGTACGCAAACAACTATCTTTACCGAATACCTAATTTCATCGTTTGTTCAACAGGTCCAGGTCGCTATTGAAACATTTTCTATTAAATCCCTACTATAAGTAAGTAGGGATTTAATAATATATATATATAATAGATAATTAACTAATAAAACCGATCTAGTTTTGAAACTGTATGCATACACGATCTAATCTGAGGAAATTTACGAGGAAAATATCTTCCCTGTGGCATAAATCTAATATCCTTAAAATCCGTCCCTATTATTTCAAGATGTACCTACCATAAAATACGCATATATTCGTAGTATGACACATCTCAGCGGGAGGGGCGGCGCAGAAAGCTGTGCGGTGTAAAAAAATCCCCTAATCTAGTAAACAGGGGCTAAATGACTCACTTCACTGCGGGCGCCGTGTATTCGGGGAAATTCGGGAAAATTCGGGGGACTTAATCTTTACGGGATAAAGTAAAAGGAGACATGACCCAGGTGCTAGTCACACCGCCACGCGCGTAAATTGTGGCCTCTTTGTAATGTTACCCACCTCTAAGGGCCCGCCTGTTAATTATTAAATTGGGAGCCGTTTTAATTTTAATAATATTAATTTTAGAAGTATACCTACTGGTTTTTTGGTAAGTAGGTTTAAAAGAGTGGGTCTGTCTATGATCGTTCTAAAATTAATTTAATAATTTTGGATAGCTAAATTACACAAGGGTACTTGCTGGTGAGCTTAGTGTTCGCGGAATAAGTAGTAATAGGCACGAAGTTATACTATAATAATCCAACATTTAGAATTCATCGAACTTTGGTATTATCTAATTTGTTGCAGTCAGATCAACTGTCATAAACAAACATTATTGCAGGCGTTATAATTTCATTTTTATCACAGCCAGGCTAGTAATCATTTCACTAGGTAGGTACACAGATGTGTGAGCTGAAGTCACATTTTCAAATTAAGCTTTGCCAGTAGATAGCTCACGTATGTTTTAACACCTCAACTCCACCTGTCGACCTCCACCATAAACATTTGAGTCTCTAAGACAAGAAGCCGTTAAATACAAAGGAGGATAAATCTCGAAGTTAACATTTACAGCATTACCGGAACGGTTTTTCATGTTTAAAACACAGCATTAGGTGCGGGGCGGCCGGTCGGCGGCAGGCCAGTGTTCTGCTACGTGCGGCGTAATCGCCGCGCGGACCTCTCTCAAACACGGAAAACCGTTCAGACGCCCCCCGCACCAACCCCGTCACCCCCCAACCCACACCCACCACTTTTACGATGAATCTTCGTTTCTCCGCATCAAGAAGTAATTTTAGTGTTCCTTTGCCGATTCAATGATACCACTCGGCCTGATTGGTTAAGCCCCTCTTTGATTTAATTTCGGGTTAAGTTGCCCTGTGGTCGGACCCTGTGGGATTTGGATACGTTTAGTACGGAACATACGGATATTTGTATCGGCCTGTTATACTGGTTTAACGGCTTTACGACTCAGTTTTGAGAGCTCATTGAGTTGATCAAGTCAGGTGAAGAAACCGCTTGGTCACGTAGTTTAACGTTACCTTGGACCAATCCATCGATTTTTCATGTTCATAATACAATTTATCTTTGTCTATGGAACTATTAGTAAACTTTCGTAACCTACTCGAACGTAGGTGTACGTTTAATGTCAAACGTCAGAAGATTTAAAAATAGAACTGGAAAAGGTCAGCGGAACGGTTTTGTTAATTCCGTTTTATTTAAAAACCTTAAACTCCATTAGCAGGCACTCTGTCTGTGTTAAACCGACATTAATAGAAATAATACGAAAACCCATTGAGAATAATATTATTATCTCTTTTAGCTCTTACTGAAATTATTAAGGCATTTTTTGCAGGTAATGAATGTAGATGTTCCAGTGTTGGATTTAATTATATCATTATACTTAAAGCTTATTATGCTAAGGCTATTTTTGCAATATAACATCGTGTAGCTGATTCTACACGTGTAACAAGTTAGATGAAATAAGTTAAAACGTTAGAATAATGCGCATACCGACAAAATTGATATTTTCTCATGTTCACTGAGCGAGTTCGCAAAGGTAACGTTACATGTGATATGTTTGTAATTTGTAAATATTATTTTGTAAAATTATTCCATGAACTGTTAATTAACTTCACACTACCGAATCGGGACACTGTAATGGTAGCGTATGTATATAATAAATCAATAAAAAAGAAAGTTTATTTTAACACAAAAAAGTTTCCAGTACATTGTACTGGCACCAATTTCAGACACCAGTTATGAAGCCAGTAACGTGGTTCATGTATTCTTTTTCTATGCCTTTTGATATTTATTTACCATTTTAATACAGGAGTTAAAAGGAGAGGGGGATATGAATTATTGTGTGTTATTGCCTAACCTTTCGCGGATTGCAGGTGTGGTGATATTATAATATAATATGTGTTTAAATATAAGACCGTTATTATTCTTTAGCTTACAATATTTTTAACAGGTCTCCCCTTAATCTTAAACGATAGATAGAAAGGAATTTATAGAAGTATATATCTCTTGGGATTATATGTTCACCATTTTCTGATTTTTTTTGACAAATGTTATATATAAAATAATTTTACTTTCTGGAAAGGATTTTTACTTCTCTATTAGCCCGTTTTATTACCCTTTATATTATTTTTATGTCTTATTCATTAACTAAATGAAACAACACTACGTCTCCACTTTGTCATAATTGCATATATGTATTTATTATTTAAATTACATTATGATTTTATATATTTTAGAAGTATGTATGTTTTCCTTCTACTGTTACTCAAGTTATGTACAGACGCCAGCACATCAAGCTACCCGAAACTATCAAACTTTTCACCTAATGCTTTAGCGATAAAGTTGAAACCCTATTAAAAAAAATTGACAGATTGTAGTAGCTTGATGTGCTGACGTCTGTACATCTTTTTTTATCTCTTCTCCTATCGCAGGTATGCTGGAAGAATTTCTTTAAAAATAACCATCACCTTTGTACGTATTATTCTGTTCTTTTCTTCTTAACTGTATACTCGTACATGTGTGTACATAAATGGTTAAAAAATAAAAATTAATGCCTACAGAGATAAGTACTTACGGTTTAACCTGGAGCTATTTATAAAGTCATACGTGTTGTAACCAATACGCTATAAAATCTTATTTTGTTGACTCATGGATATACAAATGCTTGGAAAGGGTAAAACATAGGTACCGGTGTCAGTGATGGATGTGTAACCAACACATGACCACCCGAAAGGGGTATGTTTTCACGAAACAGAACATCCAACAGATCCCACAACATTTGCGGACAATGATGAGTTTTATTATGAAAAAGGTTTTCGTGTAACCACTCGCGTGAAACTTCATAAAGATAATTTTGGTAAAGGATCTTCTACATAGTCATTCATACAAATATATTATGTACCAATTGGTGCCCTTAAAGCAATTTATATATGATGGGTATCGCTGGTAGCCCAGCCGGTAGTGTTGTTACTTGAAGTATGAGTCGAGAAAGTTTCTATTATCGTTTTTATAAATCGATACCAATCACGTCTGTGAAGTTTACACAAAAAAAAAAGGATTAAAAGTAGATTCATGTAAATACACTAACATCGGTCGATGACTCGACCATTTATCATACTTAGATATCTGATGTGTGGGTGGAGTTTCGCTAGCTAATTTTAATTTGACCCAGTATACGTAGGTTCCGATTTTAGATGAATAGAAACTACGCAATAACTCAGAATATTTAATTAAAGTCACAGCATATTGCTGAGCAACGACTTGTTCTTGCAAAGATGCGACGCACACAAGGAACATATTATTTACTCTCGGAGAGGACGCACGGTTTAATTGTTCTTATTGTTGTTTGTTACAAAAGTAGTTATTTTTCCACCCTGTTTTGATTGTTGTTGTTTTGTTGTCATCTGCTAGTGTCGCGGGCGCATCACGGATTAGTGTATTCATGTATTGCCAATGTCAATAAATTAATGTCTGTTGTCTTTGGTCCCTGGCCCTTACTGACATCAAGCAATGGACAAAATTTTCAACACTTTATATGCTTCAGTACGAGGTTTTTGACTACGTTGCATGTGTATATTTTATGTCTTTTTTTACAAAAAATGACATACAATATATACATGCAACACACAACATACATACAACAAAACGCACATTATATGTAACGTGCGTTTTGTCTGTGTAGAATAAACATTTTTTATTTATTTTTTTTTAATTTTCAACAAAGTAACTTTCTAGAATATATTATTATAACACAAGTAGTGGTTTTATCACCAGAAACCGTTAAGTACATGTATCAACCTCATGACTTATATTAGTTATCTATACTGTGCGGCCGCCGGCTATTTGGCATCTGTACAATTAGTACAACAAAACTCTTCTAGAAACATTCTGTAAAGAGCCTTGAAGACTTGCCAAAGTTATCCTGTAAGAGGCTAACGGGCTTCATACAGCTAAACAGCATGGAGACTGGCATGTAATGTCAACTGCTTTTAGCTGACGAAGATCGGCTGTAAATGAGGTCCTGAAGCTTTGCTGGTCATCTTTCTGCTTCTTAGCATATTTATGGGAAAAAGTCATTTGACAAAAGTTCAGATATGTGTGGCTGAAAATTCAGCTACGCGAACTCCACTGGCTGGTCCGCTTGACGTTCAAAAGTGCATGTGCCTATTTGAAATACAGGATTTGTCTTTGAATTTGGTCATCCTTAAAGAATAAAAATCAGCTGTAGTGCATGGTAACACTGCAAGGTTTTAGTTTGAAAGAGGTCTGCCGGCTTAGAACATACTTGATGTCATTCACCTCAAACTAATCACGATTACTCCATGGAAAGCACATTTGTTTTTGAACCTTGTTTTAAAACAACATTTCATACTAACTTGACTACAAAATACCGAAATATTTGTGTCCATTATTTATAACTTAAAGCGAGCATAATATTTCAGCCACGTTTGTGAGTTCAATTAGTTCATAAAAATACTTTGCAGTGATAAATGGATAGACGGAAGGTTGGGAGACAAAAGAAGATTAATATTCGCGGTGGTCGCTGTACCCTGCTCGTGTATACGTCCAGCATATTTGTCGTAAGAACAATATACTACAAAACATTATCTATATAAATAAAAATACTAATTTATTCACGTGAAAAAGATTTTTTTTAAATAATCAATGTTGAACTTGCCAACAAATAAGTACGAAGTATTAAAACATTTATTAACAATGTTTACAGGTTTCATAGTTACAAATATTTTCAGTAGTTTTCATTCTTTCTTAAAGAGCCAACTGCATTTACCGGACAGGGAGACGACACACAATGAAACGCAAGTAACCTCACTGACTAACTAATCTGTTCAGCTCGTGAATGGAGACTGCTGAAAAGTTTTCAAGTAGCAGGTCTCCAAAAATGTTTTCAAGAAAGAAGGTACTCTTCTCTCCTGTCAGCACATGTGTAAATACACGAAAATTGTAGGCGATGTGATGTGGAAGCATAAGACAGCTAGGTACAGCCAACACTATACCTAACATTTGCATTACGAAAATCGCCGTCGCCGGTAAGAAATAAAGGTGCTGTCAATGTAAAATTATTACCACTGATGCGAGGTTGACTGTACTAGTAGGTACTGGTGTCTACATGTGTGGGGCGCGTGACTGTACGCTTCGGCGCAGCATCGCGTCCACGGGGCCAGTCGTCATGAATACGTAATACAAGGGCAGGACGCGAATTCTTTCGTTTATTATTCAATCATTCGTTCGGCGCGAGTCGGCTTTAATTTCATGGCGGGTGGGCACGGGCCCCGAGCGTCGGCCCGGCCTCTTAGTGTGGAAACGATCCCGATACTATTGTTGGAATTATGCTATTAATTAGAACATCGTGGCAGATTGTCGGAATTTATAGGGCGCTGCCTCATCGTTTGGGAACTTGTCTTTTAACTCGTGCCGCGTTTAATTTTGGCTGGAGTTTTATGAGATTTTGGATTAACACTTGTGTTTTCATTCTTTCTTTTCTACCCTTTTTTGGTATGTACAGACGCCAGCACATAAATCTACTACAATCTGTCAGATTTCTTTAATCGATTTTCAACTTTAACGCTAAAGCATAAGGTTCAAAGTTGATTGGGAATATCTGACAGTTTCGGGTAGCTTGATGTGCTGGCGTCTGTACTGTTAGTTAAAGTAACTTCTATAATAAACATCAACGCCATTAGAGCTTTATGCCCTGCAACACCGGTTCCATTTCTCTTAAAAGTCCGCAAAACACAATGTAATTTATCCTGAAATCTAAAGCGAGAGGAAGCACTTTCCTTACTTGTTTGTCCGTCACCGCCGAGTACTGTGAAAAAGACAATTCTTATTCCAAAAGGCGAAGCTGTTGAGGATGTGGAGGAGTGCGTGCCCGTTTTGATTGAAACCACCGGCGCCGCCCCTTCCGACGCCAACGCGACCGACGCCGAATTGAAAACGCAAATTTAGTGACATATCTATTAACGAAAATGTGAAGAAGGCACCACCAGAAAATAGGATCCCCGAGGGAGGAAATTTTCCTACGACTGTAGCAATACTTTACGCTGGTAACATTCTTATTTTAATAAACAAGTGTTGCCACTATAGGCGTGTACAAATTTTCTACTTACGTAACATTCATTAAGTATATTTTTGCTGCAAAGTCGGGTTCTTGTTATTCTGTGCGACAAACTGAATTTATTTAGTCACTAGAATATCTAAAATAATGTGTGTTTACTTTTATATGAATGCATGCGTGAGGTACGATGGGGTCGAGCGGGGTTGGCAGCAATCTTGAGAAATCATTTTTACGACTATCAAAGGGAGAATAACATTAAAATTCAGGAGACGGTCACGCGACCTTGTACTGTCATGTTCCTTCATGCCGCGCCGTGTAAGGGTCTGTAAAAATGCGTTCTTTTTTAAATAAAATATGTATGTGAATTGCACACATATTCTGTGTGGGGTTTCTTTAGGAAATCTTGTTTTTATTTTATACTTTGAACTTTTACATTTGCTTTTGGAAACTTAAGTCATTCTTTAAGTTAGAAGCGTTAAGAGAAGAGTGGAACCTATGCAAAAACGAACGCCCGACCCAACTTATGCGTCGTTTTCTCATTTTAGTCATAAAGAAATCCTTCACGTAGCATCTACCTAGCACCTGCTCCTGAAAATATTTGCTATAATTTATTGAAAGCCAGCACCCTGTCTCGAGCTCGTCTATGTAAGTAATGTGTCGCAACAACGCGTCTGGGCATTCGGACGGTCGCATTCGCACACGATTCAAATAAAAAAGTCCACCATCACTCAAGTATGCGTCGCCATTCACTCGCTTGCCTAGAAATTTGCGCCCTCGACCATTATAATAATGTGGACATGCTAGATGAAAAATACTATAGTTATAGAGTACATAGAGTCTAGACAGCTCTCGTGTTCGCAGGAGATACGGCGACACAGGGCCGATCTGATAAAGTCTTAAGTGAATTACGTTCTACATGTGTTTCGTGTCGTATCCATACAACGGAGAACATGTCAGTGCCGTAGAGTTAGCGTGATGTGAGATCTACACGGTCCTTGCAAATGGACAGGAAAAAGACGCGGGAGGAATGCGTGGGTGCTTTTAATTTAATATCGACTGACAGGGAATTGGAATCGAAAGTTTGCCAAGGACGTGCTCTGCCGTTTAATCCGTACCGCCTGTTTGCCGCTTTAATATGTATTGCCTACCCACAGGCCCCGGGATACTTATTTATAAATATGACCTATTAAATTCCTAAGAAAAAAAATGCATGAGGTGACTGCGTAAGGACAAAGGTTGTGGTACGAGAGATTAGAATAGGAATGCCTTAAAGATCTGAATGATATATTCAGATATTTCATGCGGATAACGAACTAAGTTCTTAACAAGCGAAAAAATCTTATTTGTGCAAACTTGTAAGTTTATTCTTGAACAAGGTTTCAAAGATAAAGATGAAATAAAACATCGTCGAGTACGAACAACGCAAGATTTAAGGAGCAAAAAGATACGTTAGTTTCACGTTTTCCGTAATTGAACCACGTACAGCAGCATAACTTCGTACAAAATATCTCGTTGAAGACGCTCGGTTGTGCTGCGAAAAATAACGTACGCATTTAAAACAATAAAAACATTCGCGTCTAACGGAGGCGGCTTGAGTGAATTTTCGCGGAGGGAGCGCGGCGCGGGCGTCGGGAAGACGCGTACTTACCGCGACCAGAGAATATCTACAATGTTGCCTTGGAAAATGTGGATACGGTATTGTATCCATTATTTGATTTTTAAAAATAATAAAAAAAAAACATTTTGACGATTCCAAAGATATGCTGTTTTATATGCAGCCTTAGCTTCTAAATATATGTTGTAGCATATAAAGATGTACTTAAAAAGATGTGAGAGTTAGATTTAGTTTATATTCAGTTCTGGCTATTTTGCGGTTTTAGTATTTATAAAACTTTAACTACTGTACTCAACGTTGATGAAGTTTAATGACGTTATTTAAAGATAAATATATAGTTTTCAAATACTTCGTTAAGTTTGGTCGAGACCGAAGTTAGATAGAACTACTATCATGAAGATATTGGTAAGGGCCCTATAATATTGGTCAGCCAGACGAATACGATGGTAACAGAAGATAATTCCCGGCAGCAAGTTTCGCTTAAAACAATAAAGCACACCTGCTAGACACTTATATTCTTATCTCCCCAGTTGGCCGGTGTCAGTGGGGCAAATTTCATTTGGGCCGGCAGTCCGAAGCGAAGTCCCGGCCTGAACTTCGCCCCAACTTGCAAACACGTGTTAACATGAGTCGTCTTTGAAAAACTGGATAAGCACCTTATTTATATGGGGCCAGCGTACGACGCGACACAAAAGAACTTGATGATATTACTGTTAGCCGGGACACGCTAATGTCATGTACATAATTTTATTTACCAGTCACGAATTACTCTGTCTTTTTATGCCTAAATGTGGAATGTTATAGAAATTACGAGCCAATATATGTGGGGAAGTAAAGTAAAGATATACGCCTAGGACGTGTTATTGCCTAAGGTCTAATTTTTCAACGACGGATAATTTTATTGGAGGAATAATTTTGAATTTTTGACAGTTCTTCCATACAAAAACTGTCAGACGTCAATTTTATTCCACGAATAAAAAATATTTTTCGATTGAAAAATCAGGGTGCGGGCCAGCTCCAACGCTGTCCTGGTAATGATTGCGGGAAGACTTGATTGTCCCTATATGAGGCACTGTTGTAACCGGCATGTTGCTAAGGTCTAATAGCTATTATCCTATTTTGACATTTATCCTAATTTGACATTTAATCGTTTTGTAATTGCTGATTTTGTGATTGGATTTTTTAATAATATGATAATTTAATTTGATATCTATTAATTTATTCTTTATCGATTGTGTATTTGACTTTTGACTACTTAATTTAATTAAATAATGTTTGTGATGTAATTCTGACTTGGATTTGGCTAGCCGAGCAATAATGTATGTGATTTGTATAATTTTTTTTAATAATATATGTATTTTTATCTGTTTTTGTTTTATATGGGTCACAGACCTGAGGGGCCCGTGGCTAAATAATAACAGCCGCACAGGTCGATCGATCAGGTTAAGCTACGCTTGCCGCGGTTGGTGTGTAGATGGGTGACCATCTTTACATACCGAGACCCCTCCGTGCCTCGGAACGCACGTTAAACCGTTGGTCCCGGCTGTCATTCGTAGATCTTTGACAGTCGTTACGGGTAGTCAGAAGCCCGAAAGTCTGACAACCAGTCTTACCTAGGGGTATCGTATTACCCAGTAACTGGGTTGTGGAGGTCAGATAGGCAGTCGCTCCATGTAAAATACTGGTATTCAGCTGCATCCGGTTAGACTGGAAGCCGACCCCAACATAGTTGGGTAAAGGCTAGGCAGATGATGATGGGTCACAGACCTGAAATAAATGAAATTATTATTATTATAAGTCTCATAGTTATAGTACAGGTAGATACGACAAAAAAACTCAGTATAAGTGACAAGCATTTTAAAAGACAAATGAAAAACGAAATCATTCTCATTGTCTTAAGTGTTCGCAGAATACAAAATGACGCTCGCACGCTTTCCCGTTGATAGTTTTATTAAAAAAAAATATGAGGGAATTTTCCTAACAGTCAAGTTCGACATATAAGTTGAACCCTTGTAGCAAACAGCCACGGACTCGACTCGGCAGATATTAATCTTTTCCATCGCGAACGTCGGACTTACAACTATTTAACTTTCGATACTTACTTCTATTTTGTTTTGATATACCGAAACAAATGTTATTTTCTGTTCATAAAAATAAAATAGTGCGATGGGAATTATTTCAGTTTAGGAACAGACTGTTACTTATATATTTGATTTATTTTATTTACCCAGCGAGTTGGTTTTCTCCTTGCACGTACTAAACGATATTTGGCTATCCCTAAGACGAGGCGTTTGTCACGTACGTGACGCCGCGGACAAAATGGAAACTTCACTGTGTTGCTGAAACGGACAAATAAATACGTAACTGTTTTGTGAAAAACTGTTGCCATTTATGTTTGAGTCCCGATATTTGAAACAAGTATTTTTAGCTTTCATGTGTGGTTTTACCCCCAGTGCAGTCGGCAGTTTGTTGCGGAGGCGTGTTAATCTTAGGTACGGAACCTTTTGTACAACTTTGTAGCTTTAATGGTAATGCATTCGACATAGAATCCAACACTTAGTTTTACAATTCCCAGAGTGAATGAATGTTATCTTTTTACATTTTTCATGGGTTGTTCTTTCATCCCCCTTGTAATACAGAATAGTTGATGAGCGCTCAACACTTGTTTCGATATGTTCTATATGTATAGCATAAGAATAATCGTAAATCGTCAGAATAGTCGTTGAGCTCCTTAAGTTCTAAGTTGAGCTGCACGGTTACTGACGAATGCGTGTACTGACTGCACAGGTCCACTCAATCTTTGTGGTTCATTCCTCAAAAGACCACTTCAGACATCAATCTAAATGGTTTTCACATGATCTGACCAAGATTATGTTTGGACTCTAAAAGAGACTGTGACCTCTGAGTTTGTTTCGGCCTTTCTTCTCAGAGTAGTCAGATAGCAAACGCCGACCTCATCTAGTTTAAAAAAAAAATGAGATTGACATGTAAAAGTGTTTGTACAAACCTACTTACAGAAAATAAATCATTTATCATTTATCCTTTATCAATCAGCCTATAATGTTCCCATTGCTGGAACACAGGCATCCTCTCTGTGAGAGGGAATGGGCCTTAATCCACCACGCGGGCCCAGTGTGTATATAAAAAAAAAAAATATGAGGAGCCCGTGGCTAAATAATAACAGCCGCACAGGTCGATCCCGTCGACCGTCCCGTCGGTCGTCTGTCGTCTTTCCGTGGTTGATTTGTGGATGGGTGACCATCTATACATACCGAGACCCCTCCGTGCCTCGGAAAACACGTTACGCCGTTGGTCCCGGCTGTCATTCGTGGACCTTTGACAGTCATTACGGGTAGTCAGGAGCCCGAATGTCTGACAACCAGTCTTACCAAGGGGTAGGTATCGTATTACCCAGTAATTGGGTTGTGGAGGTCAGATAGGCAGTCGCTCCGGTTAGACTGGAAGCTGACCTCAACATATTTGGGAAAAGGCTAGGCAGATGATCTGTATCTCTAAAAATATTTGAAATTATTATTGGTTGGATTTTACAGTCGATTTCCAACTTCAGCGCAGGTCAATGGTGCGGTGGAGGTTTATCTAGCGCTTTCAACCATATAGGGATACAAAAGCTTAACCTAGCTAAATCCCAAAAAGCAGTGACGCGGATTCGAATCCAATCGGAAATAAAAACAAAATTTCCGCGAAAGTGTGGCTGTTGCTGGAATATAAAGTACTAGTAGTTTAAAAAGAGTAGCATTGAATGTTGAATTTTCTCTGAATAAATTTAGTTAAAGTAAATTAAGAAAAAGCTTTGGAGTCCTTGGAGTTGTTCGTGTAGTTTTTAATTTTTCCAAGTCACGTTACAGGGAAATTCTTGAGGAGCGACCTTTGTGCTTACGTTCAGGAGTTGAGGGTAATACATATACAGCATGTATCAGAAAGATGTCATATTTAAGGGTGTGGACAGAGCTTGATACCGGTTATTAAAAGTACAGGTTTTGTATTTGTACTTAGCGGTTCTTGTCATTTCGGTACCTGAATACCGGTTCCGGAAGGGTACCGGTACTTCACCTAATAAGTACCGATACCATATTCAGGTACATGATTTTCAACTACAATGTTAAGTTTATTCTTGGGATAGGTAAATTCATTGCAATTACGTAACCCTTCATTGACCAAGCGCGTGGTCCGGCACGCACTTGGTCGGTTTTACTAACTAATTTGTTTTCTCACTCTAACTTACGTAAATATTTCTTTGGTACCGATACAGTACCGATACTGATTAGAAATACCAATAGTACAAGGTACATTGTCTGGTACCGCCACCAACAGTACAGTTACTACTCTGGTACCGGTATCACACTAAGGCAAACGGTACAGGTTCCCGATCATACCGGGTGGTAAAGACCATCAAACTCCGACCAACATCATGTTCTCGAAAAAATAATCAGCTGTCCCATAGAATTGGGTCGAGTAGGTAGTGAAGTTTTGTATGGGACAGATGGTCTATACCACACTCTTAAATATGACCACATCTTTCTGTTACATGCTGTACACCAATCTGTATGTGTCGGTAAAAATATTCGGTGTTCTTTTTTGAGAAGTATTGCTAGTGCACCGTTCGGCGGGGTAGGGAGCGGCGCGGTACGGCGCGGCGGCGGCGGCTCGGCGCGGCTCAGAGTGTTTGCACAGAGATTAATGACGCGATACTGAGCGCACTATGGGGCGAAGGCACTCGATAAAAGGGCCTCTTACTTACTCTTTGGTGCCTATGAAAAGTCCCGCGAAGAAAACAGCCACCTGCAACGTTAAATGTTTTTCAGGGAACGTGTAGGTATGTACGTGGTTCCTATTGAAAATATGCTCCTTTTAGTATGTTTAAACGAAATAATACAATAAAAATTAACTGTTCTTTTTAGCGTTCCGTACCCAAAGCGTAAAAAGGAACCCTATTACTCCCGCTCCGCTGTCCGTCCGTCCGTCTATCACCAGGCTGTATCTCATGAACCGTGATAGTTAGACAGTTGAAATTTTCATAGATGATGTGTTTCTGTTGCCACTATAACAAAAAATATGAAAAAAAAAACAGAATAAAATAAATATTTAAAGGGGCTCCCATACAACAGACATGATTTTTTTCCCGTTTTTGTAGCTAATGGTACGGAACCATTAGTGCGCGAATCCGACTCGTGCTTGGCCGGTTACCATTGCTACTTTGCAAGAAGACTTTACAACTTACTTTACTTTTATAACCAAACAAATAAATATATAGTTATCCAGTGGGTGCCGTCTCATATTGGACTTTCGGCTAGTGAGGAGGCTGACAGATTAGCCAAAGAAGCAATTTCTTTAGGCATGCGAACACGAGATTTATTAAGTTATTAAATTAATTAATTATTTAATTATTATTATTATATTTTTTTTTATTTTTACATATCTCGGGACCATGAGGTCCCGGTCCTTTGGAAGGCGTACTAGGGGCCGAAGCCAACTCGCAGAGGCCCCTTAGGAGCCCTGTATGCACTATGCAAGTCTACCCAAGGACAACCCTCGGTTGGTGTAGAACTATTGCAGGATATGGAAAATTAAAAAGTTCGATTATGGGTTTGGGTGGCTAAAGTGGGTTGGTTACCAAGAACTATGGAAGAACTATGGCCCCTGCCTGATCAATGTTTTATATATACACGGATAAAAATGACAGGGGGTGACTTGCACACTCAATAATGGGCCCCCGTAAAACTGTCGCTAGCACATAGTGACGTAGCGACAAGGGGGCAACATGTCCTGAGGTGCTTGGGGAGTGGAGAGGTATTCCACGGCTTTCAGAACAATTCCAGAGCCCGGAAGATGGTCAAGATCCCTACGAGCACTTACTGGAATACTTCCTTCCCCCGAGCCCGTTTGCTCTTGCGAATCTCCGCTCAAACTGGCCAATAAAGGCAAGAAAGAGTTGGAACTCTGTTCCTCGTCAGCGTTCACTCCAGTCGGCCAATTAAGGCAAGCCAGAGGTGAGGAACAAGGCTACTCCCGGGAGATAGGGTCCGTGGGGTCGCTACTGCCCAACAGCTTGCCACATGCTTCCCTGCGGATTTCTGTATCTCTCTTGGTCTGGCTCCTCACCCTAGACTAGTTTCGGCAAGGTAAACTCTTCCGGCACAGGCCTAGAGTTTGGAGCGCGCAAGCCCCACCACGACGTTGACGTAGAGATACGGTATTATTATGTTATTATTATTAACCTTTATTAAGTTATTCGGAAATGTTAAGTAAATTTAGAAAAATAATCAACTTATATTGGAAAGAACATTTTAATGAAAGATCTAAAACGAAAGGAATCTGGTACAAAAGTATACAGATCGAGCCTCCTCATATACCTTGGTTCTCCGGGTCGAATCTTGTTGCTCCGCATCATTTGAGGTCAGGACATATTCCACTAAACAACTTTGCTTTTCTCATGCGGAGGATGCACAACATGTGTTGGTGGAAGGTGTCCAATATACTAATAAAAGGAACGCATTTCTCAATTCTTTGAAATTGAATCGAAATTGAAATCGAAAATGGATGTTGGAATGGTATTTTAGCCAAGTGTACCTACTTCTAAAGCAGCAAAAATATCATATACCTACTTTTTTATTAGGTAGTAAGTTAGTATTTAGTTAGTATGTTGTTATTTGTAAAAGCACGATGGAATTGACATCGTCGCATAAGCGTACAAAAATCCCTTAAATAAAAAAAAATTAATAAAAAAAGCTTACTTTATAAAAAGTCCATAAAAAATAGCACCTCTATCACCTATAAAAATGACAGACAAGAAATAGGCTCATTACACAACCGACATTAGAAGCAGACTACAATAATTCAATGACACTCATAGCATCTCAATGAAGGGGGAAAATGAAAAAGTCTATTGGAGAATAAATCATAAGTAAATGAGATATTGTGTTTCTGCGACGCGCCGGCGGTATCCAACTGAAATGGAAATCACAAATGATGACAAAGCGTAACGGAACGTATATTAATGTAACCCATAACGCAGCCTATGTGTGATACATAAACGGCGATGTCATTGTTTTAAATCAATGTAGGTAATTTACAAAGATTTTTTCCAAGTTTTCAATTTTCATGTTTGAAAGTTGCATGAGAAGTGAGCAAAGTAGTCCCTATATCATATTACCTGTGATATGGCCATTGAAATTTGAAAATCAGGGATTTCTAAATTATGCCAATATTTACTCAAATGATTTCTCTTGACGAATAAAATGGAAAACAATTGAGTCATGCACTATACTTATGCAACTGTTAATAAAATTTTTAATTTGAGTTTTCCCGTAAGTCGAACACAAAATAGTTCATTTAGCTATAACCAGCCTCATTTTCATTAGTTTTAGGGTAGATTGTCACCGAAACCTTCTTGATTAATTACTCATTTACTAAAACAAGACATTCTTTCGAACTTCTGCTAATATAATGCGGCCATAAACATATATCATAAGTTAGCGTCAGCAAGACTGCCTGAATAATGAAACTAGATCGTATATCACGAATCACGGTCGTACCTATTCCTAGAAATGTTCTAGCTACGAGAAAAACATCAAAATATGAAATTTCCCCCGCTATTTATAACATGGGAGGGATCATTATTTGTGCCGTAGTGACTCCATTTATAGTGTATCCAGTGGTTTCATGAGTGCTCTAGATTTTCAATATTCGCCTGTTGGTCGCATCATAAATCTTAGCGCGCAGACGTTCGCTGCGACAGCGTGCATTCCGTGCCGCCCCGCCTTAATATTTAATGAAAATTGTTGGTTTAGCTTAATTTAATTCTCTCTATGTATATCGTATCATGAATAATATTTTATTTAATACAGCTTGGTATTGTTATTAATTGCTTTTATGAAGTGAAATATTTCAATGGTGAATCATGATGACGAAAGCTGGAGGCTTTATCAATACATATAAAACCAAAGTGACTTAGACAAAAAGTGCGATAGAAACACGCGACGTAGATGAAAATGCAGTAATAATTGAGCAAGCAACGTCAATGTTTAATCCGACGGGAGCGCAACGGGCCGTTTATCAATAGGCCCAAAAAACAACATATTTCAATATCCGCTGATTAATATCCGCTGCCAGTTCGCCGGCCGAGGCAAACATGAAATTTATGTACTGCGACCGAGCGGTTTATTTCGTTTTGCTTTTTAAATTACGAATGTTTGGTGCGACAATTGGCCGCGTGTCGCCGTCGCTCCCATCTGTTGCCGGCCGACAATTAACATTTGCATTAGAATTTCATTCATACCTAAATCTGTATTATGCTATAATTTTCACACAAATATCCCGTCCTTTTATAAATGTGAGCCTTTTTCGCACATTCAGTGCGGTTGTAATATTAATAGTTATGTTTCAGTAATGAGTTTCGCAACTCCGTACGTGCTCAACAAAATGCGAAATTAATTTCTAAAGGCGTAAGTCTCGCCACCATATTAACATAAAGATGTAATTGATGGGTAAACTAATTTAATGTTACACAGCAATTATGCTAAGACGCTCATGGTTTACAACGCCATAAAATGTACTTCCGGTCCCCGAAACTGCAACGGAAGTAATAAGCAGTGCAATACTCCGAGTCATAAATTAGAATAAGCAGTTTTAAGTGAGGAGGGAGCGCGCAGCCTCCGCCTCACGCGCAAATCATACACTTAATATTTGTACCCGTTCGATGTATCCTAGAACAGACGCCAGCACATCAAGCTACCCTAAACTGTCAGATTTTTTCAATCAACTCTGAACCTTATCCTTTAGCGATAAAGTTGAAAATCTATTAAAGAAACCTGACAGATTGTAGCAGCTTGATGTGCTGGCGTCTGTACATTCAGGTGATAACTTAGCGCGTATATTTGAAAACATAAACAATCCCACAACAGCGATGGCGAGAGTCGTAAAAATGGAACTCGAGAGAAACTTAACAGGAAACTTTTATTAAAATAACAACATTAAGCCGTTAATTTGTTTGTAAAACTGCGCAGACGGTAAAAATTACTTATTCAGAGTGTTGAGACCGCGAAGGCGAGGCGCGTCGGCTTCTTGGCAAATGTCGCGCTGCTTTTCTATAATTCAAACCGGCGGAGGCTTGCGGCGGCGGCGTGCGCCATGCGCTCCGCGCCGTTCGCTCACAAGCTCACACCTCACTACTGACAGCTTAGCTCGCATTGGGCCAGATCAATTCATGATATTCACATCGTTAAAGTTACAATTTATGGCCCGGCGACACGTACAAGTTGCCCCTGCTCTCACTCTTTATACAAAAAACTTTTACATTGACAATTCCTGAAAACTTAAAAGTAAATGTAGTGGCACCCCAAAACGATACATAAACCACCTACAATATTAAAGTGAAGACGTGAACTCTGTATTAAAACAAAATAATAAGATACTCCGAGGCGAGGATTAAACTTATAGAAATACAATAACTTAATTGAGATTCTCCGGGCACTAATAGGTTTTCCTATGTTATAGAAAATCCACTTTCTCGCAAAGTGAAGAAGAACGGTCGTGTTCCGGCGTCGATGGGCTAACAAATGAAATTAATGCATTTCTCCAGAGAAATAAAATGTCATTAGTTTCGCCCGATGAGCTCGCTTCCACCGAGAACCTTCTTATGAACACGAACTTTATTGTCTCCGATAGTTTTCACTACATCTCCTTGTAATAATATTCTTACAAGTACTGTAATTTTGTTGTCGATTGAACATTTAATTTAAATTGAAGTTCTTTGAATACTTAGCTTCAAATAATGACGGTTTCTATCGATAATATTAGTATAGGCTTTGCTTGAGAATATTAAGAGTCTGATTACGTATTTTAATTACTGAGAGCAGTCTTTGGGATACAGCGATGTTATCTTAATGAAAGCAATACATGAAAAGGATCCCGTCGACGTGAAATTGACCAATTCAATCGATATTATATCCACAATAACAGGACAAATGATATCAAAATCGTAACATTCTGGCATTTTTCCATTACAAAATCGCTGTAGCTATATAAAGTAATGAGGGTCACATTATTGGTCAATATCCGGCTTTCGGAACACATTGGGTATAATACAAAAGATAATATCGTATTTTAAGTGCCATGTAAATTACGGATTTGAGCCAAAGCACAAGTACATAGTGTTATTGTGAGGCCCAGTAACGTCTTATTTTATCTAAATCCTATTTTGTGTCCCACGCATAAATCGAGCGCTAAGGCGTCTACACTGGGTGAGCATTTTCTTATTTTCTCGCAAACGTGCCAAGAACAGTAAGTAAGGATGTTCTCGTCCTTGTTATTTTATATAAAAATGTTTATAATATATTTGAAACAGAAGTGAAATCAAAAATGTTATTGGTCTTGGCTTTTCCAGTTCTTGCTAGTTCAAGTTTCCATTTTGATGTTTGGTAACGTGAGGGTAACGAAATTTTGCAGAATTCAAGTCAAATTCAATATAGATTGAGCGTTCGAGTAAGCGGGGCATCGGGCAGCGCGAAGTTTCCTTGCTTCCTTGAAAATATGAAATTCTATAAACTGGAACTTGGTATTCTACGAAGTTCAGACCTAAGTAGGTAATACGGAAGGAAGGCTATTGGTAAATATATTCCGTTGCCTGGTTGGCCCAGGTCACGTGTGTCTAGACATTAAATGTCTTCGCCGAATTAACTGAGTAGACAGAATAAAAGATAAAAGATGAGCACTCTTCCCTCTTCCTAGGAACAAGGTAGTGCTTTTTGAAAAACGTGTTTCGCTTGTAGAACACGGGGGTAGATTGTGAAATTGGACCACTGCCATTTCAGTAAAAGTGGAAATAAATCGACTGGGACGCATTTGCCAGCGAATGACCCAGATCAAAAAAGTAACTAGTAGTCTGAGTGAAACTTATTTTAAAACCTAGAATTTTCAAAAATATCCTACATATTTATCTAACCCATATCACGATAACAAAAAGAATAAAATTAAACTGTGCTTTTCCAAGTATAAAGTTATAAAGGCCATATTCCAACGTTTTGCACGTAAATACCGAGTAGCCACATCGCCGGGCCGGCGGGCGCCTAGGAACTTCCGTAATTGTTCAATTACCTATTACAACTTGCGTGGGAAGACTGACAGCTGACCCACAGGCACGTTGCTTACGTGTGGTGTAAACAGTTTTCAAGAAAAAATAAATTAATTTAGTATTCAGCATTCTGTTAGGTTTGAAAATAAATAATTCTCGATCGATTCTTCAAAGCTAATAACATAATCTTCGCCTGTTACCTGCGTTTAACATGGGAGGCGATCGTGACCTCTACTTATAAAAATAAAAATAAATATTTGCTATTTTATTAAAAATAGCAATTATTTAATTTAATATTATTAAAAATAAATAAATAATTGCTAAAACAATATTGAGTCCCCACCAGTGACCAGACCAGATATGAACGCAGAATATTTCCCTAAAAACATGAGGAACATATTAATATATTACATACTACAGACAACAATACAGATTACAGTCTTTATTGTTTTTCTAGGCTCTACCAATGTTTAAGGCGGGCTTTACGATTGGAGGCAATTCTTCTAATCCATTAGGTTGTCTGACGTTCAACTTTTATGCGGGTCCTACCACCGAATGTCTCGCGGAAAACGAGTAACATCGCTCAAATTATTTTCAGTAGGGTTTTTACGATAGTCGTATCTTTTTACACGCACATCATGTGTAGATATGCGCACATAATGTTTAGGTATGCTACGACGTACCAGCTAAGTGTTCATAAATCGAATTCGTGAGTCGAATTGCATTCTCATTGGCGAATGGTTCAAGTGTTTGAACGCATCTAAAAATCTCAATTATGTCCAAATATACTTATAGAGTGACTTTTCATTTAGTGTGGTATCGGTTCTAGTAGAAAGTGATGTTAGTGAAGCGATCGAGAACATTGGGTAAGTTCGACAAATGATAGCGTAATGTCGGCGGGTCGTGTCGGAGACTAGCGCCGCCGTGTCTGGCCTTCGAGACCATTGACTTCTTCTTCTTCTTGCAAATGAAGTTGGCTTTATTCATTTTTTTTAACAAGCAAGGAGTATTTCATTATATTTTAATTATAGTTAGTTGATGTTCCAGAAGTAGTTTTGGAGGATTCATAGATACAGTCACCAAAGAAGATAAGTAACCAGGGTCGTCGGACATAGTTGAAGTTTAGTAAGAAACCCATGGATGTTTTCGAATAAAATGTTATTTAATTAATAGAAAACAAACAGTTCCTTTATCAACTTAAATTTAATTCCAAAACATCTATCGGTTTCTTCTAAACTTCAATTATATCTGACGACCCTGGTTACTTATCTCTTTTGGTGACCGTACATAGCCAGAGTGGTACAATACACCAATACATATGGTATATATGGTACATTAAGATCTTAATATTATACAGTTTCCATAAACTACCTTTGCCGGTGTACAAATATTAAAATTAACTTACAAAGTCAAAGTGATCAAGTTCTAGGCCGAAACAATATAATATTATAGTTGTTACTTTTTCATCGAAACGTTAAGAAGAAGATAATATATCCCCATTCATATAATTATATATTAGTTAAGATGAAAATAGGCAATTTTTATACAATGTCAAGTTTTATAAGAACATTTTTTTTATATTAATTATTTATGAATGATACATACAACGTGTAACATTAAATGAGCAAAACCTGAAAATAGTTTGATCAGAATAACGAGCAGAATTAATTGAACCACTTTTTAATATAGGCCACATTTTTCAAAAAAAATTCATTAAAAACGTTGCCGTGTCTATTTATTAATGGGTCAAGCAAGCCAATGTCAGCGCGGCGCAGCGGCCCGGTGACGACTCCTCCCTCGATAAAGCGTCATCGCAGACGCAAGAAACGATCAAAATTGCCAGTAACACTAAAACAGCACATAAAACATTTATAATTTTTTAATGACTTATTTTCTCTCTGAAATAGGTCAATTGAATTAAAAATCAGTTGGGGTGTCTGAGGTTTTGCGCATTTAACGTTACACATTGTATACACACACAAAGTATTGATAAAATGTAATGTCAACATTTATCATTTAAAAATTCATTAACTGAAGAAACAGTGGTCTAAAAGTCAGGCAAATATTGTTCCTCAATTCATTAGTGGGCAACACTCTTATGCGTGGGGGTAAATTGTTAAAGATTTTGATCATCATGCAATTGGAATGGTGGTGGAAGTAATTTATTTGGCGTTTTGATTTTCACTCTTTTAGAAATGTGTTCATACAATAACACACATAATCAGCCTACAATGTCCCAACTACTGGGACACATGCCTCCTCTTTCTGTAAGAGGCAGCAATACACGAATGTGGTGAGTTAATGCAGAAACATGTTTTTTTATGCACACAGCACAACGCATAAGTTTTTGAAGGTACAGTCAGGGAAATAAATTGTTAAAAAAAGGTAAAAACCCTACGTCAATTTGCCGTGTTATACTCGTAGCCATTTCATACACCTGTCTAAGAATGACAGTTGTGATTTGAATATACGAATAATTTAATTTGGTAGTCACTTTGCTTAACAATTAATACATCTTTGACTCTACCTTGCACGAGGTGTCGAGACGTGCTATACAGCTATGATGTACACGTTTCATGACATATGAAACTTTTGCGTGTTAGGTGTACCTTCCAAGGTTCAATTGAGATTTCTCTCATACATAATACTTAAAGTATCTTGATTTTCATCATTTTTAGTTTGTAAGTATGTTATGTAAGGAAATACATATTTTTTATACTTAATATCACCCAATTTCTCGCCAACATTGTAAACTAAATTCTTCTTCGTCTTTATCTTAATGTTTACGTAACTTCTCTCCGCTTAACCATAAAAACATTGTATTCCTAATTTTATCCGAAATTCTAGAGCAGCGCAGAATGTAACAAACATAGTTAAAATTTCTTTGAAAGGTTTGCGAGCTGCAGTTTTTATAAAATGGGTCAGTTTTGCCAATAAAACTGCATTGTGTGGTATGATACAGTATGCTATTCCAATGTTTTTGGCAGCTATCCGTAATTACACAGTGAGGGGATGGTGACGCGTGGTATCCGTGACGTGCGATGACGTCACACGTCACGGATAGTTCATCGATTTCCATGGGTCTGATAACAATTGAGTGGTGCGTCATCCAATCTCCTGCGTGCCGTCGTCTCGCCATATCGTGCGCTAGTAATCGTCTAACTTAATACAGTGAATACAATATATCTTTATGAGAATTCAGTTCTGGTCGTTTACGTTGATGGCTTGGTTATATTTCCTTTGTTAATATACATTTTACATTTTGACACTTCAATTGGTTATGTTGGAAAATCCACTTTAGGACGGTACACCTAATTTGTTTTGAAAACATTCGTTGCGCGAGGTTTTATTACACAACAAACATTCATTCGCGAAACTATTATTCGCTCGCGAGCTCAACTATTATGGACGATACTCACCGTGAGCATTCGTTTCATTAATTTAAGGTTTCTGTTAACTAGGTTTAAAAAAACTAGTTTCATTGTCAGAAAAGGAATTTGCGACACCAAGACGGTCTAGTGTTACCGGTTTCAAAAGTAACCATTCTCCATTCATTATTTAATGTGTTAGATTTAGATGTACCTTTAATAAAATTCCGAAGTCTTTCTTCTTCTTCTTTCATCCCTTAATCCCAGTTCTATCTGGAGTCGGGTCTTCTTGTACAGCGGCACCAGGACAATCTGTCCTGGGTTGTCATAGGAGTTACGTTCTGCGCTTTCATCTCTGAAAAACCATGTACCAGAAGTAGATGCCATTAAAAGGAATACCAAACAACAATGTATTTAAAACTTCACGTATTTGAACAAGAAGTGCACAGTGCAAGAGTTTTTTGAAGAAAAATACAAAAAATAGTAATATGATAAATAGCTCATCATTACTTGAAAGCATGCCTACATATGTATAAAAATAATACCTACAAAGAAAGTAATACTTACAAAGGTCAATAATAAAGTATCATATTTAAATTAATGTTTATATAATTTAAAAGGTTAAGTCTTAAAATAATAATCATATGTAAATGTATTTTAAAAAGGGAGGGGAAATAATCATAGGGCATCAAAAAATTCGTCTGCATCGTTGTTAAAAGGAAAAGTGCCCAGTACTTACAATAAATAATATAATTTGATAGCTACTGCAACAATAATCAATAATTATTCTATTCATTTTAATTATGTTTTTAAAAAATGTCACATACATAACGTATTGTATTGTAATGTAATTTAATTAATTTTGTTTTTTTTCAGGTCCCCCATAGAGTGTATGTTTAATGGGCACGCCACAACTGCGGCGACAAGTCCTCTCTCTGAGGAGTGGCTAGAGAGGCGCCAAAGCGTCCTCACCTTCCGCCTGACGCAGGTCCTCACCGGATACGGCTGCTTCGGGAGGTTCCTGTTCCGTATAAGGCGGGAGGAAACGCCCTGGTGTCACCATTGTGTGGATCGCCTGGAGGATACGGTGGAGCATACGGTGGAAGTCTGCCCGGCTTGGGCGGACCACCGCCGCGTCTTCACGGTGGCGGTCGGCGGCGGCGATCTCTCGCGTCCGGCCCTGGTCCAGGCCATGGTACGGAGCGTCACAGTCTCTTTGTAAATAACCAACTTTTTGTACGGACAATCAGATAACATAACAAGCTTATAACTTCGTGATGTTTCATGATACAGTTTTGAAATTTTGTACATAGATTGTTTTCATAAAAATACTAGATACGTGTTTCGGATTTGCCATATACTAAAAATAATGTTGTATAGGTATTAGGAAGCCAGTGGAGGCATTCATCATTTAGATTGAAGAGCGACTTCAGAAGTTTTGTTCCGTAATGATGTGTCTGTTTCATGTCGGTAATTTTAGTACGGTTCATTACTTAGCCGTTATTTATTCATAGCTAGTTATTAGCAGAAACGGCTTGACGCCAGCGCTGGCGGCGCGAGGGACTGATTTTAAACTCATAACATGTTTAACGACTTGCTACTGTGACGTTGTCCATGTTACGAAGGTGGATGCAGCTCCACGCTGAATTTTAATCGTTTATCTGTGTCTGTAACCTACTAACACTAGAATTTAAGTAAAATTGTTCCTAACCCTATGAACTCCTATCTGAAATAAATGTTTCTATTCTATTCTAAAAACACATTAACAAAAATCCAAGTAAACAGATAACTAAGGATTCGGGTAAACACGATAAAATCCAAAATTTAATAGGCGTTCGAGCCGTAACTATAAATTTTCAGTTGGCGAAAACTGCATATTGCGTAAGTGCACATAAAAATATTTGAGAGCACGTAGACGCGTGGCGGCGGTGGTGCGAGCGGGAGGAGTCGTGGACCACATCCGGACCTAGGAGGCTAGGAGGTTGGGCTCCACTATAAACTCGCTCGTGCTGCGCTTGGCTGACGTCACGTGCCATATTTTACACACTTAAAGCTGTTTGTCGTGTCATACCATTATACGCCATGTAAGGCCCGGACTTATTGCCAGCAAAGAGGAATAACTCAGTTTAAATTGTTTTCAGAGTAACAACTAAGAACTGCTTTATTGCATTAAGTTGGAATGCTTTTCATCTTAACCCTATAATAAAATTACACTAGAATTAAGAATTATGAGTCTATTTGAGACATTTTCGACTGTGCTTTTATCTTAATGGCAGCTATTTATGCTGTTCAATATTTCAACGATGAGAAATGACAGAAGCAATGAAATTTTATTTTCTCTAGAGATGCTCTGACCTTCACAGCGACATTGTTAATTGCGAAAGTCGTTGCAAGGTGAAAGCTTTCCTAGAAGGAAACAAACTATTCAGGCTTTTTTAATACTTGGAGAAATCAGAATATAGACTCGCCTTGGAGCTAATATATGTATAATACCTATCTACCTTTTGAGAGTTAACACTTAAATACAGGCCGGCCGTCGAGAGAATGCGTTACCTGTCAGTGTGACAGTTCTAGTAGCTAATAAAGATCAAATTCGCAAAACACGTATTCGTTTGTATGAAACTGACAGGTGTCAGGAAAGGATTCTCTCGGCGGCCGGACTGTGGTAGGTTTCTGCTGTTATCAATCACCTTTGAATGAAATAATAATCGGGGACTGTAGGTAGATATACTATAGGTATGAATACCTACGTAGCACGTATAGGTTTATCTTTTACCATTTTATCTCTGTTATAATATTATACTAGCCCCGCGGTTTCACCCGCATAAGTCTCGATCCCGTAAGAATACCAGGATATAAAGTATTCTATGTGTTAATCCTGGTTATAAACTATCTGTGTGCAAAATTTCATCAAAATTGGTCCAGCCCTTTGAGCGTGAAGAAGTAACAAACATACACACTCTCACATATACACACAAACGTTCGCCTTAGTGTGATGATTTATTTATTTAATCTTTTCGCACACAAAAAGGTACAAAGGCGGACTTAATGCCTTAGGCATTCTCTACCAGTCAACCAAGGGTGGTGAAGATATTAGATGGCAGGTGCTTTGGTTGAGCCGAACAATGATAAAAAAAAACTACTAAAATTATTGAATTATAAATAAAAAACGTACACAAATACGAGTACATAAATAGGATAGAAAGCTATAATATGCATTCATACTATTTACTATATAGACATATGTCGCAGGTTTATGTCAAAATTAGGCTTTTGCTCAAAAACGTAGACTGGATTAGTTTTGTTATAAAAACAATATCGGTTGCTATTTCTTTAAATAAATAAATCAATTAAGAGACAGTAAACAATGATTTATTTGTGTATGATGACATAAAGTAATAATTTTGTCTTCTTCCGGTTTTTGATAAGAAACCTGACTTTGTTATAAATCTGCGACATATACATGTATACAAATTCAAGGAGAGGTGTTGAGATAAAAAAAAAAAAAAAATGACTCTACACAATTCGTTTTGCCGACTGGTGGCCGTCGTTTTGATTCATAAAGCGTTGAAATATGCTTGGAATAAGGCTCTGCTTATATCAAGCTGTCAAACTGTCTCAACTACGAGTAATGCACTTTCATGATCTCTACTTAAAAATGCTACCGAAGTCCATTTACAATGATCCAAAAATACGTCGCTGCATGAATCAGGAATGAATGACAATGAAGATAATCTTTGTACCAATAATAATAATAATAATAATAAATCATTTTATTTCAGGCATTGTACATACATACATTTCACCCATAGTGACTACATTTGTCATAAATAAATAAATAGATAGGTATTGCAAATTGATTAAATTAAATTAAATTAAATCAAATCAAATTAAATTAAATTAAATTATGAAATTAAATTAAATTAAATTAAATTGATAAGGTTTTACGGATAATTAATACAAAATTATTATTAATTATATTAGTTCGTCATTAATGTCACTTGATTACATCATAGTCAATGTTGAGATTGAACAATTCGGTTCTAGTCACGAAAATTGTGCGGAATACAGTTATTACAATATTATTTCTGCAGTTCAACAATCTTGTTCGAAATGAAGCTCTCGTCCTTCTCAGAACGGAAGAGAAGTCGCCCACTCGGTTTTCAAAGAACATGCCAGACGCGCTACACCGCCAAGGCAGGTTGAACATGCCCCGAAACGCGTTGTTGTACTGCACACGAAGAGAGTTGTAAGCTCTCCTCGTGTACTGGTACCACAGTTGGCTGGTGTAGAACGCCCGGCAGTAGGCCTCAAAGAGTGTTGCTTTCACTTGCTTGGAACAATCTGCAAATCGTCTTGCATGCATGTTGCTTCTACAAGCAATGCCCCTTCTTTGCCGCTCCAGATCATTGTCATCCGTTAACTTTTCATTCAGTATATGTCCAAGATACTTAAAGGTGCTAACAATTTTTAATGCAGAATTATTTAATGTGATGGGTAATACAGTGTCAGGACCCTTTCCATATTTAAAAATCATAACTTCAGTTTTCTGAACATTGTACATCAGCTGATGAGCAGCTGCATATCTCTCACAAATCTCACAAATCTCAAATCTATTACAGGTTCCAGGTCCAATAATATTACAGGTACATTTACCAGATCTCTGCTAACATTTTTATCTTCGTCGTGTCATTATTCTAGTTAACTGAACTAGCAAGTCGAGTCCTCTCTTTGAACTCTATTTGCGTAAATATGATCATGTTTCTGCGCATCGGTCGCTTCTAAAGTGATTGCCAATGCGCCAGCGCAGAGAACTAAGGGCGCTGACCACTTTCTTTTCATTTCTTGATTCTCCGAAATCAGGATGGCAACCAACCGATTATCCTTAAAGTTAAGGTTCGCGAGCACATTCGCAAGAAGTTGGCATCACAATATCATCACAACGCTAATATTTTCTCATTGTTTGTCTTATTTTTTTTTTGTATATTCATGTATTTATGTATATTTATTTGTGATTATATTTATATGTAATTAGTTACATATTATATTTATAGTTTTAATAAGTTTATGGGTATCTTTATATTTAAAATATTTAATCCTCAATTTTCATGATTGCACCTACTGCTGTTTGGCTCTGCATCACCCAAAGGTTGAGTGGTAGAAAATGCCTACGGCATTAAGTCCACCTCTGAACATTTATATGCTTGAAGTATTAAATAAATACAGAAACTCTAGATGACTGATTGATTTACTGCACATAATGAAGTCGAACGGATTCAATCCATTGATCATCAAATACTCCCCGTACATCGTAAAACTTGATAGTCACTTGTTTCTCCTCTACACATACCATCACGCCCGTACCTCCCGATGGGTTTGGCAGACCTGTAACTATAGTACACCCACATTCGTTCACACACAACGGTATCTAACCGCAATACAGTGACACTACAATGGGTAAAAGGACACAGCGGATTGCTAGGTAACGATGTAGCTGACGAGCTGGCCAGAAGAGCATCTAGCGCATCAGTCTGTGGACCCGAACCTGTCGTACCTGTTATCCCTTTCAAACAACTACGCAGGTGGCTGCAGGAGCACACCCACACACAAGCAGAGAGCTGGTGGACCATGGCACCGGGCTGCCGGCAGTCCAAGGAAGCCATGCCATCATTAGATGGCAAACTTAACAACATATATTGTCGAAAACTTGGATAAAGGTCAGAAAACTCTAGGAATATTCCTAGATCTAGCGAAGGCTTTCGATACCGTCTCTATTCCCATCCTCCTACGCAAACTTGAAAACTTAGGGATCCGTGGAATCCCACTGCAACTCTTTCAGGATTACTTATCCAATCGAAAACAAGTCGTAAAAATTAATGATAGCCTAAGCCATGAGGAATATGTCTCATTCGGTGTACCCCAAGGCAGTGTGATGGGTCCTACTCTGTTCCTAATTTACATTAATGACCTCTGCAACTTGCACTTACCGAAAGGACAAATAATAACATTTGCTGATGACACGGTCCTACTTTTTAACTCGAACACATGGAAAGACGTAAGTAATGCAGCGAATGAAGGTTTTGCTTTAGTAACTTCATGGCTGGACAATCACCTATTAACGCTCAATATAGACAAAACCAAATTCATCACTTTCACAATAAAGGCTAAAACTCAACCTACCCCAAATTCCATTAAAATTCAAAATCACACCTGTGATGATATAAATACATGCCATTGCAGTTCAATCATCAGAGTAAGCAACATCAAGTACCTTGGTGTATTAGTGGACCAAAACTTGAACTGGAAAGAGCATATTGTTAATCTGAGTAATCGTGCCCGAAAATTAATTTACATCTTCAAGACCCTTAGGAACGCCTGTGATTTTAAGACACTACTGAATGTGTATTTTGCTTTATGTCAATCTACGCTAACATATGGGTTGAATATCTGGGGTGGTACCTCCAAAAACAGTATGTTACTCGTGGAAAGAGCTCAACGCATGATCCTTAAAGTACTGTCGCGTAAAAAATATACCTACCCGACCAATCAACTATACTCAGAACTAGAAGTCCTTACAGTACGGAAACTATTCATTAAACTTCAGATACTGTCACAACATAAAGTCAAACCACACTTTACATCAAGGCGACGAATATATATAGTATATAAAGTACCCAGATATAGGACAACTTTTGCACAAAGATTTCACAACTACCTCGGTCCTAGTATATATAACAAAGTAAGCAGAAAGTTAATGCTAACAAATCTAAATAATCAAACATGCAAACTAACTGTACATAAGTTTCTAATATCGTTAGACTATGATAGTACCGGAAAACTTCTGAAAGTAAGCACATAAACATTTAAAACTCATAAACACACCCCCACACACAAAATCCCACCTGCACATACACGTACAAATACATAATTATATGATAAACACAAATATAGATATAATAACAGTATATAAACTACAACCACCTCTATTCATCTTTTTACTGATATTATTTATTATTATTTTTGTATCTTTTTCAATTTACTTTTTGTTTTTGTATTTTGTACCCTCTTTAGTTGTCAACGTCAAAGCATTAACCTCAAATAAACCATTAATAACAGGCTTTGAACTAATTTTGTATATCAGATCTGTTCACCTCTCGAGTGAGGACTTGTGAGTATTGTGCTGCTCTAAGGACAAGGAACACTAACCGCTCGTGATACAGTTTCTACTAGTACGAGGGGTTAGGGCGAATTAGTCTAATGACAGCCGAGACCTTCAATCCATCTTAGAACATGTTGACTTTGTTATAAAGTATATATTTTTTTTAAATTGTACACCCTAAATATAATTTTCGTATGGTTGTCAATTTGTTGATGCAATAAAGATTATTATTATTATTATTATTATTATTATTAAACTATCCAGAGAATTACTACGCCGGGACAGGAATGGCCTGCGCCTGATGACGGAGACCATCACGGGACACTGCTCGCTATATTCATTTAATTCAGGTCAGTAACATCCATAATGGACAGTCCCCTATGCAAGGCTCGCATCGAGGCTGAGGAAACCGGTGCGCATGTCTCCTTGAGTGCACAGGCGTCACTCAGATTAGGCCAGAAATTCTTGGGACACCCAGATCTTACACTGATATTTTCAATAGGCCAGGAGACGTGATCAGCTTCTGGAGGGAGGTGGGTTCGTTGGAATAACCACCGACGGACGCCATAGCCCGCGCAAAATGGTCCATTTAAAGGACACCAATCCCTATAACATAGAAAAACCCAAATTCTGCCAGTTATGTTAAAGCCTCATATAATAAATAGGTAGCGAGCATATTGCCACCAACCGGGCACAAATCCAGACTCCGGGCTGTTACTGAGAAATTCCAGACGGAAAACCCATTAACGCTGCCCGACCCGGCAGTCCAACCCAAAACCTCACGCTCAGCCATAGCACGCTCATCACACGCAATAGAAGTGAAACCTTCAAAAATGTTCTTAGGTTTCTGCTTGAAGACGCCCAGAGCAGTACCGACAATCTACGAAGACTTACGAATATTCCCGAACGTATGAAGATGGGATAGGGTACGGACAGCGCACAAAGAGGAGATCACAAATATAAGAAACACTATATAATGCCTTCTATGTCATTCTCTCGCACGTTAAATCCTATAGATGTACATATGTGTTTATCTCTTTTTACTGTCGCTTTTTTGTTTCATTGAGTTTCAAATCAAAACGATGCTAAAGAAGTTTTCACTTCAAAAAACCTGGTAACAAATTAGTCCACCCGATATTCGTAATATAATCGCGAGATACTCGTATTAAATGAAAGCGTTAATTAGCTTTTTGTTCATAATCACCATTTTCTGTGGTACGTGTATTGTATTACAGTTTTAAGACATCGTTACGTAGCGTCACTGTTATGCTTGTATAACGTAAATGAGTACATAGCCTACGCTGAGACGAAGTTAGTGACGATTATCTGCCTCGGGTAGACGAGACTTCGCCTTACGTAGTGTATGTTTTTGTTACAATGTACTTATTAGGTTTTACTGGGAACCAACTAGGATTTGTTTGAGAACGGTTCAGCTAGAAAATATGTAAGTAAGTGATTTTCTCTGAAAAATATAATAATTTTAGCACAGAAATAGAGTAACTAACCTAACTTATATAGAAGCTGTTCGTACCCTACTTTTTAGAATTGGCTTAAGAAACTTATTATAAATAGTTAGGCTAAACATTTTCCATTTAAGTTTTAAGTTTTAAACAAAATGTAAATTGTGTAAATCAATGATTTTATTAACTTAAGTAGCATATTTACACAATTTTACATTCCTTTTTCTCCGTTTGTGGAATGACAGCTAATTAAAACGATACTAGGTATCAACATTACTATTCTAACTGTGTGTAGCTTGATTGAAATTTAATAATTCAACAAGAAATGATACAACTGGATAAATGTTTAGACAGTAGAATGGGCAGATACATTTTATTATATCCTCATTCAAGTGTGTTAGTTATATTAATGTCGGAATACGAAAAGAATTATCTAGTAATTTTTTAAACCAAAACCTCCTGAAAAAAGATGGCGAATACTCATGTAATTTCACTATAAAGTTTGTAAGTAAACCCCAATGCCATCAGATTTGAAAACGGATCAAATCCTTCAATACACAAATAATCTGATTACCAGCACATATTAATCGTACGCGTCCATTTAACGCGCTTACTGCAAACTCATTAATTTCTTCTGTGATTTTTAAAATGCTTTTTATTTCTCCCATCACGTTCCCTGCTAATTAAATATGTGAAGCGCGATTGTCAGCTGTTTATGAGCACTATACTTCGTTGTTTAATGCGTTTGATTTACATTTTATTAATGTCTACTGCATACAATATGGCGCTGATAATAAAATGAAATAAGATGCTATTAAAAATCTTACAATAAATGCCATCGTATTCTCTTAACTGTATTTGGTTATTTGTTTTCTTTTATACCGCCCATCATCATCTGCCAAGCCGTTTCCCAACTATGTATGTTGGAGTCAACATCCAGTCTCACCGGATGCAGCTAATAAATACTTGTATTTTACATGGGAAGACTGCCTATGAGACCTCCAAAAGCCAGTTACTGGGTAACACAGTACCCCTTTGTAAGACTGGTTATCAGAATTTTGGGCTTCTGACGGGCCGTAACATCTGTCAAAGGTCCACGAATGACAGCCAGGACCAATGGCGTAACGTGCTTTCCGAGGCATGAAGGGGTACAAATGGTCACCCATCCACAGACCAGTCTCGGTAAGCGTAGCTTATCTTGAATCGACCCCTGCGGCTGTTATCCGCCTCTCATCTTAAAACACACATCCAAGCAAATTTTTTTTAATCAGCAATAAGTTTATTCCCATTTTTAATAAGATTTTGGTTATGCTAAAATCGCAACAGACGTCGACTTTTGACATCGTATTTTTTATTTGTAGACTTTGAGAACGCCAGTAAAGCCAATACCAAAAGAAAACTGTATCCTACAACTTATTTCTTTCAAATCTTCCTTTAAAATATTTCAAAAGACCAAGCGACCCTTGAGATATTCGGAATATATACAAAACTTATATAAACGGGTGGAAGGAGCCTTAGTCGGGGTTGGATCCACTCGGCCCGATAACATCGGGTTTGTCTAGCACACTCTATATCCATTCAATAGTTTCTTACTTTCAGATCTGTCATTCTGAAGTATCTCACTTGCGATATCTTTCTTTCCTTGTTAGAAAGCTGTTCAAAGGTTGATAAAGTTTACACCTCATAAAACCGTAGTATTTTTTTTGTTTGATTTTGGTAGTTAGAAGTGCCAACGATGAAAAGATGACGCTGCGTTGACTCGTTTCGTAGTCTGCTTAGTCTGCGTAGGCATTTCGAAGACTCCGTGTAAGCCATGTAGGTATTTCGTAGACCCCTTAAAGGCTGCCTAGGCATTTCGTAGAGTCGTCGTAGGCTGCGTAGGCTTTTCGTAGACTCCACACAGTCGGCGTGGGCATTTCGTAAACCCCGCGTAGACTGCGGTGGAATTCCATAGACTTAGACTTCCCGAAGGCTGCGCAAGCATTTCGTAGACGGTACCCTATGTTAACAAGATGCATACAGGGGGATGCAATATGGCACTGGTAGTGACTCTCCAATTATATAATTTGTCTTGATGCATTTATATACAAGAAACCAAGTTCATTCAAGACTATCAAAAACAAAATCAGTGTTATTCCAAACTCCAAACAGACAAGTCAAGTACACCGTATTTATAAACATTATCATATAACGTATAAGGACGAGATAACAAAAAGCGTTGTAAAAGAGGAATAACATTAACTAGTGTTGTATGTGTCAGTTTATGTACAAACTTCAGTCAACACGCGTTAAGTAACTAATTAGACGTACTCGGCGAGACAAATCGTAAAACATCCTGGATCTAGTTACTATGTAGCTCAGAGGTTCCTGGCCTGAGATTTTAGGTACCTACCACACAAGATTAATTTTTCTCATGTCTTTTAATGCCACAAATATTTATAAGTTCACTTCTAAATAGGTCCCAAAAAGGACATAAAGAAGAAAAATAAAATAAAATTTAGTATTACTCTTTTTTAGGGTTCCGCAGTCAAAAAGGAACCCTTATAATAGTTTCGCCATATCCATCTGTCCGTCCGCAGCTTACCTCAGAGACTCTTAGTACTAGAAAGCTATAATTTGGCACAGATATACAAATTAATCACACTGACAAAGTGGTAAAATAAAAGCATTAAAAAAAATTTGTGTACCTCCTCCTAGGGGGGCATGAGTGTAGCGAAGGCTAATAAAAAAAAAAGTTTATAGTTAGTTAATAGTATAATAAACGAAGAGCAGTGGTGGCCCAGCGGCTTACGAGTCGTGGGTCGTAGGTTTAAACCCAGACAGGCGCTTTACTTTGTGTAAGATTTCATCACCGCTCACACTGCTCTCAAAACGGTGAAGGAAAACATTGTGAGGAAACCGGCATATCCTAGAACCGAAAAATTCGAAGACATGTGACATCTACCAACCCGCGCTGGGCCAGGGTGGAGGATTATGGCCCACCCCCTCTTACCAAGAGGAGGCCTGTGTCCCAGCAGTGGGAAAGATAGGCTGGTTACGCTAATAGTATAATTAGTTACTTTTTTATACAATATAGTGTAAATATATATTTTTTTTAAATAAAACAGTTTATATATGTTTTTTAGTTAGTTTCTTAAAAGTTTTAGTTACGTTAGGAAATCACATTTTAATTTTAAAAGTTTGTTAGTTAATTTAGTATAAGAAATTTATCCAATGTAAAAATGTTCCCAAAAAGGACATAAAGAAAGAACAAAAAAATTGAATTAAATATTCCTCATTTTATATTTTATTAAGTTTGTGGTTAGTTATTAGTAAAGAAAAAATTTAAGCAAATTGTTTATTCTGCACAAACCAAACGCACACATTAAAAAAAATATATATACACATACAAACTCGTCAAAAGCCTCTTACTCAAGCATATAAAAAGTTGACAAATCTAAATGTAAATAAATGGAAAACATGTAAGTAAATGTAGTATAATTAGTTAGTAGAGTACAAAAATATAATATTATTAAATATATATTGTAAATATTTTTTCTGTATTTAGAATCTGATCAAAATAACATTGCATTTACTATTTATAACAAACCCAAGCTTAAAACATTTATTTTAAACAAATAAACCATTTATAGGCACTTTTGAATTGTCGAGGGGTCGATCAGTCAGAAAGATGAAGCTATTTGCCCATTCCAAAGCGTAGTAAGTACCTATAGAGAAGAACGGGCGAGAAACTCCACGGATACTCTTTTAAATCATAAAATTGTTACAAAATATTGATTACATCATTCATGTTTAAATTATACATATCTGGAGGATTAATTAATTCAATGAATGACTTGGTTATCCGCATGAAGGTACTAACTGGTTCTTTCATTAGTCCAGTATGATGATTAGAAAAGTCGTACTTATGCCAAGGTATTTTCCGGTCGGCAGTGCCTATGATAAACCTTAAACAACGTTCTTGAATTCAAGGTTTAGTACTATTATGGCTATTTTATTCTAGGATGATTATATATGATATGATTTTATTCTAGGAAAAAAAAAAGAAAAAGAAAATTGATATTCTGAGTAAGTTTCTGTTTTAGCTATTTTATTTTAAAACCCCACAAAATAGTAATGTTTTGACAACTAATATAGTAGTTTTGAAATTACATAAAATTTATCAATAGAATTGGCATAACAATATTATTAAAATCTCGATTATGATTGTAAATATTTGCTTAGTCAATCCCTAGCATCAGTGGGATGACACTGACAGCTCACTCCGCGCAAATTTTCACGGTGAGATTTTTACAGAATCGGCATGCTGACATCAAAAAACTTCATGACCACTACTTATTTAACTTGAACAATGGATGAGTTCGTCAAATAATGAAATGATGTATTATTCACTGCCCCTGTGGTGGAGTTTGGATGTTCGAAATCCTCAATTTTTATGTTTTATAGTCTCGACCACCACTGAGGGGCTTGCAGCTAAGGAGGGGCTTGTGGCTAAGTATTAACAGCCACACGGGTCGATCGATCAGGTTAAGCTACGCTTGCCGCGGTTGGTCCGTGGATGGGTGACCATCTTCACGTACCAACGCCCCTCCGTGCCTCAGAAAGCACGTTAAGCTATTGGTCCCGGCTGTCATTCGTGGATCTTTGACAGTCGTTACGGGTCGTCAGAAGCCTGAAAGTCTGACAACCAGTCTTACCACGGGGTATCGTATTACATAGATACTGGGTTGTAGAGGTCAGATAGGCAGTTGCTCCATTTAAAATACTGGCATTCAGCTACATCCGGTTAGACTGGAAGCCGAACCCAAGGTCGGCTTCCAGTCTAACCAGATGTAGCTGAAAAAGGCCAGGCAGACGATGAGTCTCGACCACCACTGTCAACAAAATAAAGGCAATTTAAGGAAAATATTTAATTGCATTAACATATGAGTTTCGTATCCAACTCTCTTAATTCACACACATTCATAAGGTTTGATGGGTAGGATAATAAATATTTACATAATCAATGTAGGGTGTTGTATGTCGTCATTCTTGGGTCCGACGGGACCCGGTACCGAGCCGGCGCCGGCACGGCGGCACGGCGGAGGTTCGTGTGTTCTGGTCCAATCGGGGCACTTGCGAGCTATACGGTTAAAACTCAGCGAGAAACAAATGTCAAAAATATGTCAAAATGTAGGGAAATTATAGGTATTTTCAAGAGATTGAGACGGAGATCAGTCTATCAATTTTCTTAAAATTACGAGTATTGCCTCAGGTTTGTGCGTCGTAAATAGGAATAGCGAGAATGCACATGTCCATTAATTTGCGTTTATGGCAAATTAGAAGATCTCTTTTCATAAGGGCTTTCATGGGCCAGCTTAGCCTTTTCAGTACGGCGCGCGAGAAGCGTGCACTGCCGGCCGGCGCTCGAGAAATGTGTTCTGCGCAGTCGTGACAGTACATAGCGCAATCTGCCACAAGCGCTGGCAGTGACTGCACGCCTGTGTTGTTTATATTCAGTTTTAGACTTGATTTGCAAAAGTACGTCACCCGGCCGTGACAAGCATCTGTGCCAGAACGTAAATGTACATACGTCAAACGTACTGAAAGGGTTACCAGCCATGCGATTCTGTAACCATCTCACTGTGAAAATTTTCGTGAAGTGAGCGTGGAGTGAGTCGTCAATAGTGTCAATCCCTAGCATCAGCATGACTCATAGCTCACTCTAAGCTCACTTCACCTTAGTTATCACGGTGAGATTTTTCCAGAATCGACCGGCAGGAAGGGATTTCATCGTCGAACTCTTCCAGTCTATCATTCAAGATATAAGATAAGTCATAGATATCTGTTTCTCTCTGTCTACGTGAACATCAAAAATTGTCTTTACACAACACAACACGCCGCGTTTCCCTGCAGGCTTGGGCACAGATGTACCTATAGTAAACCCACATTACGCCAGTTTAAAGTCCCTCGTAATAGGGGGCGATCCTGTTGCCATTAAACGGGCACAAATCCAGGCTTCAGAGCTGATACTGAGAGATTCCAGATATAGAAACGAATCTGGGAATCGAACCCAGAATTTCTTGCTCAGGAGTAACCATTTACAGGCACTTTTGAATTGTCAAGAAGTCAGAAAAGAAGAAGAAAATAAGAAGAAGAAGTCAGAAAATATGAAGCTAGTGGCCCATTCCAAAGCGTAGTAGGTACCTTTCATTCTCATAGTCCGATGGGACGGCAATCCGACACGACCGGAGAGAGATCAGGGGTAAGACCAATGACTGCAACGACTATATGCTATGAAAGTGAGGCAAGACGGAGTGCACTTGTGCACTATAATATCTCCCTCGCGCAAGGCTAGTCTCCGTTGAGATTGGCCGCCGCGACCGAAATACGGTCTGTGGAGGACTTCTTTATTCTTTAGGTACCTTTAGAGAAGAACAAGCAATTCATTCCATAGATACTCTTTTAAATTATATTGTTACAAAAATATTAGTTACATCATTAATGTTGAATATATAATTATATGTGAGAACGGTGTAATAAAGACGAAAGCGTCCAGAGTATGGCGAATAGAAACAAAAAACCATCTAAAAATAAAATAAGCCGTGGCAGCGAAGAGATGACCAGTCCCAACTGACCTTGAGACCACTGTACCAATGAGACAGACTAAACATTTTCTTTAGTCAATGATAAACACATTAAAAGTAACGAAACAATAATCGGTTGCTATCGAATACCCTTCCAATATCAAAATATCGAAACCGAAAGCAATGACACAAGAACTCAAAGTAAATCACGATTTAAAAGCAGAACCGTTACAAATCCGACAAATGATTCCGTCACAGAGCGACAATACACATTTTCCAAGTGAATTGCCTTCAGTCGGGCGGGAGTCAAACATCAAATAATAACATAATAAAGGGATAATTCCAATGTTTTTTTTGTTTCAATTTTGTACCGACGACGTAAATAAAGAAGCACGGTGTTACCTCTGTCGAATCACGCCACAGGGATGGGATTATATAAAAGGTTATATCGATAAATTTCATAATTCTTCCTAGCTCCAGGCTTACTTCAAGGGATTCCTTTTTCTACACTGATATTAAAAAGAGGTAAAGTTTGTAAGTTTGGATGTAGTAGATATTCTCTGAAAGTACTGATCCGATTTAGAATATTCTTTTACTGGCAGAAAGTTACACTGTTACCAAGTGCCATAGGGTATGTTTTATAGTATAGTTGACTACAAATCGGGCGAAATTACGGACAGAAGCTAGTTCTCTATAAAATAACAACGAAGCTCCATATTCTACTTTATAAAATGATAAAATTACAATTAGATACAGACGCCAGCACATCAAGGTACTACAATCTGTCAAATTTCTTTAATAGAAATTCAACTCTATCGCTAAAACATAAGGTTTAACGTTGATTGGGAAAATTTCACCGGTTCGGGTAGCTTGATGTGCTGGCGTCTGTACATAATGCAATATTCTGAGTAAATTCACTCACCGTCGCTCATGTTCAAAGATATTGTCATCATCATTTTTCTTTTCTGCATGCATTCTTGGAACTATGTAATAAACGACTTTTCATAAGAAACAATCGATTTATTTAATACTAGTAGTTTTCTTTACTACGAAAAGGAGAGAACCATGTTGATTTATGTAAAGTACCGAGCTAAGTTAATATTGATCTTGATATCTAGGTATATCTACAATCTATATCTATCTATAAATTAAAGTTGTTTTTGGTGTCTAGCTATGTGACCGCGTCGTTCCTCTAAACGATGCAGAGGATTTTGGTGCAGCTTTTACCATAATTTAGATAATTTATTCCAGAAGGTTTATGTTTATAATACATTAATAATTTACTTATATAATAAAGAAATCTCAATGTTTTGTCAAGTAATAAAAACCACGCGAAGCAGGGACGGGTCACCAGTTTAAGATAAATAGCAATCATCAGAATTGTGGAATGTGTCATTTCATTTCGTGTTATTTAAGTAAATATCTTCTCTTTTTTTTCAAGAAAAAATATATAACGCTGTGCTCGTAGACTAGGCTAACAACATCTTATTACTTAGGCTCAGAAATAGGTTATTGCTGTACGAGACCAGTCTTATTACCATACATACAGTATATCAAGATAGCCTACAAAGGATACTTTTTTATTCTGGTTATACTCGTAAAGAACAAAATATTAGATATAGCAAGTTGTTGAGAGGAACGGATGTTTTAGGGGACTGTTTTTTGTAATTTTTACGTTCGAAAAATGATGATTCTCAGCCTAGTTTGAATAAATGACTTTTGATTTGATTTGTTGAAACTATCCACCACTTTTGCACACAATATGTGGGTCAAAAATAGAAGCGTAGGTGTGCAGTTCTGACACGTGCTGGTTGGGAACCATACTACATAGTGATCTATGACATAATTAAATAAACTTTTTAATTTTTATTTGTTGTTAAAACCCTTACTTAACAATAAATATAAATCTAACATAATTTTTTTAAGATTATATTTAGTATTTTACCAATTTAATTGACTAATTACATACTATATATTCTCGTTTATTCATTCAAATACATATAAATTACATTAACCCTCTGCCTAACGATACGGAGAAACAAGACGAGATGTTATGTTATGGTATGTTACAAATTACTTTTTTATTAATTAGAATACAAGAAAAAATTGCAATGACCCGACGGTATCGGGAACCAAAGGGTCCAAGTTACGGTTTATTATATTTATTATTATTTATATGTTAATAAATATACACGTCAACATGTGCACACTGCATGCGTCATTGACCAATAAGAAGTTTATTCGTAGAGCAGCTGGGTAGGCGTTTAATTGAGTCGAAGTGCTACGACGTAGCAAGCGTAGGCGACTGCTACAATTTTAAAGCGGAGCAATTTTTGTTGACAATACCTGAAAAATATTGCAATTTTATTTCAAATATATATATATATATATATATATAAACCTCAGACACCCCAACTGATTTTTAATTCAATTGACCTATTTCAGAGAGAAAATAAGTCATTAAAAAAATTGTAAAGGTTTTATGTGCTGTTTTAGTTTTACTGGCCATTCTGATCGTTTCTTGTGTCTGCGACGACGCTTTACAGAGAGAGGAGTCGTCACCGGGCCGCTGCGCCGCGCTGACATTGGCTTGCTTGACCTATTAATAAATAGACACGGCAATGTTTTTAAAGAAGATTTTTTTAAAAATGTGACCTATTTTAAAAAGTGGTTCAATTAATTCTGCTCGTTATTCTGATCAAACTATTTTCAGGTTTTGCGCATTTAACGTTACACGTTGTATATATATGAAATATATGAAATGATTTTTCAATTAGATTAAAAAAGCCCAAAAAGCGAGCCGGCTCGGAGGTATTAGCACTAAGGCATTAGTTAGATGCTTCTTCTATCTGCAAGATCCAGTCCAACACATTTCATAATTGCTGATACCACTCACAAAAAAGAGCAACCAAGTTAACAGAAATGCTATTCCTAAACCTACATTTTAATGAAAGTATTTCTACAAATCGACAAATAGTGTCCCACCCCTAGGCAGCTCCATGCAAATATTTCGTATATTTACATCAGAGTATTTTCTTCTCACCTTTATCCGGTAACACGCTACAGCAACGTTACACCGCAAGCTTTACATGAATTTCACGGCCGATGTATGTTATTAGATACACGGTAAATGGGTCTTTATTGACGGTTCGTGAGTGTTGAGTTGATAATAAATCGCATGGCTTAATGTTTGGTTTATTGTTATCATTATTGTTTTAATACCGTCAAGTAAATCAGATTTTTAAAGTATTGTAGAGGGTTTTTAAACCTTGAAAACTGTTTTATTGTTGTGTTGCTAGCGTTTTGAAGACGGTGATTAAATGTTTGTTAAAAGTGATAAATAAACTATGTAGACAGCAGAATGTTCTCTTTTCTTATATGTTGTGTTTAGGACATATTCATACATGAAGAAGCTTAATAAAAACACATATATAGAAACATTTGTTGCTAGTTAAGCAACATTTACGAGTGGAGCCGGTCTGTTGAGGAGCAAGTTTACTACAACACAGTTTTATGTTATGAACACACAAACGTGTTGGGAGCCGTCGTATTTACGAATAATAAAAACAAGGAAAAGCAATGAATCTCTGGCCACTTCATTTCGTCACTTTAATATTTTACGTGACCCCTAAAATTTTAGGTACCATCTCGTCTGACGGCCGAGCGCACTTTTCATTAAGTTCTGATTACCCTCAGAGAGTTCCCGGAGACGTCATGTTGGGGAAGATCTGCGAGGTTTTCGGTGAAGTGCAAAAGTTTTATGATATTATGATTACTTGCATGAGACGAGCTCCGGCGGAACGTGACGTGGCTTCTGTTGCTAACGTGATCACTGATGCAGACGCGATACTGTTTTGTTTTACTAGTTTACAGTAGCGGCTTTGTGACAAAGTGCTGGATGAAATGGACTTCGTGTATAGGATGAATAAGTAAGGGTTGTACTAGCAAAATGTTGTCTTTCACTATTTGTTTTATTTTAAGGAGCACAAGTGGGAGTGCTGATTCATTTTAAGCCACATATCTTATCTGATTATCGTGTAAACTTTGCCAGTATCAATCTCTAACATTCCATCTCAAATCTCCTGTTACATAGAAGGAAAATATACATACCAGTCAACCTTAGGGTGATGCAGAGACAAAATATGGTAGTTGCAAAATACGGGATAGATAGCTAGGAAATGGCTATACAATACAAGAATTAATAACCCTAAGGTTGACTGGTACAAAATGCCTCAGGCATTAAGTCCGCCTTTGTACAGTACTTCTTTTTACTTGGGCATAAAGTTTTAATAAATAAATAGTATACATATCTGTATAAAATTTCTCATGAAAAGTTCAGCTAAGAAAAAAGCCACATCTATATCTTTTCTGCAACTAGTCTTTGACAAGAATACGAGCAGACGGACGGCTCATAGCGAGTGCGATACTCTTTCCTTATTACGTGGTACGTGTTAATTACCGACTGCTACAATTTTATGGGCGCCCACTATATCGCACTTCACTGTTTCTACTGTTTAAGCTGTTTTCTACCTCACCAACACAGACGAGATGAAAAATTAAGTGCCATTTGTAAGACTTTTTTATTGGAGTTTTTAGAAGTTTTATAAAACTATGGATTTACGGATTTTTGGGTGTTTGTACGTGATTTAGTAACGATGAGGCTAATATTTATTTATTAATTTAATACTTCAAGCACATAAATGTACTGAGGCGGACTTACTACCAGTCAACCTTTGGGTGATGCATAGAAAAACACTAAAAAAAATAATTTAAGTGTGTACTTATCATGGATATGTATCACTATAATCATAATACATAGCTGCCCCGTTGGTCCCGTAATCGCAAGCGCGACTGCTGAGCGAGGGGACCCGGGTTCGATTCCCGGGTCGGGCAAAGTGTTATTGAGTTTGGAACTTGGCGGTGTGATAACCCGTACCTCAGAAAGTACGTTAAGCCGTTGGTCCTGCGCCTGATCTCTCTCCAGTCGTGTCGGGTTGCCGTCCCATCGGACTATGAGAGTGAGGGAAGAGGGAGTGCACCTGTGTCTGCGCGCACACGCCTGCACTATAATATCTCCCGCGCCGAAGGCTAGTCTTCGTTGAAATTGGCCACGTGTAACGTTAAATGCGCAAAACCTCAGACACCCCTTTATTTTTTAATTCAATTGACCTATTTCAGAGAGAAAATAAGTAATTAAAAAAGTTGTAAAGGGTTTATGTGCTGTTTTAGTTTTACTGGCCATTCTGATCGTTTCTTGCGTCTGCGACGACGCTTTATCGAGTCGAAGAGTCGTCACCGGGCCACTGCGCCGCGCTGACATTTCCTTGCTTGACCTATTAATAAATAGACACGGCAACGTTTTTAATGAAGATTTTTTGAAAAATGTGACCTATATTAAAAAGTGGTTCAATTAATTCTGCTCGTTATTCTGATCAAACTATTTTCAGGTTTTGCGCATTTAACGTTACACGTTGTATATGTATTTATTTATCACAATACCTGGTTAAAGTTCACCATTTTAATTAATGATAAAGATGTTTAAAATTGTTACCGCTTGATGGCCTTTTTTAAATTGCTTTACTCGTAGTACAAGCGAGGTTAATGTAAGCCCTCGTTCCTGACCTCGTTAGGTATACAAAACTGGTTCCTTACGGCACTTCCGAGAAGTGACAGGAAGGTCTTCTCGGTCGTCTCTTTATAAAATAAAAATGTGTTGCTAAGAAATTGACACTAAGAAGTCAAAACACAAAAGAAAGCATTGAGTTTATTCCATCTAAGTAACAAAGTTATAGACACTCCAATATTCTAACTTTTTATTATTAAATATGAACCCACAATAAACTTGCTTAACACGTACACAAGCTCGATGTGAATATATAAAAAGAAAGGTCAGGAATATCTGTATGAAACTGAATAAATAATACGAAATAACATGGGATTTAAAACGCAAACCCAACTTATGTGCATTAACTTAGGGAAAACGATACACAATACAACTGATTCTACATTATTGTTCACTTATATCCAACGTCAAAACCTGAAAATATGGTCCATCGAAGACAACACAAATGCAATATTAATATTTACCTTTGCATCTTCCAAACAAAGACTGCATTCATATTCACCCCACGAAAACAAGTAGATAAAAATGCAAACACGTGCAATTGTGTCTCCAACGAACAGAGGCGGTCGCACTAGCAGCAGGCGAGCAGGCGAGCAGGCGGGCAGACGGGGGAAAGTTTTCCGGACAAAAATGTTTTCCCGGTCATATGAATTTAGATCGGCCGCCGTATTAGAGGGAAGTAAAACCATCGGGAGACAGGTAAATCGAACTATTGGAATAAAGGGTAAAGGTGAGACCGGGTCGGAGCCGATGGCGCAGAATGCGGCGCGTGTCGCTACACTCATGTAAAGGGAAATGCCCATTTGATAAAGAAGTTTTGGCCAAATGACGCCCACGAAAGAAACAAATTATAGGCGTTAGGGTTGACATCATAGATAAAGAAACAAACACTATTTTTTACATAGAACTCGGTTGGACTTTTATAAATCATATATAAAAATTCAAGGTTAAAAAAAGACATACCTACTTATAGGTTTCTGATTTTTTATTCGTTCTCATTTAAATAAATGACAAGCACGTCATCTAGGAATTAGGCTGGGAGATTTATATTCGATTGAAACCTTGCCCAGCCCAAGAACCACACAATTGTCATCACGTGGGCACAACACCCTACTGTCCTCCGACCAGATATACCTACAATTGCAACAATATTGTCGTATTGCTTCTAATCCTGTTTCGTCATTCTTAATAATTATACAAGTTGTAACCACATCGTAATCAAAGTCGTCGGAATATCAAATAGAAAAGCTTAGTAGAAAAGAAAATCACAAGTCGCACCAAACAAAATGTGAAATGTCAATGTCAATTGCGATTATTATTGACGTAGGGATGACGTTATAAGATCGATTTATCGACAAAAACTATATAAAAAAAAAACTGGAAACACGGAATCGGTTAAATGGATCGTATCTATTTATAAGCCCGAATATGGATAAACACTTTTTTGCCTCTAAAGAAAATAACAAAAGCGAAACAATACGTAATAAAAATTGATTTTCCAAAAATCGATTCTTGGTACGTCACCTGTTTTAGTGTTTCGATTTTTTTCACTAAAAGTTGTCATCCCTACTTTGACAGGACCAACGACCGGAAGTGTTAAATAAGGCAATAAACGATTGAGTTTCTTGATTAAATCGGCTTTTAATTCCGGAGATTTCATTACAAATAAGTAATAGCAATATTTTAGTTACTAAACATAATTTTTTTTTGCATTTGTTACATTGATGGGCAAAACATGGCCAAGAATGGGCGTTTCCCTTTAAGAAGAGCCCTCCAATAAATGTACAGGACAACTGTAACCGTTTTTCTATTCGGAATTATTCGTGTTGAAGTATGTTCGAGTATACATTTTCTCAGCGGGCGGTCGGCGAGTGGCCGCAAAGGCGTCTTGATGCGATTTCCGGCCCACTTTTAACGGCGCTTCCTGCAAGATATAAATCCAAGTTAGAGCGCTCCCTGGGACCTGCTGTAGTTTCAGCCGGATGTCGCGTCCTCGTTTTGCAGATTGGACCATATTGCCTATTATACTTCGTAAATAACAAATATCGTCGATAATTGTATGGCTGGCTAACCCAGTCCAAGGAATTTTATTTAAAATATATTTTTACGGTGTTATTAAAAATATGAACACTAAAATAGCAGCATCAAAATTTTAATAATTTTATGTACTTATTTACTTAAGATTGAAGACTTCCTTTAGGTGAGTTCCGGTTTTCCTTTCATTTCATTCATTTTTCATTTATTTATTCATAAACAATTTACATTGTGTTTGAAATCGTTCCCTGCAATAACATTTTCAATGTCAACTCATTATGAATTTAAGGATTCAAGGTTATAAATAGAAATCATTTAACACAATACAAAGGACCTAACACATATAAATATTAACAACATAATTCTACTAAAATTACCCACAAGAAAATTTTCAATGTCAACTCATTAAGGATTAAAGATTAGAAATTGAAAACATTTAAAAATTACAATAAAAATAAATAGTTCAATGTCAACTCAAAATAATAATAGGTAATAGGAATCATAATAAACTTATCATCTAAAAATAATGTCCATCTCATAAAAATAAAAAAAATTCTCTAAATCTTTATTGGCTAACATAGGCACTTTTTGACTTATTTATTCCTAAATCGAAAATTAAACTTAACATTACTGTTCTAGCTGGTTCTTATTACCACTAAATAAGCCGTAAGTACATAACTTTAGCCACGAATTCCTCAGACACCGAAATCCGATCAGAAACTAATTCTAATATAAGCAAGGAATGAAAGTTTTATTTGACTTTGATGGCTTCAGAGCAAACTCTAAAGAAAATCCGCAAAGTTAATCACATCCGAGAGTTCCTTTTCTTACGGAATAAAAATGTATATTTAAAATAATTTCTTAAAATTCGCAACAAAACGTCGCCTAAGCGAATCAGAGCTACATTTTGGGGAACACAGGGCTTATAAAATGAAATTTTCTTAACATAAAGTGGCTGGGACGAAGTAACGACGGCGGAGTGAAGTAAACTGCGCGGGCCTGCAAGCCCCTCATGTTTCTAAATAAATTATGAATATTTACCGGCACGTAACGCTTTACTGAGACATAATTATTTTAATCTGACTCTGAGACGGCAATTTTGGGGAATTGATGTCAAAAGAGAGGTCGTTCTAGTTTATTAAGATGGCTTGCGCACTAACAGATAGCACTTTGTCCTTGTTATAATAAATAATGTTCATTATGAAGAATCTACAACGTTTACTGTTTTCGTGATAATTGCTTTAGATTTCTGGACAGTAAAATCTCATCTTGTTAGAAAATGCTGAGTAGCAAAATGACTAATTTGCTTAATTAATGACGGACATGTTTAAAAAAACTTTTAACTAAGGACATGTTTCGCAAAATAAAAACATTTGCTACTGTTGTATTAACTCTACCTCCTTCAAAATCAAGTAACCAAAACGTACAGTGTGTTATGGCGCATTTTGTATGATGTATGTATATCCTTTGTTTGTTATATGGATATTTTTTATCGTCTCGTCGGAGGTAGCTTGTGCTGCATCTACGTAATTTAGCGCTCCCCAGGTGCGGCCTCGGCTTGTGGCTTATAAGTACATCGAGATTTTAATTAAGAAGGTCTATCACAATCCACATGAGACACTGCAAAAAAATAACAGAATCTCTTTATACCATTTCACTATTCTGAACTCGTATTTGTGCTTTTCAGTTTTAAAAACAATTTTTTTTTAAGTTGGATTTTAAAGTTAGAAAAGTGTCTCTTATTTGGAGCTTGGAGCATCTGCTATCTAGATAATTAGGCATGTCTGTAGTCGTACCAGTTTAATAGAAAATACACATGTTTAAAGTACGGGTTCAATTAAATAAACGAAACACAAAAAGAAAACACCGTTTTAACTGAGAGCTTGCGAGTCAACAATTCGTATAATTCCACAGGAGTTGTTCATAATTAAGTGTGCTTACGTCGAGGGCGCGGCGAAAGATTGAGTTCCATCAAATATGTAGCAGGGTCTACCATGAAATCCTTTTTACGTTCACCGCGGACAGTTTTACGCAGGTCCGGTCTAGCTGCGGCTTAACGATCTTATAAATTAGTGAAACTCTATTAGCGAGATGTTCGGCCAAACGAATTTGCGTTATCGCCTCTGTCGGGCGTAACGTGCGTCGCATACTAATGACGTCACCGCAAGATCGTCCAAACTTGCTGTTCGTGTAATTACTTCTTTAAACGAAGCTTCTGTGAGGGGAAGATACGATCACTTTTGTCCGAGGGTATACCGTCCCGATAATCCAGTTACCAAACGTTCCTCCGCTGCGTCGTATTTTTGCACAATTAAGTTTCACTCGAAATTTATTTAGTTAATAATGTTTTCTGTTTCAGAGTTGCGATGAATTATTAAGTAGTGCCATTTAATAATTCAATGATTTTAAGAGATGATAATTAAGTATAATAGGTAAAAGTATTCTGTGTTAATTACGAACTTTAAACATTGAAAAGCGGTTTGAGGAAAATTAAGCTTTAAAGCAATATGAATGATCAAAGTTTAATCTGTTTTTAATAGTAATAATTTTGGAAACACGCGCACGTAAATTATACTCGTAATGTAAATGAAGGTAAAGGGTTTATAAAACTTTTTTTTCAAGGACCGTAAAAGAAAGCCAGGGGCGAACATGTTGTTTAGCCATTACGAAAGTACGAAGCTAGTGCGGCGTCAGCATTCCTAGAAGCTCTGACGTTACAACGATACGGACCCTCTAGATGTGACACGAGACGCCGCATATTGTCTGTGTCAAGGCTCACATTGACAATAAATTCTGACGTGATTGTTACATTACAGTACTGGAGAGACATAACTATGAATAAAAAGTTTGTAGATCTATCAAAATAATGTAATTTTTGAATAGGACGAGATAACGAAGAGTATTTTAGTAGATACTGAGTAATAAATGTAATAAAATTATTTATGTATGATGATATTTACTATCCTTGAAAGACCAAGCTTCAGGCTAAGGGTATGGTAAGCACATGAGTTTTAAAAATGCCTAGAAATAGGTAAATTCAGAAGTAGTAGAACTGATTTGCGATGGATTTTGACTTAAATTGTTTTATCACCACTGCTCTACAAAAAAGGCGAAGGAAAAACATCGTGAGGAAACCGGCTATGTTAATGTTCTCGAACCAAAAATTCGAAGACATGTGTCATCTATAAACCCGCACTGGGCACGCGTGGTGGATTGTGGCCCATTCCCTCTCACCGAGAGGAGGCCTGTGTCCCAGCAGTGGGAATATTATTAGGCTGAGTATGATCAATCGTAGTCTACTATTTCTGCTCTATTTTTTCAACTAATAAGTTTATTAAGCAGTCACAAGCAAATACAATTAAAAACAAAATTCTATAAAAAAAAAACAACCGACTTCCAAAAAAACACTACAAAGTGAAAAATAACTTTAATTTTGGAAGTCGGTGTCGTTGGTTCCGCATTTTCGTTTTTTGACACCGACTTCCGAAATTAAATTTATTTTTCACTTTGTAGTGTTTTCTTTGAAGCAACCGACTTCAAAGAAAACACTACAAAGTGAAAAATAATTTTAATTTTTTTTTTTATAAAAAGTTTATATTTTTCACTTTTTAGTTATACCTACCCCAAACAAATTCATATAACACTACTTGCTATGTAAATATCAGTGACAGGAAGCTGCATCTGCGTTTATAAGATTGCGATTGCGTAAGCAATGCATACATATACGAAAGCAGCAAGCGCGGTTGTTTTACTAGTATTTATTGAAGAGTTCCGTTGTCTGTCTCCGAAACTCATCTACAGATCTTTACGAAATTTAAATAGGACCATTTCGGAATAAACCTCTATCGAACAAAAAATAATTTTGCAAATACGTCTGTATGCCCGAACATACATAAAAAAAAATATAAACATCCGAATTGATAACTTCCTCCTTTTTGAAGTCGGTTAAAAAGACTTTTGCCACTGGCACCATATTAGCTGTTCATATATAAATATCACCATATTCCCTGACTGCTATGCGCAAGGTCGTGGGTTCGATTCCCACCTAGAGCAAATGTTTGTGTGATGAGCACGATCATTTGTTCTTTATCTGGGTGTAATTTATCTATAATATGTATGTATTTAGAAATATATATGTATGTTTATCAGTTGTCTAGTACTCATAGCACAAGCTCTGCTTAGTTTGGGACTAGATGGCGTTGTGTGAAAGTTGTGGAATATTATTATTATTATTATTATATATAATAAGTTTGAGCACGAACAAGACCCCATAAACTTTGGTTACATTGCAAGCAGTATTTCTGGGATTAGCAGGAGTACAAGTTAAAACTTATATCAACAGAAAACACTTTCAGCCTCTAGGTATGAATTTTCAAATGACACGAAGTTTACTTTCAGTAAATCTCTCCAGAATGAACAGCAGGGAATAGTGTCTTGCATTAACAATATTTTAATCTAGCCGAAGAATTTGGTGCAAAAGTGCAAACTAGCCGTGCTCAATCAAGAATTCTTTTATATTTTTCAAAGAGTTGCCTCAGATAAACCTTTAGCAAGAACTGTGGGTCTGTTAAGTGTAAAGTAAACCACACTACAAAACATGCTTATTTTTAACCCTAGAAAGATAATCATATAACAACTAGCGTTAAAGATAATCATACGTCTGTCAGATGTACCTTAGTTAATTAAGTTTTTTTAGTAAGCCTAAGGAAGTATTATCATGCCTTATAGGTTGAAATAATTGTTTAAATAAAAATAATAATAAAAAACTAATAATAACAAAAACTACAACGAAATTTAATTTCACGATACGTCTTGCGGACGTAGATTATCTTTCTAGGGTTAAACAAAAATACATAGTCGCTATTCTCTTCTTCGAGAGTAAGTGGGCTGTAATCTACCACGCGGGCGCTTTCCTATGTGTAACTTATTTGTTCACCACTGCTCTCATAAGAAAACATCGTGAGGAAACCGGTATGTCCTGGAACAAAAATTTCGATGACATGTGTTGAAGTGTATTATACAGGGTTATTAGTAACAACATTAACAGCGGTCGTTGACCTCCCAAAAACAACATCAAATCTTTTAGTTTTTAATTTTATCCTATTTAGACATCGATATCAATCGCGTCCGCGGAGCTTAGCAAGCCAATTTAAAATAACCCTGTATACGTATGTCTTCAGTCATATCCAGTGCTGAGCTGCAGCCACGACACCAGCAGTCGCCGTCGTCGTAAAGCCAAGATACGCGCTGCTCGTAAACTTAAACATGGCTTACTGCATTCGTGGCCTGCTGCCATACGGGTACCACACGTTTGACCCTGTCGAGCCAATGGATTACAATAAAAGCCAATATTGCCCCTACCGACTACGCACCGACCATTTTAATTTAAACTGACAGCAGTTTTCCTTTATTTTTTAACTTTAAAGCGCAATGTAATAACATTGCGCTTTAAAGTAGAACAGAGTATTATTTATTGTCTCTGTAACATACCCCTTGAGTTTACAATAATAAGAAAATAAAGTAATAAACTCAGAAACTTAACTATGTACAGACGCCAGCACATCAAGCTACCCGAAACTGTCAGATTTTCCCAATCAACTTTGAACCTTATGCTTTAGCGCTAAAGTTGAGAATCAATTAAAGAAATCTGACAGATTGTAGTAGCTTGATGTGCTGGCGTCTGTACAAGAACTTTAAGTAATATAAAGTGAAAGATAGAAATATAAGATAGCAATACACACAGATTTTAAGTAAATTGCGTAAGCAATTGCGAGTCGGGCTACGACAAGGCAAAAAAAGGTTGAAAAAACACGTTTCTTGTATGGAGTTCGTTCATTTAATTTTTAATTTAATTTAATTTTTATTATTTTTTGTTGCAATGGCAATAGAAATACACATTAGGTGAAAATTTAAACTGTCTACCTATTACGGCTCATGAGATACAGCCCGCTGACAGACAGACGGACGGGCGGGTGACCGGACGGAGGCTTAGCAATGAGTGACCTTGCTACCCTTTAGGTACGGGAATCTAAAAACAAAGTAAAATCCTATCATTTTATGGTGTCTTTAAAACAATCATTTATAACGAAACAACATTCACGTAACATTTCTGTAACAGAACTTACGTAGTTGTCTTTTAATTAGGAAGTGTGGTTTCTTTGAATTTTGTTATCTGGTAAAACGTCACTGCGAGACATGCTCGTAGATCTCCTAATAGCCGTAACGATGGCTGCTTCTAGAAGCAAAAGCCTGTAATCACACTACTTAGCACTGATTGGTTTTTAGTTTGTGTGCCTTATCAATATAGTTATTCTGCTGTAAATAGTTTACTCAAGAACGTGAGCCTCCCATGAAAAAGATCTTAAGGGAATAATGACGTCATTACCACTCTTGGGAGCTATATTGTGCGTCGCAGTGTGCTATTACTAGTGGCGTGCAATATCCGCCATATTGCACGCCCTTCCCCCAAATGAATTAACTATACGATACCTAAGAGATGCAGGTTTTGTTTTTACAAAAATCCATATCAAAAAGCTTGCAAAAAGTAAACACAGGCAGCAATACATCAGTAACGGAAAATTTAAGGCAGTGGATATTTTTTTATCATTTGCATACTGAATGCAAACTGAAAATGTTTTTTAATTCCCTCAAAAACAGACATCGGGCAGTAAAAAACAAGCACACAAATTTAATCATAAAATAACTCAATAAAACATTTCCAAATATCCAGTTTCATATAGAAATAATTTTCAGCAACATTGCAATACCAATTACACGTAAAGCAAGCCCGCACGGTTCATTTAATATGAATGCCGTCGGTGCCTTTGTATTGTCCGGTAAACATATTGTTTTAATAAAATTGAGTGCATTAGCACTTATTTGAGTAACAACATTAGACAATCTCCCGTGCTTAAGCCTCCCGGAGTGATCCAAACGACCTCCCGCGGTCGCAAGTAATCGCACTTTTCTTTTATTACCCTTAATGCCATCATCAAAGTGTGGAAGTATATCGTACTAACCATATTATGGCTAGTAGTTTTTCTAATTCACTCAACTAAGTTAGTGTTTCGACTCATAATAAATTGGTCCGTAAACTTTATTTGAGTGATCGTCCAGAATTTAGTTTCACCTGGCCAAAACAGATGGCGTTAGTGGTCGAGTTTCGTGGCAGTTTGATTGTAAAAGCAAATACATTGTATGAACTGCTGTGTTATAAGCATTTTCAACTTTATTTTAGGATTGATGACTAAATCTCCTTTAAATAATAAATTTGATATATTGTTATGATATGGAAAATAAAAGCTTTAAAAAATGCACAGTCAGTGACTAAAATTCAGGAAAATCCTCATTTCCACAGTATTAAAGTCTACCACATTAAAAGAATACTTTAGTATTAATCATATTTATATCATACTGAAGCAAAGTTACGGTCCTAGACAATCAGAAACTACCAAATACCCACCTAGGTACCTATATTTTCATTTTATTTAAGAAAATATAATAAAACCAAGAAAAGAAACGTTTATACCTCTGCGGCAGTTTTTTCAAAGTAAAAATAGACACGCACATTTTTATAATTCGTAAAAGTAAGTTAGCAACGTTGTGTCTTTGTTTTTCTCCGAGAGTGTAGGTACAGGCGACAGTAAAACTCGTTGAATACTTTTCTGTCACTGTAAAGAGAAAATATTTTGTTTTCAAGGAAAGTGCGGGCACATCATCATTACGCTGCGTAATTTTTTCGTATGTGCCATTCCCGTGCCTGTACTTTTATGCCTTCCCTCCATAAAGACAAAAGGGACTTTGAAGTAAAATCACGTACATTTTTTGCAACTTACTTAGGAGAGATTCAGTCCCTTGCCTTCCATGTTAATATTTTCTGGGAAAACATTGCGGGGACAACTCATGGAAATTACATTTAGATATTTGCTCACAACGCGTACATCTGAGTGTGGGTAGGGATATTATATTTTACGTGCATAGAATGTAATAAAATGTTTAGGACATACCGCGGGGCGCGGAGCCCTAACAAACATAGGTAATGCCGATTGAAATGTAAATGAAGGGCCCGATACAAACTTTCGCTCGCGAGCCCAAATCTCGCTTAGTTTTATTCAAAAGCTTTTTTCATATTGCCATGTATATTGTTAATTACGGTTTGCAGGTAAATATTAGGAATGAACTTTAACTGTGTTTGTTAAACAAAGCTTATTAATTGTTGCGAGAATTAGTAATCCTGCGTTGTGTACTATTTTGAATTTATAGAATTGTAAAACGAATGTAATTTTAAGCTTATATTATCTGTTGTTTTCCATTACATTCGTACACGATCCTGTACATTTGAGCGTAGGTATAAGTAGGTACAATGGTGATCTGTCGGATCCCTCTCCCTTTCTAACTAGTGGGCTTTACGTGTCATTTATTTTAAAAGTTTATTGGGCTTTACATCGCGAGGGTGAGACGTTCCTCTGAATTTTCCTTTGGGAGCATTTTAAATCAGTGTTATAATGTAAGTGGTTTAATATAAATCAAAATACTTATTAAAGTTAAATCTCACCACTGAACAGCTGTCATTTAAACTTTCTTATTGTTATATCTTAATATCTTTAACTAGTTTCGTGGCCATTTCATCGTAATTTTACACCGATATTTTTGTCTTGAATTGATTCAATATAATTAAAAGTAAATTGAACTGAAAATGTAGCAACATTTTGTGTAAAAAACGACACCGATGGACGTACAAACAGTCACGAAGCGATCCTATAAATGTTTCGTTTATTCAATTTTTGTTCCGGACGAAGTGGGGAAAATCGCATGACGCACTCGGCTAAAAACTGTTCAGCGAACAAAACAGTATTCAAAATGTTTGTTTATATTTAAAGTCCAATGATTTAACTAATATAGCTCGTTTTGTATTAATCCGTACGATAAGCTTGTTAAAATAGATACACGTTTGCCAATTTATGCACACTGTAGTTTGGCTTTAATTTTCCGTGATTACAACCCCGTGATTGTAGTTTAGATAATAAGGGCAGAGTCTGAATGGACATCAACGCTAATGCATTAATTTGTATGCCGATATTTGCTGTCCATTAATCACATATTAGATGTGTTAAAATCACATTTCATTGTATTGGTTATAATTAATTGTAATATTTTTGATGGCTTTTGTGTACTCAGTTTGTATCTACGTGTTTTGTGTGGAGATATTAGTTGCCGAAATTTTAAGGTACCTGCAAACAAAAGAGAGTGATGGAACTGTCCTGTCGTCTGCACATTACAGGAACTGATGAACGCTAGTGATGGCGCCTAAACACATAGCCCAATTCTGGGCCGAATTCATTTAGATTGCCAGCGATACGCTTAGAAGATGAACAAAAGAGTGTTGCTGTGAGTGACATTAGACAGATTGGGATTCAGTTCCGGGAATCGTCCAATTATCCATTTCGTGGAACTTACTATTCAGCCGTGGCATTCAAGCATCGACCAATGTGTAACATTAGAGCAAATGATTAATTTCGAGGTATGACGAAATCATCATTTAAGCTTGTTGAGATTAAACGGCAAACTCAATGATAGGTTGCATAAAAACGCGTTGCGACGTGGTTTTTCGCGGCCCTCTTGTATTCTGCTTTTTTAACGTGTCGAAAAACAGTCCAGCAATAAATATCACCTCACCACAAATGTAACAAAAATTGTCGGGATTATTCACACATTTTCGAGACGTTTTGCTATAAATTCAATATTTTTTTCACTTTTAACACTTTTATCACTTAATAATAAAGAACAAAGCACTAAAACAATATTTTTAACATTCGATGCCAACTAAATAAATGTCAACATTATCAAGTTCAATGAAGTTAGAATCTTAAATTGGAAAATGTCAAGCCTCTCAAAAACTTAAACTAATTAATGACTTTTACTTATCAACTTGTATTTAGAATGGGTAGATAAGTAGAAATTAGTTAAATTTATTTTGAATACGTTTCCATTGTAGACCTGTGTTATTATTCAGATTATAATTAGGAATGAGGAAAAGAGATATGAATATTTTATGATAATATTGTAATTAATTTTAAAAGTTTTGGGAAATAAAAGGCTTAATTAAAATAATAATAATACACAAATACACACATTTATCTTGCCGTGAAAAACTATGATTTATTCGCTGTGTGATGGCACGGTTGTCAGTGTTGTATGGATCACTTTGGAAGCTTGTTGACGGACACGTTTTGTCTACGGCGCAATAAAACGTGTAACATTAAATGCGCAAAACCTCAGACACCACAACTGATTTTTAATTCAATTGACTTATTTCAGAGAGAAAATAAGTCATTAAAAAAAATGTAAAGGTTTTATGTGCTGTTTTAGTTTTACTGGCCATTCTGATCGTTTCTTGCGTCTGCGACGACGCTTTATCGAGGGAGGGGTCGTCGCCGGGCCGCGTTGACATTGGGTTGCTTGCCTATGCCTTGCTTACCTATTAATAAATAGACACGGCAACGTTTTTAATGAAGATTTTTTGAAAAATGTGACCTATATTAAAGAGTGGTTCAATTAATTCTGCTCGTTATTCTGATGAAACTATTTTCAGGTTTTGCGCATTTAACGTTACACGTTGTATAACACCGTACCGTAAAAACACCGTGCCGTATACAAAAAGCCTAAGTATGGATGTGAGCATGACACAATTACACAATCACAATCAATTGTATACTTAGAAAATTCTATTGATACAGCCATCAAAGTGGCACAAAGCAAACACACTTCTCGATTATAATATATAAGTTTTCCACCCATCACAACACGTAATGACTTTGGAACAATTGCGTCTTTACAGAACTCCATAAAAGCCCTACATATACTTGGGAGCCAGCTTAACGTGCTATCTCCTCCACTTTGGTAATTGCTGTAGTTCTATTGCTATTACGATCTATATACAATGTCTATTGGCCCTTTACAGCCTTGTTAGTTTATATATTGTGTCTCGTAAATGGCCAGTTAACGGATTACATGTTTAGCAAAAACACCCATTCATGGAGACGTGTTTGTAGCAATCTGGAGAAATGAAGTATTTGTGTTCTAAGATTTATATGAAAGAATTTTCTCTAAATCTGTTTTTTTATATTACTTCATTATACCTTCACTTTCGTTTAGCCACTAAAGCATTAAACGATTTAGAAACAAAATCAAGACCTTTATCTAGTAATTTAGGAGTTATAGATTGCCTACTTACTAAATTCATGCTACTTACATTCGATTTTTTTTTGTATTTATCTCTTTGCAAAACTTTTGCACTTAAACGCTAACGGACATTGCTATTCTGTGTGTTTATAGGCACTTATCGAGAAACGAAATGTACTAATTGTATCGCAGCGGTAGATGGCCCTCGGCGGGAGTAGATAAGTAATAATGCATTTAAGAGGCAATCCGTAGGCACATTCGTACCCGGCGGCAGCCTATCAAACTGCAATATCGTTTTATGGCTTCTCATCATACCATAAACGAACATTAGTGACTCCTTAGCAATGCTAAACACTTTGAGGAGGAACATAAATGCTTAATTTATGCGGCTCGTCTCTTTAATTGACTAAGTGGTATTTATAACGGACAGGCGTTATGAATAATTGGAGAAACTGATGACTTGCTACACAAATAATTGTCGGTATTAATAAAATGTGGAGTAAACACGGCGGGTGGATTTTTCAGTTTTATATACTTATTATTCAATTTTACAGTTACAAATATGTATCTGATTGACATTAATAACCTATAGTAAATGTCGTTATTTCATCAACATATTCAGGCAATTAATTTTGTGAAAAACAGATTTACGTTGCGTTTTAATAAAATGTAGTAACATAAGGCATGCACGTTTATTATATCCGGTTTATTTATTCAAAATATTAATCATTTCTCTCTGATATTTTGTTTATTGTTGATATGACCCATTTGTTTATTGTTGATCGTAGCGTACTCGAATAATACTACTTCCAAATAAACCGTGATATTCGAAACACTCGTTTTAGTAAATTTTCACATTTAATTTTGTAAAATGAATGTTAGTTACAGCACAAAATAATTATGATTCTACGTTGGTATGTCAAACGACATCCAAAAACTAGTAACAAGAATCCACCAATAATTTCGCATTTATAATATCACTGTTATGTGTTGATAAGAAAAGTTGATACAAATAATTATTAGAGAACGATATAAGGGTAAAATCCAAACACTTGAAGAAGGATATTGCGTTTTAGCGTCAATTGACCAGACGAGTGGTCAATAACTGGCATGGAGGCCGAGGAGCTTCCATATTGCGTCCTCTCAGGCTCCTACCAAGTGTTTTCGTGGAAACCTATACATTTTATAAAACTAAAATGATAGGAAAACAACCATTATTTACTTTTAATATATTATTAAAAGAACAACAATAAAAAATAAAATAAAATATAATAGTAAATATTAATAGAATAGTAATATAATATTAATATAAATAAATATTAAATAAATAAAAACATTAAAAATTAAAATAAATCAAATATATGAAATAATATATTTAAATATTAAAAAAATAAAAATATTATAAAATTAATATTTTAAATATTCATTTTAATAGTATTAAATATGTATTTAATAGTATTAAATAAAAATTTAATACTATTAAACAACCATTTAGATATGAAAAAAGTATGAATATCTGTGATGATAAACAGTCTTGACTTGAGGGTATCTATGATGAGTGTGTTTTGTTAGTGTGCTTACAGTAAAGGACCATCATCTATCTATATATGTATAACACACTATAACACTGATTTACATCCATTAAACGTCCTTGTAATATAAGGTCCGGTTGAAAACCGGCGTTAGGCACAAGTTGTTGGGCATTTATGCTATAACAGACTCGGGCCTATTTAGCGCAGCCGTGGGGCACACAATACTGTTACGTATAACTAAGTTTTATCTGTTTTTTCTTGTGTGCCTACCTTATCATCTGCCTAGCCAGTTCCCAACTATGTTGGGGTCGGCTTCCAGTCTAACCGGATGCAGCTGAATACCAGTATTTTACATTGAGCGACTGCCTATCTGACCTCCACAACCCCGTTAATGGGTAATACGGTACTCCTTCGTAAGACTGGTTGTCAGACTTTCGGGCTTCTGACTACCCGTAACGACTGTCAAAGATCCACAAGTGACAGCCGGGACCAACGGCTGAACGTGCTTTCCGAGGCACGGACGGTTCTCGCTATGTAAAGATGGTCACTCATCCACAGACTAACCGCGGCAAGCGTAGCTTTACCTGATCGATCGACCTGTGCGGCTGTTATTATTTAGCCACGGGCCCCTCCTTGTGTGCCCACTACACTATACTGTGTAAATTGTTTCTTTCATATGCTACGAGAAACAGTGCTTTTGTCACTTAAAACACAATGGTTGTGTTTCAGGAAATCATAAACTACAATTTACTTTCCACGCTCAACTTCATATAAAACAAGATTTATCTTATTTAATATTAGCTTTTGTCCGCAGATTCACCCGAGTGGAGGTCGGAAATCATCCCACGGGGACGTACTACCGGGATAAAAAGTATCCAATGTGTTAATCCAGGTTATACACTATCTGTGTGCCAAAAGATTATGGGCGTTTTGATACCCTCCCCCCCCCCCCCCCCCCCCTCCTCCAACAGCAATAATTGTAGTGTCGTTGAAAAGGTCTTTCCAATAGGTACAACATTTTCTGTTACGACTTTTACCAATTCGTTGTCCGTTCGGAGTTATTCCGCTATGAAAACGACTTATTCTGCAGAAATACTTTTTTTTATTGTTTTGTTTTTTCTTCAGTCCATTTTTATTAGATCAGTTAAGGAAACGACGACGACCACACAATAATGTAATTTATTGTTATAAAATGTGTTTTCTTTCTATTATAATAAGTAGTATGTGACCCAGATGATGATGTCCACCTAGAATCGATATTTGATGGTAATAGTCCCTTGGAAAACCGTTAATTCGGCATTAGTGAACAATTATTAATAGTAAATAATCAATAAAAATATAGTATCACACTAATATTATAAAGGCGAAAGTTTGTGAGTGTGTGTGTGAGTGTTTGTATGTTTGTTACTTCTTCACGCTCAAACGTCTGGACCGATTTTGTTGAAATTTGGCACACAGATTGTTTATAACCAGGATTAACACATAGAATACTTTTTACCCCGATATTCTTAAGGGATCGATACTTATGCGGGTGAAACCGCGGGGTGCAGCTAGTTTAAAATAACTCGAAGTCGGCAACAAAACAAAGTCACATATTTTTGCCCATCATCCAAATTCGTTCAGCCGTTTTTGCGTGTTTTGACGAGATAAGCTAACATTAAATGTAGGGAACAGCTGATTTTTTTTCGCGACCGATTTCCTTCATTTTTTGTATTTCGCCGTCAGAAAAGGCGATAACAAGTATGTGGTAGAATTTATTGCATATATGTGGTATCATATTGTATATAGTTGTAATGAACAAACATTGATGAGAGTGAATCTCTCGTACAGAGTCATGAAAGTCTTGTAGATAGATTTAGTAACGGATATCAAGTGTCAATTCTAGCATTCACCACAAGAGGGACTACATCTATCCAATTTGCGCAGCCAATATTCTAGCTAGACTTAATTACACTACGTCTATGTATGTACAGTTGTAGATCAGATAACCACCACAACTTTGTTGACCAGTTAGTTAGACAGAATAGGCTAGCTGACAGTGACAAAAATACCTCATGAGTTTTATATTGTGGAATGGTTGTGAGGTAAAAGTATAAAAAATTAACATAAGGTTGTAAATTATTTTAGAATAAAATAGTAATATTTTTGAGAAATAATTGCGTAAAATAAAGGCATTAGTCACGTGATATTAAACGCGAATCAGAGCGCGACACGTCAAATACTCCAAACGAAATGCTGAAATGCTTCTCGTTGGTGAGCGCATTACTTGAGAACGGCTGGACTGACTTTGTTATTTTTTGGTTTAAAATCTTCGTAATAGGTCGAATTAGGTTTTTATTGAAAGGCAAGTAAAAAATCTTAAGTCTTTTTCCTATGGGGTTTTTGTCAAAATTGGAAATTGGACAGGACAACGGCTGTCGGGTCAGCTAGTAAGTAAATAGAAATAATAATTGAGAATTATGAGTGATTTACCTCATTTAGTATATGTACAGACGCCAACAAATCAAGCTACGACAATATGGCAAATTTCTTCAATAGATTTTCAACTTTATCGCTAACGCATAGGTTCAAAGCCGATTGGGAAAATTTGACAGTTTCGGGTAGCTTGATGTGCTGGCCTTTGTACCTACATATTAAAATTATTTATTTGTATTATTTTATTAGAAAAACTTGAAGCTAATACAAATAATGTTTACAGTTTCTAGTACAACTAAGGCCAATACAATACAAGTTTCCACTTATAATACGAATGAATAACAGTATTCTAGACAGTAGGTAGGTTACACTATAGAAGCACCAGTTGCATGAAATGTAAGCAAATAATAATTATATGATTACTTAATAATATGTTGAAAGGTCTCATATTATTTCGTGGCATGCACCGCCAAGCTGCTTGAGAGGGTTGAGTATGACTTGTATAGTTGTGTGGAAAAGCTCTTTCACAAGTAGGCTATGCTATATTCTAGGAACCCGAAGAAGAACCTTTAAATACACCCTGAAAATGTCTAGGATTTCTAAAGGTTGCTTTTTTACAAATTCCTTTTAGACCTTTGAAGTCGTGTGAAGTTTTTCTTTCGTCTTCTTGTTTGCGTGACCTTTGTCGCGTCACGTAGAATTTTTAGCGGCACTCAGTTTTGACACCTTGTCGACATTTTGAGTAACTTTTTCAAGCAATTCCCTTAGTGAACTATTTTGGCTTCAATCCATTATTTAAATGACGATTCATTTGTGATTTCCTTAATTCTTCAGAAAGTTTTTATCTGTATATAATTATTTAGCCATTACGTTTGTGTTTCGACTTATCATCCCACTTTATAACTACAGTTTTCGTACTATCATCATTCCGTGCTTTTAATTAATTGTTCTAGCCAACTTGACTCGTATACGGTCTGATTACTGCCAAAACTTTCGACGAGTTTATGTTTAAAGTAAAGATGTACTTAGATTAATTATAATTAACTGGAGTAGGTACTACTGTTTGTTGCGAAGAAATATTAAGCAGGATTACCTACATAACGCGATTTTTTTCTTTTGCCTATATTCTGTCCCACTGCTGGAACAAAGGCCTCACCTTTTACCTTCCAAACCTCCCTGTCTTGAACGGTGTCTTCCCATGTTGGCCCTGCAAACCACGTCAGATCGTCACATCACCTTCGACGTGGTCTACCTCAACAGAGATGTCCTCCTTCAGGCGTCCAGTGAGTGAGATCTTCGCCCAAATTATTTATACTTGTATTTCAGAAACGTCCCAATTTTCGTTGATAGTGTCCCATGACGCACCATTTCATTTTCGCCATAACTTTTCCTATCGCCGGCATACAAACTAAGATACTTACTAAGGCAGCCTCCCACGCTTCACTTAATCTAAATATAGATGTGTTATAACCAGCGTCAGATTATCTGACGTAATGATATCCTGGCCCTGAGTCATAGCTCTCTAGGGTGGCTCCGGACTCATACTTTCAAAGTTCATGACCATTAAGAGATTTCTCCGTTCTCTTTGGTCGATGCTTTAGAAGATAAATAAGACGTTCCGCCCAATAAATTGTGCTGTGAAAATTTTATCTAACCGGGAAAATGCTATGTGCGTCCGCTAGGTTATGCATTCCGGTCTGCTTGATAAGGGGTTGTTTTCGGATATTGTTTTAAAGAAACTGGTGCTGTGAACTTTGTAGCTTATCTGAACGTTTTTATCTAATCATAAGTTATGATATTTGACCCTTAGGCCCAGTTGCACCACAAATTAGTAAACGAGTTTAAAGCTAAACGTATTAAAATCATCATTCTGTTTCCGCCATTCGTTTGAAGATGACAGAGAAAGAATGATGTTTCAGTATTGTATGTCTTTGGCTGTTTATCACCCCATTTTATTAAGATTGTAATTTAGAATATTTATGCTGTACTGACCCTTGTCCTCGTCTTTTCAACGACTAACATCTGTAAACCTATCACAAATTGCAAAGTCGATGATCCGCCTCTGCGCTGCCGTCTAAGCGTGACGCTGGCAGAATAGTCGATATCGGCTCAACTGCCAAAAAAGAGAAAAAAAAAAAGATGTTTTAAACATTTTTAGCGCTAAGCGTATTTAGTGATTCGTTATTCAAGCGAGCCTTCTTCTGTGCCAGTGTTGCCAAATCCACATTTACCAACGAGTTCTTTCCCTATTCCTAAAGTCTCAACATATAAAAATATCTTCTTTCCAATCTTATTTGTCTTCACTCAGCTTATCACTCTGTTCCTACTGCTAATATCGGTATCTGAAGTATGTACCTACATACTTGTTGCCAACCAGTTCTCCCATTTTGTGCCTACTGGTGATATTAAAAAAACCTCTAAATACCTCGACTACTTACTTCAGTGGTATGTAATTACTGACAAACGTGTCTATGAATTCTATAAAATGAATTGATTTCTAAATTAAGAAGTATATTTTTGTAGGATCATATATATAAAACTATGAAACTATGAGCGTATTAATTTATTTTAATTTATTTATAATTTATGTATAATTTGTAATAACTAAATACTTAATGCTTATTTACGTAATTATTTATGATATGTAGTCAGTATGGGTGAAATGTATGTATATGTACAGACGCCAGCAAATCAAGCTACTACAATCTGTCAAATTTTTAATAGATTTTCAACTTTATCGCTAAAACATAAGGTTCAAAGTTGATTGCGAAAATTTGACAGTTTCGGGTAGCTTGATGTGCTGGCGTCTGTACAATGCCCAAAATAAAATTATTTTATTTGATTTTGATTTTGATCGAGATACCTAGAGAGATTACTCACGCTAGCTTATCCCCATAGGTACGTATTACTCAGGCCCAGCTAACTAACTATCTCAGATAGATTAATTTGTTACGACCGCCACATTAACCGCGATGAGTTAGTTACCTCTCTATACGTATAACTTGTGAAATACTACAGTGGTTACGAGTACACGTAGTACGAGTATAACCACTGATAGGATATATACAACATTATTTTTAGTATATTGCAAACCTGAATGTAGTTTGATCAGTTTAAGTAACTGAATCGATTCCAATAATTTTTACGCCATGTTATATTTTGTCTAATATAACAAGCTTATAACTTTGTGATTTTTCATGATACAGTTTTGAATAAGTTTGGTTTGTATGGTTTTAATATATTAGAATAAAATAAAATAGAATACTCTTTATTATGTACACCATATAAATTACAGACATACAAAACAGTAGGTAAATATAAAAAACATAAATAAATAAAAAAATAGTCAAGTATAAAGTAAAATTATGATTTACATTGATTACAATCGAGGAAAGTTAAATTCTAACTCTAATATTGACTTGCCTGAACTAGGTTTATGAAAAGCCTGTGTTTTCAGGCCATCAATTTACATACATACATATATTACACACAAATGAATGCGATAAGGCCGCCCGTTGTATATTGTGTACAATTGTGTGTTGTGTGTTTAATAATTTTTTTAAAGTATTTATAAACACATAAAATGTATTATTCCAAATGATTAATCTGATTTATTATTTTTATCACACTAATATTATAAAGGCGAAAGTTTGTGAGTGTGTGTTTGTATGTTTGTTACTTCTTCACGCTCAAACGGCTGGACCAATTTTGCTGACATTTGGCACACAGATAGTTTATAACCAGGATTAACACATAGAATACTTTTTAATCCCAATATTCCTACGGGATAGGGACTGCGGGTGAAGCCGCGGGACGCAGCTAGTGTTACATAAAAGGAGTACTTTAGGATCGTAATGGGCGGCGTGAGTTAATGTATTTACTTATGTATTTATAAAATACCCAGACACTTACAAACGAAAAATTACTTTTAAAGTGTGTATTGATTTTTTATTATACGCATATAGTATTATCGCATTTTATTCGGCTAAGTCCTATTCCAATCGTTATTTCACGCAAAAATCGCTTTTAAGCGTTGCTTAATTTACGATATTCACGCTCTTGACTGTACATTAAACTCTTTTAAAACAAAGTAAAAACTGGACATTACAATCTAAACCCAACGACTTCATAAACGCAAGTACATAGGTAATATAATTTCAATATACCGATACGTGAACATAGCGGGTTTTAAAAGGCATTCCAGTTTTATGGCGTGTTCAATCCTGGGGGTAATAATGTTGACAACGTTGTTCGAGTGGACGGGTAAGTGATGGCACATATTAAACGGACCACGGGAAGGTTCTTAAGAGGTTAAACGTCGCATTTAATTTAATTACTCTTTCATATTTATGGGGTTTACAACGTGTGTAGTAAGTAGATTTTTAGGGTTCGTTGATGATAGAGGATTAAGGACCGTATGTGTCTTCAATTACGGTATACAAGCCGTGTGCCCGATGAGATTTCACATTGGCAAAAATTAAAACTTCCAGCCCCTATTTAACCCCTCTATCATTTCCAAAAATACTTCCTCAGTACTTTTAAAGTTACAAGGAACTCTTGTGCAAAATTTCATACTTCCAGACCCACCGGTTTAAGCTGTGTATTGTCCGCCAATAAATATAATATTTTAATTAAGCAGGGATCCTGCAGGTGCGTACTGATTTGTTTGTAGATCACATTAGGCAGGTTATTTTAATATTCATTTACTCCAGCCAATTTGTACTCCAGCAATACAATACAATGATTCTCTAGACGTAATTTAAAAATATAGAGGTGTCGATATCCTTCACTTACAATCGAAAAGTTGTGAAGCGTTCTACGTTGTATTTTGTTTTGGGTGGTATAATATATGAAATTGTTACTGCAAATATTACTTATTTCATAAATGTGTTGGGGTCTTTATTTTTTATTAGCTTCTGCCAGTGACTTCGCGTGATATTTCTTGTTTATAACACTCGGAAATACGGTAGCTTCCCAATAATGAAAAATTCTTAGTTAGATTCCCCCAACATACTCACAAATGTTACCTCTTTATAATGTTATATTTGTATGTATATATTTAGTAACTATGCACTTTTTGGTTTTATATTTTAACTAGCAGCGCCCCGCGGTCTCACCCGCATAAGTTTCGATCTCGTTGGAATATCGGGATAAAAAGTATCCTATGTGTTAATCCTGGTTATAAACTATCCGTGTGCAAAATTTCATTTAAATCCGTTCAGTAGTTTTTGCATGAAAGAGTAACAAACATCCATCCATCCATCCATCCTCACAAACTTTCGCGTTTATAATATTAGTAGAATAAAACTCTATTGCAAAACATATGTACTATCGCAATATGCCTGAAAGTAGAACAAAGATAAATATGTTCCTCTGGATACCATGTAATGTAGTAAGGGTCGAGTTTTCTTAAGTCCCTTAGGACGACAAGTAACGTACAACATAAACTTTACCCTAAGACATATCATGGCGTATAAGGGCTCATTACAGAATTATAGTATCTTTGATTACACCCCGAAGAATTACTGTTTACCTATAGTCTTTGTTGAGATATTGACACAATTTTCCAATAGGAAATTGTTTTTAGACGATGAACATTGGCGCAGAAACCACCTAAAGGTACAATAGTGAACGCACTTATTTATTTGAAAATGAAAAAGCGAGTAAACAACTTGATAACAAAAAAAAAAAAATACGTTGGCTGATGTAGGTACCTAGTTAGTTTAAAATGAGATCCTGTATAGGTGTGGACACGACATGGATCGATGTTGTCCATAATTACCAATAGATGACAACGTGTTTGTAATTAAAAACTTAAAGAAAGTATTATAGTATAATCGGCCTATAATGTTCCCACTGATGGGACACAGGCCTCCTGGCCTGTGTGCACAGACTCTTGTCTGTGAGGGGGAGTGGGTCATAATCGACCACACGGGCCCAGTGCGGGTTGGTGGATGTCATATTATATCTTCGAATTCTTGGTTCTAGTTCCCCACTATGGTTTCCTTTACCGTTTTGAGAGCAGAGGTGATAAAATAATTTACCCGAACCCACGACCTTCAACTCGCAAGTCGCGACCGTTACTACGTTGATTTGCCTTCGGTATTGAAAATATTTTTTAAAGAAAATAACCTTATTTAATTTCTTGTACCAATATATGTAAATGGTTCTCTTTTTGGTCAAAGGTATTATGTCGATACTTCCAAACCTATTTTACTAATTGTTGCAAGACTTATAAATTCTACAATATTCAAAATCATTTATGGAAAATATTACTCAAATATTAAACTAAAGATTTCATTTCAGTACTTTTCAGCTAAACCGTGGCGTAACATTTTCCGCCAAAGGAGTGAGAGGTGTGCATTAGCCAGTAATTCTAAGAGAGACACAGAAAGTAAAATTTATTATTCTATTCGAGTACGTCGCGAGGTGACGTTTTTAGGAGAATATTTTAGTGTTTGAGGAAGTTAGAAAGTTTGTAATTAGTTTGGTGTACCGCCAGGTGGCTCCACAGTCTTTGCAGTATCATCACGTGCCATAACTTTTTCATTTGACGCGCACACGAACAACTTTTCCATTTCTTTTTATTAACATCATAACGAAAATGAGAGTAGGCTTTATGAGAAACAGATACCTGATGGTTTTGCTAAGTATCCTCGCCGCCTGTCATTTAGTTAGGTTATTATTACTTGGGGCTGCAGAAATAAGATGTCGCCCGCTGATAACTAATGTATATCGACGTCCGTCTGTTTATTAGCACACTGAGCTGAAAATGATGTTAATTTATTCCATTTATTTTCAAGAAAAATGCTGTAGTACGTAAGGTGGCACGGGTAGGTAAGTAAATATACTGAAAAACTAATCAACAATAGAGTAATTACCCTACATAACGGAGAAGTTTGACTCGAACCTACGGGCGATATCTCAATAAAATTTCGGCTTAACCGTAATAGAATTTATTACAAAAAGATTTTATACATTTCTCAAGGCTTTCAACCGTAATAAAAACAGATGTTTATTAGTTTAGACAATTGTTAGAATCCGAGGCAAATGTTCTAAACAACGGAATGTGTTATGGAAAGAATTGTTTCCCTGTTTGAATTCTCATTTTGGGAACGATATAAAAAATCTTTCAAATCACGTACTTGAGTGAAGTTACTTAGCTTAGGAACAAGTCTTTGTATCTTTTTGTACATTCATAATTTTTTTGGGTCGTATGGGCCTCTGACTTACATATAAGTTGGCTATGTTATTTTCTCATACAAAGCTGTCAGGAATGTGAGGAGGTTTTATTTTTTACGTGCAAAGAATGTAATGATTAAGGACATAACATAAGCCATTATAATATAATACGTTGGCAGTGTGCGACATCGCATCTTTGAACACGTCTAAATTGATAAACATAAGTCAACCGTTCGCGGGGATTCTTTATTCCAGACTTGTATATCTCTGTTACAGAGATTACTTTAGTATATTCAGGCAGTCAGACATGTAGCTTGCTGTTCTGATTTACAGTAGAAGTTGGCTTATTTTATGTCTTCTTCTCAAATAAAAAAGGACAATTTATAACTTGCTATTTCTTTGCATGGAATAATCCGATATTCTGGACTGTGTAACACGAACTGTTTATTCTAGCAAGAATTTTGCCACCTACTCACCACAGTAAGAGTTCTTATCGATGGTTTCCTTTCATGGTAAGCTTTTTACTGAATTCTCGGGATTTACTTTGCAAAATGCGCATAGCACAGCTTTGTACGCATACTGAAATATTAAACGACACTTATAACGACCGTGGGAAGCGGAACACATGACTTACAAAGCATTTTCTTTGATTTGTTACTGCGTATGGATCCAGTATTACTGGGTAGATATATTTATGGAAACGAAGATCCATTATCCTATCCTAAACCAACACACGATTAGGATTCATTCCTTCACTTACCTTAATAAATAAACACTTAGCCAAATGTTAATGCTGTTTTCGTACTCTACTCAATCTGTTCTTGTTTGCAAAAAAAAAAAAACTCATACATCGGCAACTGATGAGGTTAATACTGTCCATTTTTTTACGTAACAAACTGAAGCATCCTTTAAAAGTTTTTCACTTACTTTTTCGGAACCCAAGACCAATTTTATTTTCAACTAAACTAAGTAAATTAACAAAACCAAAACAACCGAAGGACCGTACAAACTTGCAAGCGTAAGTGGACGCCGAGTTTCCAGCTGGAACTTGGCAACATCTCTAGTAGCGTGACCGAAAAACTTGCAAAAACAGTATTGGAATAATAGACCAGCGGAATAATTACCCGATGCATAAGTCTTAATAAAGAAGAATGAGGAAGGCAGTGAATTGAGTGGTGTGCCGCAGTGCGTCGAGTCGTGCAGTGGCGTTGACACCGGCGCCGCGCGGCCGGCACGCGACCAATTTACTTAAGGCTCTACACAAGCCAGGTCTGGTAAATCACTGCTAAGTGACTGTTAAATCTTTGTTGAAGCTACGAGAGTGGGATGTCAAAAGCTTGATAAGTTTTTGTGAAAACAACGTTTCAATAAACTGGAAATTTAATTGATTGAAATATCAGATATTGGAAATGCAATTATAATGCAATATCCCCTTCGGGAAATACAGGTATGAAACACACCTGCAGTTCGCGGAAATGTACTATTACCTGGATTGGGGTAAATCCAACCCCGTTTATTTCCCGCCCCGACTTTTACTGAGAATTTTCAAATAGAAAAACCCATTCTATACTAAGTTGGTAATGTTTACATGTGTAAACTTACAGTTAGACCAATTAGAATTTAAGGAAATATTTTTATATCTACTATTTTTAGTTACTCCTGGAATTCACCTAGATTACATAGTAAATATTGTTTCACTAAAGCTAGACGGTTTCCTGGAAGAGTGGAGCCCGTCATACAGCCGTCATGAAAATCTGTCATTGTAACCACTATATGAAATTAAGGAGTGAAAAAACTCTCTGTATTTGGATAACCGTTATTGTGTGACCGTTCACTGCTTTCATAGGAATCAAATCGCGCAACAACAGACTGGATGTAGAAAAAAGTCAAACAACGTAACATTTTCTTTACCGTAATATGATGTTTATTATTAAAACCTCTACCTTTTATATATTAGATAAAGTCATACAATAGACGTCCTCAAGGCGAATAACAAGCTCTTACATAAGAAAAACAGAAATTGCGTTCATCATAAAACACAGGTCTCGTAAAATCTTTATAAATACTATTTAAATTAAGGAACGCAATATATGTTGCCATCATGTTAAAAATACCAAAAAAAAAACCGTGTGTCGCCGCCCTATAGTAACCACAGTTTCGCAGATTTTACTATTAAACTACCTACGCGAAGTTATTCAATGTAGAATAAGCTATTTCGAGAATTATCTTTTTTTGGTAATTTTATAACTTTTTATCTCATAATTTATCGGTACAGTCAGCGATAATCTATGAATGGAACCAAATATTCCAACAAAGTTTATTGGAAAATCTTTGAAGTTTTTTAGAGCTTTGAGTTTGACGGTACATGGTATTGAAAGGAAAAAATATCTAATCTGGTCGCTTGATGCCGAGTTAAGGAAGAAAATGACATTCGAAGCAATAAGGAAAAAATGAAATCAGAAATTTCTGACCAAATAATGTAAATGTTTTTTTAAAAGAAGATGAATTAGGACATTTAAATGTTCTGAATTGGTTTTTTTGTGGCAGCCGAATATCCTGATATTTGGTAAATAATATTAGGGTTTTGTGTCTTACATTTATTTTTCTTTTCTCACAATAATATCGATAGGTACCTAAGTCCTTTCAGTAAAGAACATAGTTAAGGAAGTTCTTTAACAGTTCATTAATGTTAAGAGGCAGTTGGCCTATCGACCACGGGCACCAATCCACTTCACTCAATTGATTCTTACTATTCGTGCGCCAACTATGTTTTCCTTTACTTCCCCGTGATTCGATTACAACACGTTTTCTTCTAAATTTAACACAAAAAGGAATCCAATAAGGAAATAATACTGGCACATGTATACTTTATTCCCAACTAGCTTCTGTCCGGGGCTCCGTCCGCGTGTTGTCGGAAATTATCCCACGGAACGTGCTACCGGGACAAAAAGTAGCCTATGTCCATTCCCAGGACGCCATCTATCTCCTTGCCAAGTTTTATTGAAATCCGTTCAGTGGCTTATGCTCGAAAAGGTTGTGTATACTGGATTTCATGGGTTTTGATTTGTTTGCGAGGAACACTAATTCTTAAAAAAAATAATAATAATAATAATATTCCACAACTTTCACACAACGCCGTCTAGTCCCAAACTAAGCAGAGCTTGTGCTATGAGTACTAGACAAAATATTATAATATAAAAATATTAAGTTACTCCTTATAACATTAGCTATCTGCCAGTGAAAGTTCCGTCAAAATCGGTCTTGCCGTTTCGGAGATTAGTCGGAACAAACAAACAGACAGACAAAAATGTATACTTTTTTTATGTTCTTTTTTTCCCTATGTTCTTTCATATACATTTCATAAAAAGCTCTTCTGTAAAGATTGTTCTTAGCGATAAGACCGCCAATTGTGTCACTCTTTGTATAATTTCTATATTTATGTCTGTAATTTACATGGTGTAATTAATAAAGAGTATTCTATTCTATTCTAAAAAGCTGTTATTTTGAGATTACAAACAGACACTTTAGTTTTATTCATTTGTTCAGAAGAAACATCTTGCTTCTATTTAGTATGCAACCTTATTTACATGGAGAGCATGCTTTAACTAAAGGTAACTAAGATAAATGGTTAAAAAGTATCGAAAAAAGATTACATTTAAATAATATCACCCCAGCGATCAGTTTCGCCTACGCGTGAATGGCAATTGGCTTCATGAAATCTGGCCTCCTGGGCTCTTAGTAATCAACCCGAGGAATGTTCGATTCCGACAAAGATTCCTTTTTGCAAGGACTAAAAAAGATTCTTATCATGAAATAAATTGCTGTTATAAGGGTAAGAGAAAATTACAATTTGCGATGGGGCTTGAGCATAGAATTAGCCGTGGCCTAGATTCGCCTTTTATTTCTAAGTGGGACAGTTTTCTTTATTATTTGAACTGGCTGTTTTGCCCTGTCTGCATACTGAATTAGAAGATTAGGGTTCTACCTTACTCATTTTATGTTTGGGGTCGGGAACACATTACGTATGTATTAGCCTTAAAAATTATAGTTCATATCGAAATTCTGTGGAGCTCTTCAGCCCTTTTAGGAATTTGTATCTTTGAGAAAAAGGCAAAGCGTTATTTAATTAAAATAAGATATTAAAAACAGATTACTGACGCTGCTCAAAAAGCAGCTAAGCTGAAGTGGGAGTGGGCTGGCCTCGTCTGCCGTATGCCCAATGAGCTGTGGGCCAAAATAACCACCTCGTGGAGCCCTGACACAGCTAGGAGGCGTAGCGACAGACATCATATAAGATGGTGAGACGAGCTGTAGAAAATAAACGAGTGGTCTACTTTAGCCCTGGATCGAAAGAGCTGGAAGTCATGGGGAGAGGTCTTTGTCCAGCAGTGGGGTGATGCAGGCTAGCTGTAACAATAAGATATTACCCTACGCTATGAGTGAATAGATACTGGCTTCCAGGCTAATTATTTATTTATTTAAACTTCTCGCACAAAAGGTACAAAGGCGGACTTAATGCCTTAGGCATTCTCTACCAGTCAACCAAGGGTGGTGAAGAGATTAGATGGCAGGTGCTTTGAATGAACCGAACAATGATAAAAAAAAAACTATTAAAATTGTTGAATTATAAATGAAAAAACGTACACAAATACAAAATATATATAATATACCTACATACTATTTACTATAATATATACTTATCATATATATATATATATATATACATAAACAAAATCAAGGGATATCACTCCACACGATTCGTCTATTTGTCTGACGATAATGGCGTTCCATAGTGAAACCAATACGGCGTGATGTCAACTGAACCAGCTTCAGTAAATTCAGGCCAGGCACGGTTTAGTTTTGTTATTATTTACAGTATGTGGGTATGGGTAATTTAACCCATAATATTTTGCTATAACTTAATAAGACATAGCATATACATATATCAACTTCGTAATCACCAAAAATACATCACAATTTGACCTATTTTTGTTTTGAAAGATTAATGTTTAACAACCCATCAAAGTCTACTTTAGTCCTACAACAACTTCACTATAAACAGCAGTCCTTCAATCCCTCAATATCCAAACAATTAAACCAAGACACACTAACTTAAAACCCACTCAAAGACTCAAACGATAGTCTAATTACTAACTAAACAATTGAAGTCTACAATTCGGTGGTTGAATTAAATCAGCCGAGTTAAGTGTGACCGTACGAAGCAAATCTCGGCGAGTGGTCGGCTTCATAATTTCATAATCTTAATGGTTACCTCGGTCCGTAAAGTGGCGGAATTTAGTGAGGTACCCTCCTCCGAGGCAAAACACTTTGCTGACCATATCTTACATCTCGGTAATAACCCGGATAATACACAGGTCGGTTTTTGAATTCGCTCTTCTTTTACTTACGTACCTTTTTCATAGTGCTTCTTTTATCTTCTTGTTGTTTTTATTGCAGGTAATCTATATACTATAATAAAACTGAAGAGTTTTTTTTTATTTGAACGCGTTAATGTCTGGAACTACCAGACAGATTTGAAAAAAAAAATGCATTTGTTATACCAATTCTTGAGGAAGGTTAGGCTATTCGCTTGTCCGGAGCAAATCCCCCGATACAAAATAATTATAAAAATAGTGGAGTTATAAAGATACTGTATTGATTATTAAGCATAAATTATAGGTATTCGCCTTCTGAATCAATACATCGCTGCCAACGCTCTGGCAGTTTGCTAACGGCAAGATACTTATTACTTTTATTTCCTTGCTTTATTTCAAAATCTATGGCATTTCGAAGGGAAGTCACAACATTGTAGGCCACGCCACCAATTGCTCTTTTGAGCGCGTGGAAGCAACCGTAGTCGCAAGGACTCAAGTCCGGAGAATAGGCAGGTTGGAGCAAACGTTCAATTTAATTTTCCTCGATCCAGGCCATTATAGAGGTACTGAGATCAGATTTAGCATTGTCATCAAGCAGCCAAACTGTGTGCTTGCGACCACCATGCCAATGTTTCATGAGGTTTTTGAGGAAATGAAGATATCTCTTCTGATTCATGGTTTAATTTTCAGCCAGAATTTCGTAATAACAAACCCCTTCAATATCCATTGCTAATATCATCATCACTTTTGGTGCATACCTTTTTGCCTGTACTACTGGGCTTGGCTTCTTTCCTTTCTAAACCCATTGTTTAGCCTGGTCTTTTTCGGGCGGACGGTTGAGAGAGACCCAAGTCGCATATACGGCAACAGTATGTGAAAGACGGCTGGTCTGCTGCTTGTAGTACCGCAAAATGGATTCTGGAGTACTCCACACGCATTTCCAATTGGAATGAAGTAAGTTCATGAGGAACCCATTTTGCGTTGATTTTTCGCATTTCCAGTTTTTCAGTAACTATTTCGTGAAAAGTTGTTTTAGGAATTCCTAGATTTCCCGACAGGGACCTCAAGCTCCAACATCTTGTTTGCTTGAATGCTTCCCTCACTGCTTCAACTCGTTGTTCCATTTGAAGGCCAGAACGGTGGGCCCCACCACGATGATCTCGAACGTCATAGTTTTTTTCTTTGAATGTTTTATACCACGTGCGAACCGTAGAATCATCGAGCGAATTCTTTCCTATCACTCTGTGTAGTTGTCGATGGGCTTCAGCTGCAGAATGTCCCTGAGCAAACAAAAACTAATGATGACCCGTTGGTCATACAGGTCGAAAGATTTTTTTAATTCTAAATCTTCATGCGAACGATGCGTGCAGCGCGTAGTAACAAATGAACTACACTCTACAACGCACTAGCGTTGCGCGCAAAAAATTATACAAAGATGTATAAACTTGTTATTAAAGAGTGGGGAGTTTGCTCCGGACAAGCTATTACTTGACATCATGCTAGGACCCTTAGGAGACGAGCAAAAACAAAAAAGACAGGAAGAATGCTGAGCAAAAACGAAGGCGATGCGATGTGACGGAACAAAGGCGATGCGATGTGACGGGGTGGTCCGGGGGAAAAAGAAATTTTACGCGGACGATGACGCGCTCCTTTCTTAGGAATACGATAGCTAAGTAACTCGGGTACTATTGCACACCTTATAAGCATAAACATGAGTAACCATACGTACTATTACGTACCAATGTAATAATAAAATGTACCAATGTAATATAGAAATGAAATGTACCTAAACATTTTATTTTAAAAGATTTACGAAAATACGATTTCCTAGAAGAGCGGTGACCGCCCACATAGCGTCCGCAATTCACCGGTGAATGACGTCACTTACCCCTTTATTCATAAACGTGGCTTAAAGGAACGTAGTGATTAGCGACTGTTCAACCATACATTTTTGACGTTTGAAACCGTAGCTCAAGTCACTAGACAGTGAAATAGTAATTTATAGGAAGTCACATTGAAGCCACTAAATTAAACATAACCGATTTATATTCGATTATACTTTACCAAAATTGTAATACCTATGTACTTCGCCGAACTCAATTCCAAAAATTAGTGACCACCATTCAATTTTAGTATCAATTCCTAAAACTAGTTTCATCTAAAATTTTACGAAGCGTAAAGTCAAAATATCGTTTCGAATTGTTGTAGAAATTCGTGTATAAATAAAACCTATATGAATTTTGAACCGTTTTCCCACAACGATTCATAAAGTGAAGAGGGCTTCAAGTGCACCGTCATTAATTCAATTTACATACAATGCCGGGCTGATGTGCTCCGCGAGACAGATAATCGTACAAATGACTTTTCGAACTCAGCGCTGGAGGGTGTTATCCTCGATGGAGCCACATTAACTGAATTATTTTTGCTGTATTAACATTTCGCAGTGCATTTTGCATTTTCCGATTTCCAATACGATAATTTTATGCGCAAGATTGAGCACAGTGGGACAGATTTTGTCGGTAAATTAAGTCTTGTCTGAGTTAAACAAAGTTGGGTATTTTGTTACGCACATAAATATTTTATAGTTGTTTTTCTGAGGATAATAGGTTGTTATAAAAATGTTGACGTATTAATGGTGTTTTCTTGTAAAAGTGTCTAGAATGTAATGAGTTCATGGAAATAAAATAATTGAGTGTCATAGTGAAAACATAGTTCTAACTGTTAATAGCGAAGGTTTACGAATAAGCTGCTAGTCACTCGAATATGATAACGTAGGTAAATAAATACTCGTAGTACTTAAACAAACATGATTTATTCAAATAACATTTCATAAACGTTCATACAGAATTAATCCCTTGATAATAAACATCTATCACCTGATGACTATATCTATATATCTTTCACATTATGGCTATAACAAAACCTATTTTAGTAAAAACCACTTAGTTGAAAACAAAAACCGAATACCATCAGAAATCACGAAATTAAAACGCACCGCGCTCGTTTTTTAAACTGTCACATTTGAAATATCGTAATACAGTTTGCATATGACCGTTCGTCGCTCGACAAACGAGAGAGGGGACCATAGAAACTGTAAATGGAATGAAAACATTCGAGTTTCGTTTTCATTCATTTAATTAGCCGGAGTTTTAAACGCGGCGCCGCCGTGTCGCTCCGTCCCGTAATCGACCATCCATTCGGATGTTTCACTATTTTCTTTGTTAACTGGCGTTTTGTTACTGATTTCTTTTAGCAAATCCGATCTGGTAACGTGTTTTTAATAAAGTGAGTAATTTTGGCGTAGAGTTTGTTTTTGTTTGTTTGGTGTGCGCTACGAATGGCGTAGCTGCGTAGGCATGCTACGATAAAACGTGTAGACGTACTCGTGAAGACATTCGATTAGCGTAAATAAATGAGATTTTTAAAATGCCATTAGAGTAGAATAGGATTTATCTTTAACAAAAAGTATTATTTAAATCCAATTTATTTTCAGTATTCAACTATTTACTAACAAATATGAAAAATTGAAAACATTTACATGGAACAGTTACATTAAAAAAAAAAACGAAACGAGGGGTTAATAGTAAAATATTTTCTATTACAAAAAAAATAAAATCCCGAAAGCAATCAGAGAATGGTGGAACAGAAAAGCTCTTTTTATTTCAGCCACAGCAGCAGATGCAAACGGGAAGTGCATTGGCCGACTTTTGTTTTCAACTTTTTCCGAATTTATGACTTGGATCCCACATGAGTTCAGGCGTGAACAAGTTTTCACCTAGTTGTAACATTTTTCACAGGTAACAAGTTACTGTAGATGTTTTTAAATTAAATTTTCACGTTGAAAATAAAGTTTAATGTGTGTTGGCGTCTGAAGACTGGAGTGTCGTCTGGAGAGGCAGTTAATTACCAATTCAAATCCAGTAATAATGTAAGTGATGCTGGTGAGCCAATATCTTGGGGTGGAGCAATTCGCCTTCAATTAGTGCTGAGGCGTCGGCTCGCCTTATTTATTCAGAGGGACGGGATGAAATAAAAAGGCAGAAAAAATATCTCTGAGATAAACATTCATATGCCGGAGATGGCAGTCGAAGGTTTCGGTATTAGAATACACTCAAGGTGCTGCGGGAAAATATTTTGATTTACTACTGACTATTTGAGAGTCCGGAGATTGATTGAAAGTTGCACTCTGAAGTCAATATCTACCGATTCAATTTCGAATAGTATTGAGCAGTACAAAGTGTATTTACTCAGTGGAGATAGGTATTTTATATGTACTGGGAGTTTAATAACTTTCTCTGATAATAAACTTGTGCTGGGTAGTGCTCCGAGGGCGCTGTTATTGGGTTAGATACTCTCCGTTAAATAATTGCGTTCGTGTGTTTTGGAAAAGCTTTTTGTTGTGACGTTCAGCGCGTGGTTAGGTATAAATTGAAATAGCTATATTAACCATATTATGGTCATAGTTTTAAGATGAGAATATTATTTGATGCAGATATACAGAATATGTCAGCTCTCAACGTTTAAAAGTACAGTGGAATGTAATACAATGTTCATTTCAATAAAATCAAAATGCCTTTTATTCTACACATTTCACTTCACATATTGTTACATATTACATATGTAATTCATTATCATTTAATATTATTGTTTATTATTTGGGTTTCATTAATACGATATTTATAATTTTATTATTCTTATATGTTTGCAAGAAAAATATAGGTTGAGATATGTGAGGATTGAAGGCAAAACTAATTTTTTATTCAGATAAATCTATTTCAAACCAATTAATATAAAAAAAAATATCTTTTACATTTAAAAAAAAAAAACATAATACGACGGCACGGTTGGCGCAGTGGTTAAGCGATTGACTGCTGCGCTGCGTGTCGCGGGTTCGATTCCCCCACGGAACAAATATTTGTATGACCTACAAGTAGTTGTTCCGGGTCTGGCTGTTTGTGTATGTGAGTTTAAATGTTTGTAAACGCACCCACTATACAGGAGAAATTCCTAGTGTGGGGTAACGTTTTTTAAAAAAAAAAAAAAAAAATAATACCATGGTTAAAACCAAAACACACGATGAAAACACGAAACGTTTAAAATTTGCTTTACTGTGGCAACTGTGCGCTAAATATGATCGGTGTTAATGTGTTCCGGTCCGCTTATACTGTTGGCAACGCGTCGGCGATGGCGTTACGGCGGCTCCGCGGGTTTACGACGAACCTTGACCATTTGTTATTAGGTACTTGGACCCACCATATACTTTTGACATACAAATACCATATTGTCAGGCAAAAGGTAAAATCCGCATTTACTGGTTATGGCATGAAATATAACATCCTAGCGGTTTTATACGGATATATCTAATAATACATATGTACGTATTAGAAAGGTTTTGTTTAAGGTTTGATGCTCGTATAGTTAAATAGCGCGCTGTCCCTGCTCCGTACAGGTTTCACGTCATGACAAACCATCGAAATTTTCTTATGTAAGTTTGATATTAATGCATTATACCTTCTGAGGGGCCCGTGGCTAAATAATAACAGCCGCACAGGTCGATCGATCAGGTTAAGCTACGCTTGCCGCGGTTGGTCTGTGGATGGGTGACCATCTTTACATACCGAGACCCCTCCGTGCCTCGGAAAGCACGTTAAGCCGTTGGTCCCGGCTGTCATTCGTAGATCTTTGACAGTCGTTACGGGTAGTCAGAAGCCCGAAAGTCTGACAACCAGTCTTACCTTGGGGTATCGTATTACCCATTAACTGGGTTGTGGAGGTCAGATAGGCAGTCGCTCCATGTAAAATACTGGTATTCAGCTGCATCCGGTTAGACTGGAAGCCGACCCCAACATAGTTGGGAAAAAGGCTAGGCAGATGATGCATTATACCTTCTGAAGGCTGCTGGATGCAGGAAGCACAGAACCGGATGAAGTGGCGGTGCTTGAGGGAGGCCTGTGTCCAGCAGTGTACGTCTTCCGGCTGAAATGAATGTATGAATACACACACATACATACATCGGGATGAATTTTCAAAATGATGGTGAAAACCGCATCAAAATCTGATGCGTTGCTTAGAAGAATAATGCGGTCACACAAGAAAAACAACTTTAATTTTTGTATTTTTTGTATAGATTTAATTTAGAAATTATTAAAACCGCTAGTACTTACATTCTTATAATCAATCCACTACCATAAAAGCGTACACATACTTCCACAAAAACAAGAAAATAGATAAAACTTTATTTTTATATGTTATTATCGCCCCGGAAAATCCGTTACAGATCCCTCTTAAAAGTGCGTAGATACATTGGACCTTTTTTGTGTAAAGGTGCCTCAGTTCCCGGATTAACATAATAGGATATTCTTTATCCCTATAAGTTGTAGGACTCCCGTGGGAGACCTGAAGTTGCCTTCAAACTCCGTGGGGTAAAGGACTGGTGTATTATAAAAATCCATTGGTTTACGTCATCATGGAACCCTTAGAAAGTTGATTTTTTATGACCGAGCAACGCAAAACTTGTTGGTTTTTTCCTTCCATGTTATACGTTATTTAGTGAAGTTCGAGTTTATTTATATTGAGCTTGTTTTTGCGATGGGTAGCAACTAAAATATTGAAAACATTTTTCGAAGAGAGAAATAAAAAAGCATATCCACACGTTCTCTTGTTTTTTTATATCTGGACACTACAAGTACTTCAGGTATTTCTACACGGTTAAAAAATAAACATTGAGGACTATAGAGGTTATTTTATTAAATAAAAAAAATACAACAAACAATTCTCATCTACGCAACAAAAAAACGTTACTCTTTCCGTATCAGACAACCAATTTACCACGTAGCACAATATTTTTAAATTGTAATCATAGTAAAAGTACGTTAGTCGGGTCGGTTGGGGCGCGTGGCTCATAAACCATGGTTCGGTCTGCACTAAATGTCAATGTGTAAGGGTACACGACTCCTGTACCAATACCTGGAGTATGTACTACCACAGTCTACCAATATAAACTTGTTACAGTCTGTCAACGTGGGTGTTTTTTCAGAGAAATTCTGCGGGCGTTTACGGAGAAAGATATGGAGTTTAAGTCCCAAACTATCCTACTACAGTTTGGGGTATAATTTAAATATGGTACATATTAAGTTTGACATTTATAAAGCCCTATCATTAGTATGGACGATAAACCACTGTGCATTACTCAGTCGGTAACTTGACAAGTCATGATTAAAGAGACAAAGTCAGTTATATACCAATGGTTGCGGGACCCCCGGTAGTCTAACGCATGAATTACATTGATATAGATATGTTAGTATAGCACAAATACCATTAAAACAGCACGGATTTAATCTCCGTCACCCACATGACGTGTAAAAGTGATTTTGATATCCTATTTAGAGAATAAACAACATTTAATATCATACCTTCGTGACAGTTTTTTTTCTGAATACAAGTACAGACGCCAGCACATCAAGCTACCCGAAACTGTCAAATTTTCCCAATCATCTTTGAACCTAATGTTTTAGCGATAAAGTTGAAAATCTATTAAAGAAATTTGACAGTTTGTAGTAGCGTGATGTGCTAGCATCTGTACATAATTTTGACGCCCGTGTACTAGGGGTAGTAGATACACTGTGGCATCACCCATCACTTAATACAGCATCGATTGCTTCATAGTAATAGCAGATTGTATATGACGGAGAAGGTAGATGTGTCTCGTTATCATCAGCCATATTTGAATAACTGTGGGCGTGCTATGGGTAGTGTTGGTTATTGCGCAATAGAAAAGCGGTTTACAGTTCAAATCAGATTATAATTTTACGAACAGTTTAATCACACTAGCGAATCACCGACTGTAGGTACACAAATACGAACGCGAGACAGTTTCTGAGCACATGTTGTTCGTACAATGTCCAATGGTCAAGTTCATGTGAGCCGTTCCACGTCGCTGCTCTCTCTACTCGCCCCCCCACGAACTTAGGCTAGATTCTGACCAGCGCTACCAGATGGCGCTGACGTTCCGATCAGTCAAACGAAAGACTTATTTCCGACATATATAATGATAATAATTGTAAATAATTTAATTAATAATATAATTGCGATGAACATTTACAGCAGTTATTTTCAATATACGATATTTACAGCAGCTATTTTCAATATATGATCTAGGACTGATCATATTTTGTAGTGCTCTCCCTAGCTAGTTGGCGACCCTACGTCACAGAGGTATCGGGTTACTAGTGTTTCTTATAGGAGGGAGATATGACATTATTAGATGACAGACAGGTGGCAGTGTCAATATAAAAATATTGACACTGCCACCTGTTTCCTTCTTCTCATAAAGATTTTCTTCGTGTCATGGACGAAACAAAGAAAAAAGTCAAAAAATAATATGAGATTAAGTACTAAGTTTTTGTCGTTGTTAACCAAAGCTACTTTAGTAAATAATTAATTTGCAAGCAAACATTGTAGATATCAGTTATATGTGTAATTTTCTCCTGGTTTTATATGAAAAATTTTGCAATTTTTTTAAGCGGCAAATATTTGCAAAATGCAATAATACACTTACAATGTGAGAAGAAGAAAAACGACTAGTATTTCATAGTTAGAATTAAACACTCATAAATCGAATGAAAGGAATGTCCTTACTCGATTAATATTCATATTATGCATGTAAGTCGCGAGAGAGTGGGACTTATTGACAGTATTACGAATGCTAAGAGGCATTAGACGAGAGAGCACATGTATTGAGCATATTGATTCATTCAGTGTTGACTACGTTGTTGTGAGCACCTGCATAGTTTGGAGACAGAATCATTAAAACATGAAATTATATGCTTAATAACGAAGACAGCTACAAAATCTATGGCGTAACATAATTGTAATCGATTGACCTTTCATTTTGATAATTCTAGATCATTCATTGGAACCAATATAGTATTCTCGAAAAATTTATCAACTGTCCCTTAGAAAACTTCAATACCCATTCGACCTAAACGTATGGGACGGCTGAATTTTTATTCGCGAATACGATGTTGGTCCCATGGACAAAATTGTTCAGTTTGATGGTCCGTACCACACCCTTTTTGGCTGGTCTTTGAAAAATAACCCGGTATAGGTTGTTGAGCAGACGAATTTTTAAAGCAAATAAAGCAATGGACTAGCAGTTTCCTTCAAAATCTTCGGACTATGATTGAAAGTGAATAACGGTGTTAGGGTACTTTTCAGTCAAAACCCAACTGGAAAATGGGATTTAGTCATGTGAAAGTACCAATTAGTTATACAAAGCACTAGTCTTTTCTAGTAGGTATAATCAGCTGTCGGTGAAAGGGAGTGTGCTGTAATCTAACACGAGGGCCCAGTACGGGTTGGTAGACGTCACACGTCGTAGAATTTTTGATCTTAGGACATGTAAGTAGGCATGGTATTTTGTTTCTAGTTTACAAAGGTTACGTACTATTTATAAATGTTCTATCTGGAAACACCACGTATAAGAATCATCAAATTTCTCTTAATACTCGTAACAAAGTAGCAAACAAGACAACAATACTGACAACAGCATAAAAACTAATAATACTTTAATTTCAGCTTCCAAGAATCACACTATTACGTAATACGTTTGCGTAAGTAGGTTGTTGTGTACACTGGAGTAATAAACACATTTTCTTGTCTATATTTTATCGTGAATTCGTAACAGTATGCTAAATTTATATATCGTGCCGTCTGCGGTGCGACGTGCCTCCTCGCAGAACAATTGATGTTCACCATGAAGCCACTCATCGCTCCACAGCCCTCCTAACGACGTAAAATTTTATGACCGCGAATATTTATTATTTATAGTTTTATGGACCTGCCTACCATCGATTTCCTAGTCGTGTTCCACATTGTAGCACGTCGAAAATGATTTTTTGACTTATCAATTCAATATTTTCGTTGTACGTTGTTGGTTAATTTACCTCGTAATTGTTCGCCCGGTAAGGTTGAATGTCACTCGCATGCGGGCCTGGAAATAACCGTATTTTTGGAAACCGGTACCTTTACCTTGATGTGATACCGGTACTAGACGTAATACCGGTACTATTGGTACCGATACCAGACATAGTACATGTAATATTTGTATTTGTAATCAGTATCGGCACTGTACCGGTAGGTACCAAACAAATATTTCCGTAAGTTACACTGAGAGATCAGATATAGTAAGCGAAAAGGATGGCTAATAGTCATAAGAAAAATGACTTCAAGTTACAAATACGAGATTTGTGGTACGCGAGGGGTACCTGAATATGGTTTTAGTATTTATTGGGTGGACTACCGATACCCGTCTGTAATCGCTACCCAGGTACCGAAATGGCAAGAGCCGCTGAGTACCGGTATGGCCCTGCTTGCATACCATAAAACTAGGAAGTCGATGTGTGTATGTGTATTAAACTTTAGTGAAGATTAAATTAACGGGAAATTGTTGTCAAAAGTGGTAAAGCAATTATGAAGTCGTCTATATGAACTTCAACCACATTACTATTGTATGTCAAAGCTACACGAAAGGAGGAAAACAACTTAACATTTGAAAGCTTTTTATAATCAGAAGTAAGTGCCAAATGTATAAATAATATCTGTCTGAATAAAGAAAAACATCAACGCCGCAAAATCGCAGTACTCGTATCGGTGCTATAATTGAAAACATGAAAATGATACTCAGCAAAGGGTTTAAACGTCAGTAAAAATGGTGTTTTAATCCGTCCATCGATACCTGCCGGCGACAGTCGGATTAACGTCCTGCCTCACTGTCCACCAACTTGTCGTTTTTTTATATTTACGCGGCTATATTTTACATTTTTGACGTTTGAATTTTAGATTCAACCAGCTCGCTGCACTATTTCACTCGTGTGTAAATGAGCCTCATTAAAGTTTTTGCTGTGACACAGAGTTTAATGTAGAACACATCTAGGTTCAGGTAGGACTGGAAGCCTGCCAACTACCTGTAGATGTTGTGCTCTTTAGGAAATTTACAGCTGCTAAGGTGGCATTTTTTATTGCTTTTTATGAGTTATTGGAAACGATAAATACAAACAAAAATTTATTTGAGCTCGAACATTTACGGTACGTCCCTACAGGTATTTTTCCTTTCCTTGTGGCTCGTGGCTCGTGCATCTGTCACACGTTTCCTTCCCCTTTATTAAATTTATTAGAGTTGTATTCGGTAAATAAGTGAAGGTGAATAGGTAACGTTGGCGTATTCCCACGTTTAAGACGCGTCACCGGGAATCCCGCGCCTCCCCGGGGCGGCCGGGGAGGCCGGGGTGGCCGGGGCTGCCGGGCGGCCGGGCGAAATGTTAAGCGGATTCACGTTATTGTTGGAGCCATTTTGTGAACTTGTATGGAGAAGCCGAATGTTGCGAGATACATTCGCTACAAAGAGATAGCACTTTGAGGAGTGCAAGAGTTTCTTACGTTTCGTTTTCACAATCTCGCGAAATTCATTTGCTTGAACAATGAAGACAGTACCGTCGCCGAAACACGGACTTCCCCAGAATCGATCGATAAACAAGTACTGATGTAAGTCAGAAATAGTTCGATGATATTATCGATGCCACGAAGAGGTTTGCATTCAACTTTACGACCTTGTTCGTATTTATTAAATATGTCGGTCTTTTCCGACCCTAAATTTTACGACTGTACAATAAAACATGTCTCGACATCCAAATTTATACGCGTACATAAAGTTTTATATCCGCGCGACTTGCACCGGCGGAGGTTTTCCTAATTGTTAACGGTCATGGACGGGTGGAAGCAGGTCACGGCGAGTTCATGAAAACTCAAAATAGTGACGAATTAGCGAGAAGCTCTATAAAATCTGACATTGCGAATGTCATTGTGCGCAGACGATCGATGGCGGTCGTCTTCTTCAAAAGCCAAGCAAGAGTAATTGATTGGCGGGACAAGTGAGGTCGATAACAACGGCAGCGCAAGCGCCGCCCGCTGGCGAGCACCGAGCGGCTATCGTGCAGACACCCGTATAAAGTCGCGCTTTCTAATGATGTAATTTGTGCCGTATAATTTCCACGTTACCAGCCCGTGTTGACACGACCGGGCTTTCCGATCTTGTTTGTTTTAGTGTGTCTGCCGGCTTATGTCCTAAATGTTCAATTTGTGTGATTTTTCTGTACCGTTTAACAATGTCCCGTTCAAAATAACGTTTTCATGAATCGTTCATTGCGACTGAAAACGATTCATTGAGTCATGTTTATTGACCTTTTGTTGCTTTAATTAGTCATCGCGGTTATAACTTGCTGGCGCCGCATATAAAACAGGTGGAAATTTCATTTTGCTAATAGCGTTACCTTAATTGCGTATGCAGCAATTATCTGGCGGACGTGTTCAAGCGTACAGCTATCGGTCGTAAGGAGAGGCTGGGCTCGGAATTAGCGTGCAGTCTCAGGTGCCCCCTGCGTTCTAACACTGCATAGATAATAACGGTATAACTACTCCAGCTTATGCAAACTTACTGACGCAAGTTATACACTCGGATATTCCGTTCACTTTGTGCCCTGTTATTGAATTATAAAACCATTTCCAATACGTCAACTTCATTATACGTTCATAAAAATAGTACATTGTTGTTTTCCTGCTTCGTAACTGTGTTTTATGTAGCGTGTAGTATCTAAAGTACTGTACGATTTAACAAGGCCTACGCGTGCTCGTAGCCGTAGCGCGTAGCAACGTCGTAGCGCGTAGCGATTGTTATAATTAGGAATCCATTACTTTAATAATATTTTTTTAAAATTAATAAAAATCATTGAGTTTAGTGAGAACATGGAAGGATAACCAATGTTAGAACAGAAGGTCACGCATTAGCACACCTATTTATAGAACTATTATTACAACGAGTTTTATTAAATGACATTCCTAAATTGTTAAATACGCAAGATAAAGCATCTTTTTATCTCTATGATGTATTTCTTAACGGTATTAAGCTACAAAGATTCCGTAAACAACTCGAAATTTTTAACAAAAATATTCTTAAACTGATCTAACGTTTCTCAGTATAATCAATTTGTAAATAAAGCGAAAAATCGTACGAAGTAAAAAGTCATTGTACAATAATTGTCTGTAATTTCCAACAGCCCTCGGCAAAATGCGTTTTCCCAGAATTTCGTCTGCATGGAGTCACCGCTCAACGGCCGCAGCGCGTATTTAGAAATGCTACTTTGAATTAACCACGGCGAAGTGATTTAGGGTTTCCATGTTGTTTCTTTTCTAACATTTTAATGAATTTTTGTTTATACTTATGAATAACTCAACCTGTATGGTTATTGAACCTCTCAGATTAACACCGGAATACATATAGCTAACAAATAGTTACATATACCTCAATTTTCATGATTGCACCTACCATTGTTTGTCTCCGCATCACTCAAAGCTTGACTGGTAGAAAATGCCTTTGGCAGTCCGCGACTGTACTGACTGTATTTGTGTGCTTAGAGTATTATATAAATAAATAAACACATAAAAATAATCTCCGGATGCGATCTATCTAATGATTAACTATTACGATATAATATGACTAACATATTTTATGATTTCATTTAAATTTCAATTAATCTTTATTACAATCCATAATATGGTGTACATAAGTACAGGTAGTAAGTGTTAATCAATAGATTCAATTATGGACCCTGTCGGGTACAACTAAAATGTTAAATAAGTAGGAAAGAGGAAGAGCTGTAGATCTTCCTTAATACTAAATATTTATTTTATTTCCTTTATATCTATTTTTTACAATAGTATTATATATTACCTTTTTTGAAATTGTAACTGATTTCGGCTTTGTGCAAAGTGATATGCTGAAACGGCATAGGTAAATACGCGTCCGCGGCGCCAGACATTGACTCATATAATGCTTTAAGCAATTTAACTCTACGTTGAACTTTTGATATTTTATAGATCACACAGCTGAATTCACTCACCTTTAGTTCACCATGCATACCACTTTATATGTGGGGTGCATTCAAATGACGTGTGTTAATTGAATTAAATTCCTCGATTCGCTTTAAAATTTGAGTTGGCCAATTTATCAGGTCAAAAAAGTTATCTTACTGTTTATTCATTCGGATTTGATTTAATTTATTTATTGGTCTATCTATAATTGTCACACTTTTAAATTTTAAACACACATACACACACACACACACACACACACACACACACACACACACACACGCGCGCGCACACACACACACACACACGCACACACACACTTTTTAATCTTTGTTTTTCTTTTAATTTGACTTATTAGTACTTTTAACACACTCCTACAAGTAAATCGAGCCACCTAGCAATGCCATGTGAGGTATAGAGGCCTAAAACATAAAAATAATGATGAGTCAATGAAAAAGTTTTTATGCAGTTTTCATGCCGACATACTGCCGTGCGATTCTGTAACTATCTCACCGTGAAAACTTGGGTGAAGTGACCGTGGAGTGAGCTGTCATTAAGGATTAACACTATTGACACTGCTCACTTCAAGCTCACTTCACTTATGATTTCACGGTGAGATTTTTACAGAATCGACCGGCTGGATATCATTTTGGTGTCGAATTGTTCCGAATTTGAATACGCGACCATTTAAAATCGATATAAATAAAAAAGTCGGGTAAGATACACCTTTTGTAAATAAAAATGGCAGGACCGATTTTGATGTATTTGGTTTATTGGATTTGTCTCCGCCCGGAATAGTATAATAATTTTTAAAACATGGGAAAATTCACATTAAAAAAATAACAACATTTATTGATTCGAGGCGGTGCGAAGTTCGCTGGGCCAGCCAGTATTAAATATAAATGGTCCTTTTTACATCCGGACTCCTAAATCAAGCCACCCTGCACAGTGCAGGGCACAGTGCAGGGTGGCTCGATTAAGGATCTGGGATTGTATTATTCATCTTCAGATTTACCTGAAAAGGTACAGGAGCGAGCAAAACAAACATAAATTCAAATTACAACAAAATAATTTGCACGCTCTCTCCGTTCTGTCAGCGGCTGTCTCCAGGGGAGCGAACCTAAACTATTGTTCCAATTTTGACAGGAATCAAATAAAACAGTGTAAAAGGCGGGAAAATCTTTTTTATTCCCCTATTTCTTATCTGAGCGCTTCGCGAAGATTTTTCATGGATGTCATTTAGTGCTAATGCCTGTTGTGGGACGAGTCGCTTACGAATTGCCACATTTACTCGTAGTGTCGGGCTCTCGAACCAACGTTAAATCCTGTGTTTGGAATGAGCCAATGCATCTTAAGCAAGGGAACGCGGCTTTAAATTGCTTGCTGACGAAACTGTGGAAAATTCTTGTTCTAAAGTAGTAGGAGTTTCCGTGTAGTAGCGAATCTTGGAGCTTAGTCGAGGCCCAGGGGACGCAGATCCGATGTATACCGAACAAATAATATCGGCGTGGCGATAAAATCACTAATTGAGGTTCGTGCATACAGAGGGGATGGGAAATACTGTTTCATTAAGTATGACTCACCGAAGAGTAGGTATGACTTTATCATGTACGATATTCACAAAAAACATATATGCTATGGAGGAAGAGAATTTCTTCAACACACTTGTATATTAAATTTGTTGATGTAACATCACGCGTTGTTTCCGCGAGGGGTTGAGCAGAGTTGTACCTATAGTACCTACACAAATGTTGTTGATAAGAGTACAGCCGGTGTATTCTGTAAAAATCTCACAGTGAAAAGGGAAGTGAGCTGTCATTCCACCCGATACTAGGGATCGATAATAGTGACAACTCACTTCAAAATCACGTCACATTCGGTAGCAGTCAGTAACCCAGCAGCTTTGGATACAAAATAATTGCACAATCATTATTTGTTTGAACCTACATTACATTAATTATATTACCCAGTAAAATGTGCACAATCAAAATACCTATTTAAATTTATGACGACACCAAATGGTGCGACACCATTGAATAAAATAGATGTAATAGTTTTTTTGGAACAATTAACACGATTGTTCTGTATGCAAACGTGTGCGTGCAGTCACTATAACACGTTTAAACGAAAATTGAATAATCATTTCCATACCAAATAATGTTGCTGGAAAGTGGCGAAATATGTTGGTTTGTGAATGTCTAGCTGTACAGCTGCAGTAATTTCAAAACGGTGAAGAAAAACATCGTGAGGAATCCAGCATGTCCTAGGAGCAAAAATTCGAAGACATGTGACATCTACTTATCAACCCGCAGTAGGCCCGCGTGGTGGATTATGGCACATTCCCTCTCACCGAGAGGAGACCTGTGTCACAGCAGTGGGAATATAATAGGCTTAAAAAAAATAAAAATAAAGGTGTGATTCAACAATGGTTTTTTGATAAATATAAAACTTAGGTTACATTTTCTCAGTGTACGCTGCAATTGACGATTTTGTCGTGGACGTCCCCGTCACAGCATTACGATAACACAGGGAAGTGAACTGTATGGAAATATATGAAGACGCTTTTGAATTTCCGTCCACGATAACGTTAGAACATGCACGTATTTCCATACCTTTCATGGACGTGGACGAACGTGGACGTTCGCCATAATATCGTCACGTTAGAAATTATAAAAGCGCACAATGGCTAGCTGTTATGATTGCTTTTTGACAGGCTATTGTCTTAAGTACGTACCTGAGGGACAGTTCTCGTAATTTCATTAGCGTTCACAGTCTGAGGGGCAATTATCGATTCTGATCTCAGTCTCAATCTGTCAAAAATACCCCTACTTTCCCTACATTTTTGACATTGAGTGTCGCTGAGACGGGATTGTAACTACAGGCTCTTCTGCATAGGAAACGACCGATTGGATCCATGCACATAGCTTCTGACGTTTCATAAGTACCCATGTAGGTTTATGTGAAATAAAAATATTTTGATTTTGTCATTTTAGTGCTATAAATGTGATTCAACAATGGTTTTTAAATATTAGGTGAATCAAATATAAACAGGACTTTTTTTATTACTGGTCGCTGAGTGAAGTGACGCGCTTGGTGCTGTTGTATGTGTTAGGGGAGATCATCTAGGGGAGGGGGGTATACTGCTCCGGCTCACTTTAGTTTACTGCGCGCCAGTAGCATCATGTATGAGCAGGAGGTATATAGGTCTGTTGAGCAACGACTTATCATATTTTTTTTAACATGGGAGGTCATAAAACCTTCCGAAATTTTGCATCCATTGACTCTACAGTTCGATAAGAATACGCTTTCAAGTGTAGGAATGGCACAAAAAAAAAAAAATTCAAGTGAAGGACGCCGTTTTCACACTGACCAGATAGTGGAATCATTTATGTGCAATTGGCTAGAGGGACGACCGACTACATTCTTCGATACTGGCATCAAGAAACATCCCCTGCGCTGGGAAAAATGTTTTAATAGAAGGGGAGATTATGTAGAAAATAAAATATATTCCTTTTTTTTACGAGTATAATAATACGTGCGTATTTTTTTTACTTAAGTCCGGTTTATATTTGATCCACCCACGTAAATATAAAACATAGGTTATTTTTTCCTCAATATTTGAGAAAAGGTTTAACAATGTGTTTATTTGGTTTTTCAAAAGTTGTCAGAATACTTTTATATGTACATCTGTATGTCATCCGGAGAAATGTGGCTCTTTGTCTTCATACCGACCTAACAGTTAACTGCTCACCTAAATTCTCCACGTTGGAACCGCCCCGAGATTTTAAATTCACTTTACTTGCGATTGCCTTTCTTAGCAAAACCTGCTACATTCCATCACTACTGTGGATTATTATTCCACTGAATTGAAACCAATCCTTTTATATATAATTCTTCTGTATGTGTGTACGTCACTGAACTGCTTCTAAACAGCTGGACCAATATTAATGACATTATTTGTGAGTATTTAGTGGGTCTCTGAACGGTTTAGATTCACAATTGGACCGGGTTGGTGACGCTGCGATCGAGTTCTATGATACAGGACAACATCTGCCCGGTCAGCTAGTTTACTATTATTATTATATTTGGATAATTTTTGCACCCATTATCTTGCGAGTTAAACAAATAGTAGAAATAGTACTAGAACGATACTCAAATTACCTGATTGTGTAACTTCACTGCGACAAATACATGAACTTTATGGCTTCAATAATATATTATAATACGTTCACACACTGAAATAATTAATTAATTTATATCGTATACTGTCACATCAGACACTCTATATTGTATTAAGTAGTTCAAGTTTAGTACATTTTAGAACGTTTACTCTTGTACTTTAGTTCAGCTATTTCAAAGAATACCATGTATCTTCACTGAAATGGTAATTTTATGCGACAATAAAGTTTTCGGTCATTGCTTATAGCTTAACAACTGTAGTTTTACATTATTTTGTGCTCAAAATAGTTTAGATACTATAACTTTACAACGTAATAAAAATTTAGACAGCTTTCGTAATAAATTATGTATGTATTTGTCTCAAGGGGTTTTAACAGGGCGTTTTTGCTGCCTCCTGAATCAAACATAGGGGGGTTATCGCGATGTTTTGTTCGAGAAAATCCAGCTTTTCTTTTCAACATAGCTCTGTGTGATTCTATTCTGGAACCTAATTGTGTGTAAGTAGCTCTAAATCATACTAACTGCGTGTCAAAGCTTTTGAATAAATTTCCAGAGCGCCACAATGTGAGTGCAGTGAATTTTACGATCGCGCCGTTTACAACCATGCATGTGAATTTTATTCGCTTATATATAGGCTTTTAATGGGTCGTACGTATCAGAGACATTGGTTGTAAATGTTGCAATGTAACTTTTGGAGAAATATGTCCCATGTAATTGGACAATAAATTGATTGATAAATGTTCCTGCACAAACAATACAGCTGAATACGCGCCGTGTTTTCTGAAATATAATCAGTTTGATTAGCTTTATTGGTAGGTGTGTTATTTGATGCTGTAATTGATTGAATGTTAATTGGACGTTGATTCGATCACATTCGAATAGATTCAAACTACAAAAAAACTACAAAAAAAAAATCGTAAGTACAGTGAGAAGTAAACCTGAAAGAATTCGTTATACTTACGCGTTTGTACATAAAAATCGTGTAAATATAAATATTAACACTATAATATTCACGTAGTCCTTGGAGGAAATACCCATAAACAAGTATTAACAGCGTGTCTATTAAGCATGCAAAGCATCGTCGATTTATGGAGGCATTAAACCATGATTATCGGTTGATGTCGACGGACATCTATGCGAACGAGCATTTCTCCGTGCAAAACAACCCTTTTCAAACAATACCTAGTATTTGTCCATCGCGGTAATATGGTGTGTTAGCGAGTAGGCAGGGAGCCGGCCGGCGCCAGCCATCGCCTAACGGCCCCTAATTGCAGTGCAGATGGCATGTTACTTCGGACAAATTCGGAGCGCTATTATTACCTACAATAACCGTTTACCTGCCAACCAATTCAATTCTACAAACTTACCCCATACGACTCGTGTGTTGACACAATTGGATTTTCCCAATTCCATATGACAATATAGGCTCACGTATCTGAAATAAATTTTGGTCGGTATCACACTACGCCATAATGTTTACTGGCTTATACAAAAGTTGAATATCAACAAACGTGCGTAGTACGCCGAGGGGGGAAATTGCATAGGCAGTTAACGTGTCTACGTCCTGTAATCAGGTTTGGATATTACAGTAAATCTACTTGATTTGGGTGTAAAGGAAACAATGTTTATCTGATGTTTATTTTTCGAACGAACAGCCAATCATGTTGCATTATTGTGTATACCGCATTGTGAGCTGTACTTAGTCACTATTTCACAAACTGAAATTTTGAATTTGGAAGCTGTTATTATTATTATTAATTTAGTCGTGCATTGTTTAACAAAGTAAAGATAATTTATGTTGTTTTATTTGGTTCATTATTATAGTTTCGTTTTGTGGCTATGTTAAATCACAGAAGTTAAAATATGGGGTTAGGATAAGCAGACATCAAGGCTCTGCGAGATTTCCGTTTCATCGTTTCGTTCAGAACTCATAGTGCCTTGTCTCTATAAAAAAGGGCTTCAATTGGGTCCTTAAGCGACGGATTAAAAACTTGCATAGTGCATATTCAATACTCCAGCTCGACATGTCCTCGTACGAGGACGGGTGCAGTGGGACCACTTGGGGACGACTGCACTCTGCAGGGCCCCATCGGCGTGGAGCATGAATGAGACAAGCAAAAAATTGTGAGGAATTACCCCATTGAGTTGTTGGTTGATGGAAAATAAGAAATAAGCTTTGTTTTGGACTGTTTTTTCATAATAGGAATATTGTTTGCAAAGTTTGATGTTACTGCATCATTGTGTTCACGTGAGTACAAAATTGCTAGAACTTCCATAGAGAATGAGAGACTCCTAGTAAGTAAGTTTCACACAGCTAAGTTATATTGTGTTTATTTAAGTTTTGATTATTGCATTGTATTGAGCTACTTGTGACTACTTGCTTGTTACTTGTGTATTCCAAATGGCATAGTGCAATACAAAGGACAGTATTAGCAACAGTGTCGAGTACTTTGATAAGGGCCTTCAATGTCCTTCCTGCAAACAATGATTGACATTATGAAGCAAAATGGTGTTTTATAGTTCAATATGTCCATCCCAAAACTGAATTCATAATCATGTCAGTGAACAGCAAATAGCACATTCTTGGTGATATAACAAGCGTATAAGTGATGCTGACACCATGCGAACTTATGCACGCAAATACAACAAAACGCACACAAAACACACTTCGCAAAACCTAACCTAGCCTAGACATACTGCCCCTGGAACTTAGATCATGATGATACTCGTAGCTGTTGATAAGGAGGTAGGTGAAGTTTTAGAAAAAGTTCGACTTTGTCATTCATATACATATCTGTAAAATACATAGGTAAGCCGTAAAAAGACAATACAGTCATAGATTATCTTTAATTCTTCAAAGAAACATATTATTTCGTTATGTGTATCTCCAATCCCCACACTGTATTTATTACTAGTCAGTGTACAGCACAGTGTTGGCGTATACGTGGCGCTGACGCCAGCCCACTAATGCGGACACTGCACGCCAATGTGGTCCGCATTTTGGTGGCACTTTGGAGATCTAACCATAACTCAGCACAATATAAGATAATACATAGTATCTTTCTTATACCTACTTAATTATAACCGACTACTTAAAAAATAATACAGTAATTCAATACCTTTAACCTCTGGTATGTCGGAGCGTAGACCTACGCGCCAAATTTTGTATCCGTAAACTGTTGGAACGTATATCTACGACAGACGTTATCCTAGTTTGAGAGGCAGGGCTCACAATATCTGTATACAAACTACTGCAGCGTTAATTAGCTTCATGTTAAACAGTGTATACTAATGTATATTTCTTTGTGACAATAAACTATTTTATTATTATTATTATATTATAACCAGCGTATGAGTGCCGCTGACGCCGGCCCCAAATGCGGGCACTGCACGCCAATGCGGACCCACTTCGGAGAAGTTCGAAGTCGCTGAACTGTTGTGTGCCGTGTTTATATTGGGTTAAGAAGGAAGGAAGGGAAACAAATGACTGTTTTTTTTTTTTTTTTTGTTGCTCATTAAGTACAACATGTACACAAGACTATGCAATTTGTTTGTGTTTGATTATCGTTGCTATGCTAGGTTGTACTGTATAATTCATCAATCACAGCAGGCGACGCGAGATTTAATGAATGCTACTGATTGGAGCCTTTCAGGAACTGGATGCTAGGTAGGAAATTTTATGGAAAAGATTTTTCTTTACTATGGTAACATAAATGGAGATGTGGGAGTATCTGCTATGGCAAATCTCTGCGTTAGGGCCCTTACCCACAGCAAGATACCAAAAAAAAAAAAAAGCGTACCTGCAAAAAACGGGATCTTGCCGTGGGAAAGAGCCCCAACCCTTCGGGGAAAACAGACCAGCCGTGCGATTCTGTAACCATCTCACCGTGAAAACTTGGATGAAGTGAGCGTGGAGTGAGTCGTCAATAGTGTCAATCCCTAGCATCAGCATGACTCACAGCTCGCTCTAAGCTCACTTCAACTTAGTTATCACGGTGAGATTTTTCCAGAATCGACCCTAATTGAGTAACACACTATCACTCCCAATCTGAATAATTTTGAAGGATATTACCAATCCATTGCTTCATAATTATGTTCGAAAAATTCGCCTGCTGAATGCGCAATGAATGTTGTTGAACTGTCAAAATGAAAGCCATTCCTTATACTGTTAGTACGAGTATGTTACGCAATCACCGCGCTGGTGTTATTGTTATGTTGTCGTATTATTATAAATAGTTACAGTAGTAGTTAGTTTATAGCGTTAAACAAATTTAGTACTAAAATTACGTTAGTACTAAAATGATTGTATTCGAATAAACCATAATTTTTAAGTCAATTTCAGGGAAATCAGGTACCTAATTGTAAATCAAATTGTCTACCAACTTAAATTGTCCGTATGTTCAAATCATAACTGTCATTCTTTGACAGTTTTATGAAAGGGTAGTAACAGGGCAAATTCACGTGCCATAAAATTTTCTGACTGTACAGACACCAACACATCAAGCTACCCGAAACTGTCAAATTTTCCCAATCAACTTTGAACCTAATCCTTAGGCAATAAAGTTGAAAATCTATTAAATAAATTTGACAGATTATAGTAGCTCGATGTGCTGGCGTCTGTACATAATAATAAATATTTTTCTGAACTCAAAACTCAATAGATTTACAGATAAAATACCCTTAAAGTAACCTACCCTTCCTTTGGCTTAGAGCTAGTAGCGTAAAAATGACACGTTCAATATACGAACACGCTGTAAACTAGCTCTCTATCTAAGCAATAAACACACGCCGTCTTCTAAGAATAGATCACCCTGTATGAATACTATTGTGTTCCATAACTACCAAGTTTGCTACCTCGCATGCAGGATACTATGTTATTTAGGTACGAGTATAAAGTATACCGACACCCATGTTGTGCCTTTGTCAGTAAAATGTTGTTGGGTACCTACTTATTATATTCTTGTATATTGTGATTTGAAATAGAAAAACCGGCAAAGCGCGAGTCGGATTCGCGCACGAAGGGTTCCGTACCATTATCAATAAAAACGGCAAAAAAATCATGTCTGTTGTATGGGAGCCCCCATAAATATTTATTTTATTCTGTTTTTTAGTATTTGTTGTTATAGCGGCAACAGAAATTCATCATCTGTGAAAATTTCAAATGTCTAACTATCACGGTTCATGAGATGCAGCCTGATGACAGACGGACGGACGGACGGACGGACAGCGGAGCGGGAGTAATAGGGTTCCGGTTTTACCCTTTGGGTACGGAACCCTAAAAAGAGCGGTAGCAACAGCAGCGTGTATTTGTGTCACACAAATTCGTATACCTTCACTTGCCAATTAACAGGGACTGCTAGTTATTATTAGTAAGTTTTGGGGTAACAAACATTAAAAAAATACAACCCAATTGAGAACCTCCTCCTTTTTTGAAGTCAGTTAAAAATAGTAACGAATCAAAACCTGCAAACTGTGCGAACGAGTCTGATGCCGAAAATATATTATTTAGATATTTTTTCCATATCAAAAACGGCTGAACGGATTTGGATGAAATTTGGCACACAGATAGTTTATAACTTTATCAACGTACAGGTTACTTTTACGATACGGTCCCCATGGGATATTTTCCAACATCCACGCGGGCGGAGCCGCATGCAAAAGCTAGTTTGTCATACTTAAGTAAACTCCAAAGCGTTAATGCAAATGTTGATCTTGAAAACAAAAATTTTCAACGCCAAACTTTATCTATGTACCGAGCAAACTTGAGCGTTTACGTTGAATGAATTATTTTCAAAAGGATTCCATAATAATAATTCATAGCGACTTTAGACGGAGAGTAAATAAAAATAATCGTAAACAACAATAAAGTATGTAGGTGAACAACATCGGAAAGTAATAAGGTTCCAGCATGAGAAGCTGAGCAGTATTACGCAAAGACAAATGTCTCAGAGACAACATTAACATAATCCGAGAGTGGTGCGAAACAAAGGAGGAGACGTCACACGCGCGCGGCCCGACTTCCGGCCGATGCACGACTGACACAGAGCACATAATAAAACAAATTGATGTGGTCCATCAACGTGTGGAATTTCATTACCTTTGATAAAAAACCTCCTTTTTATTATTTTCGGCTTTCATGACTCTTATATAATAACGTCGTGTATGAGACATTTTTCTTGAGAAAAGTATTCTCCTTATACGAATGAAGTTTGTATTATAAAATTCAAGTTTATGTACACAATGCGGTTTTGATTATATAACTGTGCATTCTGTATTCATGAGGTAGTGGACTTATTTATACAAATTTTATTAAGGAGCTGCAGTATCTGAGGTATGATATTCACAGGAGTAAGTTCTTTGGTCTGAATGCACTCTGTTTAAAACAACTGCACGAATTCTTTATGACTTGGGAACAAAGTATAAAGTTCAGTGCACATCATAGAGTAAAGTTTTCAAGCACATCTGCCCGTCCACCTGTCTGTTTGTTTGGGCAAATCTCAAAAACTATTGTTCGGACTTTGAAACGGTTCTGACAACGACTTTATGGCTTTGAATGGTTATATTTAAAGACAGATTTGGTATCCTATTTATTTTCAATCACCCAAAACAGCTACCTTTATAGAAAATGGTAATGTTTTAAAAGCTTGTATTAGCCAACATTCTGATTAGTTATAAAACTTCTTGGCAATTATACGTTATAAAAAGTAATTAACAAATGATGATTCTTTTTAAATTATTTTTAGCACAGAATTTAACGATCCCAACTTCCTTAATTGGTACACATATTGGTAGTAAACGTTATGTTGTAAAACCATTATATTTTATAAAGCTGTGGTATTAATTACTTAATTATATGAGAGCAATCTGTCTGAGTATTATGCAATAAATTAAGTCCTCACGCCGCATGATAGATACATTTGTGTTTTACCTATTTATTTTTAAATGCCAGCTTAATACCTATTAGAGTAAAATATCTACTTTTGTATCTACTTCTATATAACATTACAAAGCAAATAATTGTGATAGTAGAGTAAGAAGATATTCTTTTTCACTTTTCTTGTCAATCGCTTCGTTTCTTATGCCCGCTGTTTTCAAGGTCACAGCCTTAGAAAAGACATTGTAGCTTTTTTCTACTTACTAAATATTTTTGTGAAGGTAGTCTTCCCTAAGCAGACAAAGCAGACACCCATATTCTTTGAACATAAAGTTATAAAATCTATGCGGAAAATGAAAATGTCATAAACAACCAGTTAACATTAACTCGACTTAAAATCCCTAATTAATAACCGCAAAGTCAGCAGTTACCTACTAAAATGAATTGCCTATAAAGCTAAGAAGGTCCAGTATTGCTAGCGTGTAAATCCAGCTTAATCGTTTTTATATGGACTGCTGGAGGCACCGAGAGGCACAGAGTGATCTCGTTTTAAATTCGGTACAAAACTTTAACAAGTGCACGTAGTTTATCCTACACTACATGAGACACTATCTCACAAATACATCAATCTTGTTCAGGAGTCACTGGGGACCGGCTGGTCCATCCATTGCTGCATCGCTACGTGAGCGGACGGTACCTACCGACGAAATTCCAATGCTAATACCGTAATGGACAGATACACTATATATATGTGAAGCGTATTCTGAATACTGAATTGTTTTGCGTACAGTACATAAGTAATGGTAGGTACATAAATTTTGGATTTTCAATTTAGTTTTTAAATGGTTTGTTTAGATTAGTTTTGTTACTTGTGTAGCATTGGGAATACGCGGCTACGGCATACGGCCGCTTTCTATATTCGATCGTGAATTTAAGATTCTTATCGATCCAGATTTTATCTGATCCCTCGATTGATGCTGAATCTGTATTTTAATATGTCGATATCTTCTCCAAATCCATAAAAAAAAGGGATTGGTCATAAATTTGCGTCCTCCTTAACGTTTTGTTTCACGCATTCGCAGTAAAAGTACATCAATGACATTAATGAGCGAAATGCTGGTTATTTCATTAAAGTTAATCTATTTTATGTATAATCACAAGATATTGCACCCACAGTAAGAATTGAACGCGAAGTCGCAACGGTAAAGTATTTTAAATATACGTCGAGATTAGTAAAACTTTAAGTTTTGTTGGAACGTAGCGGTTAGCAAATGAATGATAATAATTTACTGTACTTTCAAAACTGTTAAACAGATTATAAGTAATAAGAGGGATATTTTATGTCTTTTAAATAAATTAATATGCAAGCAAATATCAACGTTAGTCTGATTCATTCATTAAGTAAAGTGTATTCACATCAGAAATCACAATAGCACTAACCGATCGAAAACGCCGCGGCGGTAACCGAATTGAACTCAAACAATGCCCCACATAATTCAAAAAACCAAGATTATACCTCGAATATGAGCGACATTACCATTCACTGCGGAAAAATCATTTAATTAACTCCGCATAATCTATCCAAAAGCATCCACGTTCAACAAGTTGCTCGGTTTCAAAATTCCTCAATACTTTTATATGGGTAGCGTACAAAGTAATGAAGTAGAGGTTTTCTTGGGAAAAAAGATTACTTTTTTGCATCGGGCGTCAAAGAGTGGCGATCCTCTCGAAGATTTTCTTTCCGCCAATGGTCTGTGAATACTGCACCACAATGCTAGGGGTTCAAAAGCGCTTGATGAATTCCCGGTTCTTTGTTTCCGCTCGCTCTGTCTCGACAAGGCATTGCTTTTTAATTTAGACCATTTTGCCTCCCACTTTTTTATTTTAGTAATAAATCTGGATAAGCAGTATCTGTTACGGTTTGTTCCGCTGTTTTGAGTGGGTAGTTGATTAATATTAGCTATGTTTTCCATTGCATAATGCAAATATGATAGTGAGTTTATTTGTGTGTTTATTTAGCACATAATATATTCTCGTGTAATCAGCCAGACAACAAGTAACTAGAACGCTGGAATAGAAACCTGTGAAAAATAACAAAAAAGTTTTCAACGCGAACGTAGCTAGGTTTTTGAATTTTTTTATTGCTGAATGCCCGCTCTTGACCTCAATTACGTGTGATAGGAAGCGATGGATGAGGTCTATGATGGATGGAGCGTGCTCAGAAGATGCCTAAGGCACTGGAACACCCATGCATCGACGAAACACATCAGGCTGCTTGACGCCGGACTCCGGTGGGAGGGTGGTCGCAAACCAAGCGGGCGTTAGCCCTACCACCGCAAGGGAAGAATTGGCCAGTCAAATATGGTGTTGGGAGTGACTGTCCAGGATGCGCCGGGCGCGCGATTCAGTTGAGTTACTGGCGGAACAAACTGCGCTACACGAGGAGGCTTCTTCATGCATCCCAAAAACTGGCACGTATATTTGATTACGGCCATAACTACAGGCTCCAAGATTTACCCATAACGTCTGTGGAGTTTCCCTAGCTAATTTTATTTGAACCTGTATATTCTGAATTATCTTTCCAGCCATCTGTCATGCGTATGACTGCTTATAGCCGTTAGCTTTATACTGCTGGCATTAACGTTTATGTCCTTATTAGCTCGAAGGTTAATAAGGGGTATTAGCTCAAGGCTTAGAAACGTAGTTAATTATAACACTTCGAAGATAGAATAGAGCAGATTTACTTGTTGAGGCGTCATTTTCATCTTTGCCCAACTAAATGTAAAAATGAAATAAAGAATCAACTTTGTTGAAGACCAATTACTAGTTTTAAACCAATCGTAAACTCAAAGAGACTCATCGATTCCTGGCCCCGGAACAAAAGCTCTTTTAAGAATAATATGAAGACGTCGGAAAATAAGAAGAAAATCTTGGTAAATTCTCGGAAGGTTAAACGACAAAAACCCATCCGAGCTCACTGTTTCCAGATCAATGAAACGAACATCAACAAAAACTAATTTCGAAGTCGGTAAACGGATTTTAAACTCAAACATAAACAAAACACTATCGCACGATATAGCCACCAGTATACAGGAGGAAGATTTGAAATGCTTTCTAGTCTAGAAATATAAGTGCAAGAAAATAATGTAATTCCCCGGGTGAGAGAAGTGGAATAATAAGTTTTTTTCGAATAAGAGAGCAAATAAAAGCGTTAATGCGACTGCATCGAGATTTTCCCACTGGGAAAAATTGCTCTTTTATGTTAGGGCGCTAAAGAAGGTTTTAATGAGAATTTTACCCTGCCCCGGATAGACAAAAGTTTCGCGCTACAACAAAGTGAGCCCGCCCTTGTTTCATAATATGTGCAACTTGTTAACATGTTTTGTTGGAACCCACGTCTTTATAATGCGTAATATGATGTATGATAATTTGTGTTATATGTAGACGAGGTACTGCATGAAAGTGCGATGTTCAATTACTTTTGTTTACTGGGAAATATTTACAGGTTTAATGTAAAATGATTTTATATTGTTATGGCCTTTAGTTTAACGTGTCGTGGAATTGATGAGGTCCAACTACTTGTTTCGATGGAAATGTAGTACAAACAAACTGCGCATGAATACTAGACTTTTTAGTAGTAGTTAGGGTTAATCCTTGTAAAGTTAATGGTGGCATATTATTTTCGTTCAGAGGACTGCAATGGATACGCTTTCTGCAGCGCAGTAGCTTGTGCTATGATCTTATAGTGAGAGATAGGAAATGCATGCAATGAATGAAAGGTGCTTAATAAATAGTATTTACAAGGCAGATGCGAATGAAAACGTTGGGATGGACATATACCCTAGAATGACATACAGGGTCCCATTAAAATAGATGGACAAATTTTAACACAGCGCTCAGTACGGCTAACCAAAGATATCCAAGCAAAAAAAACCCCGGTTAAAGTGATTTTATTTTGACCTAAAATTAATAAATTGCCGGCACATTAGTGTATTTCCGTTAGCTGATTATTTTTCTTGTATTATTAAGTATCTAATGCATTTTTTTAAATATATTTTTTTACCATTGTCCTTATTTTAGTGGTCTGAATGTTTTCTAAGAGTTTGTCCATCTATTTTAATGGGACCTTATACAACCTGTGACGTTAAATGCGCAAAACCTGAAAATAGTTTGATCAGAATAACGAGCAGAATCCATTGAACCACTTTTTAATATAGGAATTCACAGTCACATTTTTCAAAAAATCTTCATTAAAAACGTTGCCGTGTCTATTTATTAATAGGTCAAGCAAGCCAATGTCAGCACGGCGCAGCGGCCCGGTGGCGACACCTCCCTCGGTAAAGCGTCGTCGCAGACGCAAGAAACGATCAGAATGGCCAGTAAAACTAAAACAGCACATAAAACCTTTTCAATTTTTTTAATGACTTATTTTGTCTCTGAAATAGGTCAATTGAATTATAAATCAGTTGGTGTGTCTGAGGTTTTGCGCATTTAATGTTACACGTTGTATAGTGATCTTATTGGTGATGTTCTTCTGTAAGGTCAGGTGCGTAGTTCTCGCCACTGAGGTGTGCGAGTATGACCAGATGTATGAACATAATCGAAGCAGGATCGTGGCAGGTGGCGTTATGCCGCCCCCCATGGGAAGAAGGCGTCATTTTTCTTCTCCACAGTAGCCGAAAACAATAGGTTTGCAAAAAGGGACCCCACCAAGTTAAAAAACCAATTTTGTAATAGCACTCTCCACTACAGAAACAGCTACCTTATGTCCATTAAAATTTATAACCATATTCCAAAGGTAATAAGAGAGCTACCATTTCATTTTTACAAAAAAAACCTAAAAAATTGGCTTCTCCAAAATAATTTTTACACGCTAAAAGAATTTTTTGAATACAAGTAAATAATATAAATATATACATTTTTTAATAAGGTAGATTTATTTAGTTGTATAATAGAAATGTTATTATTGTTGTGTTTTTATTTTATATAGTATATTAGAGTACAATGTCCATATTATAAGTGTTTTGTATTGTTTATTAGAGTATAAGTAGAATAGTTAGGTTTTTATATCCACGTGTACGTTAGGTTCACATTGTAAATATTCGTATGCCGCTATTAGCGGCGGATGTGTCCTGAACTTATCCATATATACCAACCAACTTTGTACCTACCATATCCAACGAATAAATGTCTTTGTTTTTGTCTTTGTCTTAATAATACTAATAATAATATTCCACAACTTTCACACAACGCCATCTAGTCCCAAACTAAGCAGAGCTTGTGCTATGAGTACTAGACAACTGATAAACATACATAATATTTCTAAATACATACATATTATAGATAAATTACACCCAGACAAAGAACAAATGATCGTGCTCATCACACAAACATTTGTCCTAGGTGGGAATCGAACCCACGACCTTGGGCATAGCAGTCAGGGCCACTGACCACTAGACCAACAGGCCTGTCATATACATTCATAAGAAATGCACTCATTAGAGACTCTTCACTAGTAAGGTTTCACATTGTAGATATTTTTCCATCAGGATAAAAATGTGTGTCACTGTAATAACATACGTATACAAGTTAAAAAACAATGACGATTGGCAAAACAAGAAAGAAAAAGAAAATATATTTAACGTTTGTTAAGTAATAAATAACAAATTGGTCACAAGAATCTACAAAATAAAATGCACATATAAAATGAAAAACTAACTGGAAAAGCGAAAATTAAACTGTTACATGATAGAACTAATTAACAATTTCACGGAAAGTTGAGGCTGACAGATTTTCTCAGATTTTAACAAAGAGAATGTTTTCATCAGTCACGGTTTCCACGTAGGTGGGAGGTGAAAGTGTAATGAAAACTGGTATATTATAGCGGTATAGTGTTTCAGTATTGTGTACATGTTTTTATTTTAATACATACATTTTTTTCTGTAATGTGTTTCATGTGTCTTTTGACTTGGATATCGACATAGGTAGGTAATATTAATTTGCTACATCATTTAATCTCTCCTTTCTTCACGGTAGCTACTAGTAATTCGTAATTTTATGTAAGAACGAAGTTTTGGAAGGCGCAGCTTGGGAGAGTCCTACGTCCAGCAGTGGGCTACGATAGACTGAGTTGATTGATTGGTTGAACGAAGTTTCAAACCCTGTACGTGAGGTCTTACCTATCCTAATATTTTTAAAATTATATACAACTAGCGACCCGCCCCGGCTTCGCACGGGTGCAATGGAGAAACTGATAATTTTAGAGCCACTATTTCTCGTAGAAAGTATAGGATAAAAAATGGTTATTATGGGTTATCCCTAAGAGATAGACATATACCACCGCGGAATTTTTTGTAGACCTTTTTAAGGTGTACAATACTGTAGTACATTATTTTGATCTATCTCGACGGGTTCAGCCAGCGTTTACAATGTAAGCGCAAAAAAATGTGTTTATTTACGACATCACATTAGAAACCTCTAAAATTATCAGTGTTTCTCTACTATATTATGCATGTATTATACATATAAACCTTCCTCTTGAATTACTCTATCTATTAAAAAAAAACACATCAAAATCCGTAGCGTAGTTTTAAAGATCTAAGCATATATAGGGACAGACAGACAGGGAAGCGACTTTGTTTTATACTATGTAGTGATATGGAAACTACATACTGGATGATTTTTTTATAGGCTCCAAATTTTTACAGGCTGTTCTACTCATGAATATGAACAACTTTCACTATGGGACCAAATCTGAAATCACGAAAACAAAATCAGCTGTTTAATACAAAAGTTCAATACCTACTTGACCAAAATGTATGAAATAGCTGATTTTTTTTCATGATCTCAGAGTTGGTTCCATAGTGAAAGTTGTTCATATTCCTAGGTGCAACAATTTGCCTGTAAAAATTTGGAGACGGTAAAAAAAAATCATGCTGTATATGCAATACATTATACCACATACTCGTTATCGCCTTTTCTGACGATATACAAAAAATTGAAAGAAAACGGTCGCAAAAAAAAATCATCGGTTCCCTACATTTATGTTCGCATAACTCGTCAAAACGTAGGGAACAGCTGATTTTTTTCGCGACCGATTTCGTTCATTTTTTTGTATATCGTCAGAAAAGGCGATAATGAGTACGTGGTATAATTCATTGCATATATCTGTCCATACTGTATGAGAATAATATAATAAATGATATTTTTTTCTGTAAATTGGTTAAAAAAACAAACACTTTTTTATCAATCAATCAATCAAATCATTTATTTGCTATAAATATGGTACATGAGTTGTTATAGTAACAGTTATAGACCGAGACATATTTCACCTAAGTTACAGGTATGCAAATATTAAAGAATAGTCCGGTGTTTCCTAATCGACAACTCTGAGAAGAGAGACCGAAACAAACTGACAGAGGTCACAGTCATTTTTAAAGCCCAGATATAATCTTGGTTGGACCATACAAGTGTCTTTGTTTTCATTTCATTCCTAATTGGACCTACATTTAAGTACTACAGAAAAATTAAAATGTTCGGTATCGTACCTACTTTAAAATATTACGTCTTGACATACATTTTCTTTTTCTTTCACGGAGATGATCCTAGTGCAGTACAATGTAAGCAGCACGTAGTTGAGCTGCGCACTATATCAACAACAGAGTATTGGATTTAAAAACCACAAAAGTACAATGTGTGTGTTAGCTACTCTCTCTACATGATTGTACTCGTATTCTGTTCTATTCTCTAGAAGATATTATAACCTTTGTGGGCTTAAAGCAAGTCATAAGAGTATGTCTATTTATATTTTTTTCCTAGTCTAAAGAAGGCGTTAGAAAGTAGGCGCCGACTTATGTACAAAAGTGGCCATGTTGACCCTGCAAACCTTATCAGAAAAGGAGATTTGGAAGGATAAAGGGGAGGACTTTGCCCAGTAGTGGGATATAGGCTTACATAAAAAAAAAAATCTGGTAGGTCATCATAGTAATCCTGCATTACATACCTACTGGTAGGCGATTTAGTCACCTGCATCCGTCAAGGAAGTGCTTCTACCCGTCATACTAAACACCGTTCGCCATGAAACTCATGCATGAAAAAAAAATCAAACTCCTATAAGTTTTTTTTACGAATCGGGCATGGATTTCGGTAAAGTGGTTCAGTAGGACGTGTAGAATTATCCCCTTGAAGAATGCAGGTGAATAAATCACCGCCTTGTGCATAATCATAGTACTCGTATTATCAGCCCTTAATTTCCCCACTGCTGGGACACAAGTATCCTCTCTATGAGAGGGAGTGGGCCACAATCCAACACGCAGGCCCAGTGCGGGTTGGTGGATGACACATGTCTTTGAATTTATGGTACTAGGACATGCCGGTTACCTCACGATGTTTGCCTACACCGTTTTGAGAGCAGTTTAGTGTTAGTGTTTTGTATAATGCAGTATGACGATAATAGAAATTCTCAGCAATTTTGTCTATTATCAACATTTTATATGTAACAAGTCTTTTCAATAATAATTATGTGCCCTTACGCTCTCAATTCAACAGCTATTACCAACCAACTAATTTTCATACATAGCTACCAATAGTACCAATGAATTTCCATTCCTTCAAAGGCCTATATATATATAATAACGTCATTACATATTATAGCCGGTCGCATCGAAAGGTCCGTGACATGGAGCCTTTCCGTAATAAAGGCTCATCGGCGGGTGTCAACATAGATTGATAACGCGTCTATCATGCCGGTAGTTGACTTCCAAAGTAGCTTGTTGTAGGTATATTAGATTTGATAACATTTAGTATGAAGTTTTATTTACAGCGGTGCGTTATTATAAGTACAATTTCAAAAATTGCAAGGCACGGATGAGGTCTAATTCTCCAATGGTGAAAACTGCATCAAAATCCGTTGCGTGGTTTATAAGAACAATGCCGTCACATATAAGACAGACACGAAAAGTGACTTTGTTTTATACTTATCGTAGATACAGATGGTGTAGAAAAGCCAAAAGAATCTTCCCTACTTCTTGGTTTTAATGATGAGATTTTTTCTTAGTTTTTTCCCACCAAACGCCCGATCACACGTACCATAACTACACCACAACAATAACACGTGGACGGGTGCTAATTTGTATTAAATAGTTTTTGCACAAAATCAACCGTGTGGGCAACCACAATGTTCTGTCGACCATTTTATTATATTTTGTACGAGTAGTTACCACAACGCAACTGCAAGAAGCTGCAGTGACACTATTCACTATTCGCGCGCTTTGGTGTTTACTGTGAGTGCAGCAAGCAATTGCTATAGAAATAAATAAATAAGCTTTGCTTGACCACATTTTTCGCTGCGATGTGGTGTGGTACGTGTAAGCGGGCCCTTAAATATCAGAGATAGGTGAGCACAGAAAAAAATTGCCATGACAAACACGTTCACAACTAACAACAAGGAAACAAATAAATCTAAACTTTTTACCTGCCACACAAACAAAGCATGCTCTCCAACGTTTAATGAAATCATTGGAAACTTCAGGAAATTGTCGGACCACCTCGGCACGTATAAAAGCTTGTGATGCAGTTTCATATGAAATTTTCAGATATTTCCAGATAATTCCCATTGACGTTGACAAGGGTTGACTGGGTTCGCCCACCCATAAAAATATCCGACTGCAAGTTATTCAGTTATTATAATATATATCAAACGTAAAACTACATTTGTGATCTTTTATAGATTTTAACTGGGAATCTCGTGAATATCGGATGTTTTATTTATTGTTCACACCATAAAATATAATGGCGTTTGTATTGAAAATGGGCTCCGAAAACTAGTACGATATTTTTCCAACAATTAGAGAGAGTTTTTGCGTTAAAATGACTATTTTTTATTTGAAGCTGAATATTTAAAACACTTGTCACTCTACAAACGGATTTGGCGAAGAATTGTTTCAAAAATAATAGGACTAGATGAAATCATGATGAAATCTGATTTTGTATGGACTTTTGTTTTTCTTTTACGTCTCTGATCTCCGTACTATTATATTGTAGAGATTATGGTCTGCATGGTTTGTGGCATGCAACCTTTTTGGTAAGTAATTATAAGATAATGGCATAACATTATAAGATAAACGCCAGTACGAATTGAGAAGGCAGACAACAGTAGGCGTCAGATTTCGCTGACAAGCCAAGTGAGAAGGAAAACGATATAAAAAAACCAGTCAAGTGCGAATCGGACTCGCGCACCGAGGGTTCCGTACAAGTTTGTAGGTATGTAAATATTTTATTTATTTATTTATTTATTTAATACTTTAAGCACATAAATGTACAGAGACGGGCTTAATGCCATAGGCATTTTCTACCAGTCAACCTTTGGGTGATGCAGAGACGAACAGTAATAGGTGCAATCATGAAAATTAAGGAATAAATATATTTTAAATATATAAAAAAATATAGTTTATCACGGGTTTTGTTTTTTTTTTTGTTATTTATTTATAAATTTACTTGCTTCTTGCCAAATTTCATGATTCTGGGTCAGCGCGAAATACCGCGGGCTTTGATTCCCTAGCGAGTGGCAAAATATGCGGCACAAACGGAACATAACCGCCCGTATCTTTTGATTGCGTTGACTTAGAAGTTTGTTTTTTTTCACTGCTTTAAGGGATTACAACCTTGAGTATTTAATATTAATTTCAATTTGATAACTTTACGCGTTCCTGAGAAAAAGGGTATTGACAGACGGACGACGAAGTGATCTTATAAGGGTTCCATTTTTTCTTTTGAGGTACGGAACCCTAAAAAACGTGGAACCATTCTGTAATAATTATTTTTAGGAGGAGAATAGGGGAGGTTCTCAATACTTCAGATTGGCCTCATAGAAATTTCATCAAAATCAGTTCAGTGGTTTGGTTTTTCGAACTAAAATTACTGGTAAAAAATTAAGTAAACGAAATTGCGTCGTTTGCTTTCCCATGACTTTTCAGTGGTGGCTTAGTGGAATTGTCACGGGATGCATTGTGGCTATAAGTTTCGTATCTTTACATAAATAACTAACCGACTTCGAAAATCTGCATGCATGTTATGCGATATCGCAGATAATTGTAAATCGATTTCAATTTTTTTTTTTTTAACGGATATGATATGCCTCGGGGGTCCCATATAAATATTACTAACTTTGCTTGGGTACTTTTTGAGTTAGCTTCAATAATAGGTATGTATTTTTCAACTTAGTGTATATTGATGATGTTATAATAACTTCCTGTCACTGATATTTACATAGCAAGTAGTGTTATACGAATTTGTGTGGGGTAGGTATGTACAACTAAAAAGTGAAAACTTAAAAAAATATTAAAAAAAAGCAACAATCTTCCAAAAAAACACTACAAAATGAAATAAAATATATATAAGAAAAATAATAATATATATAAATAAAATATATCTATAACTTCTGACTTTAATTTCAGAAGTCGGTGGCAAATAACGAAAATTCTAACCCAACGACACCGACTTTCGAAATTACCTGACTAATTGAATTTTTATTGATAATAGAATGCCACTTGGTCTAGGCCCTCAGCAGTGACTAAGGTAAAAAGACTAATTCTCGGTTCCTATAAACAAAAATTTGAGTTTCAGTTCTAAGTATGCGGAACCCCCAAAATGTATTGCTTTTTTTTCTATTTTTGTGTGAAAATCTTAATGCGGTTCACAGAATACATCTACTTACCAAGTTTCAACAGTAAAGTTCTTATAGTTTCGGAAAAAAGTGCCTGTGACATACGGACGGACAGACAGACAGACATGACGAATCTATAGGGTTCCGTTTTGTGCCATTTGGCTACGGAACCCTAAAAACGAATAATTTTGCTTACATTGGATAGCATTTTTTTATTGCCAAACAGGGTATATAAATAAAGTAAGATAATTTTACCTTTGATAGCTACTTCCATATGGGAGGGACTACTTTACAAAGCGTCATTATTGGTAAGATACAAGAGTCTTAATTTTAACCAACAATCGGTGCGTAAATTATAGGAATCGGCCATAACCCAGTCAACTAATTTTTTTATGTAGGTAAGTATCTAACATACATATTATTCTTTTGAGAACCTTAGGCTGGTTTTATAGTCACGCCGCTAGACGCGCCGCTGGGCAGCACAGCGGTGCACTGTGAAACGAGATTAGTACCGCGCGTTCCGCTGCTGTGAGACTGTCGTGTACAATATGAACGTTAATGCGGTTACACTACTGGCTATTTACTTTTTATGGAAAAGAAGGCAACAGCGACTTCGAAGCAATTCCTCAATTACTCGTCCCGTATCGATGTAATTCATTTTGTAAACAATCAAACAATCTTATGGCGCGTCTCAACGGCGTCACACTAAAACGCATACTGGCCCTAAAAGCGCACGAACGGCGCGCGCTTCGGCAGAGCCGGCGAACAGCGTGCGTTTACTGAACGGCGCTGTTCAAGCACGCGACTTTGAAATGCAACTACTACCCCATACATCTCCGAACGCGCGCGCTACAATGGCGCGACGCTGCAGAAACGCGTAACAATAAAACCAGCCTAAGCCAAAAAAGTCATGCCCAGAAGACGATAACTCATCTTCGATTGTACAAACACACATGTAAGTTCTAACGCTCATGTAATCGCAGTATTCACCTGAAACCAGGCGTGTCAAACACGGTTCAAGATGGTATCCGTGCATATTGGTTGCGTCGGAGCACCCTCGTCAACGTCACGCCTCATTGACCCCCAGCTATCAAATGTGAGGCAATTTATTTTATATGAATCTTCGGCCTCTTTTGATGCTGTCAATAAGTGACCTCTTATTGGTAGGTGTATAACGCATTCGTGTATAGTGTATGTATAGTGTCTTGGGAGTTATGTAGTGTTTAGTTTTTTTTTTTTTTAACCTGTGTATTGTTCTGTCGGACGGGCTGAGTATTGTTCTGTCGGACACTGGTTCTATAGGATTGTGAGTAGCACTACACACGGAGAAATGGAAGAAGAGTAGGGAGATCTATGATTCAGGAATATTTTAAATTTATGTTCGCTTTTGCTGACGGTACTGTGCTAAATGAACGTTTTTCTTTTTCTTTTATAATAATAATCATAGATTGATTGTGCAAGTCACCTCCTGACATTTTATCCGTGTAGGTATATATAAAACATTGATCAGGCAGGGTCCCTAGTTCTTCTATAGTTACGTGGTTGGATCAAATATAAACCGGACTTAAGTAAAAAAAAAAATACGCACGTATTACGCACGTTATTATACTCGTAAAAAAAAGGAATATATTTTATTTTTCTACATAATCTCCCCTTCTATTAACACATTTTTCCCAGCGCAGGGGATGTTTCTTGATGCCAGTATCGAAGAATGTAGTCGGTCGTGCCTTTAGCCAATTGCACACAAATGATTCCACTATCTGGTCAGTGTGAAAACGGCGTCCTCCACTTGAATTTTTTTTTGTGCCATTCCTACACTTGAGTTCTTGAAAGCGTATTCTTATCGAACTGTAAATTTCGGAAGGTTTTATAGCCCTCCCGTGTTAAAAAAATTATGATAAGTCGTTGCTCAACAGGCTTATATACCTCCTGCTCATACATGATGCTACTGGCGCGCAATAAACTAAAGTGAGCCGGAGCAGTATACCCCCCTCCCCTAGATGATCCCCCCTAACACATACAACAGCACCAAGCGCATCACTTCACTCAGCGACCAGTAATAAAAAAAGTCCTGTTTATATTTGATTCACCTAATTTTTATAAACAGTCCATTTTAGCCACCCAAAGCTACGAGTATAATCCAAATTTGTATTTTTACATATCTTGCAATAGTCCTACACCTACCGGGGGTTGTCCTTGGGTGCACTTGCATAGTGTATACAGGGATAATCGTCGGTTGTTGCCGCATTTCATTAAAATTTCGTAAGGGGCCTCTGGGAGTTGGCTTCGGCCCCTCGTACGCCTTCCGAAGGACCGGGACCTCATGGTCCCGAGATATGTAAAAACATAATAATAGTATTATTATTAAAGAAAGGAAAACGTTCATAAAAATATTTAATATCCTATTTTATATGCAAATAATAGTATTTGCATATAAAACGGGATGTTAACTATTTTATATTTTGTGAGCTGACGATATTTCAATACACAATGATCCAACACACAATATTACTCTGCTAGTTTTTTTGTGATAACTCTCAAGCTGAAAAACGCAAATTAAATAAAATTTCTTTCCTACAGTAACAGGTACAAAATATTCAATGCTTTTCATTTTCTCTCAGATTTCAATGACAAACCTACAGGGAAGTGTAAAGAGTTTTATTTAAAGACGTGAAGTGGGATGCAATAGGTGCGAGTGAAACGGACAGCTGAACAGACAGTGTATTAACAAAATGATTTGGAAAAGAATTAAATTATTGGAAAAAAGTTTAAGGGAAGCTGTTAAAGCCATGTTGATGTAGAACTGTAAGAAGATCTAATTAAAATAATGTTTATGAATTAATGATCTGAAACTTGACAAAGAATGTCATAGGTTTTTGTTCGTGTAATATTCACCCAAACCTCCGTGGTAACATTATAAACTAGATTCAGTTAGCCTTCCTCGAGAATTTGTTTATTTAATCTTTTCGCACACAAAAAGGTAAAAAGGCGGACTTAATGCCTTAGGCATTCTCTACCAGTCAACCAAGGGTGGTGAAGATATTAGATGGCAGGTGCTTTGGCTGAGCCGAACAACGATAAGAAAAAAACTATTAAAATTATTGAATTATAAACAAAAATGTACACAAATACATAAAACACTACACAACACTTATTCAGCCGATTATAGATTATGCCGACGCCTGCTACCTGGATGCTACTGAGGAGCTATTAAACAAACTTGAGCGCTTGCAAAACCTGTGCATTCGCTTTGTTTTCGGTCTTCGAAAGTATGACCATGTCTCTCACCTTCGCAAGGAACTCAAGTGGCTCCCAATCCGCCTTCGCAGGAATACTCGGATTCTATGTCTCCTCTTCAATATCCTACACAACCCGTCTTATCCTTCCTACCTGCGTGAGCGTTTTTCTTACGCTCGCTCTAGTTCCACACCGTGTAGATCACATCGAAGATCCCTCCTCAAATCCCACCCTCATAAAACAAGCTACTATTCTTATTCCTTCTCTGTCCATGCTGTAAGATTGTGGAACTCACTTCCGCCTAGCATTCGTGATTTAAAAACTATTTCTGTATTTAAATGTCGATTAAAAGAGCATTATCTTTCCTCTGTATTGTGAGTATTTCTATATATATATAATATGTATGTATATATGTATATATATATAAATATATGTGTATGTATATTTTAGCATTATGTATTTATTTAAGTATACTTATGTTAATTTTCGCATTATATGTGTAGGTATATTTAATATGTTACTTTTAGACTTCACACATTCTTATTTTTCTCTTCATGTTCTCGCACACTATTGTCTACATTTCTTTTTTACTTCTCCTTTCGCAGGTCTGCTGGAAGAAATTTCTTAAGAAATAAGCAGTACCTTTGTACTCAAATTTTTAAAATGTCATATCCATATGTTTTTTACTGTGTGTACATAAATAATAAAATAAATAAATAAATAAATAAATAGGTTAAAATCATCAAAACATCAAAATTTTCCGTTTTTACAATTTTAATGCATTTATTTTGAAAAATTAATTGTGTCTCAAAAATCGCAAAGAATGTGCGCAATTTGGATGCAGTAATGGCACTATGGAGCTGACTCTGTGTGCCACTGCCCGTTGGATGTCCACCGCGCACAGGATGGATGGGAAGCAGCACATGAAGTAATTTTTTGCTGCGTTGTTGGTGTAATTGCTGTATGGCGTTCCAGTAGGAGGATAAATAAATAAATAAATAAACAATAAATACACATACAAACTATTTACATATAAATATAATATATACTTATATATCGAGAATTGGTCTATCAAATGCAAAAATAAATTCTTTAGCTTGATTATCGGTATATAGGGGGTGTCCAAAAAGTCATGGATTACCTTTTACCTGCTGATGGGCCACATTGAGATCTACCAAGTAAAAAAAAAATTTTTTTTTCACCAGGGCCGATCAAAAATAAGGTAAAATTTTTTGGTGAAAATTTTTAGGTTGAACCTAAATTTTAGGTATTTAAAAGATGATATCTGTAACTTTCTTGTATTCAATCGATAGTAGGATGATTCAAGATGAATATAAAAAAACCTGTACTCGAAGAAGTTTTCATTCGTAGAAATGGCATGGAAAAAACTGATCAAAGGTAGAGATTTTCCAAAATTTCATTAAACATCAAAAAACTCGGAAACCATAAGACTTTTAGTATGGTCATTTTTTTTTTATTGGTAGATCCCAATGTGGCCCATCAGCAGATAAAAGGTAATCCATGACTTTCCGGACACCCAGTATAGATGCAAAAGATACTCTGGTTGTGTGCGTACTACCTTTTCACACCTAAACGGCTGAACGGATTTCGATGAAATATGGCATTATGGCCTGAGTTAGCACATTTGAGGACACTTTTTATCCCGGTAATATGTAACCGTGAGATGACATTTCCGAACGCCACGCCGGCGAAGAGGTAGGATAAAGGTAGGGGACACATAATACATCAATAAGTAATGCTCAAAGTTCTAAAAGGCAAGACGACTGAAAATTTCTTGGGCCGTTATGGAACTTGCTCGGATCGGTGACCATCTTTACATACCAAGACACCTCCGTGCCTCGGAAAGCACGTTAAGCCGTTAGTCCCGGCTGTCATTCGAGGATTTTTGACAGTCTTTACCCACGGGTCGTCAAAATCCCAAAAGTCTGACAACCAGCCTTACCCAGGGGTATCGTATTATCCAGTACCTGGGTTGTGGAGGTCACATAGGCAGTCGTTTCATGTAAAATACTGATATTCAGCTGCATCTGGTTAGACTAGAAGCCAACCCCAATATAGTTGGGAAAAGGCTAGGCAGATGATGAGTCATGGAACTTCAGAATAGGTATAAATAGGGTAAGGCAGTTCCAATTTGTTGCTTGTGAAGATGAACCAGCAAGAACCGCAGTTAGTGAAAATATAAAAAACCCAACATACTTTGAAAGGCTTGTTAATAGCACTATACTTATAAGAAAACTCACGATTTCACTCCTCTTACTGGCACAAAAAAAATAAAAGCAAAATATTGTGGTGAGATATTAAAGAAATACTGGTACTAAAAACTTAGTATCTTTTGAAGCAATAAGCACGATTCGGTAGTTAGTCGACTTAAACTAATAACGGCGCCCACAACAGCTGAGACGCTATTTATAATACAAAATATAGGCATATACATGTGAGAGTACACACTAGGTACGGTATAATATTCTATGTATATCTACAACGTGTAACGTTAAATGCGCAAAACCTCAGACACCCCAACTGATTTTTAATTCAATTGACCTATTTCAGAGAGAAAATAAGCCATTAAAAAATTGTAAAGGTGCTGTTTTAGTTTTACTGGCCATTCTGATCGTTTCTTGCGTCTGCGACGACGCTTTATCAGCAGCTGCGCCGTGCTGACATTGGCTTGCTTGACCTATTAATAAATAGACACGGCAACATTTTTAATGAAGATTTATTGAAAAATGTGACCTATATTAAAAAGTGGTTCAATTAATTCTGCTCGTTATTCTGATCAAACTATTTTCAGGTTTTGCGCATTTAACGTTACACGTTGTATAAAGCTAAAGAGTTTGTTGGTTTGAACGCGCTAATCTCTGGAATTACCAATCGAATTTTGAATAATATTTGACATCCCAATTTCACCCAATTCAAATGTTCTTGCTAAAGGTCATAGGCCACATAACATCACGCAAGGACCCTTAAGATCCGAGCAAAAACAACAAAAAGTCAGAAAGAACGCTGAATGAAAACGAAGTAACAGCACGAGTAGGCGATGAAGTCGCGGACAAAAGTTAGTACAATATACAGGGTGAAATTGAAAACATGTGACAAATTGAAATGGGAGATTGTACTCATCATTATGAACAACTTTTACCAAACCTGAAATTGCCAAAAAAAAATCAGCTGTTCCCTACATTTTGACGAGTTATGCGAACATATATGTAGGGAACAGCTGATTTTTTTCGCCATTTCAGGTTTTATCTCATAGTAAAAGTTGTTCATAATGATGAGTACAATCTCTCATTTCAATTTGTCGCATGTTTTTAATTTCAACCTGTATAGGCATCATGACGTACAAGTGTGGGTATGGTATGTTTCTATACTTCTTGTAGCGTTAGATCTATATTTCCTAAGTGATTGGGTACTATCATCAGCCTCTTTCCAACTATCTAAGGTCGGCTTTCAGTTTATTTTGTTGGTACTGGATATCAGTACATATCTGTGCGTCCATCTACTTTTTCCATTAACTAACACATCGATATCATAGAGATTTACTGATGTTTGATAAAGTTTGAAGTAGGTATGACGATATCAGGGGCCTAATTGCGTAACACACTATTACTCTCAATTTGAATAATTTTGAAGCATATTTCTAATCCATTGCTCCATATGTTCGAAAAATGTGTCTGCACAACAACGCAAATAACGCTATGAATATTGTTGAACTGTCAAAATGAAACCCATTGTTACTCATAGTGTGTTACACAATTACCCTGCAGGTGTATTAGTAGAAATCACCCCGATTAAACCTTTGCCCCGGTTCATTCGTTGCAGTAACAGCTTAAATTCTTCACAGAATTGCATTTCAGTACAGCTGGGCATTTCTGAAATATATTGCTCCAAAATTCCTCATTAAAATTCCTATGAAGTACTTCAATTTTAAGAACGAGCACCGTATTTAAATAAAGCTCGCAATAAAACGCGACTTTTTACGATAAAATCAAAATACAAATGTATAAAGTTAATGATCCTTTCAGCTGTCATAATTTTATGTATGCAGTCGTTAATATAGCCGAAAATGCAGTTTGTTTAACTTTTATTACGATGTCACGTAATAAAATGATTTCTATTGCCGTTATCGCCGTTATCGCCGCCCAGCGGAAGATTGTTTTACTTGGAACAATGCCATAACGGCGTAAGGAAGTACAATGTATAAATACATTTTGCATGCCACTTAGCAGTCTGTATAATATATCATAGCTCGAGACAGCCGCGAGTTATGCCCTGTGGCAATAGTTTCGCAAAGAGCTTGTGACGACTCATTTTTGAATTTAAAAGTTTTAAAATAGCGCTTGGTATTGTAAAGTTTCTTGTTTTGTTTGCACACACTTTTGCTTGTATAATCAGCCTATATAATTTTCCCACAGATGGGACACAGGCCTCATCTCGGTGAGAGGAAGTGGGCCGTAATCCACCACGTGGGCCCCGTGCGGATTGGTAGATGTCACATCTCTTCGAATTTTTGGTTTTAGGACATGCTGGTATCCTCAAGATGTTTTCTGAGCTGCAAATTTTTGGTTATCCCACATTATTTTAAAAAATCCAACTTCCTTATCGTCATAATTACCAGCAACAATTCGCTTTAGAAGATCATTTGCTGTGGCGTCTTCTGGAAATCTTAATTTTCTTGCCTAAATTTGTAATTTACTAATGACTGACAAAACAGGACGTACCCAATTTGATTAGAGACTACACACCACATTTGACAATTTGTGTAAATTAAATATGATTTACATGCCATTGTGACGGTAGAAAATGGAGGACTATTAATATAAAACATCTATGATTTAATTATTCAGGGGCTTGTGGCTAAGTAATAACAGCCGCACGGATAGATCGATCAGGTTAAGCTACGCTTGCCGCGGTTGGTCTTTGGATGGGTGACCATCTCCACATACCTATCAAGACCCCTCCGTGCCTCGGAAAGCACGTTAAGCCGTTGGTCCCGGCTGTCATTCGTGAATCTTTGACAGTCGTTACGGGTCGTCAGTAGCCCGAAAGTCTGACAACCAGTCTTACCAAGAGGTAGGTATCGTATTACCCAGTAACTGTGTTGTGGAGGTCAGATAGGCAGTAGCTCCACGTAAAATACTGGTATTCACCTGCATCCGGTTAGACTGGAAGCCGACCCCAACATAGTTGGGAAAAGGCTAGGCAGATGATGATGAATAATTATTCATGTTTGCATTTTTGCAAAGTAATACATGATTTGATTTGATTTAGTTAATCTAAGTAGACCAAGCATCAAACCTTGATTAAGCTGAGAGCTCTAAATTAAACGTATCTATTAATACTAATTATCATCGTAATGGAGATGGCTCTATAGTGAACATCTCAGCTAGTCGATTCCCTTGTTTACAAACTAAACTAAATTTAAGTTCAGTGCATCTTTTTTTTTCTATTTCATTAAGAAAGAGACTGACGATAAATATTAGTTTAGTTTAGTTTAGTCCTGTCAAATTAAGATACTCCATAGATGAGCTACTAAAAAACGTCAATTTACGTCAGACGCTCACTAATTTGACAGGATTAAACTAATATTTATCTTATGTCCTTTTCTTAATGAAATAGATAGAAAAAGATGCACTGAACTTAAATTTAGTTTAGTTTGTGAACAAAGGAATCTGCGCCACTGTCACGAGCATAAATATTTTACGGTTGCAACGTAATGAAAGTTGCAACTTTTAGAAAGGGTCTATTCCACGATAATGCTATATTCGTAATACCATAAAATATTAATCATCACTTTTGAATTCTCAGCATATTATCAGAGCCTGTCTCGAATGCAGCTATCTTACTTTATAAAATACTAGCATCCGCCTGCAACTTGGTTTGCGTAGAATTCAGAATTCCCGCCGTTTAAATTCTATTACCCGTTTTCCCGTAGGAATGAAGCATTTTCCCGCGGTTAAAAGGCGCCTATGTTCATCAGAGATAATGTCGGCTCCTAATGGTAAAACAATTTTTCAAATCGGTCCAGTAGTTTCGGAGCCTATACAATACAAACAAACAATCAAATCTTTCCTCTTTATAATATTAGTATAGATATATAAGGTTTCGAAATCCGAATAGTATAAAGCTTTTATTGTATTAGGTTATGATGGGGCTGGCATGGTTGTATTGTGACCAAAAGCCCCTAAATTTATAATAGATAATAAAAATAAAAAAATAAAAATCACTTTTGAATTCTTGTGTAACTGTTAGCATAAGCATAATCAGCATTTAATATTCCCACTGCTGGGACACAGGCCTCTTCTCTGTGAGAGGGAGTGGCAATCCACCACGTGGGCCCAATGCGGGTTGGTAGATAAGGTTCCTACAACTAAAAATAACAATATGCCTAGCCTTTTCCCAAAGTTTTTGGGGTCGGCTTCCAGTCAAACCGGATGCCGGTGAATACTGGTATTTAACATGGAGCGGATACCTATCTGACCTCCACAGCCCAGTTACTGGGTAATACAATACTCTTTGGCAAGACCAGTTGTCAGACTTTCGGACTTCTTACATCCCGTCTATCAAAGATCTACGAATGACAGCAGGGACCAACGGCTTAGCGTGGTTCTCGAGGCACATGTCGTTTGAATACAAAACGCAAGAGCAGCTTATTTCCTTCCAACAATACCATATTTTCTGCAGCAAAATGCAGCATAACGCTTATTATCCGTCCAATGCTGTCTCCGTAACCGATCAGGCGATTACAGGTTACAGGTTACTTTAATGAATCGACGATCAAGTCTCCTACTGACGTCAGAATGCTAGGGGTGGGACATAATAAGCCGTGGAAATAATATTAAGACGCCGTGTTGGCGGGACGTGATCTCCACTGCGCACAGTTGCGCCGGATTGTGCAAACGTGTACACTATTAGTATGGGGCGATGAGTGCAGTTAAAGTTGGGAAAATATTCGTCGTGGAAAAATTCTGGTCTTAATAATAACTTAGCGTCGATATCCCTTGAAGATATGTAAGTGGTATACCTATGAAGACTGCCAAAGTAACCAATGGTCATTAAGGTCACTGCTGAGAAAACCTCCCTCTGAAAATCCCCTTAGGTAATTTTCTATGCGATTAGTTGTTCAGTCTGTCAAAACAACATGATGTGGTCACCAATCCATCTGCGAGATAGTTACGAATATGTTTGTCGTAAGCAAATGTTAAGTAAAAGTAATTACCACGGGGTACTTCCCAGGACTGCAAAATTTTGTAAAACACGAAGGAATTTCAATAAAATATAAGTTCCAAAACGGTCAATTTACAGGCAGTAGGTTTTACTCAACGTTTTTTCAGGTATAACCAGTGATCGGATAATCGGGCGCTTATATACCTAAAACTTATTTCCACGAAAGAATAATATGGACATTCCTTTCTGAATAAATAAGTAATCCCGGGTTCCCGGGATTGAAAAGTTTTGTAAAAAAAAATATAACAAAGTTAATGAAATTATAGCAGTTGTTATTTTGATTTAGTGTATTTATTTTTTTTCAAAACAAATAGAATATCAATAAAAATGATAATGTGCAAAATGTGGTCAAGTAGTGGAAATTGATTTATCTATCTAACAGATTAGTGATCGAATCAGCTCCACTGTACTACTTAACCCGGTCGTACGAAACTTCACAGTTTGAGTAGCGTATGATTGTTGTTATGTAAAAAACTATCACAAAATCCCAAACTCAGCAAACGCATAGTTTTTGAGAAACACAATATAGTTTTTGAGAAAAACCATCATAAAGTTACAGAAAGTTCAACATATTTAAATTATGAAGCAAACCAAATCAAATCAAATCAAACCAAATCAAAAGTCATTTATTCAAACTAGGCTGAGAATCAGCACTTTTCGAACGTCAAAATTACAAAAGACAGTCCCCCAAAACGCCCGCCCTTCACCACTTCCTAGTGCTTTCGCTGGGAAGAAGAAGTGGCGCAACAAACTCCCCAGCAGCACAGCTGTCTGTTCAGTTAGAAAATACTTGACTGAATACAATACAAGGTATGCAAAGCAATTAACATTACAAGACAGAACGATAAATCAAATTATTTGCCATATGTCAGCTAGCAACGCCAATATACCAAGAAATACAATAAAAAACTATACGTACTCAAGCAAAAATTAATAAATGGAAATTAAATAAAAGCCTCCAGGTATAAAGGGCGTGACCGCTAACATATTTATGCAATGCTGGGTTCAGTTTACATAGCTGTCGCTTGAAGTCACAAATGATAAACTAGGACCATAAGGAAACTAAATAAACAAGTTATTAACAATGATAAAACCATGGTCAGCAAGACGACCAGTCACCACAAGCAGCACCCGTTCACGAGCATAACGCAAAGGTCAGCCATTACCCCCCTCGCCATATTTGAGGGAAGGAGACAACCCGACCCCCGACGCTACCGCAAGCAGTGACATCTAAGGGAGCATGACGAACTTGCTGCCGGTTGCTCAGGTAAGAATAATATGATCAATTGTCGAGGTCACTAGCTAACCACATATTGCAATCAACTCATTAGAAAAAATTGCAATGGGTTGATTATGTCAATAATAAAATTAAACTGATTTGACTTATACAGCCCAATAAAAAAAACAATTGTATAATGAGCTCATATAACCTATCAGTAATTCTTTGTAAATTAATTCTGGAGAAAGAACATAAACATTGTCTTGAGTTAATCAGGGCGACCAACTATTCTTATCGTTTAAGTAGTCGTTGATAGAATAGTATGCCTTTGAACAAAGGTTAGATTTTACTTGAGCTTTAAATGCATTAAAAGGCAAATCTAGCAAAGAAGAGGGTAGCTTGTTATAAAAGGCTATACCAAGACCAACAAATGAGTTATGAACCTTATGAAGCCGGTGAAAGGGAGCACGTAGTTTGTCCTTATTTCTGGTGTTAACATTGTGAATATCACTGTTTTTAGTATACAAGTGTATATTTTGCCTAATATATAAGATGTTGGCAAAGATGAATTGTGATGCAACCGTGAGAATACCAATATCTTTAAAAAAATCTCTTAGAGAAACTCTAGCACCTAGCTGGTAAATTGCTCTTACCTCTCTTGAATTTGATCTTACCACAGATAATGTACGAATTTCACTCCTCGGTCGTTCCGTTTTACATTCAGACAAAGTGACAGCAGATTTTAATGGTTTTTACTATAAATACCGTAATATGCAGTTAAGATTTCAAGCAATCTCAGGAATTTTAAGCGATTCCGGGATCCAGGATTCTGAAAGACATGTCCGTTTTATTCTTTCGTGGGAATAAAAGTGAAGTTTAGGTATATTAGCGCCCGATTATCCGATCACTGGTTATAACCTTGATTTGAGATTTACCTCTAAGCAAGTTTAAGTATCTGTACCGTTACGAGCATAAATACATTACAGTTACAAAAACTTAACATTTTTTGAACTTTCTCTTTCATTTCTCTTTTCGCAGGTCAGTAGAAAAAGGTACTTTTTTCACCTACCTTTGCACTCAAATGGTATATGTCGTATTTGCATATATTTTACTGTGTGTACACCCATTGTAAAATAAATAAATAATGACGATTGAAGGTCAGTGCTAAGACAAGATCTCCGTCCTGTAGGTGATACTTGTTCGGTCGCTAAAATAACATAGTAGGTAGAATACCTATTACCAATGCTTCTTTGGGCACAAAACTTAACCCGGCATCATTGTGGTAGGAAATAGTTACATGGACGTCAAGGTGGGTCAATATTACCCACATATTTAATACATGGTGTTTCCATAATTTTAAAGTAAATTCGTAAACTGTATCATTAAACTGTGTAGTAAATTCGTAAACAGGTATTTCTCATACTTAAAAGGAGACCTCTATGTAAGATACGTTGTAGAAGTAGCATAGTTACTGAAAATAAATTTATTATTATTATTATTAATCATTATTTTAGTATAAAGGTATTCTGGTTTTGATAATAAAACAAAAATAATAATAATTCAGAAACGTTTAATTAAGTTTAATCATCTTTTAAAATAGCTCTCAAAAATTACAAAAAAAAAAAGTATAATATTGGCTCCAGCTACTGCACAGAACGGTAACTTCGCGCGAGTACTTTAAAAAATATTAGAAATTTTAAACCAGCCGGGTAATTTTCACCCAACATGACGCCGAGTTATGTAGGTTTCGTACCTATAGGGCAAATTAGCAGTTTACAGGCAGTAAGAAGGTAGGAAGAGCAGTGGTGGCCAATGATAACGGCCCCAGCTTACGAGTAGGTCATAGGTTCGAACCCAGACAGACGCTTTGCTTTGTGTAAATTATTTCAGCACCACTGCTCTCAAAACGCTGAAGGAAAACATCGAGAGGAAACCGACATCTCCTAGAACCAAAAAATCGAGGACATGTGACATTTACCAACCCGCATTGGACCCGCATGGTGGATTACGTCCCACTTCCTCTCGAAGAGATGAGGCTTGTGTCCCAGTAGTGGAAACGCTATAGTCTGATTATGAAGCAAGCTTTAGGTAGGTAACTAATCACAGTTTCCATAACTACCATGCTTTGTGATTTACCTTAAAGCATTAAGTGTCTCGTAGCTTTTCATACAAAGTTTTCAGTGGCGGCCAAGTTCCTATAACAACATATATTCCCTAGCTAGCCTAACGCAACCCTCGGTAAACTGTTGTTAAACAACAACAAATCTGCCTACCCCCTCAGAGGTCACAAGGGTGAGGGTAATGAATGTTTTCTATCTAGCGAGCTATGTCTAGCGAACACGACCGACACTACGTCGTTTAAAGACCGATCCATAATGTCGGCTCCTGATAATGGCGCGACCGTTTTGCCGTGTCGTGGCTTTGTCGCGTGTCTGTACTTACCCTAACGCGCGTTTTATAGATTTGTTTTTTTGTTTTAATTATAATTATCGCAAGTTAATCGACTTGTCTTTTTTATTACAAACGAAGAGCTAATCTGGGGTTTTGCCTGCGCTGTGAGTACCTAAGAACCTTTGTATGGAAAGAATTAAAAAAAAATCTTGTAACTGTCGTGGTATTTCTTCGAATATTCTTATTTATTTATTTAAATAAATGAATAAGAATATTGCCGTAACCACCAGAGGGCCAAGACAAAGTGACATTCTATTAGCGTTAACGGTGTTCGAAAAGTCAAAAATTTATTTTATTATACCGAAAGCTTACAATAATACACTAAGGGCCTTATCCCACGGCAAAATCCCGTTTTTTGCAGGTACGGCAAGCATCTCGTTTGCAGTATCTAGAAAATAGGATGCCTGTGTGAATATGTATAAAAAAAAAAAAAAAAAAAAAAATAATTTATAAATATGTATAAACATGTAGGTACACCACTAAACTGGATCCTGCAAAAAACGGGATCTTGCCATGGGAATGGGCCCTAACAATTGCAATACCTATCATTTTGACACTTTAACAACATTCATTGCGTTATTTACGTCGTCGAGCTGGCGAATTTTTCAAACATACGTAGGAACGGATTAGGAATTTCCTTCAAAATTCTTCGGATTGTGAAAGAAAGTGTTACGCAATTGGGTTGCTGTTGTGTATTGCTGAGTACCTACCTATTAGTCATAATCGTGGTGGTATTAAGCATACGAAAGATCTTTTTAAGAATCTTTATCCATATTCACCTTTTAGAACCCTCACGGGCCGAATGAGGATAACCATTCTTCCTTTTCTTAATTCTTTTTCTCTATGGCTTAGTTTATACAATACATAGTTTATTTTCACCTTAACCCTTAATTGCATGATTTTTAATTTTTAAGCAAATTAAATTTATTTGGACATAACATTAGTTCTATTCTAAGGAAAAAATATTTTAAAAAATATATTCATAAAAATACTTTTTTGTTCTTGTAAGTGATCTGGTGGAAATTTACATCTTTATGTAATCAGAACGAATCTACTGGGAACAAAATGAATTGAATGTCTCTAACAATTGGGGAATCCCCGTGCTCTGTGGAAACGAAAATATGGCATTGGATTGGTTGATGGAAATTTCCATCACGATGCAGTTAAGGGTTAAGTTATGTTTAAATTCCATGTAATAGGGGGCAAGCCTGTTGTCATCAAACGGGCACAAATCCAGACTCCGGACCGCTACTGTCAAATTTTCCCAATCAAATTTGAACCTTATGCTTTAGCGATAAAGTTGAAAATCTATTAAAGAAATTTGACGGATTGTATTAGCTTCATGTGCTGGCGTCTGTATCTAAGTAAAGTTACATGTTAGAGTACCAGCCAGTTGTGAACTGCTAACGCTAAGATAACTTAATATCTTGTGGTTATAGGTATCAGCACCCAACCTACACGGAGAGAAAAATCTTAGAAAAATTACTGTGCTGTATCATAATGTGAGTGCATTTGAGTGGTAAAGGAAAAATTACCATGCTAGCACAGTAAAAATTCTTATGCTGTACAGTAAAATTTATTGGACAAATAGTGAATTTTTCCCAATCTCACTCAGAAAATTTTCTGTAGATGTCACTTGCACTCACTTTACAGTGAACATCTCGTAGTACGAACATAATTGATCGGTAGATCGTAACATTTCCTAGCGTAGTAAGTCAAATAACAATAGTTCAATGGTGGGTATTGGTTCATGGATCTATTCAATAGTGATTCTGTACTGCCTTTGAGCTTTGCCAGTTGCTATTTCAGTATTTCTACGGAATGGAACATGTATTACTATATAGGTCGCATACGTCCAACGATCCGTGGTACAAGACGTTTATCAAAATTGTATAACGTCAAAATATTAACTAGGTTCGATATATATTTGATACGTTCAACAAAGTCACAGACAAATCATTTATTTCAAATACTCGTAAGCACATAAAAGGCACTTTTAAAAGTCAGAGTTTACAAATAAATTGAACAGATTCTAATTACCTCTACCAAAAGGTAGTTTCGTAAGGAGAAGTATGTGCATGAAAGTCCACCGTTACTCTTTTAAAATGTTTTACAATGTTTTGCAACTGCTACGTTTTTGCACAACACCTGCTAGTACACAGAATCTACTTAATTTATATACCATAGTTTAGATAATTTAATTGACATTAATTCTGTACTTTCAAAAATTGATTGAATGCAGCAGAAATGATGGAAAACATCACGATATTTAAAAAAAAAAATCCCGTCAATCAAGTGTGAAACTTAAAAACTTTATAGATTGCGAAGAAATAAATTAATTGAGTCAATTTTTTTTTAATAGATTCATTTCACCCATAGAAGAAATCCTATTTAAACTTAATAAAAAAAACTGACTAATATAATATCTATATCTTTGGTTTATTATACGATCAAATGAGCATAAAGGTCAAGGCACATTATACCGGCACTGCAACTGCACAGCTGCACGGCGTCGCCTCGGCTTTAGGCTACGGCTAGCCGCCAGCGCGCCAACTACGCGTCGTCCGCGAGGTGCAAGCTCGCAGTCCGCGCGCCGACCGCGAGGGGCAAGCTTGCAGTCCGTACGCTGGACGCGAGGTGCATGCTCGCAGTCCGCGCGCTGGCCGCGAGGTGCAAGTTTGCTGTCACCGCGAACACAATGGTTATAAATGGCATTTTTGATTGAACACGCGGGCGACGGCGCAACGATGTTGTTTCGCTGGCGACTCGCAGTCGGCGCGTAGTGTCCGCTCGCTTGCAGCGCGCGGGCTGCACGTCGAGTTGTATGGTAGCGGCAAGCGCGCTCACTGCCCGCTGTTGACTTTTTCATATTGACATTATGAAATATATTATACGAGACACGATTTATTACTCTAATTTGAATGACAAGTTAATTGCCGGGTTGGAGCGGTGTCGTTGCGCTGCCGGTATGGTGTGCCATGACGTTTATGAGTCGTGAACTTTTGGATTTTCCAAATGTTTTTTTCAACTTACACAACATAACATGCCTTTATTCACACAGTACACTCACATTTCGCCAATTATGTTTTAGTACCATGTAATAGGGCGAGCATATTGACACCTACCGGGCATGGATCCAGACTTCAAGCTGCTACTGAGAAATTCCAGATGGAAAATCTAACTAACACTTTGCCCGACCTGGGAATCCCAGGAACCCAGGACCTCATGCTTGGAAGTGGCGCTTGCGACCAATCATCCATCTTAATAAAGCTCAATTTGAGCATCTTCGTAAAGAAATTGTGCGAGTAGTTATTACGGATAGGTCAAGACCTTACAGCAGCTTGGGACTAAGTTTCGGGCTGTCACGTACGAAGCTAATAGCAGCCGTTTGCTTAAAATTTCAACCTACTTTAGTAAAAGAAACGTTACTACTGAAGGCCGGACACATCGCTGTGGATCCACATTTTGCGTACTTAAAATAAGCTCGCGGTAAGTCGGAAAAAACGTTCAAGTTTCAAAATGTATTATTAACTAGCTGTTGACAGCAACTTCGTCTGTCGTCCAGGATAAAATGTAGCCTATGTCCTTTCCTAGGTCATGGTCTACCTATGTGCCAAATTTCATCTAAATCTGTTCAGCCGTTTTAATTTGAAAGCGTAACTAAAAATCAAACTCACGATCGCACTTATTACGTGTAAAAAGTTAGGTTTAGGTATCTTAAAACAACTTCAATAAAACTTTGCTTGATGTAAGCTTCAAACCCGCTCAGGGCTTTTCATCACCAGACGAATCGACTAATTAGGCAGTCAGTTCAGAACATTGGTTCCGTGTCATGGCCACCGGCCCTACTGAGTAACCACGTAACACACTAAGGGCCCTTTCTCACGACAAGATCCCGTTTTTTGCAGATACGGGTTTTTTGCAGGACCCAGTTTAGTAGTGTACCTGTTTAAATATATATGTTCACACAAGCATCCTGTTTACAGTATCCGGCATTGTGTGAATATACAACGTGTAACGTTAAATGCGCAAAAGCTCAGACACCCCAACTGATTTTTAATTCAATTGACCTATTTCATAGAGAAAATAAGTCATTAAAAAAATGGTAAAGGTTTTATGTGCTGTTTTAGTTTTAGTGGACATTCTGATCGTTTCTTGCGTCTGCGACGACGCTTTATCGAGGGAGGAGTCATCACCCGGTGAAGATCACCGGGCCGCTGCGCCAAGCTGACATTGGCTTGCTTGACCTATTAATAAATAGACACGGCAACGTTTTTAATGCAGATTTTTTGAAAAATGTGGCCTATATTAAAAAGTGGTTCAATTAATTTCTGATCGTTATTCTGATCAAACTGTTTTCAGGTTTTGAGCATTTAACGTTACACGTTGTATATATACCGCAAAAAACCGCACCTGCAAAAAACGGGATCTTGCCGTGGGAAAGAGCCCTAACAGTAGCAATGGCTTTTATTTAGACAGTTCAACATCATTCAATGCGTTATTTAATCTTTCGAACATAATGAAGCAATGTATTATCAATATCCTTCAAAATGATTCAAATTTTGATTGAAAGTTTGTCACGTAATTAGGATGGTATAGATATTGAAGAAGTCTGTCAATATTTAGATAACACCGAGCCTTTGTGTAACTAAGATATTTTTAATCGACTTCAAAAAGGAGGAGGTTATCAGTTCGGATGTTTATATATATTTTTTTTTTATGTATGTTCGGGCATAACTCCGTCATATATGGACGGATTTGCAAAATTCTTTTTTTGTTCGATAGAGGTTTACTCCGAAATAGTCCCATTTAAATTTCGTAAAGATCTGGTGATGAGTTTCGGAGACAGACAATGGAACTCTTCAATAAATACCACTAAAACAAATGCATTGTTTACGCAATCGCACAACATAACATCACGTCTGTACCCTATAAACGCAGATGCAGCTTCCTGTCACTAATATTTACATAGCAAGTAGTGTTATATGATTTTTTTTGGGGTAGGTATACCTAAAAAGTGAAAAATAAAAACTTTAAAAAAAAAACAACCGACTTCCAAAAAACACTACAAAGTGAAAAATAACTTTAATTTCGGAATCGGTGTCAAAAAACGAAAATGTGGAACCAACGACACCGACTTCCAAAATTAAAGTTATTTTTCAGTTTGTAGTGTTTTTTTGGAAGTCGGTTGTTTCTTATTTTTTATAAAAAAGTTTTTTTACACAGCAGAGATTAAGGATAGAGGATCATTACAGATGTAAAATTAGCCTTACCCAGCTAAAAATAAGTACGTTCCATAATTAACCTTTTCTTATAATTGAGGTAAAAGAAAAGAAGGCTCTTTCTTTCTGTTGTTAAAGTTAACTGAGCCATACTGCCCGCTCCGGTGTTGAGTACAATTTGGGTAGTCTTAAGCAGGAACTTTTTGTTAATACCCTATTCATTTCAAAGGGAACTTTTATTAAGAAATATTGTATGAGCTTGTAATATAACTAGAAATTACTCTTACTCTTATTTATAAGGGTTATCTAGTCTAAAGGTAAGCATCGTATGGATATACAGTATGGAAATCACATAAATTTATGTGAAAAAAAATCAGCTGTTCCCTAGATTTATGTTCGCATAACTCATCAAAATTTAGGGAACAGCTGGTTTTTTTTCGCGACCGATTTCGTTAGTTTTTGTATATCGTCAGAAAATGCGATAACAAGTATGTGGTATAACTTATTGCATATATGTGGCTTCCATATCGTATGCAACCTCATTTTTAGGGTTCCGTACCTAAATGGTAAAAAGGAACCCTATTACTCCCGCTCCGCTGTCCGTCCGTCCGTCCGTCCGTCCGTCCGTCTGTCACCAGGCTGTATCTCATGAACCGTGATAGTTAGGCAGTTGAAATTTTCACAGATGATGTATTTCTGTTGCCGCTATAACAACAAATAGTAAAAAACAGAATAAAATAAATATTTAAGGGGGCTCCAATACAACAGACATGATTTGTTTGCCGTTTTTATAGATAATGGTACGGAACCCTTCGTGCGTGAATCCGACTCGCGCTTGGCCGGTTTTTTGTAATATAGTGCTGTAAAAGGCTAAAGGATCCTGAAAGAAGTATGTGCAACAATTTCTTCATATATGTGGACAACATTGATAACATTGTATTCTGGGCAATTCCCGAATTTTTAAAAACGTTCGCATTCTAATCTCTGTCGCAATCTGTCAAAAATAAAATCAATTCACTTACATTTTTTGACATTGATTGTCTCTGAGATGACATTGCGACTTGGATTTGAACATTTTTTAAGTTCTAGAATTGGCCTTCTGATTACCAAAGCACTGTTATAATGGCTGTTGATATACTACGATAAGTGCATATTGCTTAAACCCTCCAAAAGCAAAATGACAGAAAACGCCACAATATTAAGTATACTAAAAATATAGTCATCAGAAAATACATTCATGTATAAAGTTATGAAGGAACAGGGTGTAAAGTTCACTCATCCTCCATAGAAAAGGGAGGATTCCTCCGACCAGACGCGTGTCGTGTCTGGCGGACAACTGCCCAATAATTCATGTCGGGCCGTTAATGCTAGTTGCGCGGTAAACATTGCTTGCGAGATGCAGGATTTCGTGTCACTATGACGCGTAGTTCGCATGTGGCCGTTTGTAGATACCGGTACACATCGTTTTCAAATCGCCAAGTTCTGAAAGTAAAAGAAAATTGTACAAAAATGGTTCGCGTAAGAATTTAATGTTTTATACAAATTACATCGATTTGGGCGCACTGCGGGTACATCACATTGACCTGAACTCACAGACTTCAGCGAACTCACCAACTTACTTGTATGTACAAATGGATAACAGAAGTTCAACTATATCACTACATAGTATAAAACAAAGTCGCTTCCCTGTCTGTCTGTCCCTATATATGCTTAGATATTTAAAACTACGCAAAGGAGTTTGATGCTGTTTTTTTTAATAGATAGAGTGATTCAAGAGGAAGGTTTATATGTATAATACATGCATAATATAGTAGAGAAACACTGATAATTTTAGAGGTTTCTAATGTGATGTCGTAAATAAACACATTTTTTTGCGCTTACATTGTAAACGCTGGCTGAACCCGTCGAGATAGATCAAAATAATGTACTACAATATTGTACACCTTAAAAAGGTCTACAAAAAAGTCCGCGATGGTATATGTCTATCTCTTAGGGATAACCCAGAATAACCATTTTTTATCCTATACTTTTTACGAGAAATAATGGCTCTAAAATTATCAGTTTCTCCATTGCATCCGTGCGAAGCCGGGGCGGGTCGCTAGTTTTAAATAAAATACAAAAGAGGAAATACTGCATACTTAATGATTTCAACATTATTTTCTAATTTTAAAGGAGAAATAATTTTATGTGCTTTTAATAATGCTACATTATATTGTTTCCGCTGGGACAGCTTTTGTGTCTTATATGTTGCATAAAGTTTAATAAATAAAAAAAAAACCGGTTTTATGTATGTCTATGCACATCCTTAGATCACTGCTTTCACTAAACCTATATAATCAATAAGGTCGTGGAGTTGCGTATAAATGGCTGTTACTTGCGAGGCCACAAAGCTAGGTGCTTCGCGTGGCACCTAGTGCTGCGCTGCGTGCAAGGTGACTTCATGCTCCTTGCGGTCCAAAAACACAGATTTACTATTGCAATGCTAAAACTTGGTGCCACGATGCATGACATTCACGACACCAAGCGTGTCTGGATTTGCAGGCTTCTTCAATACGTTACTGTTGGCCTGAATCATTCTACTGCTGGGCGAATGCTCCCATAACTTCCAGTGCTTGCGATCCAGTGCTAATGTGGACCACTGGGCGTTTATTCTGGCCAGCTCGTACCGCCATCTTCTGCGGAGTCTACTGCGACGCCTTATAGGTGTCTCAGGGCTCCACATGGTGCTTATTTTGGCCCACAAGAGCATGCGACAGATGTGGCCAGCCCAGTCCCGTTTCAATTTTGTGGTTTTTGTGGCTTGAGCAACGAAAGAGAGACACGAGAAGAACGAGAAGAATATTTTTTTTTTTACTTGTGCATAAAGTTTTAATAAAGAAATAACGAGAGTGAACTGGCATCTTCTGGGCACGCTCGTTCCATCATAGACCTCATCCATCGCTTTCCATACGGCGCGATCGAGGTCAAGAGCAGAGACAACTGACTTTTTTTTATTGCTGAGGGCTAAGGGCCATTAAACAATTTTAAAAAAAAGTCAGTAGTCTGTTTTTTGGAGTACAGTGTGATGTCGCAAATATGGTCTGTTAATTTGACGCTTAGAGTACTGCGCTCCATCGCACCTTGGCTTGAATAATAGCATCCCGACCGATTTCGGTCACGGTGGTCAATCTCAATGGAGATTAGCCAGGTACGCAGGAGATATTATACTGCCCTGCTAAGCCGAAAGGCGCTATCTCTGAGATACGCCCTTTTAGTTTTTTTATACCATTCAATAGCTAGAATAATTTCGCATCTAATGGTATAAGACAAATAGTGATATCTAATTTAAAACATTAAAATAAACCACTAAGAAGTTTTTTTATATCTCAATTTTTCCTTAAATTACTAAGAGATTTGACGGCATGTCGTTTTTATGAAGCCATATAGCCTTATATTGACATAGGCTAGAAACGCTTAAAAAATGATCATAAAAACTTAGTTAAATTTTTAAGCCAATAAGCGGTAAGTTCATCTTTCTAAAAAGTTCCGGAGTTAGCGCTTTTGCGCTAAGTAAATGTGGGTATTATTAGTTCGCTAAGGTTTGAGATACGGCTATACCTAAGTATAGTAGGTAATTAAAATTGACTTTAATATCTTTAGTAATAAGGATTACACTCACTTACATTTCACAATAGAGCGTGTCGTGACATGAAGATAAACATTAGTAACGATCATTTCTTAGTTTTTTTTTGTTTGCGGAAGGAAGCAAATTCGTTTTATGGTGTTTTAAAAATAAGGAAAACTTTATTAAATACAGTATTTCTAATTACGCAGAGATAAGCTTTTGTGTATTAATATCAAGGGTATTATCATTTTTTAATGTTCTATCGGGATATGAAAAATATTGTACTTTGGGTAGATAATTGTTCTGCTCAAAATAAAAACTGGAAGTTTTTTTCGTTTTTAATCTATGTTACCTATAAATTCGGATCAGATCAATGCAGAAAAGATTATTGTTAAATACTTCGAAGCCGGACACACATTTATGTCTGCAGACTCTTTTCACCATAGAGTAGAATTGGCGATGAAGCGAATGAAAAATAAAATATATGACTTTGATGACTTTTGCGAAGCTGTAAACAGTGCTGGAAAAAATGTAAATATCAAAAAAATGACAATAGATGATTTTTATGAGTGGCAAGACTATACGACCCAATACAAACTTTCCCGGTTGTCACCACGACCTTACATTAGTGACATTGTTGAAGTGGAAGTTAACAGAGGCAGTTTTGACATTAGGTACAGAACTGGTTTCTATAATGAACCCATTACGGCTAGCATTATATGTACAAAGTTCTTAAAATTAGACAAACTTCCATCCCCAACTAAAAAAACAGTACCTGCAGGAATATCTCAAACAAAAAAAAAAATCTTTAAATCTCTTTCCAGTTTAATACCTGCTAATAGAATGTCTTTTTGGCGGGGACTGCCAACTTTTGATTAATTTTATTTCATAGAAAGCAAATAAATTGCTTTAACTTTTTTTTGTAATTCGCTGCTTCATTTAATAAAGTTGTTAAAAAAATATTAAATGAAGTTTTATTACAAATTTATTCGGTATTTTCATCAAATATGAAAAAAAAACATTTTGTATGGAACTTTCAGCAGAATAAGACTAAAAGCAGTATCTCAATTTTTGAAGCCTTTCTTTTTAATCAAAATAGCGGTATCTCACAAAATAGGTATAATGGTGCCATTTATGGATAATTTAGGTATGTCAGTTATATCTAGGGTCAAAAATACGTTTATATAAGTTTTAACAGTTTTAAAAATATTAGTTTTAACCCCCGTTTTAAGGTGGGAAAAATCCATTCACAAAAAGTTGTTTTTCTCAAAACTTACTCTGATTGAGTTAGCGCTTTTCGGCTTAGCAGGGCAGTATAGTGCACAAGTGTGTGCGTAAACACAGGTGCACTCTCTGTTCCTTTACTCTCATAGTTCGATGGGACGGCAATACGACCGGGGAGAGATCAGGCGCAGGACCAACGGCTTTCCGAGCCACGGGGATATTAAACCACCAACTTCCAATCTCCGGACTGTTACTAAGAAATTCTTAATGGAAAACCTAATAACCCAATAAGACTTTGTCCGACCTGGGAATCGAACCCAGGATCCCACGCTCAGCAGTCACGCTTGCAACCACGAGACCAACGAGGTAATTCGAGTTCGAGGTTGTTCTTGGCTTAAATTGTTGGTTGATAACTGGCTAGTTACAAGAACTAGATAATCATAGCCTTATAATCATCTCGTTTTTGTCCCTCTGCCATTTGAAGACCCAAACATTTCTCCTCCAGATATTTCGCTCATCCAATGGAACAACGACGTAATTACGAAAATGTTTTTTTAACAGTTCTTGAGTTTTCTCATGAAATTATTACGAATTATTATTGATAGTAAAGTAACATACATAAAATATTAAACATTAAAGCATAATCATTGGATTAAAAGTTTGAAAGTTTGAAATTGAAAATATGATATATCATATTTTCAATTTCAAACTTTTAAAACGTTCTCCTGAAAAATAGCTAAAACGTAATTACGTCGTTGTTCCATTGGATGAGCGATTTGTTTCGTTACATAACGAAACGCGGCTTCTGTTCAGTAACGGATGTTCACGGCCTAAAATACTTAACAGTAATTCAGACCTTAACAATGTTTATGTAGCCATTTATGGGTGTTTTGATGTTCCCCTGTTTATAGATAGCAACAAAATCCTAGTCATGGATAGACAGTAACTAAATTGGTATATTACTGTTTTTTATTGGAGAGATTTTATTATACTTTCTTTGTTTCCATTATATGTATTTACACAGTAAATATTGTAGTTTTTATTATATCTGTTTCGTACCTTCACTACATGCATTACTGTGGGCATAACCGGACATTATGACGTCACTGTCACATGACGGAAGTCAATTGGTATTTGAAAGAGTTGCTAGAATCGTGTAGATTGCAATACATATGATACGAGTACAAATGACCGTATTTCAAAAAACCGTGAAGACAAGTTCGATGTCTTGGGAAAAATCTTTGTCTCACACACTTTTATAATACTATCTAAACGATGATGTACAGACGCCAGCTCATAAAGCTACCCTAAACTGTCAAATTTTCCCAATCAGCTTTGTTAGCTTTAGCGATAATGTTGAAACCCATTAAAGAAATTTGACAGATTGCAGTAGCTTGATGTGCTGGCGTCTGTACATAAATCCATAATGTGAGGAGAATAGGTGCCTGTGGCACATCGACTATTCGACTAACTTAACTTGGCAATTGTCTGATTGACAAGAACAAAAAAAGGGATACACAAATCATGTCCGAGCAGCACCTTAATTGCGTAACACACTATCACTCTCAATTTGAATCATTTTGAAGCATATTTCTAATCCATTGCTCCCTATTTTCGTAAAATGTGTCTGCTCAATAACGCAAATAACGCAATGAATGTTGTTGAACTGTCAAAATGAAACCGCCACTGATAGTATGTTAAGCAATTACCCTACAGGGCGACATCCACGAGGTGTAACTACCTACTTAATATATGAAACTGGCTTCAGACTGCGAGTTCGTCCACGTGAAATTTCTTATTCTCCCGACCCAGCTATTCGTTTTCGCTTAGGGTTTTTCTGTTTTTTTTTTGCTCGGTTAAGCGTGATAACGTGGTAATATAACCTTCGTCAAGAATTAGAGTATCAAATGCAAAAAAAAAACAAATCTTGGCATAGAGTACCTTGTCCCGATATTAGCGCGTTCAAACAAACTCTTCAGCTTCATTATTATAGATGTAACCGAATTACAATAGTTATTTGGAACATGGACAAATCACGAAAACACCTCTCCATTAGTAACTGATTAACATGAAAACACTGCAACAAAATACAATAATTATAATTATTAGCAACAACACTCAAACGGTAGGTTTAATATACGTTATTTATTTGTTGAATAGCAGTAACGACGAGAATTACCCTTCGAATGGCCATTCTTTGTTCTCTGCCGAGCCTCTTTTGTTTCCCTGATGGGTTTAGGAACACAATGAAAGTGAGGCGAAACGATACAAGAACAATGTGTAACACTCATTTTAATGATTTTGCTATGTAAATATTACAAAATATTGGAAAGGAAATTATGTTTTTCTAGGGGAAGCAAATTTCTTGTTTATTTTCTTTTTCTTTTTAGATACACAAGATTGTAGAAAGACAGTTCGGGGCTAACTAATAACAGCCGCACAGGTCGATCCAAGGTTAAGCTGCACTTGCCGAGGTCGGTCCGTGGATGGGTGATATCGAGACCCCGACGTGCCTCGGAAAGCACGTTAAGCTGTTGGTCCAGCTATCATTTGTAGATCTTTGACAGTCGTTACGAGTATACAGAAGCCCGAAAGTCTGACAACAAATCTTACCAAGGAGTATCGTGTCACCCAGTAACTGGGTTGTGGAGGTCAAATAGGCAGTCACTCCGTATTAAATACTGATATTCAGCTGCATCCGGTTAGACTGGAAGCCGACCTCAACGTTGGGGAAAAAGCTAGGCAGATGATGGTAATAATTCACAATATTATTGACCCAGTCAAATTAGTATCTTTGGTGACATAACAGTAGAATACGCATGTTTTGCAATTCCTTTACTTCTGAAGAGCTTATGATATTGAAGCAAGTGACTGACGTCTAGTAAAAAAAAAATGTTTACAAAAAAAAAATACAAACGACTTCCAAAAAAAAACTACAAAGTGAAAAATAACTTTAATTTCGGAAGTCGCTGCCGTTAGTTCCGCATATTCGTTTTTTGGAACCAACTTCCGAAATTAAAGTTTTCTATTTTTAGTTTATTATTTATATAAGCTTTTCGCACACAAAAAAGTACAAAGGCGGAATTAATGCCTTAGACATTCTCTACCAGTCAACCAAGGCTGGTGAAGAGATTAGATGGCAGGTGCTTTGGTTGAGCCGAACAATGATAAAAAAAAACTCACCCCACACAAATTCATTTAACACTACTTGCTATGTAAATATCAGTGACAGGAAGCTAATAAAACATCATCAATATAAAGCAAGTGGAAGAAAATCGTATTATGGGAGCTAACTCAAAAACTCCCCAAGCAAAGTTAATCAAATTTATATATTATTATTTATATAAGTAATTATAAAAACCTTTCCCTAAACCTGGACTTCTGCCTACCCTGTTACAGTGTCCGTATGTACGCTCGAAGTGCACGTGAGCTGCATGCTCACAGCCCAAGCGCTCGTTTGAATTTCTTCAACGTTTCGCCCCCTATTAATAGCTCTTTGTCGAATACTATAGAAAGACTTTAAGATGTACTTATGAAGGCCTGAATACATTTTGTATTAACTGAAAAGTACCTACGAGCGGGTACTTGACGTGGCGTGTGTGAAGTTTAATTGAGTTAATTAATTTATATAAAACACGCAAAAACTACGTGACTACATGAGTGTATTAGATTATAAATTACTAGCTTCTGCCTGCGACTCCGTCCGCATGAATTTTACAGGCCTGTTGGTCTAGTGGTCAGTGGCCCTGACTACTATACGCAAGGTCGTGGGTTCGATTCCCACCCAGGACAAATGTTGTGTTGTATCACGTAGGTGTACTCCTTCACCGCATGCATAATAAAGGAGACCACAGCATGCATAATAAAATTTACATCTAAGCTAACAATAACAAAGTTTTAATACTAGTCAAATATGAATGAAAAGTTTAAAAGAATTAAGATTAAAACATAGTAGTTACTGTTTATAAATGAAAAGTTATAAAATAATAATAATAATAATTAACAGATAGTTATTAACAGCTAGTAGAATTTGATTGACTATTGTGTTCACAGAAAGAACACAAGCAGTGTCGTAGCTCGTCCTAAAGGGGCCTGCAACAAAATGAGAAATTTTTAAATGAGCGTCAAACTATTTCTTTAACTTCAGACGACGAAGACTTTTTTTTTATTAATGCACTTTTTTGATTTTTGTCTTCTAAATAAAAATTATCAGGACTATTCAAGTTGTTCAGCGGAAAATTACCATTACGGTCTTTATACTCGTTGCTATTAATCTAGTTCGATTATTCTTGACCACGATCCCGCCGGGTGGAAAACGATGGATAAAGTCTACGGTAGAATGAGCAAGCCTAGAAGATGGCTGTTCACTGTTTCCACTGAAGGCGTTATACGTGAAAGAGTTCTACACTTTGGCCGTGCGCATAATAAATGTAGAGGAGAATCGCTGAGTACAACTAGTCGGTATATCGACCAAGTGCGGATGGTACCCTGCAGAATGTCTAGTACACCGGTAGTGAAAGGGAGGTGGTGGGAACCGGTCGATGAGCTCCTGTGCACATCCTCCAAAGTGCAGTCTGGAGAAAACCGACAGACAAGCAACATGACGCCGATGAGTCAGGCTGGGAAGCCTAGCCCCCAGGTCCTCGTCGTGATATGAGCTTTCTTGCTCTTCTTTACAGTGAGTCAAGTGCAGCGAGTTGGTATTTTACTGAGCTACCCCATAAGTGGCTGCAGAACGAGCCTCAGCTTTGTACCAGCTCAGATGCTGTCCAGATGTCAATTACCGCTTGACCTTATTTAGGATTCCCAGCGTTTTGGCTGTAGTCTGTGCTTTTGCGTCAGAAGTCAACTTCGGCTTAACCATCGACGGTTGATCTGATGTTGAGTTCTTCCATCAACTCCATGCCCAAAACATCCAGGTGGTCGGTGATTGGTAAAGATTCCCCTCGGAAAGTATGATATAGTTGAAACTGGCTCCTGTTGGCAGTGAAAAGAATAGCCTGTGTTTTTTGAGCGTTGAATTTGACCAAATAGTCGTCGCCCCACTGAGAAACGAGATTGGGCTGGAAGAGGGGGGTAGAAAGAAGGGTCTAGCCGCACGGCCGTTGTGAAGCCCTTCGGGCACTCCTACAAGTACAGTTACACACCAGAAACACACTGCAAAACGCTGAGAAGAGGCAAAACCCACGGCATCTAGACGTGCGATAAAGTACTCCCAACCAGGAGGAGGGAAACCCAAAGACCGGTCCCTATGTCTGTGGACCGCGAGACCAATACCTCAGGTCAGGGGTTAAAAAACTACAATACCGACTTCTCGGTATCAGTTCTGTTGTTCTGCAGTAATTTAGGTGGTCTACAAGGTATCACGAAAGTTCAGTAATTTCATATTATACCTTAGTTATTGCTTATAGACAGAGGAGTACTTATAGTAAACCTACACATTTTGCCAGTTATATTTGAGTCCTTACAGACGCCAGCACATCAAGCTACCCGAAACTATCAAATTTTCCTAATCAACATTGAACCTTATGCTTCAGCGATAAAGTTGAAAATCTATTAAAGAAATTTGACAGATTGTAGTAGCTTGATGTGCTGGTGACTGTCCTAAGGGGCGAGTCTATTGCCACCCACCGGGCACAAATCCAGAGTCCGAGTTGCTACTGAGATTTTTTTCTATTGCTAAGGTCTATGATAGAACGAGTATGCCCAGAAAATGCCTGTTCACTCTTGCTTTGAAGGCGACGGGTTAAATGTGGGAGGGAAAACAGATGCCGTCAGAGAGTTCCACACTTTGGCTGTGTGTGTGTCACTGCTGACCCAGGAATCGAACCCAGGATCTCGTACTCAGCACTAGCGCTTGTGACCACTACACCAGCCTGCAGTCTTCCTACCCCTTCGGGTAATATAGTGGTGAGGTTATGTCATATTATTGCCTACTCTGACTGTTTTGTGTAAGATATAGTGGTTTCAATTCTGTTGTTCACAAACTAAACTAAATTTCAGTTCAGTGCATCTTTTTCTTTCTATTTCATTAAGAAAAGGACAGAAAATAAATATTAGTTTAGTCCTGTCAAATTAGTCAGCGCCTGACATAGTTTGACGTATCTTTAGCAGCCAATTTTTTAATCACGTCTAAACTTGTCTATGGAGCATCTTATTTTTAAATCCTTATGCAGACTGCAAACTATGTCCTATGAAAATACAGAGAAGTTATTAATTTTGCAAAGGTTAATTGTTCGTAATATATAATTTTATAAAACTTTTACATGTGTGCCAATAAGACAAATATGATAATTATGTGATTATTTAATAAATTATTGTTACCTCCAATCGCCTGAAACACAGGATTACCTAGTTTAGGCATAAATCAAGGGTGAACTTGACATAGATTTAAGAAAAATTGTATTTAGCGTTAGTCTTTATATTACTGAATACATTTTATTCATCATCCCTAGCCTTTTCCCAACTATGTTGGGGTCGGCTTCCAGTCTAACCGGATGCAGCTGAATACCAGTATTTTACATGGAGCGACTGCCTATCTGACCTACACAACCCAGTTACTGGGTAATACGATACGCCTTGTTAAGACTGGTTGTCAGACTTTCGGGCTACTGACGACCCGTAACGACTGTCAAAGATCCACAAATGACAGCCGGGAACAACGGCTCAACGTGCTTTCCGAGGCACGGAGGGGTGTAGGTATGTAAACACACACACATACATTTTATTATTATTATTATTATTATTATTTTGACAGGACTAATCTTCTGTCCTTTTCATAATGTAACTAATAATATATTTAAGTTTACACATTTAAACCTACATTAAAATCTGACTTTTACTTGACAGTTCAAAGCAAAACATGGTGCCATACTAAAACATTAGTAGGTAGTTTATGGTCTGTTACTAAATACAGAGGAATAACATCTACCAACCCGCACTGGGCTCGCGTGGTGAATTACGGCCCACTCCCTCTCACCGAGAGGAGGTCTGTGTCCCCGCAGTGGGAACATTACCTATAGCCCGATTATGCTTATGCTATAAGTGATTGCGTTAGAATTTAACCTGGACAGTGTTTGTTTACACTTTCATCGGATAGTTTTGGGGTTAAAGGATTTGTGAAAACTGTAAAAACTTTTCAAGGTTTTGGGAATAATTCATATTGCTGTTAATTTGAAATTTTACCCATTAAAAGTAGGTACCTAAGCTACTTGTTAAAATTATCGCCTACTTTAGTTTTAGTTTCCGTTCGCATGTGATTGCGTGGGAGTGTTTTCCACTAACTCACAGATTGTACAGACGCCAGCACATCAAGCTACCCGAAACTGTAAAATGTTACCAATCAACTTTGAACCTTATACTTTAGTGATAAAGTTGAAAATCTATTAAAGAAATTTAACAGATAGTAGCTTGATGTGCTGGCGTCTGTACAAAAAAAGATGTTCAATAATAAAATTTATTGCTATAAAACGTTCATACCAACTAGTAAACTTGATGACCTTTTAAATAAAGAAAAACAAGTAAAATTATGAAGTCTTGAAGTAAAATATTCTTCGAAACACCATAAGAAAAAAGCGGAATAGTGGGAAAGTACATCAAGAAAATCCTTTTGTTTACCTATTTCATCAAGTTTAATAGCAAAAGAAAACAGTTACACTAATAGTCATTGACTTTATGTACGACGGAACGACAATCTAAAACAAAAGAGGATTGTAATTTGACAAATTATTTCTATGAGGGTAGGTGCAAATTAACACAACAGCTAATCATAGTACGCGTGACCGCGCACGCCAACACAACTTATTTTTAACTTAAACTTATTCAACTAACGCGATTATGGCAAACGGTGATTAAATTGATTAATTGTCACGTTGACCAGTTCGTTAGTGCTGTGTGTTGAGTTCTGCCAGATGACCAGTTTACGCGGTTATTTTTCGTTGCTGACAGTGAATTTCGACGGAACCATTGCATGCAGGTACTTATGTGTATTTTTTATTTTATACTCAGTGTTGAAATAAGAACTATCGTTACCTATATCCGCAGTGTAATTCGAAAATAGTTTAGATGCAAATCGTCGGTTGAAAACTTTGAAGTGTAAGTTAAGATAGTTGAAGTGGTGTGGAGTGTATGGCCTAGGGTCGGGTCGGGTCGCCTGCTGAGGCGACGCGGCGGCGACGGCGACACCGGCGACGTCGGAGGCGTGCCCCGGCGAACCAATGGCGCGGCCCCGCCGCCCGCCGCCCCCGGGCGCGGCGCCGATACACCCAGCTCGCCAGTAGGTTTGTGTCCTTTTGGCTGACCGCATGACTCCGGATCTCGCTTCGTCGCTGTACTCGTTGTAACCTGTGTACGTGCAGCACGCGCTTCACCCTCTCCCCACGGCTGACAACGCTAGCTTCCGCCAGAACGCCTCATACTCGGTCACTGAACAGAACTCATCGCCCAAGTTTGTGAACTAACTAGTTGAAAAACTTTTGAAAGTAAAAGTGGGGAAGCAGTGAAGAGCCGGAGTGCAGGCGTGCAGCGCGGCGCCCTAGCAAGGTACTGTGTCAGCTGAGACTCGCGCCCCCGGGCCCCCGGGCCCCCGGGCTCCCGCCGTCAACAAGACCGGCGTGTCGTGTTGACGGCTGTCACTGACGTTTCCACTGCGATCATGTGGCGCGTAATTTGTACACAAGACATGTAACGCCATTATTTACGTTCTAAACATTTATATCCATTTTGTATGTCTTTACTTTATGAACCATAAACATGTCCACGAATACAGAATATATGATTTTCACGAAATACATGTCGAACCTGTTAAATAAATTGGCTTAAGGTAAGTATAAATTGCTATCGAGATCTGTCAAAATTCGCAGAGTAGGTATGTTGGTTCCGCGTAGCGTGAACATTGTTATGAAATTACTTTATTGTAAGCCGGTTTTTCTATTTATTTTTCGCGGCGTAATATTATTTTCTTGAACAGACTGACATCAAAAAACAAAGCAATAAAAAAGTTCCATTGAGTAGAATTTTTTTTTGGACGAAAGTATAATCCAAAGTCCGCACGTATGATGAAGTACATATGTGTTTTATTAAATTGATCTCGTCAGTATTCAGTGGAGCCTCTGGAGCCGAGTGGGCATCGAAAGCAAAGTTGCCGTGACTCGGACTCAACTATACATATTCAATGCGATCTCGGCTACGCTACGGCGTACTACGGAAACCCAATCGCATTAAAACGGAGGAAAAAATAAAAAAAAGGTTAGCTACTCGTAGATACACAGGATTCTCTGAATAAACATAACAATTTCCAGTAGATCGCTCCGGAACGCAGCAGACAAATGAAGGAACATTTTTGTGTAGGAGCACAGCCTCCGCCGGCTTCATAAAACTTAACTACACGACATAACCGCCACTAATTATAAGGGTGGGTTTACATAAAGTATTTATGAGCATGAGATTTAACAGCAGCGCGCCGGTCTCGGGTGGTCTGTTATCGCCCCATTAAAAAGTTGTCCTCTGCGGGCGCGTAAATAACATAATATGACGCCACGTTCGACCACCCAACCACCCGAGCCGACTGCGGCGCGCCATCACCCGCCGACACCGACAACAACGCTTTGTTCTTGGCATACTCATTACTATTTGTGTACAATACCATGAAATGACGTAAGTTTCAGGTGCAGATTTTTTTTACGTCAAAAGTAATCCTGTTATTAGCTATAATGTTTTTTGGCTTTTAATCTACGGCTTAGTAATGAAGTTAATTAATGAACAGCGATACCTATGGTATCCACGTATTATTTTAAACTTTGCTTGCAAAGATATAAAGTCTAATATTCATTAATCAGGCGGTGCCTGCAGTGCAGCGTGACCGCTGCAGTTAATAAGGACGCCTAACGCCACAGTTCGTCGCACCACAAAATATATACACTGAACACTCGGCTTTAGATTTAATTGTATATATTTAGCTGGGTAATGAGAAAATACACACCGAGAAGCTTGTCAGCGCTACATATTAAAGATATAATTTAACCGAGGTAGAATAAAACTTGTAACAAAACTAATGCACGAGCTGATGCGATAAGCTAATATAAGCCGGCAACTTACAAGGCGGGTGAGATTGGCCGCCGTCGCCGGGCCGTCGCCGGGACGTCGCCGGCACGACGCCGAGATGACGGCGCGCCGACGCCACTTTCAAAGTTTTCATGTTTACACACCGCTCTGACGGTGATACTCGCGCTAATTTCTGTATTTACGACAGCTCCCTTGATACTTAATAAGAAAAACTTGCTTATCTCTTTGATAAACTCCAAAGTTTGAATTACTCTACGGATACTTAAAGAGTATTTTTATTTTATGAACTAGAAATTAATTGGTGCGAGGGTTTTTAGCGAACTTTTTGATTTAGATGACACATTTGCGAGCCACACACATTTCGTTTCCACAGCCCATTACATCCGTGAAGTTGTGCGGGACGGGAACATTAGATACCGCACGGATAAAATGTGGGGCAATTCACATTGGAATTATGTCTATTTTATTAAACCCACTTTACACCACATTTGTCCGCGAAGTTTAGTATTCATTTTACTTTAAATACTGTTTATTTATTTATTTAATACTTCAAGCACATAAATGTACAGAGGCGGACTTAATGCCATTGGCATTTTCTACCAGTCAACCTTTGGGTGCTGCAGAGACAAACAGTAGTAGGTAGCAACCACAATATTCGTGTCAACCAAGTGCTACGAAAGCGTAGCACCGGCGTAGCAATGATCTCCGCTACGCTACGTAGCGTAGACGCGTAGCAGTGCGTAGGCGTAAGTAGGCTGTATCACCCGTCACATGAATTGACAAGGTAATTTGACAAGTATGTAGATATTATTAACAGGTAGGCACGGTTCTGCGCCAAATCCTCGGTAATCCAGGCGGGGCGCCGGCCCGTCTGCCGCATATACATAACTGAGAAAATAAGTTAATTTCATTGAAATATCGCGGTCGTATAATTCCTGTTTGTTCCTATTATTATTGAATTGATTGGTTTTCGGTATAAAAACAAGGAACAATACTTTGTGTTATTTGGAAAATTGATTATTATTTGGATGATTGCCTAACTTTCAGTTATCGTTCTCTCTATCTTGCTCTATGGTAAACAATATTACTTATTTCTTATATTTGGGTGCATATTGAAAACAACACCTTGTTATTTTTTGAAGATGTAGAACCCGATTCTACTGTAGGAAGATTTTATATTTAAACTAGCTGATGCCCGCGATTTCGTCTGCGATCCAGGATGAAAACTATCTTATGTCTTTACTCCAGTCATGGTCTATCTGTGTGTCAAATTTCATCCAAATTCGTTCAGCCGTTTTAGCGTGAAAGCGTAACAAACAAACTCACTTGCGTATTTACGATATTAGTTACGATAAACGCTCTCTTTACAGGCAGCGAAAATCATAAGTCAAATCCTTGTAATGTAAAACAAGATGTAGTTAATACCATAACAAAAATATATATATATATATTTCCCGGAAGTATTTTACCCGGAAAACGATATCGCAAAATCCTATATAAAAAGAAAAACGTACATAATACCAAAACCCTATTTTTCCTTATCACTTTGAAATGAAACAATTATTTAAGTAAAGCTGGAAGTGCGTGCATCACTTTAGCTCTTTGATTTGGTTGAAGCAACCAATGTGGAGCAGTGGTTGACAGTTGATAACTGCCGCGACTTACGAATTGTAGATCGTAGGTTCCATAATAAACAGGCACTTCTTTATGTAAATTATTTCATTATCACTGCTCTCAAAACGGTAAAGGAAAACATCGTGAGGAATCCAGCATGTCCTAGAACCAACACTTCGAAGACATGTGACATCCACAAGTCCGCACTGGGTCCGCGTGGTAGATTATGGCCCGCCCCCTCTCACAGAAACAGAAGGCCTGTATCCCAGCAGTGGTAATGTTATATATAGGCTCATTGTGTAACATTAAAAAGGGTAGCAATAAAACGAGTGACTGTAAATTACAATTTTAAGTGTCAAAATTAATTATTTAGGTTATATAATTACTAAGTGAGCGATTGACTGTAAGTGACGAAAAATCAACAGAATAGTATCTTACAAACATTAATTTGAGTTACTTAAAATACAAAATGAGCATAATAATAAGGCGTAGTCGACGGGGCCCCTATTTCTGTCTGCAGGGTTTAAAGGAACCTAACACGAAGCGGATGACGGGGGCTCGTTCGCTCGCTCCGCTCGCTCACTTGAGCCCCCGTCATCCCCTTCGAACCTAACCTGTCCGTGTCGGGGTGCCCCAAGTCACGAGCTCGCTTCGCTCGCTCTTGCATCCTAAGTTCTCAAGTTCAATCTTGTGTTTTTCTAAGTTGCCCTCTCTGTATTTCCAGTCGCTCACTTAGTAATGTAGTCGCTCGGATAAAATTTTAATAGGATATGAAATGGATTTATCACAATCCACTTTTTGTAAGCTCGTTCTGGATTTTATTATTATAATAATAATAATAATAAATCGCTCGTTTTATAATTCCCCCATTAAAAATATAGTTTAAAAAAAAAAACTAAAAAAACACGCTTTAATCGAACTAAAAATCAGAAAATAACTTTTAATTTAAAATTCTAAAATAAAAATAAAGATATGAAAAGAAAATTAATTCCATTGTAAAAAAGCGTGGGGGTGCTTTTTATCATATTTCTATACTAACTCTACGTTTACAAATAACTACTAATTATATATTTACAATAATCAATATCGAGCACCCCACGCTTTTTTACAATGAAATTAATTTTCTTTTCATAACTAAATTTTTATTTTAGAATTTTAAATTAAAAGTTATTTTCTGATTTTTAGTTCGATTAAAGCGTGTTTTTTTTTTAGTTTTTTTTTTAACTATATTTTATTTTATATACAACGTGTAACGTTAAATGCGCAAAACCTGAAAATAGTTTGATCAGAATAACGAGCAGAATTAATTGAACCACTTTTTAATATAGGTAACTTTTTTAAAAAAATCTTCATTAAAAACGTTGCCGTGTCTATTTATTAATAGGTCAAGCAAGCCAATGTCAGCGCGGCCCGGTGACGACTCCTTCCTCGATAAAGCGTCGTCGCAGACGCAAGAAACGATCAGAATGGCCAGTAAAACTAAAACAGCACATAAAACCTTTACATTTTATTAATGACTTATTTTCTCTGTGAAATAGTTCTATTGAATTAAAAATCAGTTGGGGTGTCTGAGGTTTTGCGCATTTAACGTTACACGTTGTATATATATTTTTTTGTTGTGTTAAACTATTTTTTTCAACTTTTTTTAACCAAAATATTGTATTATCGTAGGTCGTTGATAAGTCTACAACGTTTAAAGTAAATCTGATCGCTTAAAGTGGTGCAAAATCGAGTCTAAACGAGTCAGTTACATAAAAACAAACATACAGGTGAACCTAATAAAAGTGTGTTAAAAATGAATATTGCAATGACTTCATTATGCACCTTTCAATCAAAATCAATCAATTTGTTTCAACCGTGCCATAAAAGCCAAAATCTCTTTCATCAGCTGCTTATCCTTTTCCCAAATACGTTAGGGTTGGCTTCGAGGCAAACCGGATGCTCCTGAAAGCCAGTATTTTATATGGAGCGACTGCCTATATTACCACCCCAACCCAGTAACTGGGTAATACGATACCTCTTGATAAGAATGGTTGTTAGATTTTCTCGCTTTTAATTCCTATAACCTGTAACGACTGTCAAAAATCAACAAATGACAGCTGGCAACAACGGTTTAACGTGCTTTTCGAGACACGGAGGGGTTTCGCTATGTAATGGATGATCACCCATCCACGGAACGACCTCGGCAAGCGTAATGTAAACTTCAATCGACCCGTGCGGCTGTTATTATTTAGCCACGAGCACCGCTCCAAGGCAAAAATTATTTTGAAAGAAAATCAATTGCTTGTAATGGAATAACTTTGATCTGTCAATTACTCGCGGTATAATCTATCCTAAACAAACAAATGTTAGACTAAGTCGAGTGAAAATATATGGTGTGTTATATTTCACCGGCCTCCGCATCGCGATAACACTTATTGTGTTTTCTTAGCTCGAGTTTCACACCTTCAGCTGAAATATTATTTCAAAGGCTTGCGTAAAGGTAGTTTACACGTTACGCTGAAATTGAGTCGCAAGACTGCAGATTTGGAAACATATATTTTTAGTTTTTCAACTGTTTTTAAAAATAACTGAAACATAGCAAATCATTTTTTAGAAATAACCACGGGGAAATTGCGAAACCCACTTACAGTAGCAATGGCTTTCATGTTGACAATTCAACAACATTCATTGCGTCAGTTACGTTGTTGAGCAGACAAATTTTTCAAACACAATTATGAAGCAATGCTTCAAAAATATCCTTCAAAATGATTCAGATTGTGCTTGAATATGTGTCACGCAATAAGGGTGCTGAATGAATAGCGTTTCTTTTTTATTCTTCCTTAAAGTATATTTTCATAAAATCTTCAGTAGTTGGATGCCAGTTACTTCGGCCCGGCCCACAAGGGAACTGAAGTGAAAAATAAAGAATGATAAAACTTTTGTCCTCTTGCGTTATCTGTGCTCGACACAAGATTTTCGAGGCTGTTTAAGGAAGGGAAGGAAAACATTACAGTTATCCGACACTTGGATTCCAACGGTTTACTTGTCGCTTTTAATAACAGTCAAATTTCTCGATACCATATAATTTTCCAGGCAAAGAAAATCGTGAACAATACACTACCGTCGTAGCTATTCTCGATAATGCATGAACAATGGAAACATCCAACACACGTATTCGCAGACGCACCCGTTCGCACTCCCATATATTATCATCGACATATTGCGGCTGTCTGTCCTGTACATACCCATGCTAACTACATCGCCCCTCAGCGCCTACACAGTGAGATATGAAACCATACCATACTATGAATACAATAACAAAAGGGCTGTTAAGACCCAGCCTTGAGCTTGTGACGTCATTTAATCGACGAATGGTGCTCCACAGAGCAGTTTATCGCGATGTCAATAAATCTGAACCTAAGCGTGGAACAGACTATGTTCTTACATCCGAGAATTTCTCGTCATGGAGTCCAATTGAGCGAGCTAACGTCCCTAGTAAATTACGTGATATCGCACTCGCAGGTGTGGCCTACTGTGTTTGAAATTAACGATATTGCTCCTTTAGAAAAATCACCGAAAATGGTAACACTTATTAGGTACTTCAGATTAACCTAATTGCCTTTTCAAGAAAACCATAAAGAATAACTTCTTGTTTTCGATTTCTTGTGTAATAAAGAAACCTATACCAATATCAGCTTTTGTATTAAAGTAGGTACCCAACCTACTTTAATACAAAAGATGATATTGAGAAATGAAATGAATGAATGATGATATTGAGATTTGTTCAGAAACTAAACCAAATTTAAGTCCAGTGCATCTTTTTCTTTCTATGTCATTATGAAAAGGACAGAAGATAAATATTAGTTTAGTCCTGTTAAATTAGTCAGCTCTTGACGTTAATTGACGTATTTAAAGTAGCCAATTTTTTAACCACGTCCAAACTTGTCTAAACTGTCTGGAGTATCTTAACTTGACAGGATTAAACTAATATTTATCTTCTGTCCTTTTCTTAATGAAATAGAAAGAAAAATATTCACTGAAATTAAATTTAGTTTAGTTTGTAAACAAGGGAATCCGTGTCATTGTCTAGTAAGGCCACTCTTGCGCGCGGGAGGTTCGAAAGAGTTACTGTGGCCCCTGGCACAGGCAACTGAAGAAACACGGATGGGTTTTAGTCAGTAAAAGCCTGACACCCTCCCGTTCCGCGCAGAGCGGGAGAAGTTATTTGATAATTTCCCACCCAAAAAAAAAAAAAAAAAGGCCACTCTTGCGCAACCGTATGACGCTTCTAACGAGCGCGGCAATGAAAAGTCAATGCTTGAATAAACCCCGTAAGTTTTCACGCGGAAAATTATGTAGGAAGAATACTTCATACTTTCCGCTCCCGATCTTTGAAATAAGGTTTTAAGTTGACACGAAGATTTATACATAGCTTTTTGTTACAAAACTATTTCATGCACAAAAACTGATTACAAATATTTCAAAGATAATATTTCTGACAATAGGTAGTAATTAGTCAAGAAATTGGAAGTCCTATAAATTAAATATTTTATTTATCAGCAATGGTAGATAATAAACAACTCGTGGTTACTCAGTGTCCTATAAAACCCAATGTGACTCATATTTAACGCAGAAAAGTGAGCTTACGCAAAAACTTCCAGTAACTTCGTTTTATTAATAGTTAGAAAATAAACGCGTCGCATAACTTTTATCTTCAAGGTACCGATTGCAAAATCTTTCCTCGAAGAAGCATTGCAAACTTTTTAAAAGTTGTCCATAACAAAACACCACAATAACTAATAGCAAAGTTTTGAAAATGGTAGAATGATGAGGGTATTCATTTCCAACTTCATTTGAACTACCAAGTTGCTGGTATCAGAGCTGGCCACCCTAACATCGCTTGTATAATAAAAGAGGAACGCTTAAATGGCTCAGCCTGTTCCTTACCGTCCCACTGAGCCAGTCCAATCACATAATCAATTTATCAGTGCTGTATAAAAATAGGATACGTCGCGTTCTATTCCAATCGTTCCGCTTTAATAGAATTTTAATTTCAATTTCACACATAGCGGGGCACGCGGATTACGACTCTAGCACCGAGTCGCACCGAGTCGGGCCGAGTCGGGCCGAGTGAATTTTTCCGATCGGCTCGGCAAGTGTACCGTAGAAATTTTGATGGGCCGTTATTACACAGTCCGTTGCAAACGTATTGTGTGCGAATGCGCTACAAAAATAGTAATATTTTGTATTGTGTGTGGGTAACGTTGCTGTTTGAGTTGCCGCGTTTTTACCGTTACGCCCACCGCTTTGATGAAGTCCCGGTTTATCTGTTAGAAAATTGATATACATAATGCAGAAAATGTATGCAGCAATAAAAGAGTGGAAAATGGACAGGATTTTCAGTTGAAATGATCCGAATTGGATCGTGTTCAAGAGGAAATGGACCAAATAAAGTAGCGGTATATGATTAGGGATGGGGTATGAATAGAAACCATGTAGGCATACTTCCTCTTGCGGAGTTTGTAACTTAAGATATATTAGTCAAAGTGCTGTAGGTGCCTTCCCAATTTTGAATTATACAAATGACATTACAGGACAATACAAACCGTACGAACACGTTAACTAGTTAAAAGAAAAGCGGCGCATCTTGCTTCATCAAGGCTACTTGATGTTTTCTTCTCATCAATAAATTTTCACTTTACAAACTCAAACTCAAAGCATTTATTCCAATTAAACCATTTACAAGTGTAAATGGTTTAATTGGAATAAATGAACGGTCCAACCGTACAATTCATATATTTTTATGTAACATAAGCAGTTTTGTATCGCGTGCGCAATTTACTTTAGTTCGCGTTCGGTCTTCGCCGCGTGTACTCATTATCATAATATCGTAGCAGTTCGATATCTTAAAATCATCCTGTCATTACTGATCACTGTATCAATTAGCTATAGCATTATATCAATAAAATTATAATTATAAACTATATCACATTTTATCATTTATAGTTGTCCCGTACAACAAGCAAGGCTTTTGTATTGCCAAGAAGTCGATCAGTCAGAAAATATGAAGCCAGTTGCCCATTCCAAAGCGTAGCAGGTACCTATGGAGAAGAACGGGCGAGAAACTTCATGGACACTCTTGTAAATCATACTTTTACAAAAATATTAGTGACATCATTAATGTTGAATTTATAATTATATGTAAGAACGATGTAAAAAACAAAGACGTACTCGGTAAAAACGTCCAGAGTAACAAAATTCCCTAACCATTTAACAATAACCACACCGTTATGGCACGATAACCATACGTGACACGTTGCGTCTGCAGCAGGACAATGCAGTTGCATGCAGTCACCTGGAAACTGCCTGTTTTATATTTCATAGTCGTGCCTGCTGCGGCCTGCGCATCCAATTAACATCAGTAGTCCGGCCGCACGTTTGTAATGTTCGGTGAAATATCGAGGGCTTGATGAGAGCCGTCAGTGAGTGTCTGTCTTTATGACCTACATGCTTAACGCACTCCGGGAAAATGAGTCAGCTATGTGCCCTCATCACAACTCACGGTAAAATTAAAGTTCATTATTTGTGACTATAAATTCTGAACGTGTCATGAATTTGATTTTATTATCGTTCTCTTTTCCATATGAACGTTTTCGACGAGCAATTTATTTTATTATAATGAAAACTCTTTGCTCTTTTAAAATATAGGTAAAAAAAGTATTTATTCTGATACCTCGTTCCTTTTTATTTGCTTAACAATTCCATTTTTCAATATCGTAATATTCCGTAGAGTGAGTTTATCAAATAACATAACGTTCGCAGAACAAATAACGCAGCGTAATTGAAAATAATGTGAATACAATGTAAAACAAACCTCTCCATATAAAAAGAGAGAAACGATGAACAATCTCATTTGGAGCGTAACTATCGTGTGTCGGGAGCATAAACTAAGGGTTTTTTCCTCTTTATTTTTATGGTCGTCACAACTGTACGCTAAACAAAAGCGAATGGTGTGTATGGTAAAATATAGGCACAATTTGAACGCAAAATCTGATTCAAAGTTTTTCAAAAAATTTCGTTATTTTTACTACTTCGATATATTCAAAACATTCGCGTCAAATTTGATTGATACAGCTGTATATCGAGGTAATAAAGAAAGCAGACATCTTCAATATTCTTTTGTGCGCGTCGAACGGAATGGTTCAGTGATTTGTAGCTTAGAGTATATATCGCGTTGCATTGCCATCAATCCGTAAGTGAATCTAGGAGCGAGCACGTCGCAGCTGCAACTGATATCACCTGACGATGTCGTTTGTACCCGTCCGACTGGGATTAGGCACGGGCTACACGCGCGCAAAACGTCAGTTTGAATTACGCTTACGGATTTACGCTATTGAACGTTGGACTTTAAAATATTCACAACATATCGGCGTTTCATCCGCATTGAATACGAGTCAAAAGTTTGGAATGGTTATTTTACATTTTCGGTCAACAAATGCGATTCTATAGTGATAAATTAAATCAGTCTTGTCTTTTCACTTGATTAACCTCGATATCAAAAGGTTTTGTCGTCAATGCGTCGAATCAAGTCTGATGTTCCAATGTCATCGAAGTTTCCCTTTGTCTCTGGCTCGAATGCGGATTGGAATCGTATGGCTCTCAATCTGACGTGTAGTGGTTTATTGCTTATCGTGCCCGGGTCTAAAACCTCTCCGTTCAAATAGGATTATGATTGATATAGAACATGAAATATTTGGAAAATATTTGTGACCATTTTATGACTTCTTGATATCCTTTGCAGGTTATAAGCTTTCAATAAAAAGAAGGTTCAAGTTGAATTTAGTAAGCTGGCAACTTATTAATTTGAGCAACTTTTAAAATAGCTTGTGACATCAGCGTTGGTAGTACGGCAGGCTCTTTTAAGGACTCACTCGTGATAGTAACTATTTTGAGTTGTTATTTTACACGAATAGAAGCCACTGAAAATTAAATATATTCAACGAATATTATTTCGCATTGCAAGAATATAAAATATTTGACACTTGTGAATTATCCCAAACTAAGTACATCAACTGGCTGTTGGCTGTTGTGTATGTGAGTTTCAAATGTTTGTAAACGCACCCGCAATACAGGAAAAATTCCTAGAAAAAAATAAAAAAAAATAAACAGTCTATCGCAGTCCACTGTTGGACATAGGCCTCTCCCAGGCTGCACCACAACACCCTGTCCTCCCCCTTTCGCATCCAATTTGTCCCAACTTCTTAAGGTCGTCGGAAACAAAGTACGCTAGAATGTAATAGACACTTTACTAAATGCAAAGATGTTATTCAATTAACTAAAAACCCACCCCAATCTGTAAAATACCACACAGCTAATCTACCACACGAGCCAACGGAGCCAATTTAATAACTCTAAGAGAAACTAATAGTAAAGTTAAGGAGCCAACATATCAAAGAGCCAATATATTTTGTTAGCATAAAGGCGCGTGTGCACGGTCGCGCCGGCGGAGTTCCCGCAAGTATCCACCGGGAAACCGCGTTACGAAAACATTTTTCATAAAGCCTCTACACATACTTGATACGTAATTTATGGGGACACCGCCTTATAGCTCGCTACTTGAATGTTGATTAGAAAATGTTCTACGGAGAAGCTGCCGTAAATCGAAGGAGAAGTTGATGCTTTTTACGTGCAGTATAAAATCACTGATGACAGGATTGAAGGGTTTTTGCATACAGTTTGTCATGTTGAGTTTGGAGGTTTTCGGCTTGATTCTTTGATAAATTATTTGGCTTAACTAGTCACATTGTTCACGGCAAACGTGCGACAATTTCTTTTTTATGTACTTTGGTAACGCTATGCTCAAGAAGCATATTTATGCTTTGGCTTATGAAGCATTTCTTTGCGTTGGACAGTTTACAAAAACCACCATTGAATAAGTTTTTATCATTCCAATATTTATTCTAATCTTTATTTCTCCTTCTTCTTTTACCTACGGTAAGTATGAAGAATGCTAATAAATAGTATCTACAGTACAAACGTCGAATAGCACTGTAACTTTTATAAATCATCTGAATTATTCGATACAATGTTTTTCTGAATTTCATGTAATACTTAAGAATTAGTTATTAATATTATATTATTAATTATCCTATTAAATAGCGGGCCCATTAGACAAAAAAAAACTCTTGTAATTATACATCAGTACTTCCTAATACTTTACTCAGTAATTAGTTACTAAGATTAAAAAAAAACTAGTGTTTATTGACTCCTGCCGCTAACCGTACCAAAACAGATCAAATTTTCGTCCGTCCTCACAATACCAATTCAAAGACGTCCACTACTGGATAATTGGACATAGACATAGTCCGTTGAATGCCTGGCACTAATGTATGTGCGTGTTACGGTACCTACATATATACCATAGCTCCAATAGTTCATGTCCAACGTGACAAGTGGCACCTCGTATCAGACACGAGCAGCGTCATACGTTTAGATTGTATTACCATCAAACAAATTGCCAGCCCATTGGGAACTGGCGATCAATTTAGACCGTATATGTAGGTAGGTAGGTAAAAAAAAAAACAAACGTAATGAATAAATCCGTGTGTTGCTATCAAACAAAAATCCGAGCTCCCGATTTAGGTTTCATAGGTTTTCCGACAATTTATAGCATTGAAAAACCGTATTGTTACTGGAAAATTTATAAAACAATGTTGGTTAAAAAAAAGTGTTATTTTACTATATTCAAAAAAAAAATCTTGGTAAAAATTAGTGCAGGCGGTATAGGTACTACTTGACTTCTTTAATCCATTCACAGTTATTTTACCTCTGACAGCAGTAACCCAATAGCTAGCTTATAATAACAGGAATAAAGGTCACTGTGATTCTGACAGACTTGTCAATGGCAAAAACCGAATAGCAAGCTTATTGCAATGATTATACAGCGTGTAACGGAAAGGGGGTATCAACCCTGAAGGAGGTGAATGTGCTAATGAAACTCAACAACTTTCCCCAAAGAACATAGGTCGAAATATGAAAAAAAAATTTGGCCCTCCCTTACAAAACTGACTACCAGCTGATTGATTTACTATGGGAGGGCCAAATTTTTTTTTCATATTTCGACCTATGTTCTTTGGGGAAAGTTGTTGAGTTTCATGAGCACATTCACCTCCTTCAGGGTTGATACCCCCCTTCCGTTACACGCTGTATAAAGCTCTGTGATTTTGATAGTGATGCAAAATCAATGGTGAAATAATTGTGGAAGGACTTTAATACAATAATTGGAAATGAAAAATAAACAAATGAATGCGAGCGCTATTCCATTTTTAAAAACAAGTCAGAACAAAGTACAACAAATCATTTAAGACCGTAGTGCATACGTGCGAAAAGGACACTCCTTTACAAAATGCAGCGAAAAAAAACATCTGCCGCGACTGCCACGGTCGCATAAGTTAATTTCCGGAAGGCGGGTAGTATCGCCCGGTTACCCGTTTGTTTGTTTGTTTATCCGGGCTTGATTACGACCACCCGGGCGTGGATACCGTCGCTCATAAGCCATGTAATCAGCCATCAGTAGATGGTCAACATTGTTGATATGATATCCATTAGTCGTAAAGCATTTTGAAATTGCTTTGTTATCGATTTTTGCTTCTATTGTGTTTTGTGGCCTTGTGAGGAGACCTGACAAATGTAAAATTTTACGCTGGGTTAAAGGTGTGTCAACGGTTTGTTGTAGGAATAATATTTATACGTTTTTAACCCTTAAATGCATAATGTTGCCATATGGCAACAAAGTACGTCATTTCATTTTTTTAAGAATGTGATAGCTGTGAGTTTCTGAACGCACCTCTTTTTGTCAAAACAATATATACAACGTGTAACGTTAAATGCGCAAAACCTGAAAATAGTTTGATCAGAATAACGAGCACAATTCATTAAACCACTTTTTAACATAGGTCACATTTTTCATAAAATCTTCATTAAAAATGTTGCCGTGTCTATTTATTAATAGGTCAAGCAAGCCAATGTCAGCGCGGCGGCGCAGCGGCCCGGTGACGACTCCTCCCTCGATAAAGCGTCGTCGCAAACGCAAGAAACGCTCAGAATGGCCAGTAAAACTAAAACAGCACATAAACCTTTACAATTTTTGTAATGACTTATTTTTTCTTTGAAATTGGTCAATTGAAATAAAAATCAGTTAGGGTGTCTGAGGTTTTGCGCATTTAACGTTACATGTTGTATACTCTATGAATATTAATATTATTGTATAATTATTATATACATGTCGGCGCGAGCGTGGGCGTAGCGATAATAGGGCCATCATCATAGTTTCTTGGTGCGGGTTCCATGAGGAAGGTGGGTACTCGGGCAACCCAGTAAAACGTAGTTTGAAGCACAAATCACAGTCACGTTTATTCGGTAATTTACAATCACTTTATGAGCAGTAAGAAACAAAGGTTTGTACGGTGAACATGACAGTTCCGATTGTATGGTCTCAACCATCTGGCGTCAGCTCCGCAAGTCGAATGCCGGCCGCTCTCCAATCGGCTCTGTCCACGTATAGAAAATGGCGCGAAGTTATAGCGCCACCTCACGGCGTTCACTGTACTAACCGATCAACCAATGAGAATTAAGTTCCGGTTTGACCAATATTATGAAATCAACCGGAAGTAGTATTTTGATTATTTTGTCGTCTTGATATCGCTTGCGACGACATATTCATTATCTAAATTCTATAGATAAATACCTATACAATAGCATTTTTTGCAATACGATAAAATAAATCATGCATTTAAGGGTTAAGTCTAGAATTAAGAGCGCGGAAGTATCGGGAAAAATAATAATGTGTTAGTCTTTATCCTGAAACAGCACCATAACTGCGTCACATACTTTTAATCACAATCTAAATAATTTTAAACGATATTGCCAATCCAGCTTCATATGTTCGAAAAATTGGGACTAGACAGCGTTGTGTGAAAGTTGTGGAGTATTATTATTTTTATTATTATACTAGCAACCCGCCCCGGCTTCGCACGGGTGCAATGGAGATACACTGATAATTTTAGAGCCATTATTTCTCGTAAAAAGTATAGGATAAAAAATGGTTATTGTGGGTTATCCCTAAGAGATAGACATATACCATTGCGGACTTTTTTGTAGACCTTTTTAAGGTGTACAATACTGTATTACATTATTTTGATCTATCTCGACGGGTTCAGCCAGCGTTTACAATGTAAGCGCAAAAAATGTGTTTATTTACGACATTACATTAGAAACCTCTAAAATTATCAGTGTTTCTCTACTATATTATGCATGTATTATACATACAAACCTTCCTCTTGAATATTTCTATCTATTAAAAAAAACCGCATCAAAATCCGTTGCGTAGTTTTAAAGATCTATGCATATATAGGGACAGACAGACAGGGAAGCGACTTTGTTTTATACTATGTAGTGATAGTGATTTGTTTGCTCAACCCATATACATCAATGGCTCGACCTCGTAAATACCTAACGCAATGAATGTTGCTACTGAACTATCAAAATGACAGTCATTGCTACTGTTAGTGTTTTAGTATTACGCACGGATATCTATGGTATTACGCAATTGGCCCGCAGGGTTATCTACACGAACACATAAAAAAATATTATGATTACTTTCATTTATTTTTAAACCACCTACCTATGGATATGTATTTATTTATGACATTTATTTAAAACCAGTGACCTAAATATCGACATTTAAAACTAATTAAACTTTAATTTTGCTGTCTGTTACAACAATCTATTCACACGTTCCCTATCGAAGATAATAATCCAATCTCTGGAAAACTAAGCCTGTTCACAAAGTTTAACGAATCAAGTAAAATATAAATAGAATATTACTATAAGTCTAGAACTAATACAAAGACTTGTCTAAGCCCACAAATTGTCTGAAAAGTTGAAACGCAAGTATAACGAAAATAACCATCTATCTACTAATAAATTAGCGAACGAAATTGAATAAAATTGCAGAGTTATTAACTTATTTGTTAATATAATTAGAGCTGTCAGATTCAGTAAAATTTTCACACATTTATTATATTAAATTGAATTAAGCATATTATTAATTTAATTTCAGTATATGAGCGTAGTTCATACGTTACATACGTAATTGAAGTATAGTCGGTCGCAATTGCTTTCACCACACGAAGATTGAATGAATGTCACTTACACGTCATAAAATGACAAGATCTATTTGTCTATGTGACAGATACTATCAAGTAAGTGCTCGTACACACGAGCGACATGCGTCAACGACAGAGACAACTGCAGCCGTCGACGCGCCGGCGGCTGCCGTCGTCAACGCGCCGCTCGTGTATTTATTTATTCCTTTATTTGAGGCAACTAGGGCCCATAGAAAAAACAATACACACTACTACAAATATTAGAATACTTATAAACTAATACATAAAAAAATATCACAAATACAATACTATAATAATATAACTTAAAAATACTATAAATACATACAACATAACAAACTAATAACTACTGCACACGAAGTGTCGGCGTCGTGTTTCGCTGAGTGGTGTCATGTAGCCGGCCATGTAACCGGCGATACACAACACCCTTCGGCCAGAACTCTTCCTTAAGGCACTTCTCGAGATGATGTGTCGGAACACGCACAATGAACGACTTGAAGTTCGTGTTGTGACGCGGCTCCAACTTCCCGACCCTCAAAGTCCAGTTGGTCTTCACACGCACATACTCCACGATCTCCTCAACCTTCGTGGAGTGGTGCAGTCTGGACACGTACAGCAGCGTCCTCGGGATTGCTGGACGCAGCAGCATGTTGGGTCCTGCCGGCGCGGTGCCGCACTGGTATAATAGTGACGCCATGTTGCCTCTGTTGTTGACGCGTCTCGCTTGTGTATGTACACTAAGAGATTTTTGTCAGAAGTAAAAACAGTTTAAAGTAATTTCGAGGTTGACTATAGGTGCAATTACTACGTGCAATTTGTTTATTTTATTTTATAATCTGAATATAGAACAAGATTATTTTACCAAGTAACCTTTTAAGATAAAAATATGAAATTCGATGCCTGATACTCAATACGATTAGTTTCCCTTTCCATTCAGAGATGACGCTAGTTGGTAATCTGAGCGAAAAGGACAAAGAAAATTGTTAATTTCCTTAACTTCCTCTTTGCGCTTGATATTCTCTTTTAAATATCTCTTGGAACGAGTAAATAAAGTACACTAATTATGTAAAGAAGCGAATAATTTAAGCTAGGTGCGCTCAGAAGCGTAGGTAAGCAGAATCGCAAAGAGTTAAACAGATGGACACTTTTTCGAAATTAAACCTTCTTCTAGAATTAAATTGCACAAAGGGGTACATAGTAATTAATTGTGATCCAAAGTTATCTTAGATAAAATACTCTCGATCCATTTACGGGGAAATGTGGCTAGTTGGACGTATTTTCCTAGTTGAAAGACCTGGGTTTTAACTGCACATGAATTATAGGATAAACAGTTAGATATGTTTATTTTTATTACAACGAAAAGCATATTTTTTGGTTATTCTCGAGTATAAAGCCCATATTGTGCAACATCCAAACATCACTCTCTTTACAGATCACAAAGTATAACTTGTTAATACGTTGTTGACATTGCACAAATTATTCCATTTCCCATAAATTTCTATACCTTTTCAACTTTATCAAACTAGTGTATTCGAAGAAGTAATTAGGTAATCCTTTCTCGGAAACTCCTACACGAGATACAAGGAAATTATACATAAGGAAAATTAATTGCTTAGCAAATTAACGAAGGGTGTCGGTTTACACCCTACGTTAATTTACCGTGTTAAAGCCATTTCATATAACAACTGTCAAAGATCATTCTTTGACAGTTGTTATATGAAATGGCTTTATTTTATATGAAATTGTGATTCGAATATACGGACAATGTCAATTAACAAACAAAAAAAATCCCTGACTTTACAAATAATAAAAAAAAATAATATAAATAAATAAAGGCCTATTATTGTACCACTACGGAGTAACCATTACTATGGTATACAACTTCGTGACACTGGAATTTTAAAAATTATTTGTAATTTTTAATTATTGTTAATTTCTACGGCTCCCGCAGACAGGAGCGACGCGACGGTGCGACGCGACGCGATTCTGGTATAACAATTTCCATGAAGTTTTCATAGAAAATTGTTCTACTAGAGTAGGTACTAGAGAGCGTCACGCCTGTCTGCAGGAGCTCACACTATTTTTAAAGCTATTTCTGTGAAAAAAAACGAAAACTAATAACAACCCCTACTGGAAAAATCTACTTCTTTGTCTAGAATTCGCGCGAAAGCTGTCAGTTTTCCATCTAGATATCCAGAATATACCTGTAACAAAATTTCCAGGATATATCTGTAAAAAAAATTCCAGGATATACCTGTAACGAAAGTGGGTTTCAAACTAGTTGCTGCTCGAGGCTTTGCGCGCTTGGAGGTCGGAAATTATTCCACGGGAACGTACTACCCGGATGAAAAGTATTCTATGTCCTAAATCTAACCCAGGTTATTGTCTATCCGTGTGCCAAATTTCATCGAAATCCGTTCAGCCGTTACCAAAGACGTGTGAAGGTGATAAGCAGACAGACTGACAGACAGATAGTTAGATACTAGATAGACAGAGTTACTTTCGGATTTGTAAAAATAGTTTTTATTTTCCGGGTGGTGTTCTGATCAAGACTAAACTAGACATGTAGTCACAGGTTTCCTCGCCAATGTTTTCCTTCACCTTTATTTAAATACGTTAGGTTACGGTTTCCTAGAAGAGCGTTTTCGTCATATTTACAATGGACATCATGAAAGTCTGTAATTTTCACCAGTATTTAACAATAAGGTGTTCAAAACACTTTGTATTTGGACATCACGGCTGCATGTAGTGGTCACCGCTCTTCTAAGAAAGCGTCGCTTAAGTGTGCATACACACGAGCGACACGCGTTGACGACATAGGCCACTGCAGCCGCCGACGCCTCGGTGGCTGTGGCCCACACGCGTCGCTCGTGTATTTGAGTACGGTGCTCAAATACACGAGTCGATGTCGCCGACTAACGTCGACACTTGCAGTTGGGTCTGTTGTCGAAGCGTGTCGCTCGAATGTATGCACACTTACAGAAATAATTCTGTAACGTCACGGTAATGTCTCAAGAATACAAATATTCTGTCAAAATTAATATTTTAACAGGATTTTAGTATTCTTGACAAGAGAGCAGATGACAGACGTTTCATAAGCAACCACGATCCTGTCGAGTTCTACGAATAAATCAAAATACGATACTTAGTATACCGCAGGCTCACCGAGATTACATTACTAGTATCTACAGAGAATTCCGCGTAAATTAACTTTGAGAGATTACCTACGTGTGTCTCTGTTGTTATTTTATTTATTTATTTATTGGTCTATCTACAATTGTTACACTTTTAAATCTAATAATACGAGCTTAAATACACACCAAGTGTACAATATGATGCGATAGACACAGCATGCATGAACTTAACTAAACTAAAAAATATTACTAGGTTCTTCCCGAGACTACGTCCGCGTGAAATTTCTTGTTCTCCTCACCGTCGTATCGCATCGCATCGCCTGCCAGCGGTATTACTTCGCTTTCATTTAGCGTTCTTTCTCACTTTTTAGGGCTCCGTACCAAAATACAAAGGAACCCTTATGGTGCGACTCAGTCTGTCTGTCTATCTGTCCGTCTGTCACAGCTGCATATCTCATGAACTACTAATGCTATCAACTTAAAATTTGGAATAGTTTTAGATGACGTTTGCCCAACTATTTTGTAAATAAGAAAGAAATATTTAAATATTAATTTTTACAACAAGCAACAGGGGTCTTATAAATTCGAAGTGGGACTACTAGGGCATGTGGGGGTATCATATGAAAGAGTGCTGTTTGCACATTCTCAAACATTTTTTTAGACCGCGTAGTTTTCGGCTTTTGATGAAAAAAGTAAAAAAAAATACCGTTCGCCCCCTTATCTCCGATGTTGTTTGCATTGAGAAAAATCTGAAATTATTCTATGTGCTAGAAGTGTATGTAAAGATTAAAGGAAAGTAAAACGATGTCTCTAAACATCACACGGTACGGAACCCACGGTGCGTGAGTCCGACTCGCTCTTGACCGGTTTATTTGTTTTTGTTCGGCTCTTAAGGGCCCTAGCGTGATATTAAGTAGCCTATAGCCTTCCTCAAGAGTTCGGCTATCAAATGTAAAAATAATACAAATCCGACTGGTAGTTTCAGAGATTAGCGCGTTCAAACAAACAAACTCTTCAGCTTTATTATTAGTTCACTCATTAGGGTTCTTAGAAAATATTGCAGACAGTCCGCGGTTCCCAAAATTTTGAATAATTCTTATTAATAATAATTACGTAAATGCATTTTTCAATGGAATATCCTATCAGCATGTTTCATGATTTCAGCTGTTAGCGCTTCGGCTTTTGTAAATGATATAAGCAAATTGGAAATTAAGTACTATACAAGGTGTGATGGAAATAACTTAAGGGTCCAACCTTGAAATTACGAAAAAAATCTACTGCAGTGCTATTCTGTAAAAATCTCACCGTGCGAACTTAGGCGAAGTGAGCGGGAAGTGAGCTCTGTCATTCCCTAGTGCTAGGGATTAACACTATTAAGTGCTCACTTCACTTATGATTTCACGGTCAGATTTTTACAGAATCGACCGACTGTTCAGTACATTTTGTACATAAATTTATGGAGCTCGTTGGTCCAACGGCCACAAGCGCTATCGCTGGGCTTGAGGTCCTCGGTTTTTGTAGGTGTACTACAAATACACCTCTGCTCAACCTTTCGGGAAAACAGGGCGTTATGTTCTGTAAATATATGGAGCAGATAATTTTCCTTTATTGCGAAGGATTTCAATGGTTTCCCATAGTTAAAGTGGTTTATAAGTTCAGTACCTACAATGACGGCTTATGAGGTTTTCAGTTATTGCAACTACAGTACTACACCTTGTATTTACCTAATATCTGAATTTTCCAAGAAAAATAGCTTTGCATAATCTATGTATTTATTTATGTATGCAAGGCACACCAACATATTTACAAATACAACAACAAAGTAATCACAAATTTTCAAAACTGTGTAAATATATCACTTATAGGCATGCACAACATTCTTATTAAAAGGTAAACAATTCATTAAAAATATAAAACATTAGATACAGTATAAAATCAAGTATTATAAAATAAAAGACTTTCAGTATATTCAAATTAAAGTAAATTATAAATAAATTACAAAGGCAATAGATTAAATATAAAATCAATTAAAATTACAATGAATCAAAATTATAATAGATTGAATAATATTACAAGAGTAGTTGATCACAGATAGTTTTTGTTTTAAATATCCACAGCGGATCGATCTACCCATCTCTCAGTTTTGCGAAGAACCTTATTTCCTCACCTTTAAGTACATTTTCAGCTCAGCAGGAACTTCTCTCAGCTATTACCATACGTAACAGGGTTAAAACGTACATACTCGTCTAAGTGAAATAAAAAACGCGGTAAAAATCCCACATGGGAGTAGTTAGAGGCACTCCAAATGTCAACCGCTCTTAGCTAAGTAATCAGGTTTAAAATTCATGGGGTCAGAGTTAGTGACTACCCTAGGGTGTTTTATTGGGAGGAAAGTTATGGTACACTCCCTTAATCGGTTTTTTTTCTTGAATATTTTCTCGCAATGTGCGGAACGGAAGACTTAGCAGTACATACGACATTTGTGTATTTAAGTCTTCCGACTTTGCAGGGGTAACATGGCCAGACATCGCATAAGACCAGTTTCTATGACAAATCTTTTACTGTTCAAGCAGTACACTTATGGAATGACTTGCCCGTGTCGGTAAGGCGTGCTCAATCTTTGTCCACTTTTAAAATTATGATAAAAAATCACTTCCTCTCTCCTTAAACAGCACCGTTATATTTTCTTTACTCCTGTTTCATGTCTATTGTTATATGTGTATATTTATTTAGATTGGTATAATATACTTTATGTATGTATTTATTTTATCGTGTAAATGGTACACCACAGACTGCCTACAGTATTTGTCTCTCCTTCCCTTTTCAATCCATCCAAAGGTTGTCTTTAAAAGATCGCTCTTAGCGATAAGACCGCCCATTGTGTCACCCTTTGTAAAATTTCTATATTTATGTCTGTAATCTATATGGTGTACCTAATAAAGAGTATTATGTTCTAAGACAGGGAGGTTGGAAAAAAAAGGGCCTTTGCCCAGCTGTGGGAGATAAAAATACTTCCGACCAATATAAAAGCTTCGTCTCGTGAATATAATTTAAATTTCATTTTAAAACTTTTAAAATAAAAATAAAAAACAATCTGCCTAGAGTTTTCCCACTACGTATGTTGGGGTCGGCTTCAGTCTGATCGGATGCAGCTGAATACCACTATTTTACATGGAGCGACTACCTATCTGACCTCCACAACCCAGTTACTGTGTAACACAATAAGACTAAGTCACAAGTCTTGGTAAGACTGGTTGTGAGACTTTCGAGCTTCTGCTTACCCGTAACGACTGTCAAAGATCTACGAGTGACAGCCGGGACCAACGGCTTAACGTGCTTTCCGAGGTACAGAAAACTACTAAAATAAACAGTACAAAATCGTATGGTCTATGATAACGGTTCTCACTGAAAACCAACTTTCATCTAAACCTAATTACGTAACAAACAAACATCAATCAACATCTAAATCATTTTGAAGGAAAAATCCGATACTTCATAATATCTTGGAAAAATTTGTCTGTGCAGCAACGTAACGCTATAAATGTTGTTGAACTGTCAAAGTAAAAGCCATTGCTACTGATAGTGTGATACGCAATTACCCCGCTGTTCAAGCTTCATTAATCAAAATAAATCCTGGGACCTCGAAAGTAAAAATAAGTGTTCTCGTTGTACAGGGATCGGGAAATTTTACCTTTGGCTATAAATAGAAGCACTCATGAGAAAGATTGATCGAGTAAATGCCGTAAATAACGTAAGCCGCCGGTGGACACTATACCTATAATCGTCTATATTAGGTATCCCAATTCCGGCAGTGTAACTCGGCCGTATGGATGCATGGATCAGCCCGCTTTGAAACTAAACACATTCATTTGTGCCTAGGCTTACTTATTTGAAACCTTGATTGATGGAACTGAAACCTGTACTAAAGAGAATTTAAACATAGTTTAATTAAAAACAAAGTTCAAAAATAACTTCATTTTTTCTATCAAGAAACTGGTCAACAAAATAAATTTTCAGAAGCTTACAGACAATATCAAATTTTCAAGTTACTAAAACAGAAGAACAATTAATTTGAACAAAAGAAACAAAAATTCCGGTAGGAAATAATCAAAGCTCTCATTATTGTGATCTCGGAGAGGAATCTTTTTTAATAAGAAATTTGTCGTAATTCACCCCCAATGACTTTATTCACCCGATGTCGTCCCAAGTAATGTTAATTAGATAATTAAATTTCGACGTTTTCTGATGAAATGTTTAAGAGGAGTTTTCCTTTATCTTTTATCTTTCGAGTACCTGCTTGTCCTTTGTAATAAGCTTATAGTTAATACTCCGACCACCAGAGGTGAATTTTATATTTTCTTATTCAATGATAATGTAAGTTTTCTCTTAGCAAGTTTTAATACCTATCTGAAATTCACTTGACAAAACGTAAAGTCTATTTAGTGCTGTACACCAATGTAAAAACTTACCTACCTTCATATAATTTTTGCTTTATTGAGAAATGGACCAGCCCTTGACCGCGATCTCGCCTGGTGGAAAGCGATGGATGAGTTCTATGATGGAACGAGCAAGCCCAGAAGATGCCTATTCACTCTTGCTTTAAAGAATTACAGCCTTCAAATGGGTTATATGTGTAAGGAACAACAAAAACAGACGCTGGCAGAGAGTTCCGCACTTTGGTCGTGCGCATAATAAATGTGGATAAGAAGGGCTGAGTACGACTAGTCGGTATATCGACCAAGTGTGGATGGTATCCTGCAGTACGTGTGGTAGTCCGATAGTGAAAGGGAGATGGTGGCATCAGGTCGTGGAGCTCCTGCGTACATTCTCCGAAGTACAGTCTGTAGTAGACCGACAGGCAATCAACATTATGCTGAACATTATTTCTATATTATTTATAACTATCACTATCACTACATAGTATAAAACAAAGTCGCTTCCCGCTGTCTGTCCCTATGTATGCTTAAATCTTTAAAACTACGCAATGGATTTTGATGTGGTTTTTTTGAATAGATAGAGTAATTCAAGAGGAAGGTTTATATGTATAATACATGCATAATATAGTAGAGAAACACTGATCATTTTAGGGGTGTCTAATGTGATGTCGTAAATAAACACATTTTTTTCGCTTACATTGCAAACGCTGGCTTAACCCTACGAGATAGATCAAAATAATGTACTACAGTATTGTACACCTTAAAAAGGTCTACAAAAAAGTCCGCGATGGCATATGTCTATCTCTTAGGGATAACCCACAATAACCATTTTTTATCCTATACTTTTTAAGAGAAATAATGGTTCTAAAATTATCAGTGTTTCTCTACTATATTATGCATGTATTATATGCATATAAACCTTCCTCTTGAATCACTCTATCTATTAAAAAAACCACATCAAAATCCGTCGCTTATTTTTAAAGTTCTAAGCATACATAGAGACAGACAGACAGCGGGAAGCGACTTTGTTTTATACTATGTAGTGATAGTGATCAGCATTGCACCCGTGCGAAGCCGGGGCGGGTCGCTAGTGTTTTATAAAGTTATTATAATAGTTACTGTTTATCAAGAACAAGTTTCAGATTAAATGTTTTATCATTCTCTTCTGTTTCCAATATCTTAGAACTAACACCTATTGTGTTTATACGATTAAAAAAATATATTAGGGTCTTCATTTCAAACCATTAACCGTCTTATTACAAAACGAGTTCTAACTTTAGACCTAGCCTAATCTTGCGAGACAGTTATTTTATTCCGATGAAAATAAAGTTCTTAATGCAAAATTGACCACTTAGACTCGGGATTAACGTCAGTTTTTGTAAATTAAAACTTTAACTTTGTCGGATTATAGTTCGGAATTTAAAAATGGCTCGATGGTTTAAAACCGCGTCTAAACATAAACCTCGTTTTGTAATAAGGCCGTAATCGTTTGAGCAACGGTTTCCTAGAAGAGTTTTTCCGTCACATTACACATTATAATAACTGTCGTAAAATTCTGTAACTTTCACCAGTATTTGATATTAAGGTGTCTAAAACGCTCTAAATGATAAATGATAAATGATTTATTTTCTGTAAGTAGGTTTGTACAAACACTTTTACATGTCAATCATATTTTTTAAACTAGATGAGGTCGGCATTTCCTATCTGACTACTCTGAGAAGAAAGGCCGAAACAAACTCAGAGGTCACAGTCTCTTTTAAAGTCCAGACATAATCTTGGTCAGATCATGTGAAGACCATGCAGATTGGTGTCTGAAATGGTCTTTTGAGTAAAGAACCACACAGATTGAGCGGACCTGTCCAGTCAGTGCACGCATTTGTCAAAAATTGTGTAGCTCAACTCAGAACTTGAGGAGCCTTACGATTCGACGAACAATACCAATGAAAGGACATTTGGGTAGGCCGCATAAATTACTCAAACTGCCAGACCATGATTAAAACTAACTAAGAAGGAAAAAAGAAAAAAGAAATGACCCACATAGTCTTCACACTCACAATAATAATACTCTGAATTTGGAATGCCGTTATTGTGTGCCCATTCACCGCTTTACAAATGAAATCATTTTAAAAACCTGTTAGAGATTAAACATATTGTATAAAAATCTGTCATTAGTTAATAAAATATCCTTAGATTTCCACACGTATAAGTAGTATCAATAAATCATAGAAATAAGCAGTTAACCCTAGTGGCATCGTATCCGGCGGCAGTCATTAGGTCGTATCGAAGCGCTATATATCACTTATAATCCAGAAAATTGAGGATCGGGATAGAGAGTGTTGTCGCCTCACTTAATAACTACAATGTTCTAGCATTTATTTTTGGTTGGATCAGAAAGATTTATTTATTTTATTTATTTATTTTGTTATTTATGTACATACAGTAAAATACATATGGATATGTAATATTTCAAATTTGAATACAAAGGTACTAATGGTAAGGATGACTAGAAGTTAGTGACTTGTCGCCTTTGGTTGATAGGTTACTTGTCATATTTGAAGTACTAATTGGACTCAACCTGTGTGGTTTTTTCCTCAAAACACCAATTTACATGTTTTTCACATGACCTGACCAAGATTATGTCTGAACTGTAAAAGAGGTTGTGATAGGCCTTCAGATTTTATCCTGTTTCAATCTAAAAGCGGAAAACAGAGCAATCTCTGGTAGAAAAAGCTACATTCTTTCATAAAATCTATCGAACTTCATATCTTTGCAGGTAGAATCCGGATAGGAAAAGAGCAATCGGTTCAGTTCTTTGACTATTTGTCCTGCATCTATTGCTTCCATACAACATAGTCGCAGTAAAAAAAAGTTGTCGTTTATTTATTTCCAAAATGTTTCGATTGGAGCTCACACCGAAGATACGTCAATCGACTTCAAAATCTCTGTAAGCATCTTCTTCTAGATCGTGTCCCTGAATGGCCTTCATGGATTTATGTACGATGTTCTTCTACTTCTCAGTAAGTTAAAAAAAAATATTAAAAAAAAATCATCCTATAATGTTCCGACTGCTAGGACACAGACCTCCTCTCTTCGAGAGGGAATCGACTATAATCTGCGGGTTGGAAGACGTCACATGTCTTCGAATTTTCGGTTCTAAGACATGCCGGTTTCTTCACGATGTTATTCTTCATCGTTTTGAGGGCAGAACATTTCAGTAATCATGCTAAACCGTCACAATACGCGGGTTACCCCACTCATAATTACAAATACAAAAAAAAAAATACAATAATAAATATGTATAATCTCTGAAATAAACCAGCCAAAATACCTCCATCCACATTAATTGCTTAAGCAAGCCAAACACATCTGAAAATACGTTCCGTATGCCATTTGTAGTTAGTATTTCGGCTAAATTCTCGTCGGGTAGGTACACAAGTTGGTGGTTACTGTTCTGTAATAAACATAGTTTCTGAGCAGGTAACTACTTGGACACACGGTTACTGTGTGCCAACAATGAGCTGGGCCAAATTGTGTTAGATCAACTAAACGGATATCCGTTTATTTGACGGTCTTATTACAAAACAAAGTGTTTCTTCAGAATCAGGTTTAAACCATCGAGTCATTATTAAATTTCGAACTTTATTCTGACTACTTTATAAGTCAATAGGTCCTTATAAATAACTGATAACTTCGTACCGGCCTTAGTTTTCATTTTAGTACAACAAACTGTACGTCAATCACAGATACGATCTTATAACAGAAAAAGGCTTGATAATTCAAACCATGCCAAAAGAAAAACCATGGTTTGTAACAAGACAGAATTGTGTTTAAAATAAGTTACTTATTTATATGTGCATTTTGTAAAATTGTCGATTGATTTTCTCGTAGTTACAAAATACCAATAAAGTATTCTAGGTTATGCAGTCGTTATAAATTGTTTAAGTATTTAAACAATTACGTTTACTTATCTGAAAATGGCATGGTTTTTTGTTTTTCAATAGATTACAGATAAAAGCTTTTCGCATCCTTAAATTTTTAATGAAAAGTGAACGTATTGAGTAAATTATTTGAAGTTTTGGTAAAAATACTTTTTTTTCACTTCAATCCTTTAAATCTTCGTTAAGTATTTCGTACCTACCTCTATTCTATGACCATTTGCTTCATTTTCTTCTATATTTTTAAGCACATTATAAATCCTACCCGATATGCGATCATTTCTAAAATGTTGTATCATCTAAATGTCGGTGTGTCCGAAAGGTTCTGTCCCAGCTCCTCGTGGAAGTGGAATCTCATAGATATCTCGCAGTAGATTCCATACACCGGTGCCGTTCAGAGTTATTCACAACATTCACTTGATTCCGAAACTCCACGGATTTATTTAAAATGACTGTTTCAGTTTTGCAATATAGGTGTTTAGTTTTATAATTAAAGCTTCATTTCCTGAAAGTGGTTTATCTTTCGCTGTTTGTAATATTAGAGAGAATACCGTGAAATAAATTTTTGGCTAAGTAATAACAGCCGCACAGGGATCAATCAGGATAAGCTACGCTTGCTGCGGTTGGTCCGGTTGGTGCGTGGATGGGTGACCATCTTCACATAACAAGACCCCTCCGTGCCTCGGAAAGCACGTCAGCCGTTGGTCCCAGCTGTCATTCGTGGATCTCTGACAGTCAAAACGGGTCGTCAGAAACCCGAACGTCTGACAAGCAGTTTCACCAAGGGGTATCGTATTACCCAGTAACTGGGCTGTGGAAGTCAGATAGGCAGACGCTCCATCTAAAATACTCGTATTGAGCTGCATCCGGTTAGACTGGAAGCTGAGAGAAGATAATGATGATGAGCGTGAAATAAACTTTATTTAAAATGTAATTAAAATGGCTGGTGCAATCACGCTGTATTTTAAAAAGTGATTTGCCTGTATCATATTGACTGCGAAGGGAAAACTCGACATAACATCACACACGTCTCTCCGCTGAATGAGATCAGCGGGGTTATTGTGTAACAAACAAAGGCAGTGCTTTTCATTTTGGCAATTCAACATCATTCATTGCGTTATTTGTGTTGTCGAGCTGACGAGTGTTTCAAGCAAATTAGGCAATAGATTATGAAATTACTTCAAAAACTTCGGATTGTGATAGAAATTGTGTTATACAATCGGGGTGCTAGTAACTACGTAGACCCGCGTTTTCTGCCCAATATTGTACTTCAAAGTATTTTACCGACAATGTAGCATGAGCATAATAAGTACGTTAAGCCGTTGTTCCCGGCTGTCATTCGTAGATCTTTGACAGTCGTTACGGGTAGTCAGAAGCCCGAAAGTCTGACAACCAGTCTTACCAAGGGGTATCGTAATACCCAGTAACTGGGTTGAGGAGGTCAGATAGGCAGTCGCTCCATGTAAAATACTGGTATTCAGCTGCATCCGGTTAGACTGGAAGCCGACCACAACATAGTTGGGAAAAGGCTCGGCAGATGATGATGTAGCATGAGCATAATCCATTGCCTATAATGTCCCCACTGCTGGGACACTGGCCTCCTCTCTTCGAGTACCACGCGGGCCCAGTGCGGGTTGGTAGATGTAACATGTCTTCGAATTTTTGGCTCTCGGACATAGCGGTTTCCTCACGATGTTTTCCTTCACCGTTTTGTGAGCAGCGGCGATGAACTTATTTACACAAAGTGCCTGCCTGGGTTTGAACCCACGACCTACAAATCGTAAGTCAGGGCCGTTACCATTGGCCACCACTGCTCACGAAAATGTTTAGATAGAGCGGAATTACGCGGGCAAAATTCCGTCACGTATTTCCGCTCAGATTTGTCCACAGCCTAAATGCAGAATGCAGTCCACAAAACAGTCACGCATCTTCCTCTAAACGTAGTATTCCTGTTCTCGGGTTGAGCAAAGCTCTAACAGGCCTTCATTTGGGTAAATGAACCGCTTTCAACGACTCTCAGTGGCATTGTGTTTAAAACAGGAGAGATTTAGCCACTGCTACGCCACATCAGCTGGCGAACTGATACTAATAACATTGTTTCGACAATTTAGTTAAGTGATATAATTTTGTGTGTATTTTTGACAATGGAAATTTTTGACTAACACAAACACTGGGTTTGAGGGGCCCGTGGCTAAATAATAATAGCTGCACAGATCGATCGATCAGGTTAAGCTACGCTTACCGCGGTTGGTCTGTGGATGGGTGACCATCTTTACATATCGAGTCCCCTCCGTGCCTTGGAAAGCAGGTTAAGCCGTTGGTCCCGGCTGTCATTCCAAGATCTATGACAGTCGTTGCGGGTAGTCAGAAGCCCGAAAGTCTGACAACCAGTCTTACCTAGGCGTATCGTACCCAGTAACGAGAGGGTTGTGGAGGTCAGATAGGCAGTCGCTCCAGGTAAAATACTGGTATTCAGCTGCATCAGGTTAGACTGGAAGCCGACCCCAACATAGTTGAGAAAAGGCTAGGCAGATGATGAATATAGGGTTTAAGGGTTGCCGTGCTTTTGGTCTTGAAGCATAGTCTGTAGTTCCAGAGATGGTGGGGGAAAAACTTTAACTGAAATGGATTCGGGGAGGTCTTTCCTCATCAATAAGGGAACGTAGGCTAACCTAAAAAGAAAATAAAGGGTTTGAAAGGAGGTAGTTTTACTAAGAAATGTGTATCGTATTGAATTACTAAGTGCTAAGGCGGCGAATCGAAACTTGAAAGATTATTCCAACTAGTATTTCGTTAAAATTAGAAGCACCTCTACAGTAAAAGTTTACTCTGCTTACTAATAAAAAACACCTGTTTTCGTTTCGACATAAAGCTTCACTTTCATTGGTTGTAAATTTTTACACGGTAAGCACTTTTGCACTCAGAATACACGTCTAAAAGTTTCAGACAGACGGACCAATATTTTTTTAACTAGTTGTTCTAAAAGCTGCTCTTTTAATGTCTGCTAGTTTTTCATTGGGCATTACACACAGTGAAACACCATAACAGAGGCAAAATCACGGCTGCCGATTGATTTACACCGACTGCAGCTACACTAACTAACTGGCAAATTAATTATTATTGCAACCAGAAAGCCCTATAAAGCCTCCTTTCTGTGATACTATTCGTCATAGTTAATCGTTAAGGGCTGGGAATCAGAGATTTGATTGCGAAATCCGGAATATACCTACTACTTAAATGTTCAGGGTGTATTAGAAATTCTCACTATTAAACCCAAATCAACTTACGAAATTAATCCATAATAGCTGTTCATTTGTTATTTGTCAACAAATCGGCTATTCAATAGGCTCATCATCATCTGCCGAGCCTTTTCCCAACTATGTTGGGGTCGGCTTCCAGTCTAACCGGATGCAGCTGAATACCAGTATTTTACATGGAGCGACTACCTATCTGACCCCCACAACCCAGTTACTGGGTAATACGATACCTCTAGGTAAGACTGGTTATCAGACTTTCGGGCTACTGACGACCCGTAACGACTGTCAAAGATCCACGAATGACAGCCGGGACCAACGTCTTAACGTGCTTTCCGAGGCACGGAGGGGTCTCGGTATGTAAAGATGGTCACCCATCTACAGACCAACCGCGGCATGCGTAGCTTAACCTGATCGATCGACCTGTGCGGCTGTTATTATTTAGCCACGGGCCCAAGCAATAGGCTAGTTTAACCAAAAATGAACAACGCAGTCGATACGCTACAGTGGTGTTTAACACAACAGCAGATCAAGCGCCATACACTCGAACATAATTGTATGACGCTATTATCTCTGAATTTAGATGTAGTGTCGCGTTAAGCACCGATCGTATAGCTTAATTATCTCCCGTCGTACAGCAGCTCAGTCAAGCCGTGTGGATTACAAACCGCCGCGCCTGTTTATCATCCGAAGCCTCTAAACCGATTGGTTCTCGCATCATCTGCCTGATTCGCCAACTACGTACTCACATAATAGAGCCGTCACCGTTCACCTGGAAATATTCCAATATATTTTGCGGAGAACGTAAATATTTTCATCCGGACAGCATCGCGGTCAGTGCATCCAATTAATGCAGGCGTTGGACGAAGTCGCACCGTTTGTAAAAATCGCCTTTACACAGCGTCGAATGAAAACACATTGCCGGCCCGGTTGCCGGTCGTACGGTGGTACGGCGGAGTGCGGCCGCCATCCGCCCCGGGCACCGCCCCGCCATAATTATGACATAAAACCTGATAGTGTTCCGCTCACAAAAGATATTATTTGCCATAATCATTATGAATAGAGGTTATATAGTTACGCGTAAGTACGTTCACGTGGGGCTTAACCAGAACTTATTGTATTATGCCTATATAGACTTATTTAGGAGCTTACATTGTTGTCTTTTGCGCATTCGAGTATGAGTCGGTTGATCTATTTTCGGTATGTAAATGATATTTATAAACCGGCTTCACCTTTTAGAAAGTCACTCTGTTTGTAACAGAAATGAGAGATGAACGAGAATGTGAATTGTAAATTCTATTTAAAAAGGAGAATGCCATGGACCCGTACCAACTTGCGAGGGAGCGAGTCACAACCAAATGTAGTTCATTAAACGACCCCTATTTTTTAAATTAGATTTAAGTTTTTACTATGAAAAAAAAAAAAAAGATCCCCGGATTTCGGACATCAAAAATAAAAGTATTTTTATTTACTTTTGTACGTATTTTCTCTTATGTCACTGCCATTGTACTTCATTCCCGAATGTTGCTACTTAAAGAAAAGAGGACCGATTAAAAAAAAAAAGAAATCGTTTTTATTGCGACGCATTGCATTTGTTCTGTTGCGCCGTCACGGATGACGTCACTTTCAATATTGGATTCATCTGAACTACTTAAATATAATTAAAATCCTTATCAACGAAAATGTTCAGGTAATTTTCTATAACGTAGTCTTTGTTGATAATCCTTAGCGATACCTCCATCATTCATCGTCATCGTTCATCCGTCTTTTTATCGAACGTAACCTCAAAATATTAAGTTGGTAAATGGCAAATAAATACGAATTGCGGGTATCTATGTAAAAAATAGCTAGCAATATAGGAAGGGTAACAAATTCTCCTCCAAATACACTAGGTTTAGTTGTGACAGCGGAGTTTTCGTTTGGTACGGGGTGGGTGCCCTATATTTGATGGCATTCTCCTTTTCGCGTTGATTCCACTGTTGCCAATAAATCAAACATATTCTCCCATCAACTGTTAGAAACATGAAGATCAGGCGAAACAATATTTGTGAATCGTGCGGGTTCGGCCCGCGGCAGTCCGGCCCGTGTTTGCCTAGGCCGGCCGGCCATATTTGCCGTTGGTGTCGCCAGAGCCGGTCCCCACATAACCACTAATCATATTTTATGGTGCCCGCTTAACTCAAATATTCGATTTGGATTAAACGACGCACGGAAAAAATGCGACGCAATTTCCCATGTTTTATGAGCGATTGTAATTTGAGGAGTTGAATTAATTCTATCGATCGCGTCGATGTCATCGTAAAGTTAGTAATGCGATCGTTGTCGTTAACTAATGATCGAGTATCGTTCAACAGTTACCGTCGAATGCTATAGGATTAATAGCTTTTAGGCTTGTGCGTTTACTTTCGTGATTAGCCACTATGTCATTCTATACTTCAATGTATTTATAGAATTACTCCACGATTTAATCAATTATAATATTTGGCAACTGACGTTTCATCATTAAGCACATAAAATATCAAGTTACACGAAAACTGTTTTGTAAATAGTCTCCATTATTGAATCAATACAAACAATAGCTTTCCGATATGTACTGCGGAGTGGTAGGTCCCTTTAATCCATGAAAATGTGTAATTGTCACGACACTATCCCACAGTTTACGTTTGATATACGAATGTTCCGCGTGACAACACGCGTAGCTTGTCATGCGTCACGTGACTGATAGCTTTAATATAGTCCCGTTGATTATCCAGCCGAGCGGAAACGCCAAACGGTAATCTAGATTTAATACCACGGCTCATCGCGGCTCGGCCTGCCTCGGCATTGTCCTTGTACCTACGCACTTCGTGTGAGTACCTACACCCTGTCTGTTAATTGAACTGTCTGTATGTTTTCTAATGTGTGAGTTCGTTGCGTATTGACAGATGGCAGCTGTCAGTGTGCTCGGTTATGACCATCTTGATTAGCAAACAGTTCATTTTAAAATTCGAATCGAAAATATTCTCGAAATTTTAATTCAATGGAGCAACATTCTAAACAGCTCCATTCTGTATTCGAAAAAATCTTTTAAAAGCCGATAAATTCAAAACTAGAAGCTACTGGAGTTCGAATTTTAAAATGTCTTTTAAATAAAGTTAAAGCGGATAGTGGAAGTTGGAAGACTGGAATAAAAATAGCAGCCAGTGTTTGAGTTGTCTTTTAAATTGCTTGCTTAGGCAGAACTAGGCTAGGCTACAACATCGGGCCATTTATTATAATTAGCGTGGGCGACTAACACAATACAATTTTCTTTGTTATTTCTTCAACGATCCCGAGATATTTTATGAATTAATTTAACTTGGCTCTTGCAGATTTCCTTTTCACACCACCGTTTATTTATAACGGTACACATAAATTTTGATTTTTAATAAATGGAAGGTCCGAAAATACCGGGTGTCCACTCAATATTTTTCATATGAATCACAGTTAAAAAGTAATTTAAAACCATTTTCAAATGCCGACGAAAACATTGTGTCAGACGTAATAAAGCTGGGAATAGCATTCTAATGAATGATATTGGTCTTCCTGTGGGATTACAAGTTAATCCTCTTGAAACGGAACCAGTGGCGGGGGAGTGCGGTCAGCGGGACGCTACGGTAGGTAATAAAATTCTTACGTCATCAGTGGACGGACGGACTGCGGGCTCAAGGTATTACCGCCTCATCTGCTTTGTTTTTTTTATTTATTTAATTCACGGATCATTTCCCCCGAATTAGCGAAGTTGAATTTTGATTCCGTCAGGCGGCGATTACTTTAAATTAGGAATTGCTAATTAGTGACTCCAGTGAGACTGTCCCCATTGGTAATTCTTGCCTCCTGTTCTTTCTTCGTTCTTCTGTATGAACTGAATTTTAGTTCCCAAGCCTCTTAAATTTTCAGGAATATAAAATATACAATAGCTACGTTCCTAGTCTTGTCTCGCACAATGCATATCCTGTGCGGTAACAAAATCTCAAGGTAGCTAAAATAAAATTATTATAAACCTGAGTCATCGGCTCACAGCGCGGATCGTGACATTTCTCGCTCACGATATTCAGTCGTTAGGCGAGATTTTCTTCTCGGAACCTTTGAGTAAACTCTTATTTTTACGAAGTAGTCCGCCAATGTCAGTCTCCTTTGATCCTTCGTCTGTACAATGACATTACTTCAAACCGTAAACCAAGCGTAATAGTTGACACTAGTAAAAGCTTTTGAGGTCGTGGATATAAAAAGAAAACAATATTAGTGTTGTGGTTCGGGTGGCACATTAATATACATTTGGCTGCGGAGCCGCGGGCGGGCCGACGGGGCGGGCCGCAGTTTCATCACAAATTGAACAACAAAATAAAATTAGCTAGCTTTATTTATTTCAGTTACTCAGCCATTACAGGTGAATTAGGTTCACGTCTATCTACGTAAGCCCGCAGTGACAATAGTTCGCTCCGAATTAATCGAAACGTCAACAGCGTAAAAAGCCAATTTGAAACCAGACGAAAGCATTACATTCTTAATAAATGGGTGGCAGTGAACATTAATATTTTCGTTATTTTCTCTCTATCACATCACAATACTCAGTTAATTAGTTTAAATAACAGTGTTTCGCCAGACGCGCAAACAGAGACCCTTAATGAAGGCAACCAATTCTCGGGGCTAAACCGAAACGGTCTTTCATTTCAGGCTTAAAGGCGCAGGGCGGCGCAATACGCTGCGAGTTTGCCAAAAACAAGCGCAATAACGGTCTGGCAAACAGTACAAATGATGCGTTAGTGACAAAACGACGTACAGGCGACCCTCCCGAGCCGCACGAGCAGCGGAGACAGACGCTGACGAGCACGACGGGAAACAAGACAGGTTATTATCTCCCAACGAGCCAAAACACGTCAGAAAACCTCGGATATTTTCCACACGTCCTCGGGTATTCACTGGAGACTGGAAACGAAAATTAGTTACTGAAGATTCCTTGTTTTTGTCTGAATGCGTTGCGTGATTTTCATTGTTAAGAAATAACAAACGCCACCTTTGAAATTGAAGTACGCGCTCTGAATATCAAGGAGTACCTACGCCACTACGCACACGTCGCACGAGACACTTGCTTAGGATCTGGTAACCCCGAGTGTCCCGCTACTTTTAAATTAAATTATTTCCTCTACGTCTTTTGTGGTAAAGCTACTTCCACTACTTGGAATGGAAAAAGTAAAACGTGATAAAGTCAGGTTAGCAGTGGGTCTGTGTGGAAGCAGTGGCCGCAGAATGTAATGATATCCTCTGTCGCATATTTCGGAGCAGACCGTTGTTCCCGCGATGCCGCTTTGTATTCTTTTGGTTAATTTTTTGCCGGATTAATTTGTCTGCGTATTCAAATTGCAAATTGTGAGATAAAAGGATGACCTTTTTACATTTGTTTTGCGAAAGATCCGGGATTTTTCACGAAAAATATCGGTATGAAAATGAAGCTGGACCGAAAATAATGTGGTGTTAATTTTTGAAAAATATGGAGTTATTTTGGAAAATATTTAGAATATTTTGTTAGTTACAATATCAGAACACGGCTCGACACAAGCGACGTCGGGCTTGATAGAGGGTGACATTTTCTTAAGTTACGGCATTCTCTTACCGATTCAATATCCTTTTTCTATTTTGTTCGTGAAGCATATCGCGCGATCCTTAGTTTATATTCACGCCTGACTTTTCACGAGATATGAACAAAAAATACAAACACTTTGAAAATCCTTTCACTTACCGAGTTGCGAATTATTTAAAACTGATTATAGCAGCAGGTTAGTTTCATTTTAGTGCAGAAAGGGGAAACGGATTTAAACTTACAAAAGTATGAATGTAGTATGTTTCACGACAAAAAAAATATTACGCACATAATCTGAATTCTGCTTGATGTTAAACACAAGCCTGCGGCAAGTTTTGAATATCGATACTGGACCTCTGGTTTCTACGCCATTAGTCTTCTAAATTGCCCATCTTTCAAACCTAAATATGTACTACAACCCGAAGTAAATTATTAGAATGCGTAAAAGGGACGCACACAAAGATTAATTCCGCTACCCATGCACGCATATTGTATTTAGGTTAATATATTCTAAGACATAATGCGGAAAGTTATAATTTCCGAAACGCAATTGTTGGAATAAATAAAACAACAAAAAGGAGGCGTCATCCTCTTTGACGATTTACTTCAAATTGAGTAAATCAAAACAGACGCAATATTCTATTGTAGCGATTTCTAAATTCTTACAAGGAGTATTTTCAATTCGGCGCCGCTCGAGCAAGTGGTGGAGGCGCCGAGCCACGCCTCCCTATATTTTCCTGTATATTTTTTCCCCTCTCTATGAAGAAGTCATAAATCACGTGGATGTAAATCTGTAGCATCCAGTTGCGGATGAGTGACGCGCCATTATCGCTAGTCGGCGGAGGCCGCCCGCCACAGGCCTAAAACTTGACGCCGAGCTAAACTTTTAACTCCGACAATCCATTTTATCCGTTGTAGCTTACTATCATAACTTGAATAATAGTGAGTTTAATATCATGTTGACTGTCGAGAAGACACCGGTTGAACTTGTGTTGAACTTAGCATTTGATAATCTCGAAATAATTCAATTCAAATAGCATTCATTAGCAATATTACAAACTATTTTAACAATAAGTTTAAAAAAGAGTTATACTTTAGTAGGAGGACAGTATTTAAAGTGATTTTACTTATGAACTGATGACGAACAATTTTTTTCTAAGAACCTTTTTGGGTCCTTTCGACTCGTGATTTCGTAAAGAAAAAAAAGAATGAAAATACAAATTTAGCACAAACTGTAAGACACACAGTACACCTGAGACATAAAACAGATAAAAAACAAATAAAAATCAAACAAAAAAGTTTAAAGTCCGATGTAAGAAATTAACAGTAAAGTGAAGGTGATCGTAATTTGATGAGAACCTGGTTTGAATATTAGTGGTCTTTCGCTAACCTTAATCTGTAGTGTACCTAATACTAACATTGTAACTAACAATTTATTATGGTTGTACTAACAATAGTGTTTAAGTTGTCTATGTAATTACTAACAAATGTGATTACTATATTAAAAAGATAATATTTGCATAACATAAGCTAACATTAATTAAAAAGCTAACAGACTTAAAATAAAAATAATAATATGTACAAGTATATAAAAAGGAGGGCAAATGATCAAAGGGCATCAAAAAATTCGTCCGTATCGCTGTCAATAGGAAACGTGCCCAAAAGGCTGGCAGCATTACCACGTTGTATGGCAATGCTGATTCTTTGACAAAAAATAGGCCAGCCCTCTGGTCACGTGAGGAGTCGACCATCCGCTTGGCGATATCCCGAAATAATAGGTGGGCACTCGGACCCCATGGCCCTAGTGTTTCAACCCCAAACGACTCGAACAAATAAGTTCCAAAGAGGTTGGAGTATTTGTGCCGTTTGAGGTTTTCCGCACCTGCAGCAGCCGCACCAGCACAGCCCACCGTGCTTGGAAGATGGGATGGCGCAAGGGTGTCGACACACGTTGCATCCCACACCAAAGGCCTACCTACTTTCCAAGGCATTATGGTCATTCCGTCTGGTCTCTTCCCATCGTCAAATTGGATTTTGTGATCTGAAAATAAATAAATAATGACGATGATGTAGATATTATTAAAAAAAAAATCAGACTTGCCGGTTCAAAAACTTACCTTATCTTATCTATCAACAGAGTTTTCTCTAAACAATTTATTACAGAAGCAAGATCATATTCAGAAAAACTACAAAATCTCCTGTCTCGCTGAACATAAACATTAATCTAATAAAATAATGGAACGTCACACACGGAGATTTTGTTTGTGAAGTACGTTATTGTTCGTAATAAGCCAACACGTCCCCGGTCTGCCACATCCATCATAGTCCCGGAGTCATGACTGCGTGTCTGCGACCATCCGTCACGCGCTCTGATGATCTTGGGCCAAGATTCCACTTTGCGAAAGATCACTCACAAGTTGGGCTATTCTGGAGTGGTTTTGTCGTATTGATTTGATATCTTATAACTATAAGACCATTACCAACCTATAATTGCCCCACTGCAGGGCAAAGACCTCTTCTGATGCAGAGAAGGGACGAACATTGGTATAGGCACGCTTGCTGAAGACGGATTGGCGATTTCAGACTTGGGTTCGATCATATTAAGTTAAGAAAAGAAGTTGGTAGATGCGATTTGTATGCCTTTAATTTCTAATTTATTATTAAATCATTTTAAAAGCCTTACGAAAAAAGTGACGGTTAATATAGAAGTGAAAGTATCAAAATCAATCTGTTTACAGTCCCATATAATTTGTTTGAAATAAACATCAATATTTATATTATAATATACATATTATACATACTCGTATTGTTGTGGAATTTTGACTAGCTCTCATTGTATGCGGCGTTCAAAAGAATATAAGTGTAAAATAGTAAATTATCCTATGTGAGGGCTACTTTCACAAAAAATACGACAGTACAGTTTAACATACTTTTCTGTTTCTGGTTTTCTAACGCCCGCTTTTCTTCATCGTACGAAAATAAATTTTCTTTCTTCATTTTCCTTTGATATAACTCAATTCTATCAAATGTTCAAAGCGTTCTCTGTACAATAAATGTCAAAAACTGATACCTGTTTATTCTGTAAATCATAGTGAGTTATTATAATAAATATCTACTTACAAGAGTTTCTTTCACTTTCAGGTAAGGCGAAAATCTATCTAACTTTCTGATCATACAACGCCGGATGAGACGAGGTAAGTAAATATTATCATATGTTACGAAAATATTTATCCTGATATGTTTTGTATTATTCTTCTATATCCTTATATTTATAGTCCTATATTATATATTTTATTTGTCACAGAAAACGGGTATAATTTTATCCAATAATTCTTAAAACCTTAAAATAGAAGTGAAAGCACGTCAAGCTGTTGATCCCGGCTGTCATTCATAGATCTTTCTTTGACAGTCGTTACGGGCAGTCAGAATCTCAAAAGTCTTACCAAGGAGTATCGTGTTAACCAGTAACTGGACTGTGGAGGTTAAATAGGCAGTCACTCTTTGTAAAATACCGCTATTCAACTGCATCGGTTTAGACTGGAAGCCGACCCCAACATGGTTGGGAAGAGGTTAGAAAGGCTGAAACTTGTGTAAAATTGGAATCAAAATTGCCATACACTTCATTGAAGCTCTTTTTTCAAAACTAAAATCGAAAAAATACAAGAGAACTGCTGAAAAAGTTCTGTCCGAGTACCTAGGTAAACATTCCACTTAATCTATTTAATATTACGTCAAGTCATAAGTTTAAACAGTTCAGTAACGAAGAAACGTAGCTAATTCCGTTAATTACGTCCGTCAACTTGTCGGCAGCGTAAATTTAATTAGTTCACAGTTTAACATTTTAAAATGTACAATTGTACCTCTTAGCAAGTACCATTCAAAAGTTGCCAGAAATTTTAACTTAATCAAATCGGTCGTGGTCGACGTTAAACGTATTTTGTGAACAGACTTCACCTCAGTTTACACGGGTTACTTTAAATAGCACTTTAGCTAAGAAATGCTGACTTTTATATTTGCATTTATTATATTCTTCTGTCAGTATAGGAAATCAGAAATTCTGTAGTAAGAGAGGGTTTATTTAACTGCAAAATGTAAGTGAATAAAGGGAATTAGTTTTGCAAAGATAGTTCTTAAGACGTCTCTTGCTGACTATGTTGTATGTAAGTAATCTATCAGAAGCTGCTGCTCATTCATCTGTTGAATTCCTTGTTCACTTCTATTACTCCTATTTATCATTTAGTAGCTTTTGCCCGCGGCGTCGCTCGCGTTAATTTAGAATTTGACAATCAATTCGGGTTGTACTCTGCTTGTTGTTTGGCCGTTGCACTCGTGGGCTCAGAAAGGAACATTATTCTAGAACTCTCCTATACACTCTAGACCCACAAAATGTATTAGACTTTAATAATAAAAAAAACTAAACTCCAAAGTTTCTAATATAATTTAATCATGATTCGAAAGACACGTGGCGCCATCTATTATCATAATAAAGTTATTGTTGTTCTCCTCTGGAACAGCACTTTTTAGGAGATGAAAGGCACCCTATGTCCATTTCTGTACACCTGACAACGTACATGCAAAATTTCAGGATGATCGGTTCAGTGCTTTAGGCGTGAAAAGGTAACAAACAAACTTACTTTCGCATTTATAATATTAGTTAGGATATAAGCCTGTGTTGTCCCACTGAAGGGCAAATGCCTCCTTCTCCTCTTTCCACTTTTTCCGGTCTACTGCGATTGTGGGCCAATCCTTTAAGACTGAACACTAAGCATTTTTTTAATTTAACATTTTTTAGATTTCAAAATCTTAAACAGCCTAATTTAAGCACTTGGCTGATCTTAGCAGAAATCTTTTAATGATATCATCCTTCCTCCTTCATCTGTACTTTTGAACTTAACACAGTTGTTTTTTTTTAGACTCGTACTAGCTTATTTTTTTAAAGTCTGAGAGATTGATTGTTAAGCAAATTAACTACCAACATAAACTGTCATTCTTTGACAGTTGTATGAAATGGCTGTAACACCGCAAATAGACGTCTGGTGTCAACTGACTTAACAATTTTTTTCTCTAACTGTACCTACACCGAGCCTTTTGTAGGACTACCGACTTCTTGACTAAACTTTTTCTAAACGTAATGTTTGACCAACAAATGGCTGCATACTGAAAAAAACTGCCACAATTTCAACTCCCCCAAGGTTCACGACATACTTTCACATAATTAGGTCAATTAATTATTTTTACGATGAAAATTATACAGTAATACTCTTAGCATGGGGTCTTCTTGCAAAAATTATATTACTTTTATAAGGCAGAGTGTAATATCATCACATAGCAAAAATCTCATACTAAAAATCGCTCTCAGATTATCTCGAATTTTTCGGGCAATTTTTCTTTCATATAAGCCTAATTCGGACTATCACAAACATTTTAGCCGCCTCAAGTGATGCGCTTACCAACGAAAAGCATTTCAGTTTTATTGATATAGATAGACACTACCAGTCGACAGCGATGCAGAGGAATTATTTGACGCTATATTTTAGTTTTTTAATAGTTTTAGTTAGGTTAGGTTATTATATTTTGACGAGTCCTGGAGTGGAGACCGCGTATCGGCAAGCGTAGTGTGGGACACCCCCAGCTAGATGGACGGACGACCTAAAGAAGGTGGCTGGGGTAGACTGGATGCGGAAGGCGGAGGACAGGTTGTTGTGGCGCAGTCTGGGAGAGGCCTATGTCCAGCAGTGGACTGCGATAGGCTGAGTTGATTGATTGATTGATTATATTTTTAATTTAATAGTTTGTTAGTTTATTTAGGGCTGATTTTTCCATCACCAGATATCTCTTATTCGAGGAATAAAATTGATGTTTGACAGTTTTCATATGAAATAACTGTCAAAATTTCAAAATTATTCCTCGAATAAAGTGAGATGATTGACAAATAAGCCCTTAGTATTAGAAGTTTATCATTCTAACGGCTGAGCCCAATAACCTATTGGCTGATGGTAGCCAGTATAATTGTAACTATCAGTATCATATAATCATACAGATCGCGACTGATATAGATTATTGGAACGTTAAAACCAGAGATAGATAGGTTTTTCTACCTCCAGTATGACATAACTAGTGATAGATTGGGTTCGGCCGTAAATAAACACGCACCTATAGATAGATAGAAGATAGGCAAATTTTAACTCTATTTCATGATTTAACGTCCTTATAATATTTAGCTACGCTTTTGATAATCATTTGGACCGCACTATACTTCGATAGTTATCTACACTAATATTATAAAGAGGAAATATTTGATTGTTTGTTTAGGCTCCGAACAGGCTCCGAAACTTCTGGACCGATTTGAAAAATTGTTTTACCATTAGAAGCCGACATTATCCCTGATGACCATAGGCTACTTTTTACCGCGGGAAAATGCTTCACTCCTACGGGAAAACGGGTAATAGGATTTAAACGGCGGGAATTCCGAATTCTACGCAAACGAAGTTGCGGGCGGATGCTAGTCGTAAATAAAGCAACGCTAGTAAAATTGCATAAATTTCTATAGCATGTCTACGAAATACCAATTATAATTAATAGCGACAATAAGTGCTCCGGAAGTTACCGAGCGGTAGTTAGAGGGTGCGATTTCCGGGTCGGAATAAAATTGAAAGTTCAGCCGGTCGATTCTGGAAAAATCTCACCGTGATGATAACTACGGTGAAGTGAGCTTAGAGTGAGCTGTGAGTCATGCTGATGCTCGGGATTGACACTATTGACGACTCACTCCACGCTCACTTCACCCTATTTTTCACGGTGAGATGGTTACAGAATCGCACGGCCGTTCGGAAAATTGTAATTGTGGGTAATATACTCGTACAACACACAGCGTCATCCAAAAAAGTTAGTTAACATTTCTCCGCTTCAGCTGTGATGTTTTCAAATAAAAACATAATTAGGTAATCCTGAGGGGTTACTTGATTATTTCTTTATGGTAAATCAAAGATTGTTAAATTAGTCAATATAAACGTTATAGCAGTTCAAACATTTGGATCACTATAATTTTAAATCATAACTTGGTGTGTCAAAGCTAAACTTTTGAAGGCCAATATCTACTCCCGAAACAGAAAATGTTGAGGATTGTCTCTGGTATAGCAACGCACCTGTTATTTCTTTGATTTGCAGATGTCCATAATCGTTGGCAGGTACTCCTTGCAATAAGTAACTATACTCCTTTCAGAGTACTTTTACCTCTGACAGCAACAACCCAACCGTAACCTTATTGTAATGACAGTAAAGGTCACTGCTTCGTTGGTCTCGTGGTTGCAACCGCGACTGCGGAGCGTAGTTTACTGGGTTCGATTCCCAGGTCTGACAAAGCGTTGTTGGGTTTTCCATTAGGAATTTCTTAGTAACAGTCCGGAGTTTGAAAATTGGCGGTTTAATACCCTCATTCCTCGGAAAGCACGTAAAGCCGTTGGTCCTGCGCCTGATCTATCCCCGGTCGTGTCGGATTGCCGTCCCGTCGGACTATGAGAGTAAAGGAACAGAGAGTGCACCTGTAATATTTTCTGCGTACCTGACTAATCTCCGTTGAGATTGACCACCGTGACCGAAATCGGTCGGGAGGCTATTATTATTAAAGATCACTGTGATTACAGGTATTTGTATTGTATTGACAGGCCTGTTGGTCTAGTGGTCAGTGGCCCTGACTGCTATGCCCAAGGTCGTGGGTTCGATTCCTACCTAGGACAAATGTTTGTGTGATAAGCACGATCATTTGTTCTTTGTCTGGGTGTAATTTATCTATAATATGTATGTATTTAGAAATATATATGTATGTTTATCAGTTGTCTAGTACTCATAGCACAAGCTCTGCTTAGTTTGGGATTAGATGGCGTTGTGTGAAAGTTGTGGAATATTATATTATATTATATATTTCGCCAGTGATGCAAAATCAGAGATTTCACTCAGAGCACTGATTTCAACGGCACTTGACCGAACGGCCCTAAGCTTTTCTACTAAACGCACTCAAATACTCGCACATCTGTCGCTGATAGCCAGCGCTGGGACTCTGTCTTGCGGCGGCGATCTCTCACGTACGGCCCTGGTCCAGGCCATGGTACGGAGCGAGAGTGCATGGGAAGCAGTAACCTCCTTCTGCGAAGCAGTAATGCTTGCGAAGGAGGAGGCGGAACGCGTGAGGGAGAGGCAATCTTTGCGCCCTCACGCCCCTAGTCGCCGCAGGAGACGCCCTGGGCGTCGGGAGTCAAGAGCCGACTCCCGGCCACCGTAGGCGCGGGCTTGCGGGCGGCGAGTAATGGGCAGTTCGCCGTCCGGTAAGGACCAGGCCCGGGTCGACGGCGCGTTGTGTTCCACGCGCGCCTCAAAGAGTTGTCAGCAATAACTGACGGGGTCCGCTGAGACCGATGCTTGCCAGGGTCGCGGGTTGTTCGAAAGAGTTACTGTGGCCCTTGGCACAAGCAACTGAAGGAACACGGGTGGGTTTTAGTCAGTAAAAGTCTGACACGCCCTCCCGCTCCGCCCAGAGCGGGAGAAGTTATATGGTAATTTCCCACCCAAAAAAAAAAAAAAAAATTGAGGTCTGTCTTGCATGGGGTCGTAGCATAATGCTGAGCCGTAACCGTTTTGCGTGGCTGTGACGCATGTTTCCCCCAAACTATTCTTATTTATGTTTTTATATTCTTTTTTGCGTCATGTTTACCACAAATAAACGTATTTTTTTCGTTTTTCAAATGAATCTTTGTAAAAAAGAAACTGAAAATAATATTAATAAACTGTTCCATCGAACCGCTCTTATCAAAATGTTGTTTCAGCGCGGTTAGTAGAACAGCTTAGGTGCCGTTCGACCAAGTGCTGTTGAAATAAGTGTTCTGAGTGGAATACCTCCAAAATCAGAAGTAAAAAAAAACTGTGAAAGACTGTAGGCCGCAAGTTTGTTTGCCATATGTTATAAAAAATAAAAATGCGAGATATCTACCTATCCCTAATCACAAGGTCGTTTGACACAGTCGTAACATGTTATTATCAACTAGTTACTTAAAAATGCAGCTATTTAGCAGGTGACTCCATTCGTTATATGGTGCATTGCATGTTGAGTTATGCCATAGCGTGCATTAGCCAACCCATGAATTTGCCCCTCGCTATACTCGTAGCGTGAGCGACTATACTTAAGTTTAATATTTCTTGTAAAATTTCTGATTTAATGAACTATTAAGGAGTGCTATATTTTCGTAACCTAGGAACCATAGAAAGCTTTAAAATTAAATTTTAAATTTTGTTTGTGGTAAATTAAATAAAGTTATTATTAATGGTGTAAAATATGTTTGAACAGTCAGTGAGTAATTTACTTATAATAAACACGTAGGTTTTTACTATTCTACTAGAAATTTTATTTTTTTTAAACTTAAGACTTGAAAAGCACTGTTATTTTACTCAGCATTTTATTCAACAGGGCTATTCATGTTATTGTTGGCTTTCAGAAAACCAGCTAAAAAAATACGGGGTGTGAAAACTTGTTTTCAAAAATCCAATCAAAATAAAAAAAGAAGGTTACAGAACAAAACCTCCAAAAGCCTTTTCTTCCAATTATTTTCGTGTACCGAAAACATCAAGTAAAGCAAAGCACAATAATTAAAACCCGCAAAGTAAAACTAAGCAAAAGTAAAATATCACACACGAGAACTTATGAGCTTAAATACCAGACTTATGGTACTCACGAAAATTAGTCCTTGCATTCATTAAAGCTAGCTAGGAAATAAAAATAGAGTAATGGCGCCTGAAAATACTGAAGGGATTTAAAGGACGGCTGTGTTTGGCAAAGTTAAGGCGATACCAAAATAAATTGAGGGATTTTTCGTAACCGTTTATGTCACTATTACAGCATGTATGGATTTCATTTTTGGTTTTATTGTGATTGACTATTTGAATAATAATACTCTGACTGAAGGAAAACGCAATTGGGTTTGATAGAATTTAATTCCGAAAAGACTTCTACTCTTTTATATTTTTTCTGTAATTCTAAAATCCTAAGTAATTTCTGTAATCCAAAATATGCGTAATAGGTAATTGAAAACTCTGGCTGAAAATATTTTTGATACACAGCTTAATTTATTTTTAATTTTTATTTGGTTTGTCGGTTACGTTGTTTTATTCTGGTTCCATCGCATTGTTGCGCTCTCTTTTTTTCTCATGTAGAAGTAATTGACTCTGTCACTTTCTTATGCCCGCCCAGTTCGCCCGCGGCCTTTGTCAGTAACGTTTCACGTATCACCTTAAGGTTTCCGGGCAACGGGCAACTTAAATTGGGCAATTAGTGTCAATTGACTATGAAGATTATCGCATACCTACGTATAAGGCTCTATTGTAGTAGGTACACATTTAGTTCGTTTTGGTTTGTTTTAACTGTACAGCAGCAGAAGTGTGACTACAATTCACGTAGTTTTAGTTATTTTTCGAAAAAAAAATACATTTAGGTATTAAAAATGAAAGAAATCGATTTAGTAAACGATTCTGAATAAACCACTATAATAATGTGCATTAATTCAGTTATGCATTGTATATACCTTCTTCTTCTTAGATATATGTCGGAAATACGTCAGTCGTTTGACTGATCGGAACATCAGCGCCATCTGGTGGCGCTGGACAGAGTCTGGCCTGAGTTTGTGGGGGTTTCGAGTAGAGCGAGCAGCGAGGTGGAGCGGCTCACTTAAACTTGACCGTTGGACATTGTACGAACAACATGTACTCAGAAACTGTCTCGCGTTCCGTATGTGTTCAGTGTGATTAAACTGTTCGTATAAATTTATTTAGATTAGTACAATATACCTTATGTATGTATTCATTGTATCGTGTAAATGGTTAACCACAGACTACCTACAGTGTTTGTCTCTCCTTCCCTTTTAATAGGTTCATAAGACCGGCCATTGTGTCACCCTTTGTAAAATTTCTATATTTATGTCTGTCATTTACATGGTATACATAATAAAGAGTATTCTATTCTATTCGTAAAATTATAGTCTGATTTGAACTGTAAACCGTTTTTCTATTGCGCAATAACCAACACTATGCATAGTACGCCCACAGTAATTCAAATATGGCTGATGATAACGAGTCGCACATACCTTCTCCGTCATATGTATTTTAAAAATCAATTTCCGTGCGTTAGTCTCGCAAAAACTCGAAAATGGCTCGACCGATTGTGACGAAACTTTGGCAAGTTGTTGTGTGCGCGCCGGGGAAGGTTTCTAACGAAAACAAAATTAAACAGGCATTATAACGCATTAACTAGTCAGTTAGTTAAATATTTGATATGAATGTGGATTATAAGTATTGCCAAAACAATTTAAGCAATTCTTGGCAAATAAAAACTATTGCTCCACTAATTTCTCCACTACCTCAGGCAATAATTGCTGAAAAAGTTGCCAGTGTAATCGCAGCTTTAACACTGTGACCTTTGGAGCTATACTTAGTTACATATAGTATGTCGTTGTTCTGCAATGGAAGAAGATTGAAAATGCATATTTAATTTTCGTTTAAGTGTAGTCTTTTCTGTGAACTATTTTAAAGGGTTTTTACTCTCTACCGTGTTTTGAGAAAAGCAATTGTTTTTGTGATTGTTTGGGTATAGTTTGATTCAAGGTAAATTTTCAGGCAATCGTGAAATAGGTCCACTCGTTCGACTCGAAAGTAGACTAATCGAGAGTAGGTTTAAAAACAAGAAATAGATTGTATATTGCATTAGATTTAAGGATTTGTCAAAAGCGGTTCTTTTTTATCTTCTTGATAGTCACATTTAATATGACAGATTAAAACCAAATCTAAGTCATAAATTTTACGAAGTTTTTCGAGAATTTGCAAGATACACCAGCCTACCTAGCGTAAATAAAGAATCCCTAATCTCCATCTAAAAATCCACTATCCCCGTGTATATCATAAATTACCCGACATTATACCGACTAATAAATTATATCAGGTTTGAGCAGCAGTATTTACCTCTCAATTTATAATAATATTAATATATTCCACAATTTTCACACAACGCGATATAGTCCCAAACCAAGCAGAGCTTGTGCTATGAGTACTAGACAACTGATAAACATACATATATATTACAAAGAACAAATGATCGTGCTCATCACACAAACATTTGTCCTAGGGGGGAATCGAACCCACGACCTTGCGCATAGCAGTCAGGGCCACTGACCATTAGACCAACAGGCCTGTCGTTATAGCATTATACCTACTGAAAACTCTTTACTAAACCATAAACGAGCCAACATTTCATGCATGAGAAAACTGGAAAATGCAGACGAATAATTATTATAAGCTGATGGCTGATGTCAATAGGTTTTAAAATAATAACAAAAGTTTTCTGAACCCTACTAGTTATAAACTTATAACATATACTAGCACTAGTTATAACAGTGCAGAAGTTGGATAACACAGAGAAGTGGAACCTCAGCAGCCGGTTACCATTTTTGTGTCGTAAAATCTTAATTTTGGAAAGACTTAAAAAGAAAGAAAAGTATAAGTATGCGCGAAGTATTAAACAGCGCTTACGTAAGCAAGATCCTCTCGGAATGGACGAAGATTTGCATGTTAACTCAGTTTTCATAAGTAATAGTTTAGTTTAGTTGAAATAACCCCGCCAACTTTGTTCGGAACGAGCCAACTTGACGATTACTCAGAAATATTTAGAATGTAACGAATAGTTGGAAAAGTTATATTAGTTTTAGGGGCAGATGGTAGGTACTATTGTAATTTATAGTAGTGTCGCAAACATGTAGATACGAGTAGTAGACACTTCCTTACAACTTACAAACCAAGTGCACCCCTCTGTTAACTGTTTAGTAAATACCTGTGGCAAACCAAAGTTTGTATAAAGCTGTTAAATTTAAAAAGGTTAATGATATTTCTTGGCAGCAATAAATAACTTACAAATTGTTAAAGGTGTCCCGGGGGCACAGACTGCGCCCCGCTGACGATTCGCGGAAGAATAAGTTTTTCCACTCAAACTTTATTCGCACCTCAAGTTGCGCCATCTGTCTGCTACTCGCAACTTATATTCTTGCTTCAAATGATTTAGTTTGGGAGAACTCTTTCAGAAAATATTTTCTTTTGTTGCTCGTCAGAGGTATGAATGTACAATAGCTGCTGGCTCGACGTCGGTACGTTTTCTATACTGACAATAAGTTCACAGGAGCCGTTTTGAGATTTACACAATCACATTTCACTGTTACCTGCTTGGATAATACATATCTATATTGTTGTATCTTTTATGAATATCTGATACAAGACTCGTGTGACGTCAAATACCGCGGCTGATCTTGTTTATCAAAGATTTTGTTACACACCGCGAGTACAGCCCACAAAAAGACACACAGAAACAGAGAACGTAGACTGATATTACGAAACACACAAATTTGCAAGAGATCCCTGACAAAACATTCTCTACTATAAAACTATTTCAGTTTCAGTGCACTTGTTGTTTCAGTACGAGTTCCGTAACAGATCTAAAGCACATAACCTACCATTCAAAAGCAACTTTCTTATTCTCTCGTAAGTGAAAACAACAAAATGATTCCCCTAAACTTGATACAGACACCAATAAATCTAGCGTCGAGATAAGACTCAATAAAGTTGCCGGTGGCTTGGGCCTGTCATAATTTTAAGAGCGTTCATAAATCCATCAATATTTAAGCTCTCAGACCACAATATTTTTCTTCGCGGTGAACAAGCGCGAGGTGCGTCACACACTGCCACATAAATTCCGATAATCCCTGGCCTGTGCACATCGTGCTGCTACTTTACTGTATTCATGGCTATTATTCATGTGTTTACTTTGCGGGCGGACGCTGCCAAGACTTAATAATTCGAGGGTAATATCGATGTTAAAGTTTTACCGACGACGTACGCAAATGTTGTCCACTAAACGCTTTCTAAATTAAATCTTCTCACGTCAAAAACCAACATGGATTTTTTTTTTCAGCAGATTATTTCTAAAAATAGCTGGTTGCTTATGGTTATTTGAACGGCAAAAGATATCTAATGATGAATAATTATTTTTCGGATTGGGCATAACAACTATTTTTTTTTTTTTTTTGGAAAATTGCAGAATTTCTTTGACGTTTCTTTATGTATTGTCAAAGCCTTCCACAATATTTACGTTTCAGTGTTCTTCTTCATCTTTATTACGGACCGATAATTTACTGTTTTTTCATCTGGATTTTCATGTAAAAAACTTACTAGAAAAATATATTTCGTATAAATTAAAATATATGAAGATAAAAAGTACCTAATATTTTTTAGGAAACGTGCCATTTATACATAATGTGAGGCACATAAATACTTTCTATTTCGCCCATGTCCCAGCAACAAATTGCGAATAATCGTCATGTGTTATGAAGTGTCGCGGGTGTCTTTGCATTCCGCGGGCGGCGCGCGTCTCCGAACAAATTGTATTAGACGATGCCAATACGTGACCCTAAGAGAAATTCACGCAACAACATGTGTACAACGACGCCATTTTGGTTTTTTGATATGAAAATTAGGAGCCTCCTGCGTGTTTGTCAGTTTTAGCACGAATTCTCTCGAAGGGAATCTCTTTTTTTTCACGTATGTTGGTATATTACTTACGTACTTTACATTCGTGCGTGTCTACGTCAAATTATTTTATGACGACTTTATTATTTCGTGTGTGTTTATTATTTAAAATAATAATTTTATTCATTTTAACAGGCAGTACAAAGATATTTTGGTTTTAACGAATACCCAAGATTGATTTCATCTACAAACCCACCGAGAAGTGTACTTAGCACAAAATCTGTATTCTATATCAAATCTCATTAAATTAGCAGAAGCGCAAAGGCAGCTTAGAAAATAAACTTGGAGGATGTAATGCGTAACAAAAACATTGTTGTAATTGTATTATTCCGAGAAAAACAAATATCTTAAGCGAGCTAGTAAAGCTGGCTAAGGTAGCATAAATATGTTGAGCGTGGCGGCGGTAGATAGCAGAATATTTATCGCTTACGGTGTCCGCCGTTATTGGACTTGTCTTTTCGTCGTTTAAGGCGCACGGTGATGTGTTTATTCAATTTGCTGCCGTGGGAAATATTGTTACCTGCCTGCCTCCGTTTACTGCTGTTGAATACACTCGTCTCACTATAGTTACCTTGGGATAATGTTGGGGATTTCGTGAGGAGACTATGATGCACTGCTGTGAAGCAATTTTGTGTAATGAGGCTCTTTCAAGCCACGTGTGTTTTAAATCACTTCATAATTTCAAAAGTCTCAAACTATCAAACTAGGTACCTGACCGCATATTAGATTTCGGGGAAAAAGTATTTCCCAAAAATTCACAACGTATTTATAAATTGGCAATTATTGGCCCTAAAGAAAACACACAATATATCAATCACCGTGACAATATTGCATTCAAAATCATGAACATTTAATCAAATCAAACATTTCCATCTAGTTTACAACACGAGAACCATTTACGTCATGATGAAATATTGAAAAGTATCGATATATCAGTTGGGTGGTATCAACCAAACATTTTCGTTATGGATGCGGTGCATTTGTAAACAATATTCATCGAGTTTTGAGTGCGGACGGATGGATGGATGGATGGACGAGCCAGCCGCGTGTCGCCGTCGGCTGTCTTTAATTTTATATAGACTGTTGTTTGCACACCCAAAATGTTCATTCCCAACGTTCCGATTCAATAAATTGGTACATATTCGATGACAAACATTATCTGAATTTGTATATGAATGTTACCTCGCATCGTTTGATCTGTTGACCTGTCGACTGTTATGTGAATGGCGAATTATGATTAATTAAATTATCCTCAATTTTATTTTGCAATTAATTTAAAGTGATGAATAATGTATAAGAGCGTACCTTTTTTTAGTAGTAGCACAAGTTTTTTCCTTTCCAATAATATCGTTTCCCATGACGATGATGGACTTACAACAGTGAAAACTTGCGTGATAAAACGCCGGATTAATAAGACGCGATCTAAATATAATCCAAACTTTTACCACTAAAACAAAATTTGTATCGTCAATTCTGGTTTAAACGGGAAACTCTGGAATACAATTTGAAAACTCCTCACATAACGGGGCTTTTAACGAGACCTTTTTCGTGAAGTAACTAAAAACATCCCCCACAATGATCCATTATCTTCTCACGAGGACAAGTTAGCGATCTCTTTCCGTCTATTTTCACAAGTAATAACTAAATTTATCGTCAGACTTTCGGTCGTCGTCGTTGAGTCTTCCAATATCAGTGTTAGTTGTGCAGTCGGGTCACGCGCGACCGGGCGGTGCGGCGCAGTGGCGGCGTCGCGGGCGGTGGGCGTGCCGTAGCGACGCTCTGGTCTGCGACGCGTCATTAAAATTAAGCATCATTACTCTTGTAAAGCGAGTCGCGGTGTACCGGAAGGCGGTGGCTTATTGGGAAGTTTGTCGCCTCCTGACGGCTGCTAATCCTCCGCTTTATTGCTATTCTAACAAATGATTCCCCGCTGGCGAGGCGACGTGACGCCTGAGATATGTCACGTGTCGCTTCACACCCACATGCTAATATAGAGCCTCCCTTAACAAATTAACTTGGCCTCTGTTTTATTTTATTTTGTAGGTACTGAAACTGCGGAATCTAAACATACATACACCTACCTACTGACACATGCAGAGTCACATAATAAAAATAATGTATCCGAGAGCAACACATCACGGAACACGTTTCAGTTCAGTCTGAACATCAAGAAAAGTCAAAGAAAAATTCCGCCATAAAAAGTATACCCGTAAAAACTTCAGCCGGTGCGGTGTTGGCTTTGAGGTGAATAAAGTGAAGAGAGAAAGTATAAATATTCATTCAGAGAAAGAAGCCACGCACAGTAAATATAAACTTTTATTTCAGTTCACCATTAGTAAAGCGGCGGGAGACGCATTGAAAATTCGACTCGCGACTTCTAATTAGAGAGGACACGGCGTCCTTTCTTTCCGAGTTCCTTTATTAATGGAAAAGTCCTTTCCAATTGATTTCATATTTAACATCCTTTCAGTCTAAGCTCCTTAAAATACAATGGAATGTTGGAAACTGGTTATTTTGTGTACTGAATCTTCAATAATTTAATGATGTTTCTCAGTAGTGAAAAATGTAGGTACAGTGGACAGTTCGCGTGCTGAATTACATTTGGAATGCGTCGTGTAGCACATGAATTACGCATGAAAGTGGCCAATGAGCGCAATGTACTGTTATGCTAACAGTTTCCTCTGAATAACGCGACACATTTTAAACTCCTGAAGGTTCAAAGCGTCCTTTCCAATGTGATTTTTTGTGCGATGAACGTTTGACAGGTACACAATAGTGGTGCGGTATTGTTCCAATTTCAGCGCGTGTATCGATACATGGATTTTTTTCTCATAAAAGTATAACGAATTAATTGGAATTTCTCACAAAAGGGCAGGTCGAGACAAAGGCACCCGCTGCGCCGCCGCGCCGTGCGGCTGCGCCCGTCCCGTGCCGCTGACGTGCGGTATCATCGCCAGTGTGCGCGGATGAGTTTTTTTCGCCTAAACAATTCCTAGGAAGCTATGACGTCATTTTCACATTAAGAGGGTTCATCCGTTAGAGCCATGTTGGAGATTCAAAATTGATGATTTCCGACGGACAATAAAACCATAATGTGTTTAATTTATTGATGAGATATTGACGTCATATTATCGGGAATTTTAGAATCTAGTGCTTGGCTGAAAAACATTTTCAATTTTTCGTATAGTTTTGTCATCAGAACCGTTTTTATGCAAGCATTTTTTTAAACTAGCGATCGACGGTCTAAGCAGATGCGAGATATTAGTAAAACCATATACGACAAACTTATAACAACATTACTTTATAAAAAATAATAACATTTATTAGTGCATGGCTGAAAAAAAACACGATTAAGTACTGTAAGTTTTCATTCAAGAAAAGTATATTCGAAAGTGTCAATTGTAGCCACTTTTCGAGATATTAAACGTGTTAGTTTAGGATGAAATCTGAAATATTTATATTTTCTTTTAGACCTAGTAAATTAAGACATTTATGTTCTAAAACATGGTTCAAATATTTTTTTAATAACTTATATGTTTATTTTACTATGAATTATTTAGTATTGCTATATAATCGGCGCGGATTCACGCCACCGCTCAGCGCGCCGCTCTGGAGTAACGCTCTTAAGTACTTCTAGGAAAATCTTTTAATACGGAATTGTGTTAACGTTAAACAATAGACAAAAAAACGAAACGCACTACTAACCCAATAATTTGTTGATCAAGAAAAAATAATCTTTAAGCTCATCCCATTATGAATCTACGTCTAATAAATCTACGCTTCCCGGGAGTATCTATTCCTTTAAAGGTTTTCCAATTTTCTCATATACTCGTAGCTTCGGCTCTGCAGAGCGCAAATAATTTAAAAAAAAAAACGACACAAGAGCCGAGTGCGGAGAGGGCGGACGTGGGGAATTTCCAAAATATTTCCTTGTATATAGGCAACAATATCGGTTATGAAGGTCAACTGTCTGTATAAAGTAAATTTATTCTGTTCGGTGTATTGGCTCATATAACTGGTGATCTCCGCGGCGACAGCGGTGGAATGATAACGGTCTAATTTTGGAGGCTGCGGCTCTATTCCTAATACGACCTAAATTACATTGCGGCCTCGCATCCGCCCTGAAAGGTTTTATTCATAAATCTACTGAAACGTTTCATAAAGTCTCGGAAAAATGTTCGCTTTTGATGGTTATTTAAAATAAACTTTTTACCTTTCGTGTCCGCTATTAAAGTTCGCTTATAATTCAGTAAAGTTCTCTTTCAAGAACTGAGTCCATCTAACAGTGAAGTTTGTTCACAAATATTCTGTGTAATCGTTAAGCGCTGAAGCTGGTATTTATTCGTAACGAGAGTTAGATACCTACTGATTTAAAATTAAATACCCGCGAAGCTCACCAAAGATCTAAAACGATTAACGATGTACATAATATAATTTTGGTTTGGTTTTAATTAAATTTCTTGGTGAAATTAAAGCTGAAAGTCAATCAACGTGTAAAAGATAATTGAAAGATGGTTTATCGTAGCTATCTGAGTGACGGGTCGGGGTGATGGCGCGATGGGATCGCCAAACATTGACTGTGCTAATAGCTTGAGCTAACGCCATCCGATTTGCCTAATGAGGAGCGATTCCACTCGCCGCCTAACCCCGCACAGGAACATTATGCAAACTTGTGTTTAACTTCTATATCAGCTCCCGACTTGATCACAATACAACAATTGCTTAAAGATATGATAACTAACACGTGCTGAGTGAGTATTATGGAGATTACTTGCTAAGGGAAGTTTCACGATATTACAGTAGATAACTTTGAAGTGCTGCTGCTGTCATTAGGATTAGTGGAGGAAGATTAAGATTAGTCGCACCTACCTACATATAGGTTCCTTCCTATGATGTCTTAGGCAGAATGGAGTTTTGTAAAGTGGAATTTTCTGGGAATAGATCAGTCGACCTCTTTTCGTGGATATTTTAGAGGTGTCTGGCTATTGTCTTGCTTGCGGATGGGCATCAGCTTCCAACTTACGCATGCATTATTCTGAAGCCTCCATTTCCTTCGAAATAGAATGCAGACATTTCTATCCATATTAAGTATCAAGACAGCGATTTAAAAAGGACCCGTGAATTTTGTGCTGTAAAACTTTTAGTGGGCCCAATAATTAATGCATTTTATACTTTTAAACGTCACACGGCTTTTATAGGTGTAAATAGATGCAACTTATAGTTTAAACCATGACCGACATATTATGGCAGAACAATTTATAAGTCTTTAGTAGTACGATCTATCGAGTTACATTGCAACAACTTCATTCAGACTATATACAACGTGTAACGTTAAATGCGCAAAACCTGAAAATAATTTGATCAGAATAACGAGCAGAATTAATTGAACTACTTTTTAATATAGGTCACATTTTTCAAAAAATCTTGATTAAAAACGTTGCCGTGTCTATTTATTAATAGGTCAAGCAAGCAAATGTCAGCGCCGCGTAGCGGCCCGGTGACGACTCCTCCCTCGATAAAGCGTCGTCGCAGACGCAAGAAACGATCAGAATGGCCAGTAAAACTAAAACAGCGCATAAAACCTTTACAATTTTTTTAATGACTTATTTTCCCTCTGAAATAGGTCAATTGAATTTAAAATCAGTTGGGCTGTCTGAGGTTTTGCGCATTTAACGTTACACGTTGTATAGGTACTACTTAGTAAGTCGATGTATAGTGATGTACAGATGGTCTACGAGTATCTCACGAAGTCAGCTCAGCCTCGGTTGTAGTAGTCACGTGTCCCGATATGCGTATTTGTGTGCGTGAACCTAGGTAGCGTTAGCAATAAAAACCTAACGTAGATTTAATTATTTATTTTTATTTGAAGAACGAAAATAATTGTTTAAAATATATTACAAAGAGAAAAACATGAAAGTAAGGCAATAAAAAATAAAATAAATTAAATACAGTGTCGTTGTTGCGGTAGTCGGAATCATCTTTTATTATTTTATTTTTTTGTTAATATGACAGTATATGTAGTATATTAACAAAAAAATAATCAATATATATTATATAAGAAAGTGTACAATGTGCGTGCCGCTAAAACTCAGAAATGAGTCCCGGTACGATCAAGGGAGTTATAATATTGTGTGCTAACCCTCTATCTCCTGTCCATGAAGAAGGTTCCCGTTTTTACCAGAAGGGCATGCTTTTGAAGATATAAGGGTTGGAATTTTCGCTCTCTAAAAATTTCTAGAACAGTCCAGAACATTCGAGAGTATTCGAGAGCATTCCACAACATTCCAGAACATTCTGAAATCTTGTGGAATGTTCCTGAGCGAAGCCGGGTACCCCAGCTAGTAAATAATAATATGGGTGCCTGAAGATGGACAGCGCCACCGAGGCCGGCCCAGAAAGACATAGCGAGATGACCTAGACGCGTATCGCAAGGGCTGGTTCGAGGTGGCCCGGGAAAAGAGTTCCTGGAAGGATTTGGCCTTTGCTCAGCAATGGGCTGTCAGACACCCATTGTGTGGAAACTTTTGCCCAGCAGTCATCGTGCATGCGCCTTAAGTGATCCGCCCAATCATATTTGAGCCTGGTAGCTTATTTTCTTACGGTCATACTGGATGTTTGCCCGTTTTGGAACGCAGCGTGGTGTTCCGAATCCTGTGCTGTCTTTTTACACCCAGAATGCTGCGTTCCATCGCTCTTTGGCATACTCCAAGGCAGAACGTTTGCGACCCCGTGAGCAACCGTAAAAGCCAAATCTCGTTATTTAAAATGTTCAAAATCTATTCACAGTCTCACCTCGGCGACAAAACAATTGTCAAATATTTGTCAAAAATGTCGGCAAATTAGAGGTGTTTTAGCGCCGTATGTTAGAACGGAATCATCTTGCAAATTAATTATTAATTTGAAATCTAGTTCCAAATATTTTAAATATTCATTTTATTTATGCAATGTTTTGCTGCCAATGGTTAATAGGTTCAAGCTTTCACTTATCAGCTTTTCAGTGCTAAAGAGATTTTGTTAAATATTCTTTGATGCAATATATAACATCCGTTGCTCAGTTTTGTTGTTGTGCTCCTGCGCGGTAGGCTGCCAAATATTCCTTAAATGAGTCAAATCACAGTTCGGCTCTACATGTGATACCGCAAATTCAAAAGTGTTCGTTCTTAAAAATGATGAAAGCTAACTATCATCCTTCGACTCTGTAACAAATCTATTTTTTTATAAAATAATATGGAAACAAAATGCCAAAAGTCTAGTATTCTAAAAGAGTTATTTAAAAAAAAAGCAACCATTTTAAATTGTCTGTGACGTATGTCATCTTATCTCACTATGAAATTTTCGCTTAGTTTTCAATGTTGACGGTACTCGGTGTAAAAATCTGACGTGAAAACAATAAGCACTAGTGCTCGGACCGCGTCGCGGTCACGGCTGAGCGCTCTTGAGCTTACGCACACTAAAACAATGTGCATGTGCAGGCACAACTACAAACACAGTCAAACGCACTTCGTGAAATAGAATATCCATACCATATAGACGCCAGACAATTGCGCTGCGTTACAATGTTTTATCTTTTTTATATCCTTCTCCCTCTTTATAGCTTGTATTCCTACAGATTAATATAAAGATATATTTTGTTTACTCAATGTTTATAGTAACTATCTACTTACGTAATTATATACGCACATAAGAATAGTTTTTAGCTTACAACACATAAATTGTTACGACTGTACAATATATTTCGAAACTCTGCTCCTTCCGATTCTTCATAACAGCTATATTAGACGCAAACAATAACGTTTAAAACTTCCAAGAAATCATACTTTAGCAAAAAACTTTCTTGTTTTATTGTGTACTTAGGTTGTATGTTTTCCTTTTTGTAAATAAATGTTCTGCTAAGAGTTAAACTTCGATACTTTGCGTTAGCTTGAAAGTAAGCGAGGGAAGGCTAGGTACATACGGGTTAAAGAAAATTGATTAAAAAAAGAAAATGTTAGTCATCGATGGCCGCCGTCGTCGCGTCGACGAGGTCCGTCGGCACATATTGGAAGTAGACTTTTCCTCAATACTTTCCAAGCTAATGAATTCCGAAGGCGCTTTGGTTCGTTAAAAAAAATAAAAAACTCTGTTCCCACTTAGTTCCAAAGTTTCACCAGGGTAGTTCCAGTCACCGAACATTAATCTAGTTATAATTTCGAAAACTCGCCTTTTTGCTTCACGAACTTCCAAAAAGTGTAGCTCTTAACTGTCACTTTTTTTAACTTTCCTTATTTATTGTACGTTTCTTTTTTAAAGTTCCGGTGTTAAGTTACCGTTACGTTATTGCTTTGAACACTAACTTTGGTTACGAATTTAGAGCCCGGATTTCGTGGATCATGAAATTAATGTCTTGACACCTGAGCGTAACTTATTGTGGGGAATTTATTTATGCGTAAAGAAAAGTTTTATAATAAATAGACATTTTATTTTATAGACACACTTTATTTTCTCTGGAAAGACGAACTTAACAGGCACAATCACAGTGCTTCAAACATCACAAGGCAAAAAAAAAAACTATTATAGCTTTTTTAGCGTTTATACACAATTTGCCAATCAATTTATTTGTAATGCCAGGATTAGTAACTAAATCTCCAAGTACTTTTTAATGCAATATTCTTTTAAAACAATCTCACATTCCAAAACTTAGTCTTAAAGCAAAATAATGCAACAATTCCATATCATGCATCTGACACATTCAATTTATTTCGCTGTTTCAAGCAACACTATATCGGAAACCATTCTCAAATCGAGCTGCTTATTCTGAGACAAATTATACTGGATGCTTTTTTTATAGGCTCCAAATTTTTACAGGGTGTTCTACTCATGAATATGAACAACATTCACTATAGGAACAACCCTAAAATTACGAAAACAAAATCAGCTGTTTAATATAAAAGTCCAATACCTACTTGACCAAAATGTATGAAACAGCTGATTTTTTTTTCATGATCTCAGAGTTGGTTCCGTAGTAAAAGTTGTTCATATTCATGAGTAGAACACCCTGTAAAAATTTGGAGCCTGTAAAAATCATGCCGTATAAACTGGAACATTGTTGTAAGTCAACCAGCACCCCAATTACGAAACACACTTTCTATCACTATGTTAATTTTTAGTTCTTGACATCTTCTTTATTTATTTATTTTTTTAAGAAGAAAGCGTTTTTGTTTTCTTTTGTGTTGCCTTTTAAATAATAGTGTATTTTTATTACGAGAGGACACTGGTTCCTGCAAAGCAGCTTTATCTATCGCAGGAGTTGTTGTAGGTACAGACGCCAGCACACCAAGCTACTACAATCTGTCAGATTTCTTTAATAGATTTTCAACTTTATCGCTAAAGCATAAGGTTCAAAGTTTATTGGGAAAATCTGACAGTTTCGGGTAGCTTGATGTGCTGGCGTCTGTACATCTGGTTTTATGTCAATATAAAATAATATGATTTATTATCTTACTATGATTTATTATCACAATCCGAAAGATTTTGAAGAAAATTGCTAAAGCATTGCCTCAATTGTTTTAAAAAATCGTATGCTCAAGAGCGTAAATAAATCAATCAAAATATGTAGTTCAATTGTCAAAATGAAAGGCATTGCCATTGTATGTGTGTTACGCAATTACCTCGCAGGGGTTGTACGGGCAGGCAGGTCCGTACAAGGTTGTATAAGTGTAAAGTACAAAGGTCCACACGGCTGGTCCGTCGACGGGTTCTGTAGTCACGTTTCGCCTTATCGTACCTTCCGAAAACACTCGCTTCACGTCTCTGAATCAATATGACAAGCGTTCACTTGGATCGGATTGCTAACCCTGAATTGAGGGCGATCGAGTTCGGGGATTTTTTTTTTATTTTGTCGTAAATATTAGCTATTATGGGAGTTAAGTGGTGCTTGTTAATTCCTTGAGTCGAGTGGAGATCGCGACAAGTGTTCGCAAATAATGTTTGAGGTTTTGTTGGTTTCAATGTGCTTTAAAATTAAAATATAAAAAGGACACTGGTGATAGATACTGTTAGCAACGGTGTGCTAACAGTACTGGGATATAATTAAACGCGTGTTTATAGAATAGCTTGGTTATTATTCCTATATTTGGGTCTACAATTTTTTTTTATTTTTATACTGACCTCCCTGTGAGCTCTTGAGATAACTGTCAATTATTTTTCTGATCTTCTATTTATACAAATATAATTTTTGTCTCATAAAATTATGCTTATAACAAACTCGCGAAGATTGCATGGAAGTACGAAGTAGGCTATAATCTTTAGAGTAACCCCTCAGCAGTACCCTCTGACAGTTTTTATTTGTAGTACTTAAGAACTACAAATAAAAACTAACAGGGGAGGAAATGACAACACCTCATTCACCGGGCCCACACTACCAGAGGAGCGCCTATCTTCTCCGCCTAAATCGAATGAACACAAAATTAGCATTTTATCTGAAGTTATTAGTATCCACGTTAAATGGCATTGGTACCCCCCCCCCCTGTCCCCTGCCCATCACCCCCTGTCCTCTGTCCAGAGTGTTCTCGGGATCGCTGATTGAATCGCACCGATTATGACGTTAATCTGTTCAATGCAAATTGGACAAGCTAGTCATTTACATCCCTTTATCAGAATTCGGCGTTAAAATATTCAAATATTTATTGTTTTGCTAGACAGCCGTGCCTCTCGGCTCTCGGCTTTGTCGCACAATTGTCGGATGAGTCGATAAGTTGGAACGTCACTAGACTTCGAATAAGATTTTCGTCCGTTTACCTGTTTGTTCCATAAATTGGGGACTAAATTTACTATTAGATTATCTTTTTGGCTTTGTAAAAGATCAGGATCAAGATTGAGACTTACATTGTAAAGTCTATATTGCTAAATTGGATAATGACCTAGATACCTATTACAAATAATCAAGGCTGCACCGTTTTTTTCAACCCACGTGCCTTGCTATATACGGTTCTTTCGAAATACCGCTTTGAACGGTCTAGATTGCATGATTAAGGGAGTCTGACAATTTTTATCTGCTTTCAAATCTAATTTTAGCTGTTGGCAACCAATATTAGTTGTATTATGTTGTAGATACCTAATTACTTTCGCCGACTCTTCACGTACCCTGAGAGCTGGCGCGGGGAAAATTATTAAGATTGTATCCAACGTGGTAGAGCTGCCAGACTTTTAGGCACTTTTCCCACTGACAGCGATGCGGACGAATTTTTTTATGCCCGCTTTTCCTTTTGCCCCCCTTTATATACTTGTAAATAATAGGTATATATATTAATGTTACTTTATAATGGATTACTTTCAGAAACCTGGGGATAATCACCGCCATTATAATTACCTACACAAAGAGAAACCCCATTAAAATGTACTCTAAATGAACTAAATCGTATTAAACAAAGACTAGAAACAGTAACAGTCTTGTAACGAAACTAATTTCAAGACGTTTCTACCATTATCACGGGAAAGAAACATAAAATACACGCGTGCCGCACACAAGTGTACTAAAGCTATTCTTAGCACCACTTCTAACTACAATTTGTTTACTATATTGGAATGGTTGGTTATTTCTTGTATTATAGTCTGTTCAAATCGAGCAGCCACTTATAAAAACAACCAGGAAGTTTTTCAATTTTGTATGTTCTTTGTTTGTATTGGCGAAATTGTGTAAGTTCGTCCTACATGCAATAATTTGGATGTTTTTGTTTTTCTTGAAGAAAAAAAAAATACATTTTCGTGGCGTTCCCATACCGAGTTTCTAACTAGGCCAAGGATTGTTCAGTTAATTCATAAAATCTGAAACTGAAACAGAAGGACAGATAGACAGAAGCATAGTCATATTCTAGAAAAAAATATAAGTGTGAAAAACGTTTACTTTATTGGTGTTCTCATACCGAGTATCTACCTAACTAGATTATTGTTCTGTTGGTTCATAAAATCTGAAACTGTAGAAGTGCTGTGTTAAAAAAATTACGAGTGAGCAAAAACACCTACTAGTAACAAAAAAAGTCAATAGATTTCACCAGAATTGCTAGAATCTTTCTTTAAAAACTATCTATTGTATAAAACCAACTGTGTTCTTAAGTCTTCATAATATGTGTTATCTTTTCCTTTTCTTTTCACCGCATCGTGCGTTAGAGTTAAACTTGAAAAATGTTTACACATTATAATTATAAGAAAATAAAGCGAACAGAAGTTATAAGTACTATTATAAAACCACTCCTGACAGTTGTATCTCCTAACAAAAGCGGAACAATAAGCTGCTAATATATGTTCTAAGTTTTCTCTTTATAACTACTTATATTACTCGTGTGAAACTATTGTATGTACTTACGTGCAATTCCAACAACAATGCCCGAAATATAGAGTTGTCATTGTTTTAGCAGTATTTTGAACCATTGACATAACAAAGAGATGTGCAAGTTAGCCCACTTTTCATGTACAGACGTCAGCACATAAACCTACTACAATCTGTTAAATTTCTTTAATAGATTTTCAACTTTACTGCTAAAATATAAGGTTCAAAGTTGATTGGGAAAATTTGACAGTTTCAGGTAGCTTGATTTGCTGGCGTCTGTACATAACTAATTACATTTATGACTAGCTGCGCCCCGCGGTTTCACATGCGATCCCGTGGGAATATCGGGATAAAAAATCTATGTCCTAATCCAGTCCTAATCCATGGTCTATCCATGTGATAAATTTCATCCAAATCTGTTCAGCCATTTTAGTGTGAAAGTGTAACAAACAAACATACAAAAATCAAACCTTTTCTTTTTATAATATTATATAGTTTAGATGATTATTAAGTACCCTGTATCCAACTACCGATGAGACTTTCATTTTGATAGTTCAACAACATTCAATGGGTTATTTACGTTATTGAGCAGACGAGTTTTTCAAACCTATGAAGTAATTTATTACGAATTTCCTTTAAAATCCTCCGGATTGTGATTGGCCATTGTGTAGGTACAATTGAGGTGCAATTCTCTGTAACTCCAATACAAAACCTCCTATAAGCTGTTTGTTTTAACTTAGCCTCATAAAGTCATTTCACCAATTTGAGGCTGTCTGCTCATCATATCTTTGCCTTTTGGTTATCAATGCACCTTCAGCTTCGACAATTGTCTTTCTTTTTATAGTCAACAGTCCAACCTTAAATTACGCGTAAAAACATGTAGCAACACAGAAAAAGTAATCGTTAGGCAAATTGGCAAGCTTAGATTGTCTGTATATTTAAACCACAACTGTCTGAGTTGAGTTGCATGATTTTCGACAAATGCGTGCACTGATTGGACAGGTCCGCTCCATCTGTGTGGTTCTTTACTCAAAAGACCATTTCAGACATCAATCTACATGGTTTTCACATGCTCTGACCAAGATTATGTCTGGACTTTAAAAGAGACTGTGACCTCTGAGTTTGTTTCGGCCTTTCTTCTCAGAGTAGTCAGATAGGAAACGCCGACCTCATCTAGTTTAAAAAAAATGTGATTGAGATGTAAAAGTGTTTGTACAAACCTACTTACAGAAAATAAATCATTTATCATTTAATTCTTTGACATTTTAATGAAATGTCAATATGTCGGCAAATTGACGTAGAGTGTCAATTTGCTTAAGAATTAATATCCCTAACTGTACTTGCTTGATGCTACTGTAATTCAATAACGATTTAGTGATAGATTTTCTTATTAACATTTATGTTTTTGCTATTTTCTTTAATACCTCTTTTTAATCCTGGTTCAAAGAGTACGTAAACAGTAATCCGTCGCTCCGATGTCGCTAGTTGGAAATGTTCGTTAAGCCACGTCAGTCAGATGGCGTCATCCGACACACGGGCACCATCGCACCGTAGCACCCCCATTTCTCACTCGTATACAACGTGTAACGTTAAATGCGCAAAACCTGAAAGTAGTTTGATTAGAATAACGAGCAGAATTAATTGAACCACTTTTTAATATAGGTCACAATATTTTCAAAAAATCTTCATTAAAAACGTTGCCGTGTCTATTTATTAATAGGTCAAGCAGGCCAATGTCAGCGCGGCGCAGCGGCCCGGTGACGACTCCTCCCTCGGTAAAGCGTCGTCGCAGGCGCAAGAAACGATCAGAATGGCCAGTAAAACTAAAACAGCACAGAAAACCTTTACAACTTTTTTAATGACTTATTTCCTCTCTGAAATATGTCAATTGAATTACAAATCAGTTGGGATGTCTGAGGTTTTGCGCATTTAACGTTACACGTTGTAAAGCTAGCAGGTAACACTGCCCCCAGTCGATTCTGTAAAAATCTCACCGTGAAATCATAAGTGAAGTGAGCTTGAAGTGAGCAGTGTCAATAGTATTTTATTCCTAATGAGAGCTCACTTCCCGCTCACTTCACCTAAGTTCTCACGGTGAGATTTTTACAGGATAGCACTGCAGCACTTGGTCTCTTAGATAACGCAGTGGAAGCATATAGCGGTCTAAGTATACTCGTATACAGTTTAGTTTTAATTTGTAAAATGTGTCTAATGTCGTGAACATCTGAAACAAGAATGATTTAACAATTTCTTTTTCCTTTACGTGTCATCTTCTCAAAGCCTCCCTTGGTATATCGTTTTCCTTCCGATGTCCCCTTTCAACGTTGTCTTCTCTGTGTTTGCTAAGATATCCTAATGTCAATAAACAGTAGGTAGGTACTGTTATAATCATTATTTATCGTTTATTTATTTACTTATTATCAATGTGATAGATGGATTGTGAGATTGATGATATGGTTCGAAAAGGAGTGACTACCGAGATGACTACTAATGGAGAAGTATGGAACTAAAAGACATACCGACCCTAAATAAATTGGGATAACAACAGTAGAACGTTGAAGTACTAAAATCTGTACTAAAATCTGAGTATGCAAACTTCTTTAGGTGCAATGAGTGTCACCAAAGCCACCATAAACCTTGTCTTGTTTATAAGTTACTGGCTGCGCCCCCGGTTTCACCCGCATAAGTCTCGATCCCGTAAGAATATCGGGATAAAAAGTATTCTATGTGTTAATCCTGGTTATATACTGTCTGTGTGCAAAGTTTCATCAAAATTGTTCTAGCCGTTTGAGCGTGAAGAAGTAACAAACATACAAACACAGACACTCACAAACTTTCGCCTTTTGTAATATTAGTGTGATGAGGTCTTGTCTAATAAAAAAAAACCACTGGATTTGTGATCGCGTTTGCATATTACTGATAATGTTTAAATCTCGAGACTACACAACTCGTAATAACAGTACCTCAAGGTTCTTCTGCTCTTATCCAAAATTTAGGGTCGGCGCAACATGTCTTTTAGTTCCGTTGTCACCATCTGAAAAGATGCACTTAAAAGTTACAAAACTCTCAAAGTAAAAAATAATAATTAAAAAAAACACCTCACCTCTCCATGTAAAAATATTCCCGAAGTTAATAAAAGAGGAATAAATAAGGTGGTGTGTTCACAAATCTGTGCATTCTTTCATTCTATCGGCACATTCAAGGTAACAAATCGGCGCCGTCTGAAGTGGCTGCGGGTTAATGAGCGAGTATTTGAGAACGTCTGAAAAGATTAAATGCACGCCGTAATTCAAGAGGAGTGATTGCAGCCTCCCCCCACGTATTAGATCGCTGACTTCGATATTTGAATAACTGTAGGTAGATCCTCCCAGATATCTAATAAGTGCTTAATTATGAGTTATGCCGTTTTCGAAGTCAGTCGATCGTCTGATTGGGTATAATAGTGTAAGTCTCGTTTTAAACATTTCCTTTTGTTAGGTTTAATTTGTTCTTTGTTTTAGTTTCATTTGAGGAAAAGCCTCAGCGCTGTAGACTTTCTACTTATTTTGAAACTAGCTGCTGCCTGCGATTGCTTTTTCTGAAATAAAAGAAGCGTAAGTTACTCCTTATACCATCAGCTATCTGACGGTGAAAGTCCCGTCAAAATCGGTCCAGCGGTTTCGCCAGAGATTAGCCGGAACAAAGAGACAGACAGACAGACAAAATAAAAAAAAAAAAAAATTGTTGAATGTGTGCGTTAGCGCAGGAGCTCTCGGTACCGTCCGAGACAATAGTGAAGTCGGAAGTGTGTTCACACATTCACATCGTGTTTATACACTTGGTTACCATAAGTAAAGTGCGCGTCGTTTCGTGAAATAAAAATACTGCAGCTATAAATTCGTACTGAACGTAGTTACGTATTCAAGTAGCTATTGAACAAAGGTTACACATGAACCCAATTACGGGTTCGCGAACTCTTCAATAACTCACTAAGTCGATTCATAGCAGACGGCTTTAAATTATTTAAAGAAATTTCAGAATTTAAAACTTCCTCTTCGTTTCTAGTGGAGTGATTTGCAGCGCAGCGGAGAGAGTTAGGCTAAGTGAGTAAAAGAGTAAAAGTCTAAAGTCAATGTTTGCTGTCGTGATTTCTGCTCCCTTCGGCCGGTGACGCGCACTTTCCTCTCTCCCGCTTCGCGAAAATGTGCATCACCATTTTTAGTGACGTTAAATAAAGTCCGATTCGATTCGGGACAACTGTCCGGCGATCTGTCACGTCAAAGTGCATAGTGATGCTGTTATTTCAATGTTTTGACTGTGATTTATAGGTTTTATTACTGGCTATTTACTAGGGAGTGTTTTTACTCTTATCGATGTATCTATATTGTTGCACAGTTCCACAGTTTATTATTATGTATTTATTTTTATTCTTCATCTAAAGACCTTGCTCAACAAAACTGTCACTCCCTAAGGCTTTCTTATAATATAATTCTTAATTTTATAAACATAACATAGATCTTATATATTATGAGTAACTATGTTCTACGAATACCAATCCGCACAAGTTTATATAATACCCTCATTGTTTCTGTCAAGCGGTAAGCTAGAATATCATCGCATATTCCCCACCTTTTTAATTTTATTTTGTACAATAATAATAAAGAACAACTAATACCTAATTAATACTAAAAAATATACAAATATTATATACAAGTATATAGCAAAAACCAAAAAAAAAAAAATATAAAGAAAAAGGCAGGAGCTCATTGGGCATCAAAAAATTCGTCCGCATCGCTGTCAATGGGGTAAGTGCCCAAAAGGCTGGCAGCATTACCACGTTGGATGGCAATGCTGATTCTTTGGCCAAAAAATAGGCCAGCCCTCTGGTCACGTGAAGAATCAACCAACCGCTTGGCGATGTTCCGAAATATTTGATGAGCACTCGGACCCCAAGGCCCTAGTGTTTCAACCAGCAGCCGCTCCAGCATAGCCCACCGTGCTTGGAAGATGGGATGGCGCAAGGGTGTCGACACAGGTTGCATCCCACACCAAAGGCCTACCCAACTTCCAAGGCATTATAGTCATTCCATCTGGCCTCTTCCCACCTTTTTAACATTAACACGGTTCATTTAAAAGTAGATTATATATGCCTTTGATGAATAGTTACTGGATAAAATTGATCGTAAAAAACTGTTAACTGATCGATTCATATAATACAAATATTAGTAATTTTTCAAAACTCAAGTTTCTCAACTCAAGCACATGTTTTCAATATAAAATAATATTTTATGCTAAGTCGTTCTCCTGTGTTCAGGTAAACCAGCTTTTATAGAAGTTTTACTTTTAATAGCTTGTTCCTAACATACTTCAGCTGGAAACAAATAGCTACGGTTGTAAAACTGATAGTTTCATGGTGCAAGAGCGATATTGCTAATCAAATTGCTAGCGTTTTTAGCCTTCGAGAAATCTTTAATCTCTGTTTCTTTTACATAAATTCACGTACTGCGCACACAATAAATACTATTTTAAGTTTTTTTTTCTGTTTGTTTTTTTGTGAATATTGTGTTCCTTTCTTAAACGAGGTAAAATGATTTTATTTATTCATTTATTTTACCATTTATGTACACACATATATAAACAGACAAGAAAAAAAAACAGAACAGAAAAATAGGTACAAAGGTGATGCTTATTTCTTAAGAAATCTCTTCTTCTTTATTTTCTTTCTTTATGCCTTCCTTGATGAGGTTGGTAGGGGTGTAGGTATTATAGTTAAACCCTAACGTCTACAGGCGTAGATAAATAGTAAGAAAGCAAGTCCATTGCTACCAACAGGGCACAGATCCAGACTCCGGGTTGCTACGTCTTTCTCCTGTTATGTTAAGAACTTCTTAATTAGCCAAACAATCTAACCAGTACTTAAATAAACCACTATCGAATTGTCCTAGCCACCGTTTTACATACAGAAATGGCCAAGAATTTACTGTCGTAATTGACATTAAAACGAACCGTTTAAATTAAACCAGCCAGTAACCTCCAGATACCTTAAAACAAAACAAAAAAACCAACAACCTAATTTAAAAATTAAAAGAACACAAATGAAGCTTTCAAAGTCGCTACTTCATCTCACTGGGGGCTGTTTCTTTGAAATTTTGCATGCAATTGCATCTCGGAGCAGTAAAGAGTGGCCGGGATCCCGGGAATAAAGGCGCATGTCATTTCCCGGCCAGCCCCGGGGAAGAAATCGCATGAGCAAATGTTGACATCCGGCTCCGCTCGGATCAGAGTCCGCAATGGAGACGCACTATTCAGTCTTATACTTTAGGCTTTTCATTGGAGAAAATGGCATACTTTAAGTCCTTTGTTGGTAGGGGGTTAATTTTAAGGGTAGGTTCAAATTATCGTGAATCATTAACATGTTTTAAAATTGAAACCTTGCCTTAATAAACAATCATACCAACAAAAGTACTCTGTCTACACAAATAAATAAAATTTAAGTGTCTGTTTATAATGTCAAAATTACAACTTTATACCAAATGCGTATCAAAGTATGTATGGTAAGCACTTATAACAAAAAACATTTTTTTGAATATTTGTCTTGTCTGTCTGTTTGTGCCGGGTAATCTCTGAAACAGCTGGACCTTTTTTGACGGGACTTTCTTTGGCAGATAGCTAATGTTATCACACTAATATTATAAAGGCGAAAGTTTGTGTATGTTTGTATGTTTCTTACTTCTTCACGCTCAAATGGCTAGACCAATTTTGATGAAATTTGGCACACAGATAATTTTTAACCAGGATTAACATACAGAATACTTTTATCCCGATATTCTTACTGGATAGAGAGTTATGTGGGTGAAACCACGTGGCGCAGCTAGTAAGGAATAACTCAAGCTACTTTTATGGTCACACTAATATTATAAAGGAAAAAGTTTGTGAGTGAGTGACTGTTTGTATGTTTGTTACTTCTTCACGCTCAAACAGCTGGACCAAGTTTAATGAGATTTGGCACACAGATAGTTTATAACCAGAATTAACACAGTCATACAATACATTTTATCCCGATATTCCTACGGGATCAAGACTTATGCGGTTGAAACCGCGGGGCGCAGTTAGTAAGGAATAACTCAAGCTATTTTTATTTTAGAAAATGAATTAGGGTTCCGCGCAAATAAACTTAAAACCCATGAAATCCAATTTGTTTCCCGACACACTCGCTAACAAAGGCGCGGGCAAAGCTAGTCTAAACTAAACCTACTACCTATATTAAACAATAAGTTATGTTTGTCTGTCTGTTCGAAATGACTTTAGCGTGCGGCTTTTTATTTATCAGAATCTATTTTAATACAATAAGTATTGAGAAGAACAACCAATAAAGAAATTGAATAGCGGCAGCAAAATTAAACATACACCCACTAGAACGCAGATAATTATAATACCGTACCTTTTTACAAGAAAACGGTAGTACAGACGCCAGCACATCAAGCTACTACAATCTGTCAGATTTATTTAATAGATTTTCAACTTTATCGCTAAAGCATAAGGTTCAAAGTTGATTGGGAAAATCTGACAGTTTCGGGTAGCTTGATGTGCTGGCGTCTGTACATAATACACTACCTAAACAAACTAAACCTAAAACCTAAACTAAACCTTTTAAACCTGGGTACTTAACAAGCCCCAACAGATTACTTATTTTCAAGTTATTTGCATGTCAGGTTTAAAACTACAAGCTTTCCGCCATCATCTTTTATGATGCCGGCCGATGAATAAAGCTGCAATGGATAAATTGATCTTTTAGGTACCTATATATTTTTTATTTGTTGGTGGCTTATTGGATGGCTTCGTAACGTAAATTAATTTGAAGGAGAATATGGAGTTAAATATTGTCGATGTGAGTGGTTTCAAAAACTCCGTGAAACGTCCTCTTGTTTATCAGTTTTTCGTAGAACGGTGAATATTTAGATTAGATTATTTATTTATTTATCCTCCCACTGGAACGCCATACAGCAATTACACCAACGGAGCAAAAAATACTTCATGTGCTGCTTCCCATCCATCCTGTGCGCGGTGGACATCGAACGGGCGGCGATGGAACACGCACGCTCACACAGCGTCAGCTCCATAGTGCCATTACTCCATCCAAATTGCGCACATTCTTTGCGATTTTTGAGACACAATTAATTTTTCAAAATAAATGCATTAAAATTGTAAAAACGGAAAATTTTGCTGTTTCGTCCCGCTTGACAGATGTCAGATTGAATTATCAAATATATCTGCATATATTGTTTTTTTTTTTCTTTAACCTATTTTGTCCCACTACTGGGCGAAGGTCTCCCCCTTATTTTCCCACTTTTCTTTGTGCCCTGCCTTCTCTATCCAATCGGTTAGAAACGATTCCAAATCGTCACGCTAGTATTTTTAGGCCTGCCTCGGTGACGGCACCCGTCTACAGGCACCCACTGTGTGACGACTTTGGCCCATCTGTATGGATGCACCCTGAAGGTGCTTTTTCTTTATTTTACTATACTGTACACTTATTCATCATATACCTATAGCTCAAATTCATACCGCTCGTGACAATTACCACAGTTTAGTTGGACAATAAATGACGTGGTTTCTAATTAGATAACGTATCAATTTATTTTATCGATCAAACGCTTTAAATATTGGTAACCGATATTAGGAACCCACTCTATAAGCACCAAGTCGAAGGATAAAAACCTGGGAAGAAACAACGTGATTTTATTGAACCAAGTGTCAGTTAACCATGTTCTTAGATAACATCCTGTGTAACCGCAAAAATTACGAACTTCCACACAAACTTTTATATTTAACCTCCTTGTGAATTTTCAAAAACCCTTCCTTAGTTCTCATCTTTGAGTATAAGTAGGTTTCCGTCGATTTACGACCAGTGGTAACGGTGCGGTCGTGACTTCGAACTCAAGCAGGCACTTTAAATTGTGTAGGTAAATTATTTCATCACCACTGCTCAGAAAACGGTAAAGGAAAACATCGTAAGGAATCTGGCATGTCCTAGAACCAAAAATACGAAGAATTACAGTATGTCAACCAAAGCACCTGCCATCTTATCTCTTCACCACCCTTGGTTGACTGGTAGAGAATGCCTAAGGCATTAAGTCCGCCTTTGTACCTTTTGTGCGAGAAGTTTAAATAAATAAATAAATAAATATGGCGGATTATGGCCCACTCCCTCTCGCAGTGAGGAGGTCTGTGTCCGCGCAGTGGGAACAAGGCTATTATTATTATTTCCTTTATTTAATTAAATACATATAAATTATATTCTTAAATATTAGAATATAATAAATATAAAAACATTTAATAATATAAAAAATAGTAGCTCACCGGTAACGAGAACAGGGTCCAAGCTACCGGCAGTCAGGGCTCCAGAGAGAGGAACCTCCTGACAATGCGAGCCGTGTCCAGAAGTACCGCTTTCTGAATCAAGCCCTTGATCCAGCTGCCTAACGAAAGCCTCCTCGTGTGTTGGTCGAGGCTTTTGGCTATTAATCCATTGGCTGTCACGACTATCGGCACAATGATCGCTGAGTCCACATCCCACATGTCGACAACCTCGCGAGCCAAGTCAAGGTACTTAATTTGTTTGTCTTTCTCTTTTTCTTTCTTTCTTTCTTTATTATTATTATTATTATAACATTGAAAGAAAACTACCTCAGGGAAATTCCCCTGAAATCTCCAATAGGTCACACTTACCCACTCTTTCCTTTTCTGTATTCAATCTTTGTGTCCATATTAGGTCAATATCAAGCCAACATTATTAAGCGCTTACCCAAAATTCCATTATAAAATTGTGCCAAAAATACCTTAATTCGTTTTGATTAAATTTTAAACGTACACTACATAATATTCCGTGAAGGGAATATTTTGATCGCCCCAATTTTATGAGTGCGGTGATCTGAACGATCAATTTGCATCGTAATTAGGCGTTTGCTCTGTTTTAACACAAATTAGCTTCAACCGAATAGCCGGTTATATTCTGAAAGCAAACACGTGCGTCGTTTTATAGTCCATTGTAATATTGGATTATGAGTTGAACAAATATATAATTTGAGCGACGTTGTTTTTTTTTTTATTGTTTTGTTTACAGGTGGTCATTATTTTGTATTGATTCGATAGCTTTCATTGTATTTGTCGTGTTGGTAACTAAGAAACCAAGTTTATTGTTCTTTGTCGGTCTTCCAAACACGACAGAAACTTTTTTTTATAATAAATGGAAGGCTTAAATCGCCTGATAACCGACATTTTTTGAATCCTTAAAAGCCTGCCCTTCAATCCCGTTACCTTTTCTTGGTGTCTAAGTTAAAATGCGTATAATCCATAACTTTAGCTGATGACAAGTCTTTTTTTCACTTATTATGTAGAACCACAACTGTCTTACATCTGGTAACCTTAGAGAAAATCAAGTTACATCGGAATTTATTTTTTTATTGATTTAGCATCTCCAACAAAAGATGTACACAGTCCATGACTCATAGAATAAAGGGTAATATCAGGTATTAATTAGGTGCACTCCTTCACTTATAGAAGACAAAAACAGGCACAATAATATAAAAAACTGAGCTAACAAAGTTAAAAAATATAAATAACGTTTCCAGTGCAGACATAACTTGACCTGGTTATTTACGGTTCTTGGTAGCCTTTCCATCCACGGGAAGTAACAAAGTGCACTATTATAACCCAGCCACGGACTTGGTAAATGAATTTTCATGTCACGATTATAGACGGCCCTGTCTGTTTCCTGTTAGAAAAACGCCTAAGTATACGTCGCTTATCTTACTAACTGACGGAACTAACTTTGAGGTGACTCTTCAGGACAAGCTTTTTGCGGTTTCGCACTATATTTGTTGAATTGTAGGTAACTCTCATAATAAGCGACTGATGAAAATAAAATTGCATGAATTATATTATTATTTGGTTATTCTTCCCATATATATATATATTATGTGAATTGTAAATATTACTGTTAGATAAAAAATATAAGCATTTAAATACAGATACGTCTGTTAGAATGATAGGCGACGTATAAACGACCAAGACTGCTTATAAAAACAAACTACGATCACCAATTCGTCTGCTAAACATGGTAGTTCTGGAATTTCTCACCGTGTTACGCTTATCATAATGAGGGGCCCGTGGCTAAATAATGACAGCCGCACAGTTCGATCGATCAGGTTAAGCTACGCTTGCCGCGTTTGGTCTGTGGATGGGTGACCATCTTTACATACCGAGACCCCTCTGTGCCTCGGAAAGCACGCTAAGCCGTTGATCCCGACTGTCATTCGTAGATCTTTGACAGTCGTTACGGATAGTCAGAAGCCCGAAAGTCTGACAACCAGTCTTACCTAGGGGTATCGTATTACCCAGTAACTGGGTTGTGGAGGTCAGATAGGCAGTCATTCCATGTAAAATACTGGTATTCAGCTGCATCCGGCTAGACTGAAGGACGACCCCAACATAGTTGGGAAAAGGCTAGGCAGATGATGACTACGTTTAGCTGGAAAAAAAACATATGTAAAATAAAAACTCATTGAACCCATCTCAAAAGGTAACCCTTTTATGGAAAAGTCAGGTAAATTAATTGTTTATCAAATTGACCACCAACTTATCCATTATAGTCAAATCATAACTAGTTTTTATTCTTTTACAGTTGTGTCTGTCACCTGTGCACTTCATGATCTTATAACTGCGTCAGTGAGCGGAGTTCCCGCAGCTGAATTCTGGGCCAAAAATATTTAAACTTTTTGTCATCAACTCGCTAAGAAGAAGTTGTATGAAATAGCTGTAACATGGCAAATTTCATGTAGCGTCAATTTGGTAAAAAATATTCCCCTAACCGTATTTTAGTCCACAGAACTATAAGTATCACGCAACTCACAAAAATATAAAACTCAGAACCTTCAGTATTCATAATCATGTAGTACACAACGTTCTTGGAAACACCGCAAAGTAAAGTGCTAGTAGGAATAAATTCCAGGTATACCTACATGGTGAAATTTTCGAAGCGTACCTGGAGGGAAAGTACTCTAAATACTGAAGACAGCAAATTTTACTCAAAGGAAACATTCCTTTATTTTTAAAAAGAAACAATTCTGCTTTTAAAGATTTTGAAAATACGCTTGCCACACCCGGGAATCGATCCGACTAAAATCCGAAAAAATAGCATCCTGTACTTTTATGGCACCAATCCATAAGGTCAATCATAAGGATCAAAATTTCCCTAGCAAACATTAAAGGAGAATCATAAAATCCAAACTTATAAATTCAATGGGACAAGATGAAGCACTTTTACTCAAGGGTTTATCGAGTTTACTTATATTTGTAACTAACAATTATCTCTGACGTAATTTATTAAGAACTACTTAGATAAGAAAATTGCACGTATCTATACACGCTACTAAAACTTGCTTAAAATGAATTCCTGAAAAGACAAGAAAATGGAGCTCATTTTGAGCAACTAATTAGTTAATTTACTCGTTTTTTCGTTCGAATAAAATAAATTTAGATTTCATGGTTTTCCTTTAATTTAATTTACCATATTTGCTAGAGAGATTTGATCCTTATAATTAAAAACCCTATCGATTGGTGCCATAAAAGTACAGGATGCTATTTTTTCGGATTTTAGTCGGTTCGATTCCCGGGTGTGGCAAGCGTATTTTCAAAAATCTTTAAATGCAGTTTTGTTTCTTTTTACAAATAAAGGAATGTTTTCTTTGAGTAAAATTTGCTGTCTGCAGTATTTAGAGTACTTGCCCTCCAGGTACGGTTCGAAAATTCCACCCTGTATATTCAGTAAGTTAGAGCTAGAGCTACTTAACGCAGCACAAATGTACCAGGGCGCCAGAGTAGTAGGGGAGGTGGACACCGCAAAATGCAGCTCCCTAAAGCCTCATTACGGATTCATGAGCCATGCGGACGTAGGTACCAACTGCATACAGCCAATCAAATATTACATGGCGTTTTTCTGGACTTTTTGAATAAACTATTGTGTGGGAATGTATGCGAAATACTGTGAGGTTGTTAATGCTAAAACTACCATGTAATATTTTTGTGGACAGAAAATTGTTCTGTCGGTAGGTAATAGGTAATACGAGCTGGTGTCCGCAACTCCACGTCAATGCGCGTATTTTGCGTACGGGTTATAATAATAATAATAATAATTTTATTCATATACTTGGAATATGTTGGTAATATGTATTTAGTTTGCAAAATAAAAGGTTAGGTAATCTCGTAGCATGTTTTTATTCAGACTGTAGAGTAGACCTTACATAATTAGCCTATAATATTCCCACTGTGTTGGGACACAGGCCTCCTCTCATTTGAGAGGGAGTGGGCCGTAATCCACCACGCGGGCCGAGTGCGGGTTGGTAGATGTCACGTATTCAAATTTTTGGTTCTAGTAGGGCATGCTGATTTCTTTACGATGTTTTCCTTCACCGTTTTGAGAGCAGTGGTGACGAAATTTTCACAAAGTAACATACCTGACTGGGTTTGAACCCACGACGAACAACTCGTAAGTTGGGCGCCCTTACTACTAGGCCACCACTAATCTCCGAGTAGACCTTACCTACCTGAAAGTATTTTTCTCATGTTGTGACCCTACACAAGTACTAGCTAGAAGTAAATAGCAAATTTTACCTTTGTTAGCTTAGTTGTTAAATTTGTTGTGTGTGTTGTGGTCTCGTATCCAACGTGTAACGTTAAATGCGCAAAACCTCAGACACCCCAACTGACTTTTAATTCAATTGACCTATTTCAGAGAGGAAATAAGTCATTAAAAAAATTGTAAAGGTTTTATGTGCTGTTTTAGTTTTACTGGCCATTCTGATCGTTTCTTGCGTCTGCGACGACGCTTTACCGAGGGAGGAGTCGTCACCGTTCCGCGGCGCCGCGCTGACATGGGCAAGCCCATGTCAGCGCGGCGCCTATTAATAAATAGACACGGCAACGTTTTTAATGAAGATTTTGTGAAAAATGTGACCTATATTAAAAAAGTGGTTCAATTAATTCTGCTCGTTATTCTGATCAAACTATTTTCAGGTTTTGCGCATTTAACGTTACACGTTGTATAAGTGAAGGAGTACACTTACTTAATACCTACCTGATGTTACCCTCTATTTATGTCATGAATTGTGTACATCTTTTGTTAGAGATCCTAAAAAAATAAATAAAGTAAACAACGACAGTAATATTTATATAGTCACAATCCTATAGATATTACTGTCGTAGTTGTATATCTTTTGAAGTATCACCTGTGTAAGTACGGGACCCAGTGCGACTTCAGCTTACTGCAGCAATGTTTAGTATCGTCAGTGCTCGTACAGTCTCGAGTCGATACAAATGTTTACGTTTATATCGCCGACCAATTTCCCCGTCTCACAATTCTTTCTACAGGGTTTTTTGGAGTAGTAAGAAAATACTTCTACACGTACACCTAGGGACGGGGAACACGACATTAGACGAGGGTTTCCAATACCAGTAAAAAATAAAACATTCATTTCAAACGAATACTTGAACAAAGGTAATTCAACAAGTAAGTATAACGAGTGTAAACGTGTACTTGCGGCACGCGATTTGCAAATAAAGCTAGGAAGATATCAAACAACCAACGTTTGCCACAACATGCGATAAAAACCTGTGCCGTTTCAAATGGAAATAACAAATGGATGTCTGATATTTTTTCTGCAACGCTACTAGGTAACCAATGTGGCTTAAATCAGCTTTAATAATTCATTAACCCCACAGAGCCGGTAATGAGATTTTGTCCCATAAAGTTACCAATATACCTACCGAATCCGGCTCGTGCAGGGTACACTCACGGTAATTGTTTTAAGCGGGACTTCACGTGGATACTCTCTCGGGGACCAGTAAACGAATATATTTAACAATGAAAACACGAAGAATTTCACAAAATGTCGAAAGTAAAACGTTCGTAAGATAAGTAAAAACAACAATATTCACTCCAATTAGGAATTTAATTTAACCTTTATCTGCGGAATCAACAAACACCTATTTGACCTTTACACGCAAGTTAATAAACCTGCTCGGTACAATATATTCTTTATCCACACACCATAAAAGCGAACAACTGTGAGCTCCTAAACCTTACGGATACATTAGGCGCCCATAACCGAAAATTCACTTCCAATGTCTCACATTTGATAACAAAGGAAAAACACCCGACGACCGACAAGATGTTCTAAAAATACTTTCGCAATCTAGCTACCTGTTCACCTGGGCTGGCCATTCCGGCCTCCCCATAAAGAAGAGTAGACGGGAAGCGCCGGGAAGGGTTTATCGCTCCTGAGGGAACGGCCGCCTGCCCGACACTATATCATTGCCGCCTCTATCTCTATGTACACTACGAGTTCTTTGTACTCGGCGAAGCATAAAACTTTCTGAAAACACTGTTAATATGTAACGTACTCTCAGGTGTTACAATCGAACTTTGTGCGGTTCATTTAACTTAAGGAGAAAACTCGCTTTCGTGAGTGTCTGTCGAAAGACGTCTGCCACGCCCGTCTGGAAGTCTACAGGGGTGCTCTAGGCATTCGAAAATCCAATCGCTAGCATAATAAAAACACCGTTATTACCGTAACTGATGTCGAAAATAATTTCAATTAGCCGAATTAAAGCCACGCAGTATATAATTTTGTAATTTATTAAATAACGACGTGTTTTTGTGCATTATTGTGATATATTAATCGTTAATGCGTCGCTTGTCAATGTATTCGTAATGAAATGCCTGTAAACAGTGCGGTCGGGGTCGCGACACCGCTGGCAAACAAAATATGAAATAATGTTCACGTTATTTGCATAATGTGCACCATAAACGGTGGCCTATATAGAGAGAGCCATCATATTATCATGTCGTCATAAAGGCCTGTGCGACGAGCGGCGGATGAACGCAGTTGACGTGCATAAAGCTTTGTCCGGGATGTCGCTATACCAGAAGAATACCTATTGATATTTATCGCAACATTTCCCTCGGCTGAAAGGGTGTGCGAAACAACTAATACACTGACTTTTGTGCTCGAAATGTGGCCGTATTTATAGGTGGGATTTTTTATATTTTCATACAAAATTATATATTAGAGATAAGTCTGAAAACTGTCTTGTTTTCCTTTGATCTATCTGCGCTCTAAGAGACCACTGCTAGCCATTTTTCATTTATTTGAGTCTGATTTCGTATTCATTATTCATAGATGCCTTATATCGAAGGAAAAATAAATTTGCTAAACCGATTTATTCTGTATTTGAATTTCAAAACGATTTGACACGTACCTTCCCAAGAATTGGTAGATAAATAATTCGTTCTAATTTTGAAATTTGATTGTGACGTTTAGAATAGGTATATTATGCACGGAGTAGGTAAGTAACTAAGAATGTGTACAAGTCCCCCTTCTAAGTCAAACCGTACAATAAACTACAGAGCCAGATACTGCCGCTCGTGTTACTATGTGCGGAACCGCAAGGCGAACCGGGAGATTATACTGTGCCCCTGGGAAAGCCGGAACACCTGAACAGTACACATTGATTTTACATGAACGTCCCAGAGCCACGACATCTTTGTTCGCACATACCTACAGGTACGCACAACTACCTACACGTATGTACTAGGAACTAGGAGTGATACAATGATTTGTACTTTGCCTATGTGTAGCTCTAGCTAGCAACAGATTTGCTCGCACTGTTCCAAAGACCCACAGGGGTGTAAATCCGACTACAAATGCACATACGACCTTACAGAATACTGCAGTGATTTGTACCAGGCGACGTCATTCAACTGAGGCACAGATCGTGTCATAGTTCACTTGTTTTTCACCTCTGGATTCATTCGCTTTTTTTATTTGCTGTCAGAAAACCAGCGCGCAGTTTAGCTTTCAAAGTCGAGGAGATAGATCGAACGGCAATTGTTTATTAGTGCTTCGAACATTTTGATTCGTTTCTTTTTAATGTTCTTTTCATATTAGGAAAGCTATATAAATCAAAGAGAGAGATGAAGATATAGTTTGAACCACATTCAGTGGCCTCCAAAGTAAGTTTTTAATGACTTATTCAACTTATCATAAAAAAATAATAAAGAAAATTCCTTAGGATTACCTAATTATTATTTTTTTATTTTAAATCATAATGTGGCATCACAGCTGAAGTGGAAAAATGTCAACTAACTTTTGGACGCAACTGTAAACCAAAACAAACACCTCCGACCATATAAGTATGTAATAAGATAAAATTTTCCAAGTCGTATTCACCCCAGCACATTACCTTGGCCCTGCTAAATAATTATAGCATTTTCCAGCTATGTATGAGTTTCAGGCGGTTTCTTCGGAGGGACCGCGGAGGGCACAGGGCGGAGGGCGGAGAACCTGAGAAAACTTTTGGGTCTTTATTTATTGTTATTGCCTCATTAAGGTACTACGTAGTAGGCGATATCCTACAAATTGCAAATAAATAAGCCACCGCTCCAGACACGTGTGGAATATTTAAGCGAACGTACTTATCTAATTACCTGCCTATGTGTTTTGGTTGAGCTAAATTATTGTCACTGGAAAGGAGTGGTAATGTGCGATTTGATTCTTTGTTTTGGATTTAAAAATACCTACTTACCTAGGAAGTATGAATTCCACAAGTTGTAACTTAAAGCACAACCTCTTAAGGGATCATTGTACTTATCATTACGAACAACTTTTACTATGGGACCAAACCTGAAATCGCGAAATAAAATCAGCTGTTCCCTACATTTATGTTCGCATAACTCGTCAAAATCTAGGGAACGGCTGATTTTTTTTCGCGATTTCTGTTTTGGTCTCATAGTAAAAGTTGTTCATAATGATGAGTACAATGACCCCTTATGAGGTTGTGCGTTATTTAAGTTACAACTTGTATACAATACAAATAAAAAAATGATGTGTCTGTTTGTAATGTCAAAATAGCTTTTTATTGAATGCATATGAAAGTATATTCGGTTCTTACGAGTATAACATTTTTATTTTTTATTTTTAGCTGTCTGTCTATCTATTTGTTCCGGTTTATCTCTGAAACGGCTGGACCGATGCTGACAGGACTTTGACTGGCAGATAGCTGATGTTATAAGTAGTACTTAGGCTACTTTTATTTTTGAAAATAAATTATCCTTCCGCGCAGAAAAAAAAACCATGAAATTTCCGAAACTCATGCGGGAGAAGCCGCAGGCAGCAGCTAGTACCTAAATAAAACATAATACATAATGTATAGAAGCCAGCACATAAAACTATTACAATCTGTCAAATTTCTTTAATAGATTTTTAACGTTATCTCTAAAGCATAAGTTTCAAAGTTATTGGGAAAATTTTAGTCCTGGCGTCTATACAACTGAACGTCGCTTTCTCCCACGTTCTGACTCTCTTCATATTTTGCCTGCTGAGACCAAAACTACAAACGTAGCATACAGGAAAGTTTTATAAAAGGTAGCTGTTATTTTAGTGGTGTCTTACGAATTCCACGCGATCGAATTTGCGAGCAGAAGCTAGAATAATAAAATTACTTTATTGCCTTGTTGACCCAATTGGGGAAATCTGATAATTCCTCTTAATAAATTGTAATATGGTTGAATTTTAATTAAAAGCCTCCTTCAGTGAGGTACTCTTAACTAAGTTAATATTGATACCTCGAAACACGTGAAAGACGCTTTGATTGAGCAAAAGCCAACTCAATAATTTATAAATTTCATTTTGAGATTGAACCACAGATTGTCGAGGGGAGTGAATTAATTTCATTTAGAGGATTTGACCTGAATTCACCTTCTATAAATTAACAAATAATGATCGTGTATTGTCGTAAACCAGCAGTGGAGAGAGATATATAGTTATAATAAAGAGTTGCTCATACATTTCCGGCGAACAGTTCCAAATAAACAAACGAAACAAAATGGGTCGCATTAACTGAGCTTACAATAATGCTCTAACGAGCAACGTTTGCAACCGCATTTTCAGCAGATCCGAGTGACTCATGATTAAAATATTATCGATAAATAAACTCAAAGCGAACGTTTAAAGCTAAAACATCGCTTCGCAGCGCAAACAGCGCGTCAACTCAAAGGTGGAGCGCAGGTATTTTGGACTTATTGAGCGCAAATTTTGAAGACCGCAACCCTTTGAATAGTCAATGTCGCGTACCCTTATCTCGCCACAGAAAGGCGACACCACATTACCGGTATTATGGCACTAGTCGGCGCGGGCGGCGGGGCGCGCGACCCGAAACACGCCCTCGCTTACCGTATTAAAGTATCGAATCGTATGCACACTTTGAAGTACAGGCCATTTTCAAAGTGCAATTTATATTGTATTGGAAGTTAGAGCAGCGCGTTTACCCGGCTCCACAATATTTTGTGTCGGGCCAATGTGCCGCGCGACTGAGCCTTGTTCAATGTCGCTGTGAAAACCCGTTTTACATTTTCTTGTCTACAGAGAAAATTTAATAAGCATAAGTGAAGTACCCGCACTCTATTGCGGAACGATTAGAAAACTTTTTATGTCTCTTAGAGAGACGGTTAAAGTTCTCCATAGTAATAATCGTAACACCTTCTTTATAAATAAATCACACTTTTAATGTTTCTTGAGAGTATGAATTGTTATTCAAGCTCAGATTTTTAGGAATAAAAAGAAAGTAGATTTTCTGAGTCGTATTTTTGTGAGCTAGAATATTTAACGGTGGGTTCTTGTATTAGGCTTGGTACTCACTGTAGGGTGGGGGGTTTAGTACCGAGCTCTGAATAATATCGGGCAGTTGCGTGACCCAGGTGTACGATGTACCACGCACTCGCCAGCCGATATCGCAATTCGCAAACCGAACCAGTCACTTTACTACGCCCATGGGATGCTCGCTCCTATATCATGTGCCACCTCACTACTCCCCCCATGTATTGCTAAGCTATAATTATTATGATATTGATACTTTATGCATTTCGATTTGCGTTACGGGTTCTTTTATATTCTGACGTTGTTATAAGAGTACGATGTTGTATGTGACTTTCTTTTTAATTTATTTAATATATATATTATCTTCCCTCCAGTTTACTTTTTTTTTTAATTAAAATTGCACCATGATATACGAGTAATTGGACGAGGTTTGGAAGAAGAAATCCATATACGACGTGAATTAACTAACCTAGGGTAATAAGGGCCCACTCAAGTTAACCCTTAAATGCACAATGTTGCCATATGGCAACAAAGTACGTCATTTAATTTTTTTAAGAATGTGATAGCTGTGAGTTTCTGAAAGCACCTCTTTTTGTCAAAACAATAGATTTACTCTATGAATATTAATATTATTATATAATTATATATTTATTTTTTCTAAATTCTATACATAAATACCTATACAATATGCGTTTTTTGCAATACGATATAATAAATCATACATTTAAGGGTTAATTCAACCAAATGTTCAAAATAGCCATAGGTATCTAATTTTAAACAGCGCTAACCCAAATCGACGTCAAAAAAGAGCACGTAAGATCAAGCGGTACACAACAAATGTGGCGGAGCCGACCGGATCAGATCAGGCGGTCGAGCCTGTATTTATTTACATGTAATTAGGTCGGTGTCAGTGATCGACGGGGGCGGCGGACGTCCGCGCCGAGGTAAACAATCCATTACAAGGCTGTCAGGCAGCGTGGTTGGCGGCCATGCATATACCGACCAATATCGCCGGCAAACACGCGAATTTAGACCAGTTCTCTGTCGCCGAAAGTCAATATTGACCAGTATTGACGCTTTGACATAAATACTTAGCGAGCAAACACCTGACTCGGCTGAAGAATCAGCCTGTGTAATGAACTGCCTACGTTTGATGAACGCTGAATTTTGGCTATCTGTCATTTTGGTTCTGTGTACAAAAATGTTGAGTGAATCAGTCCCAAATGTTCTTTTACAAACAAAGATTATTAAGTGAAGAGTCAAAAAAATGGAGCCCAAATGAGTCTGTTACATACATACAGGTGAAACTAATAAAAGCGTGTTAAAAATAAGAATGCTTGACTCGGGTTTACATGAAACTATGACGTAAAAGTCGCGGGACCCGGACCCTAATTGCGTAACACGCTATTACTCCCAATTTGAATCCTTTTGAAGCATATTGCTAATTCATTGCTTCATATGTTCAACAAAAGTGTCTGCTCAACAACGCAAATAACGCAATGAATGTTGTTGAACTGTCAAAATGAAACCCATTGCTACTAATAGTGTGTTACGCAATTACCCTGCTGGCTTATTAAAAGCCTTCTTGTCTAGGTACATTTAGCAGTTTCGACTATTTTGCACCAACTTCTGTTCATAAAGCGGATTAATGTTTCGATTATATTTTCTAAATAAGGTGCACTTAAAGTGATTCCACGAAAAACACATATAAAAAGGCGTTAAAGCTACACAGAAATCAATTTACCTAAACGCCCAACATCGCTTTATTTTATACCATAAGAGTACACCATAATAATATCCAATACCATTATAATGGCCACTGTTGACTATGACGCATGGGATGCACTTACTGTGAAACGGGCCGTATGCCAGCTTGGCAATGTTAACTTAAAAATAAAAATTATCTTCACAAGCGTCTCTGAAACACTCCCTGAACGAGCGTACTACGTATCATTGGTACTTTTTGTCCAAAATAATGACATTACCCACATCCCTTGAAGCGCACAAAGCAGACCCCAGTACAGTAATCCATTCAATGTATCACTATGCAACCCGTACTCTTATCTTACCACGTATAGCCACGCCAATCCGTTACCGATATTTAGGCAAAATACAAATTCTTTTAACCGCCATGCGAATCCCAACCCTACGCTACCCGTGCTAGGTCGGGAATCATGGGCGCACCGACAAACTTTGCAACGTTCTACAGTGAATAATCCGCCTGATATTGGAAGGCTCGTCGATGCATTCACTGGAATGCACGAAATTTTCTATAAGGATAAAAGCACACAAGATAGCCATCGAACCAATGTTACTAGCTATAGCGGTTATAGACGCGAGTAATGCACCTAACCCGCACCGATTTGGCTGCGAAGCGACGGACAAATGGAAGTCTAAAAGCAATATAACATTTTTATTTGCTCATGTCAAGTGCTGGCCGATGAAGCCGAAATTTTACAACCATTGAGGTTTTCATCGCAAATATTTGTTAGAAACATTCCGTTCAATTAAATTATTTTTGTGTTGACTGTGGCGGGCTTTGTTTTAGGGATATAATAACGGTGCAACTTTTTTGGCGTGTAATAGGAACAACGGTGACCATGACAATATGGCGGCGCGTCGTCGGCGAACGTTAAAATGTTTCCGTTTTTGGCGTACTCTCAAGTTAGTTAATGTTTCCAAAACAACGCTGTGAACACCGGAATACCTATTTGCGGCGTGAAGTTTGGACGTGGCTTGCTCTATGCGCTTCTGGTTCCCACAAACTGCTAATAATAACGTTCTAATCTACTACATTAGACACTGCCTTTGAGATACAGGGGCACTAATTACAACTGACCGCTAAACGCCAGTTAAACGGTTAACTGGAGTGAGTGAGGAAGTTTAAAAAGATTTTTGGTAACATACTAAAACTAAGATAATATACTAAGTGATATTATGAGCCGGTCCATTGAGGGTACCCTTGACAGTTTAATTTTCATTTATCTAAATACATACATAAATTTTTAAAAAGTATTTAAAATGTATTATTTAAAACTTTAGTCATTTCCCAGCAAACAGATTAGGCTTCTCTTAGTGCAGAAATTGAGGTACTTATCTTATTTAACCGATTATTAGAAATAGTGTTAGTCCATCTAATGGAGTTTAAAGGAGGTTAGAAAATAGAAAAATAGTTTATTTCTCACCAACATAGCAACAAGGATTAATTACATATTAAAAGTACTTAATACTAGTTAAGTGTACTAACGTGATACATTGTACAATAATAATCCCACAGCATTTGTGGTGGTAAAGAGAGGTTTACTTAGGGTATTGACTCTATCTTCTGAACTAGGCGAGGTCTATCCCTCAGAAGATAGCACTCAGCTGACCATAGAATAGAATAGAATAGAATAGAATACTCTTTATTATGTACACCATATAGATTACAGACATAAATATAGAAATTTTACAAAGGGTGACATAATTTCGTTATTTTATAACCTAAACACATTGTGTGCTACTGTTTTCATTTATTAAAAAAAAGAATGTAAGAATGTAACTAGTGATTAAAAGTGTGTGTCAGTGTGTGTTTAAATAATACTTAATTAATATGTTTGTGAAGACAAAAGATTCAGTATTTAGGTAGTCTAATTGAGTAACCGTCTTTTCACTATGGTCTTAGTATTATTATTTATTATTATCTTAGCATCATGTTTGCTTAAATGTAATATATTAAGATTTTTGCTACTAGTTACATCGAATCAAATCAAATCAAATCATTTATTTCTTCGCAAACATGGATATAGTACACAGGTGTTTTTTTATAATAGGTAAACTATAGGTACTGTCTTCTCGCAAATGCTGTGTGATGTGAAGAAGTATGACAAACTAGTTTCAGCCGGTCGATTCTGTAAAAATCTCACCGTGAAATCATAAGTGAAGTGAGCTTGAAGTGAGCAGTGTCAATAGTTTTAATCCCTAATGACAGCTCACTCCACGCTCACTTCACCCAAGTTGTCACGGTGAGATGGTTACAGAATTGCACGGCTGTTTACGTATGGCAGTATCTGGAGGGGCAAATGATGATGCTTCCTCAAGATGGATTCAAGCACAAAGATCTGTCGGACCATAAGCACCTTACAGTCAGAATACAGTAGAGTAGTCGAGTATCGAAATTAAGTGTGAGAAGGGTTTCTCTAGCGGCTTTCCCCAATCATAAACAAGCAGTAGATAAAAGCAACATTAATAAGAGGATCGATGAGTCACTGAGTGTGAAAAGGTTTCTGATACTTCAAAAGTTATAAAAATCGAAACGATTAAAAAAATCACACAGAAAAAAAAAAAATACAAAAAAAAGAAAAAAAAAATCATCAAAATATCATCAAAAGATTTTCGAGCAATATGTTTTCACTCGTCAAAAGATGTTTTTACGAAATAAATAACCAACCAGACACCTCATAAAACCCGCTTTAATATCAAAGAAAAATACGTATCAGAGAGGACTTAAGTTATAATAACATTTGAAGACAAATCGGGGACAATAGTCGCGATGGCAACACGGCGACAAGTCGCGCGACTTGAGCGCAAATTAAAACGATTTGTTACAGCGACGCGGACAACCGCCACCTTTTTAAAACCGTGACAATTTAGCGCAAACCTTGTGAAATATCACCGGCTAAATAAAAACCGATTTGTGTTAACTCCTACTTTTAGTGCAGAGCGCACACTACATTCTGTTGTTGCAAAATGCATTTTTTTTGTGACTACTTTGGCGCAGTGCCTGCTTTACGCGGTTTATGGTTTTAAATCTAAAAAGCTGACGCCATCGCCAACTTTGTGATGAATGCAGCTAAGATGCAACAACAGATGAATTCATTATTTATCGATTTAACAAACAAACATCAGTTTTCATGTGCCAAAACGGGGAAAAGCTTTGTAAACACGAAACACCGAATAAGAGGATGCGTTTTCATGTACAGAGGGTTTAAATTGCGCTTCCTGGAGAACTTTAATTGTGATTTTAATTGTCATCATAATTTTAATAACAAACTACGTCATTGCACTGCAAAGTACAGTAGGTAAGTCGGGTCAGGCGCCGCGTCGCCTCGTCAGCGACAATTAACGCGAGCCGCGGCACATAACTCACGCGGCCGACACTCGCTATCGCACCGCCCGCACCAACAACGAACATTCTACTTTTCACCACCACCACCACCTACGGACGAATGCTACCACCTACCACACCGACGAACGACCCCAACACTGTCGCATTGGTGTTTGTAATTTAAATTTCGTATTTACATAGTTTATTGCGGTTTAAGAACGCAATTTGTTAATACGCAAGTAGACACGCTTGGATTTATGTCTCGTTGGTATTCAGTATTCCGCATGCAACTTGTGTTGTGCATAACTTTACAGCGGCTGCTACGGAACCCTATTACGTCGCTGATACACTCGCGACCATAATTAAATATCGGTGTACGGAATTAAAGCGATCCATTATCTTGGAATAAACAATTTACGTCGTTCGTGACGTGATGGAAGGAAACTTTTTTTTTTTTCATTCTAATGATCTGAATATTTTTGGGCCGGCCGCATTAAGCGAAAAAGTTTATAATTAACGAGCTCGATGCCCCTCTAATTGAACATAAATAAACAGAATGTTTTGTCGAGTAATCAATCATTGAGCATACAGTGTGTCTGTCTATAGATCTCGCGTCTAAATGGAACTGATCTGTAACCTTATATGAACTACTATCCCCGTTTGTGTAATTAATACAAAACGTAATTAATTCCAGGCTATATAAATTAATACAGTCACACAAGTTTTGATATTTAGTTGAGCAACGCGGCCTCTTTATTTACTCTCTTCTCACCTGAATAGTTTCACGAAAGGGAGCAATTAATTCCCTCAGTCTAGTCACGAAAATTTTTCATTTTAATTAAAGCCCCAACCGGAGGATCGTCGGCTAATTAACCCATTAAAACACAGACTCTCCTTTCATTTTGTCTTTTTTCCTTGAGCGTTCACTTTCTTGTGATTTTCGAAATGAAAATGAAAATATGAATGGCTGCTGAGCGGACTACAGATGGCGCCATGAACTCATGGCCGACGCAAAGCGTCGGGCGACGGGAATGTTTGCGTACACAAGTGCTCTGGACATATCTTTGTAAATATTGGCAAATAAATCATACGCCAATAAATATGGGTACCTACAAGTTTTGGATTTTAATACACTTAACACCCGCTTTTTTTTGGATTTCGAATAGCTAGGTCTTTCAAATAGAGCACGATACAGTAGACTGTGTCGTTGTAAGAGTCCTATAGGTGTTTTTTTATGTCAGAACGTAAAAGAGCACCTATAGGTCTCTTGCTTCAGCATTTTTTGCTTAGCTTTGATTTTGAGCGACGGGGAAGCAAATAACTGCCATGTTTTGCAAAAGAAGGAAAAAATATCCAATGTTCCAGCAAAGCGGGCTTATTCCAGAAAAAACTGTAGATGGACGCTTTTACGTAGGCTCCATGGTCCATCAATATTGTCCCCAAGAAATGAAGTGCGCGTTTGTAAACAACTTCGCGAATTTTCGTATAAAAAGTAAACCAACCGGGGAAACTGCTAAGAAAGTTGGTTTCCACTAAAAGAGCTGTAAACATAAAGTGAAATAAAACATAATTATCGCGAAAGCAATTATTAATGTAATTCAAACTATTTGAAAGTCTAATTGAATAAATGAAAATTCTTACCGAACAAAATAGGCGTAGATCTCATCAAATAAAAATTCTCCTCAGCGTTCCCAGTTAATTAATCCATTAAAATTTTTTCATCACTTTAAATTACTTGTTTGAGTTAAGATCGTGATGAAAACTTTTCGAAATGCTTCTCTTTGTAAACACATCGCGTACACCAGAATAATTACACCGCGTTGATGATAGTAACAAAATATGATACGATTATTGCGCTAAATTAGTTGGCGGTTACAAAAACACTGGTTCCAGTGGTGAATGATGAAATTGTACAATTATCATTAAGGGGTAGTTTACAATGCACGCTGAAACTTGTTGCCGTCACAAAAGCGAGCGGCAAAACTGTGCGAGACAATAGCACATGTCAGGCGACGTAAGGCCGCGTGCACAAAGCGAGTGCCTACAAGTACAGTCAACAAGACAAGCCGGTAAAGCTGCGATCATCTGAATGACGAAGCAATTACGCGCATTCAGCTCGGGGCGCAGTCAGTCGAGGCAAGTGGTGAGATTGGTTTCAATAAAAGCGCAATCCCTCCCCCATGTTTTTCTTTCATCACTCTACTGTGAATGGTGTTATTCAGTACTGTAATTATTTCTGTACTTTGTCAGGTTGGGCAAAACTTAATGAGTGTTTTGTATTGTTTCAGGTAATTTCAGCGGTTCATCAACATTCAATCACAACATGTATTATATTATTCTGTGTAAAGTATTGAATCCGAGCAATTAAGGTAGGAAATAATTGAATATTGATCAAAGTCTCATGGTTAATGAGTGTTTATTTTCTAAATTTACATTAAATTACATCTTTCGAGAAGTCTAATTGGTATCAAAGCTTGTAATTGCGTTCATTACAGAATCACTTAAGCCTCTCGCGATCTAAACAAAGCAGTTCGCATCACTTAACAGTGCCGCTAAAAATTCATTGAACTTGTAAATTATCGTAAAACAAGAGGCATAAACCCGTCCGCGGCACGTGCCGTGCTTAGGAAGAAATACTAACGTCCGACAAACGGATCATTAGAGCTGCTTTAACTGTGCCCGCGACTGCGTTGATTAATCATCGCTCTGTGATTAATTAGTGGTGGAAAAGTCGATGAAGAGCGCATCGATCCTACGCTCTGCACTCACCCTTATACGAGATTAAAAATAAAAAATGTTTAAAACAGGGAGATAGTATCTGTTATGATACTGCCCCTTCACTCTGTATTTACATTAGCATGATAATCTGACGTTAGGTGTGTTACAATGGCGCTTTTAAGAAGATAAACGGACGGCATTCGTTTATTCCGCGCTAGTTAATTTATTGTGATCGTTTAATGTAGGTAGTATTTTTGTGTCAGTGCGTTTGTTTTCTTAGATTGTTATAAAAGAGAAAAGTACACTTTCATTTAGTTTATAATCAATATACAACGTGTAACGTTAAATGCGCAAAACCTGAAAATAGTTTGATCAGAATAACGAGCAGAATGAATTGAACCACTTTTTAATATAGGTCACATTTTTCAAAAAATCTTCATTAAAAACGTTGCCGTGTCTATTTATTAATAGATCAAGCAACCCAATGTCAGCGCGGCGCAGCGGCCCGGTGACGACTCCTCCCTCGATAAAGCGTCGTCGCAGACGCAAGAAACGATCAGAATGGCCAGTAAAACTAAAACAGCACATAAAACCTTTACAATTTTGTTATGACTTATTTTCTCTCTGAAATAGGTCAATTGAATTAAAAATCAGTTGGGCTGTCTGAGGTTTTGCGCATTTAACGTTACACGTTGTAGACGACCCCTCATCTAAAGTTCACATAGTTGCTGCGTCAGACAGTATATTTGCGGTTAGATAACAAACCTTCTAAATATTACAATCCCGAGCATATATGGAATTTGTAAAATAGTGCAGTTGTCGCTTGTTCCACAAGCTGTACGTCCGTAAACAGTGTAACAGGGTTGGAACATACTCTAAGTGATTGCGCCGCTCATTGCGCTCGTTTGACGAACGACCGCTCTACGATTTACACCCAAATAAGCCGTTACTCATATTACAGGGGGAGATTTAAATGTCGCTTTTTTTAAGACGAATATTTTACAGTTTGTGCCAGCCCGCCCGTTACTCATTGTCAGCGAATTTAATACGTTAAGTGCACCCATTTATGCGCAAAGTTTTAAATGCGTTCGAGATTGATCGCGCGGATTGGATGACTAATACGTTTGTGTTACTACCCACACCCCGATGTCATTGCCCCACGCAAAAATTGGTTTGCTATTAATCAGATGACATTTCTATAGCGATTCGAGGTTTTATCATGTAAACATAGTATAAAATTAAAATCATCGCTTTTTGTGTCTGTGTGAACGCGTTTTTTTTTTTTTAAACCCGCAACGGATTTGATGAGGTTTTCACCATAACTTAGAGAGTTTATTGCGGAAGGTTTATGTGAATAGTACATTAATATTAAACTTAGTCAAGTCTTTACTTCGTCAAGTTGTAAAATCCATGCAAAGCAGGGGCGGGTGGATAGTTAATATAATAATAATAATATGTAAACATTTCAGTCATGATTTAAGTCAGTCATTTTCGTAGGTGCTCACCTATAACAAAACGAAATGTCAATGTGTTTGTCATGTATCGAGCCATTGGACTGTTCGGTGAATTTTCATGGTTGAAAGTTTATTTTATTTTAAAGCTCAATTAAAACATTTTATCAAAGGAAGGTTTGAAAATGAAATTCCAATATTTCAGTAAATGCCTTCGGTTTATCGACATATCACAATAAGTTGTTACTTATGTCATATCTATTTGAAAAGAAGGTTTTTCAAGGCTTCAAAATTAGTCTCTAAAAACATTTAAAGTAGGTAAATGGGTTTGTACCCGTACACAGTTGTCACACTGAAATACTCACTGAAATACTCACTGTGAGTGTGTGGGGCTGTGAGTGGGAGGGGCCCGTGACTAAATAATAACGGCCACATAGGTCGATCGATCAGGTTATGCTATGCTTGCCGCGATTGGTCTGTGGATGGGTGACCATCTTTATATGCCAAGACCACTCCGTACCTCGGAAAACATGTAAACACGGACCAACGTCCCAGCTGTCATTCGTCGATCTATGACAGTCGTTACGGGTCGTCAGAAGTCCGAAAGTCTGTTATCCAGTCTTACCAAGGGGTATCGTATTACTCTTTAACTGGGTTCCGGACATCAGAAAAGCATTCCCTCCATGTAAAATACTAGTATTCAGCTGGATCCGGTTAGACTAGAAGCCGACCCTAACATAGTTGGCAAAAGGCTAGGCAGATGATGACTCAATGTGAGTTTGTGTGTACTCCCTCGAGGTGCTCTTTTCAGAATTAAATAAATAAATAAAAAAATAAAATTCATTTATTTCGGGTAACAAGGCCCATAGAAGACAATTTACAATTTTCAAAGCATTCATATAATATAATAAAATAACATAAAATAATGAAATAATAAAAATAAAATAAATTCATAATACCTAAATGCGAATAATAAATTCATAATTAAGTTTGCCTCCAACGAAGCTGTGGACATAAGTAGGTACAGGTTATGAGGCTATTATTTGATACATAGAATAGAATAGAATAGAATACTCTTTATTATGTATAGAAATTTTACAAAGGGTGACACAATGGGCGGTCCTATCGCTATGAGCGATCTTTTAAAGACAACCTTTGGATGGATTGAAAAGGGAAGGAGAGACAAATACTGTAGGTAGTCTGTGGTATACCATTTACACGATACAATGAATACATACCTAAATTATATTATACTAATCTAAATAAATAAACACATATAATAATAGACATGAAACAGGAGTAAAGAAAATATAATGTTGCTGTTTAAGAAGAGAGGAAGTGTTTTTAAAATTACACACAACTCATTCAAAAATTAAATAAATTACTCAAATATTTAGCAAGCACGTATGTGACATTTAATGTAATTTTCACAGGGATGAAGCAGATCTTTAAAACGCATTAAACTGCGTAAGTTAAATAAGTTATAATTACAGATGCGTGTAGATGTTATGTAAAGTTGAAGCATTATTGCCTGAGTAATGCGGTGCCTAGCGAACGTAATAAATTGATTTATTTATAATAATGTCGGCAACTCGGCGCGATTAAGTAGGAAATATGACGTTGTGTCGACTGCGGATGCTTCTCGGTCGGCTCGTAATTACAATAATTGCAAAACTTTCTCACTACAGACTTAACCGCGATCCTTTAGGGCCATTCATTTGTATTTATGCATGCCGCGTAAACAACCCTTAATGGCGTTTCGTTTTATATTTTCTTTATGAGAGCTTCGGATCCGGCACACAGTCGCCGAGAAAATGGATACACCTCGGAACAGGACGGGAAAAGTCCTAGTTCAAGTTTACGAGTGTTTCATAATCATTCTGTCGAAACACGTAAAATTTCCTGGAGTTTTATGCAGACGCAGCATCGTTCGGTCGGATGGGTCGTCCGGTCCGCGTTGTAAAAATATTCCTGGGAATCGCGTGGAAACAAAACAAGTGCTTCGTAAAGTAACAGATTACTGGCTACTCCGCGTTCAGCGGACGCGGTACGGACCTCTTTGTTCACACTCCATTCTACTCGTGTGGACCCCCGCGGGAGGTGAGCTATTTTTTGCCTAAGTATATCTATTTGTATTTCCACATTTTTGGCCAAAACATGCATTGTCCGAAGCTTTTATGAAATTTCAAGCTTAAATTTGTGTTTGAACATGGAGAATTACTTTAGATGTGTTTTACGAAAAAATATGCGCCGTACAACCGAACTAGGTCGGATTTAGGGACTTGTTCAATGTTGTTGTTTGTTCTTTTCGCTCATTCCGAAAGAGTTGAGTACAATTACCATAATTTACGGTCAACTGTGGCATCTTTACTTTCCTTGAGCAGCTTTACCCATGAGTACTGTACTTATATATCTCTCGATTACTAAAAATCTGTTGCCGCCATATAATATCAAAGCGAAACAATAGTAGGTAAATAATTTTTATAATCGATTTAATCGAGAGATATTTAAGTAGGTAAATACAGTATTCATGGCTAATGTTGCTCATGGAATGTAAAGATGCCACAGTTGACGGTATGTTGTAGGATTTTAACTACAGACAAGTTATAAGAAGCTAAGAGTACGAAACCTTAAGTATTTTTAGCGTCTCCATCTACCTACTGAACTCGCTCGTTGGTCTATTGGTCGCAAGCGCTACGACTGAGGATGAGGTCCTGGGTTCAATTCCCAGGTCGGGCAGTGTTACTGGATGTTTCCATCAGGAATTTCTTAGTAGCAGCGTGGAGTCTGGGTTTGTGCCCGGTTGATGGCAATAAACTTGCCCTCATTACATGAGACAAACCTAACTGGAGAAATGTGGGTATGCGGTAGGTACACCTCTGCGTAACCCTTTAGGGAATACGAGCGTCATGCTATATTTTATGTTCATCTGTCTGCCTTTTCCCTACTATGTTGGGGTCTGCTTCCAGTCTAACCGGATGCAGTTAAGGCCTATTTAAATTTGTTTCCGATTGATGTTATTTCAAGCTAAACAAATATCAACTTTATTTTAGTAGTTATTAAGTTGATTTAAGAGTGACTAGCGCTATTGAAAAAGTTATAAAAATTTGTGAAGATGTAGCGTGAATTGAATTTTATTGTGTAGGACTTAAAGTTATTTTTCCATAAACTCTTACTTGTTTACATGTTTGGCAAGTAAATCGCACACGCAGATTAGATACCAGTATTTTACATGGAGTGACTCCCTATTTGACCTCCACAACCCAGTTACTGGATAATACGATGCCCTTTGGTATGACTGGTTGTCAGAATTTTGGGCTACTCACGACGCGTAACGACTGTCAAAGATCCACGAATGACAGCCGGGACTAACCGCGTCACGTGCTTTCCGAAGCACGCAGGGGTCTTGGTATGTAAAGATGGTCACCCATTCACGGACCAACCGCGGCAAGCGTAGCTTAACCTGATCTATTGACCCGTGCGGCTGTTATTACTTAGCCACAAGATTTTATGTTATGTTAATCTATCTACATCTTTCAGACAAAAATTTAAAAGAGTATGCTTATTTTTGGTCCTGTTGAGAGGATGAATGAAAGGCAACTAACAAATGGTACTTACAAGGCTGATATGAGTGGAAACGCCGGGAGGGGACGCCCTAGGGGGACATACCATAGTGACTTTATTGGTGATGTTCTTCAGAAAGGTCAGGAGCGTAGTACGACGGCACGGTTGGCGCAGTAGTGGTTAAGCTGCGTGTCGCGGGTTCGATTCCCGCACGGAACAAATATTTGTATGACCTACAAGTTGTTGTTCCGGATCTGACTGTTTGTGTATGTGACTTTAAATGTTTGTAAACGCACCAACAATACAGGAGAATATCCAAGTGTGCGGCAAAGTTTTTTTAAAAGAAAGAAAAGAAAGGCGTGTGTGTATGACTAGATGTATTAACGTAAACGAGGCATAAGAAGTATGTAAGGATCGTAGCAGGTGGCGTTCTGTAACTGTACTTTCTGCCTACCCCCATGGGAAGCAGGCGTGAATTTATAAACATAAACTTTCAGAATATGAGCATGCACTCAGAAATCTTAAACTAGCTTATTTTGCTGAATCTTTCCGTAATAGCACAACTCAACAGAATGCATGCCAAGAAATATGTCGCCTTGCTTCTCCCGGCCATGTGTCACTTTATTATCTGTGACTAACTCTTTGATGTTCTTTTATTTGGCACTCCTACGCAGCTTCCAGATAACTCGTTAATTGCCTATATCTTTCCAGAAAGACAATATACCAAGTCGACTGTTGTCGACTCACCCATTGTCTTGAGTTCAAGGCTTTAATTCTGGGACACACATATGGCTTAGAATATCAGATAATAAATTGTAGTTTACGTAAAAAGGAAGATTGGAGCGTAGGGATTGGCACTAGAAAAGAGAAGCGTATGCCCAGTGGATAAAGTCGGGCTGTGGATAATCATGATTACGTGAAAAAGGAAATAAACAGTGTATGTTAATTTAAAACAAAAGATTCATCACTGGCAAAGAAAATAAATAAAGAAAAAGTATTTATTAAGACTCGCACAGAAAGACCAGAAAAAAAAACCAGAAAGTCCTGTACGAGGCCAAAGGGCTCTCATCCATAAACCATAAAGCCAATAAACTATTCAAACCTCTTTATCATTTAAATAAACAGGAGAATTAAAATAACCTTTTTTATTATTTCAAATTGTTTGCTATTACATTTTTAAGGATGGAGCTAATATTGTTATTTTTTAACAACTACAGTTTATTCCTCTCTGGGATCTGGAACTCTGTAGTCTCCTTCTTCGAGGTGGGCGTTAATAGCTGCGACACAGTTTTAAGTAATGTAGCTATTTACGTACGCAATCAATTTGTAAAATGTGTTTTTGTTCCAACAAAGATTATTATTAATATTAACCAGCAAGGTGCAGTTTTACACACCATACTTTTACAGAAATAATGATCCGGCACTGCCTATAGTTATAGACACCATAACACAACCATAACTAATCCTCTCCAGATGATATCCATAATAACTATAATTTCTTTCGTTAGTTAACCAGGAAACAAGATTACACAACTATTGCCAGCAGCTGTCAACTTTACTTTTACTCTTGCGCAAATGTAAGTAAATGCTAAAGTGTCGTAACTTGTTACAGTTACAATTCTTGAAAGTTTAACATAATTTGCATAAGACGAGTTTAATGATTTCAGTTTTAGTATTGGGTCGTAAAATTCTGTTGTTCAAAACTAGGTATGATATCGAACACTGCTTTGTTAGACTTGCATAAAATCCTAATAATATACTGTTGGACTTTAAAAGACACATTGACATGAGCATGTTTTCGAATTTCTTCTCAGGGATCAGTCAGCTAGGAAATGCCGGCGCCATACTACGGCGCTAACTGCCGTTTTCATGCCTCATTCCTGGTCTTATATCCAACCTCTGGATATACAACATTAGTTTTAGTATATGCGAACCCTGAAACACGTGTCTAGTATTTTTATGTAAAGAATCTCTGCACAAAATTTCAAAACTGTATCATGAAAAATCACAAAGCTATAAGCTTGGTATGTTACCTGCTTGTCCGTACAAAAAGATGGTTACCACTTACCACGCGCCGCCGGCCGACCGGTCGTGACCTGTGTTGTGCGCATATGATTGCGGATATGTACTCAGTGTCGCTCGGTGTCCAACTTGTAACCTTTTTTAAATATTTTTAGGACAAAATATAACATGGTGTAAAAAGTATAGGAATCGATTCAGTTACTTATTCTGAACAAACTATATTTAGGTTTGCAATATACTAAAAATAATGTTGTATAGCTTCTGACTACGACTTCATCCGCGTGAAATGTCTGAAAAAAAATCTGAATCGGGTCAGTGGTTCCGAAGATTACTCCCTACATACAAACGCACAAGTTTCACGTCTTTATAATTTTTGTATATTATTTTATGAAATTTTTTTAGTGATATTTTTTTATGAAATTATCAGGCAGAATTTTGTATCCACAACTTATCACCGTAGAAGTTGGTGGGACGAACTGGAGCGAACAAACGACCAGTGTTCCACTGTAGCCCTGGATCGAAAGAGCTGGAGGTCATGGGGAGAGGACTTTGCCAAGCTGTGGGATGATACAGGGTAACAGTAACTTAGGCTGAAGTGGTGAAATTGGGCCTAAATCGCCTCTTAGGAGACCCATGAATGATATGGGGAGATAATAAATTTTATGCCAGTAGAGGTACTAAAAATATGGTATTCAGCTGCATCCGGTTAGACTGGAAGCCGACCCCAACATAGTTGGGAAAAGGCTAGGCAGATGATGATGAGAGGTACTAGTAAAGTAGGTACTAATGGAGCATGGACACTTGGCTTCTGAAAGTCATTGCATATCGTTATTCTTTACTTGCCCCAACTAAATAATTGCCTAGATGTGCCTCTTTCTGCCCTTCATTCTTCCTTGACCCGTTTTAAATAGGAAATTGCGCACACTACCATATTTTTTTCTGCCAATTGGCAATCCTATCGCAATATTTAATAATATTTACTGCAGGTTTTCCAAGCTATGTAACATAATATTGATCAGGACATCATACGACGTTCAGTATCTAGAGATATGAAAATACTTTCCGAGATAACGATGAAATATTATTTATTTTCGGTGTTATCAAAAAAACAGTTGAGTTTACAGTATGTAGGTACCTAACATACGTAGGTATATGCGGTGGCATCTCAGGTTTATCTTACGATGAATCAGTGTTTCCATTTAAGTTTGCTGCTTGTGTATATAACACCGGAGATCAGGATACGGCCGCGCCCGCGCTCTGCCATAATACGACTCGGAGTTCACACCAGATCCGCCAAATTAACTAGAAAATATAATGTGGTGGAGTATCCGCGCTTCTTAGCTACCAAATGTACATAATTAGAAAAGTTTTTACGAGCGGTGCCTTGCCAAGTCGTGGCTTGTCACCGCCTGACACGGCCCCCCATGTCCGGGCGCGGATTATAATTTTACTGAACAAATTATTTACAAATTGTGATTCTGGTTTACAGTATTTTTCTCCCCTGTTTTGTTATTTGGTTTGTTTAATAAGCTTCTTGTGTTCATTGTGTTTTAAACGCGACTGAGACGGAATGTTTACGCAATTTTATTTAAAAAGTTTCTGCACATGTTTTGCAAGATTGCTCATTTGTTTTATTCACATTATTTTTACAATAACAAAATTGTCATATTGGACTTCTTTGCATGAAAAATAAAAAAAAAGATACATGAAAGTACAGTGACGCCTTAATTTTTTTTTGTCTTTATTACCAAAAAACGTAAAATAGCATATCTGCAAAACGACAGACAGCGTGAAATTTGAGTCAAACCGCACATTACCATTCCAAAAATGCGCGCATAACATTGTCTCCCAAAGATATAAGAAAGTTTACATTTCTATGTTGTCAACGGACACGAAAGAATCAGAGAGAACTTGGTCGGGGTGGTGTTATAAAAATAATTGCCGTTTTTGGCACGACACCGCGTCAACGACGGGTTCCTTACCCTAAATGAGTGTAATTACAAAAGTTTTTATTACTAACTGCGCGCCAAAACCTCCTTCACGATCGTATTATAACGTTGGTGACGTGAAGGCTCACTATACCCGGCTTTGTTTCCAATTACATAAAAGTTTATACTTTTTAAAATTGACACCCGATTAAAGACTTTGTTGCACGGACACTTCTGTTAAACTTGAAGAATTTTTTTCTATTTAAAAATCTTATGGAATCATAGGAAAATAACGCGCTAAAAACGAATCTTATAGATGACTAATCGTTTTTTTTTTCTATCAGTGCTTCCCTGTTCAGAAGATTGAACAAGTCAACTTACTTATTTCCAACTTCAACAATAGAATGTAGAAAACAAAATTGTTACAATTATAAAACATGCAAAATGTAGTAGAGGGACTCACAAACACAAGAGCCGTAATTGTTCCCAGCTAATCGAAGACATTAGCTAATTGAACATTGTACCGATCACGAAGCAGCACTTTTAATGACATACAAAGCACATTTTCACCACCTGTGGAAAAGCATTAACAGTATCTCGTTCCAAGCAAAAATAGCGATAGAAAAAGAAATTAAATTTTTATTTACGTAGATGTAGATAGATATCGGTGCAGATCGAACGAGGTCAGAGTGCAGTTTCTGCACAATGAGCCGATTAGTTCCTTAACGAAGCCGGAACTGATTCGGGCCGGGGGGAGAACCGTGCAGGAAATAAACGGAAAAGCACGTGAAGTTAGAAAATCCCAAGATACGGAGCTCGCATTCGTTCAGCATGACTTTTCACATTTCGGAATGTAAATGGCCCTGAACTAGGAATTCTAAGTTAAACGTTCGACAGACGAATGAGTTTCAAAGAGGTTGGTATTTACCGCACATATCCTTTTGTTTTTCTTCGGGCGTCTTAGGAAAAGAATTCTTAGCTTGCAATTCGAGCCCGAAACGGAGGAAAGTGCCTTCCTGTGTGATGAGCTTGCGACTTTTATTAGTTTGTGCATCGCTTTTCTAATTCTTAGGTACAAATTGTAATGCTAGACACAGCTAGACATCACTCTATACATACAACTGTGTTATGCCTTACGTGCATGAGACATGCAAGCGCGTCCGATGGTCGTAGTACACTTAGGGAGCTTATTATTTATTAACAGTGATACAGGGAGTCAGGACGCGTGCATGTCAGACGTGTCTAGTGGCGCCAGCGTGCATATGCGGCGCCGCGATATGCCACGTCCTGCGTGATCTATGCGACACTCACGAGGTCTCCTTCTTGCTTTACACTGTGAACACTCGCACGGCATAAATTTTCAACTTAAACCTACAACTCCACCCTAGAAATGTACGGAATTCGCAGAATGAAGTTTTTACAACTCCACCGACGTTTTCAACGGCTAACTCTTTAAATTATTACGTTCCGGTACACCTATGTTTTACGTCTTAACAGAGATTTATGAATTGCCAACTTTCGATTCCCCTAAAATTGTCTGCGAGAGCGTAAATGTGGACAAATGTTTGGATAGATCTGTTTTGTTCTGAATTTCGGAGCTAAATAAGTTGGAATTTGTGCTGTAGTTGAGGTAAAATCGAGCACGATTTTTAATAAATTCTCAGGGGAGCGATTAAAAGTGAAGATAGTTGAGGTGAGGAAGTGTGGCGAGGTGTAAGGTGGGGCCTGCAGGGGGGGGGAGTGCCACGGAGACGCAATATCACGTTCGGTGGAGCGTGGCCGACGTCGCGACATTTGCATCTTTCTAAATGAAACCATATTACCGATGTTGTGGCGCACTTCTTGAACAAGTTATTGTGATGATGGAGTCGCTTCTATAAAATCCCTATTGCTGTCTGTAAATGGTTCTTTTCGGTATTTAAGTACGAGTACCTAAAGCGTAAAACGGTTGCAAGCAAAAGTTATTTCAGTTAAAGTGGGCCAAGATTTATGATTTTCAATTTACATCTTTTTAAAGTTTTTTTACCATTATTTTAAATGGTCATTGTCTAAACTATTACTGACCGCATAGGAGCTCGAATATTTGATGTTTACATTTAAAGAGCTATTGGGTGTAACATACGACCATCACTGCAATTCTGTAACCATCTCTGATCTCACCGTGGAAACTTAGGTGAAGTGAGCTGTCAGTGTCATCCCACCTGATACTAGGGATTGACCAAGGATACATTTACAATCATAATTGAGATTTTAGTGATATTTTTTATGCTAATTTTATTGATCATTTTATATAATTTCAAAGCTAGTATTTTAGCTGTCAAAACCTTACTGTTTTGTGGGTGCCTGGCTGACAGACCATAGAATTTAATGACCACGTTGTTTGTGTGGCGTGATCATTTCACCCGATTCACGAAACGTCCTGAATCGGGTTGTAGTTGGCGGATGGTGGCGGGTGTTTTTTTTTCCCACACTATAGAGTCTGGGTAAAAAAAAAACATTGAGATTTTGACAAATTTTCTGTTTCTGTTCTTTCTTTTTTTTTTGTTTTGCTATTTTGTTCTATTTTGACAACTAAAATACTAGCTTTGAAATTATATAAAATGATCAATAGAATTTGCATTAAAAATGTTATTAAAATCTCGATTATGATTGTAAATGTATGCTTGGTCAATCCCTAGCATCAGTGGGATGACACTGACAGCTCACTCCACGCAAGTTTTCACGGTGAGATTTTAACAGAAGCGACCGGCAGTTGTTTATACAGGAATGCTGTTTTCTTTCATTTTCTTACTCGTTCTGGCATTTTGTCAGAGATATGTTGATAAGCTTTCAATCAGTTTGTTAATAGATAAATGTCTTTGTTGTTCAGCAAGTAATTGAACAGAAGCGTGAACAATAAATTAAAGCTCAATAATTTTCCCAGAATTTATCCGTAACTTACTGTCTGTTTTCCTAATACTGTGTACAATTATATATAAATATTGTTAAACTAACCGTCTTTATTTAGAAAGCATTGTTTATTTTCACTCAATAATTTTCCTACCTAATTAAAATAATATATGAAAATGACCTGACGCAATTCTTTTTTAATACTCACCAATTTCCAGCCTGCATTTCACGAAACTCCACAAAAAAGGCTCGACTTAATAAACGAAAAATACAATTTACCAAACGTTGTCAGGAATAACAAACACGGTCCCCGGTGAATGCAATGCAAAAGTTTCCAGACGATAAAATCAATTGACCTACATATGTTTAAAATGTATATTGCCATCAACATAGTTAAACGACACCGTGAGGTACAGAATTCCCCACACGTATTCGATTCCTGATTCCCCACAGAAAGAAAGACGCCTTTACAGCGAGATTCGGTGCCCGTTCCCAGCCGCAATATGTATGATAAATAAATTGCTATCCAATATCAAATGGAAGCAATACTGGTGAAATGTACAAAGCGTTTACTCATATTACATGTATGCGTACGAATGACTCCTTTAGATATAGGGCCAAAGGGAGCGCTAGGGCGGCCACGCGACCCAAGCGACCCGCGCGACCCCACCGGGCATGGCTGTATTCACTAAATGAGATTTTTAATGCTGTATCCTCACCTGCGTCTAAAAGCTTATATAACTTATGATCTGTGTCCGAAAGAGGGAAACTTTCATCTCTGCATAATTCCACATAAGGTAACACATGAATTAAAATATTTCATGTCTTTGTTTACATTTTCCGAGACGTTCTATGCGGACAAATGAATGAATACCAAGCCAAAAAGCGCCAACATAAAAACGTTGTGGATATTTGCGTTGGTCGAGATTTATCTAATCTAGATAAGCTAAAGAAGTTACTGGTCCAGTCGCCATCAAGAATTCCCGTCAGGCACCGATATTTGCTGGGTAAAGTGGGGAGAGTATATTCAGTAATCTAGCCTTTTTTTATCTAGGCCGCGTTTAACTTCCCAATAGTCGTACAAAATGGGGCCACAAGGAACGTAAGAGATCGTACTGTTTGTTTGAGGCATTAGACCAAAGACGAGGAAAATAACAACTACCAGTATTAGGAGCAGTTCCATATACGTTGTAGCATTATATTTTATAGTTATATGTCGAGTAAAAAATCCCAATCCAAGGAATTGGAACAAAAACCACTCAGATACAAGGCTTGATGTCATTCTGACTCGAGGACAAATGAGACAAAGGAAATAAGAAATATTAAACGTGACTCGAATGTCAAGATGCTTTCCATACAATGATACGGGTTGGTGCCATCACACGTGGCTCATGGCTCATGGCTGTATGTAAGCCATGCAGCTTTTATGGAAATAGCCGTATTATGAGAGAAACGAGACGCCGTTACCGAAGAGATTTGTTAGAAAAATGTTGCAATTACTTTGCTTTTACCACTGAAGCTTTCTTAATTGCTACTAAACGGTCGGCATTATAAGTAAAAAGTATCTGTAAACTATAATGTGGAAAGACGATAAAAAATAACAGTTGCGTACATTACATACAAACGCGCAATTATTTCAATCGTTTCATACAAGTGTAATTAATATTACTGTAAATGTAACCGTCTTATGAAATTCAGATCCTGTTTTTAAAAAGTTATAGATTCTAGTTGCAATATTTTAAGGAGACATTTATAAATCGAAGACGTTTTGATTCGTTAATTAATACAAAACTGTTATGAAAAACAATCAGCAAAAACTATCAGTCTCCATGTAGAACAAATGCCCGAGAGAAGTTCGCAGCAGATAATGCGAGTAATGAAATAATGACCTAAACTTAAAGAGCTGTAAAATTTATGTTTCGTGCAGCTTAAAAACAGCTCCCCGGAGATTCCCAGCTACGGAACCGAGTTAACGTTTTGCTTTCAGTTTTAGCTGCTTTTTTCCTACAACTTGAATTTAGCTTGTGGCCGTCTGTGTTTTTCCGAGTTAAAGTTTATGTTCAGCGCTCTCATACCAACATTTTAGACGGAATTAGTACATAACAAGGCTTTAATACAACATAAAACTAAACTTTTAATAGAAGTAATTACTTTGGAGAACAGTGATTAACCTTCAAGATTACCTACTTCTGCAAATAGTTTGCTTTACAAAATATAAACTTAAATAAATACACTCCAACATTTATCTCAAGGAAATAACGAGGACCGACAGAACGTTTCATATTTCTTCTAAATAAAATCCTCCGCTAAGAACCGTTTTTAAAAATAGTTTCGAAGCAAATCTAATAACAAACCACGGACACTTGAAACAGGATTGTGCTCACGTTGACCTCGCCTTCACAGAAATAAAAGTAGTGCTCTATCTAGACGGACGTATAATCTAGATATCTGAGGAGGAAGCTGATTAACGTCAGTTGGGGTGTAGAGCAACCGCGCAGCCGGCCAGCCGGGGACGGCACAAACAACGGGATTTATTGTTAATGGCCCATAGTCATACATTTAACGCGATGAATTACTTACACAAACAGACCCGCTGTATTACTTACACAAATAGGATTACACACACCAATACGGTTAATGTCGAGTTAATTTACTCGTCGATAATGTTTGTAATATCGGTGTCGGTCGTGAACGATTATTATATTTAATCAATTAGCGTGTTTGTAGACGAGCAAATCTTTGCCTCAGATATACCGAGATTAAGCCATGACAACAGAGAGATTCCACGTGCCAACAAGACTTAACAACTCGCTCCACCGTGTCGTTGTAACTTTCTAGACGAGGAGTTAACACACCCTCACTCTTAGCACACTACTGCGTACCTACCCACACAAAAATAACGATGCAACCGCGGCATACCTACAAGCACTAGAATATCTATCGATGAAGGTGAATATTTTTTAAATGCATTAAGGTCGAGTTTGTCCGTCCCTCTCGCAGTTTATAGCCCGTAAAATAGTCTGCAGAGAGTCACTTTGTTCCAAACGGCACAGGATGTAGTTTCGGAAGTGAAACTTTGTGAAAATATTGTGTTGTATATTAATTGTTCGCACAGCTCGCGCTTTCATTGTTTTGCTCACATTATGTGATATCAGTATTATGAGAAGGAGATACCGTAACAGAGAACGGAGCTATTATAAAATCTTTTATTCAAAAGGCTCTCACAATAAAAACCGGTCAATTTGAGCTCACCGCGTATAAAAACGCTATTTCTGTAATATTTACATTAACAACTCTCACGATATGATAAGGGTTACGTTTTATCCTTCCAGGAACGGAAAGATCCTGTAAGAGAACGAATAATTTCGTTCGAACGTTAAAAATGTAAAAGTGGCATCTCTTTCCTCCTTCAATCCCGTTCTCGAAGATTAGAAAACACGTTTGAGAGAGCTCTCGAACAATTTTCCGTTTACGTAGCGGTAATTGTCTTAGAACAGGCACGAATAGCTATCTGGCGGCGGGTCTGTGCGGTGCGGCGGGACCGCGGCGCACTGCGGTAGCCGCCGCCGCAGCCTCCGCCGAAACCTCCGGAATACGCTACGTGCACTGAATCCTAAAACCACCTGTACTGATTTTATTTTTGCCTCCCTCATTCTTGATTCAACTATCTAATAGTTATCTGCAGACGTCCGATGATTCGCTTCCCTCCGAACCGAACACATTTTAAATTTTTAAACTCAATTCGGCATTGTCATACGTTTACGTGCGCAGCGGGTCATTGTCGTTTTTATGTTTTGGTTCTAACATTTCGTTTCGCGTAAATTATGCAGAAATCAATTCGGTCCAGTAAGCTGGGCCCTGGTAAATAATTCAGCGCTGATTGTAACGAGGGTCCAAGTCCGCACTAAATGTTCCCTGGGAGCTGTGCGCTCCACAAACAAGCCTTGTTTTCCTTATCTCGGTATAAGAATCTTCTCTTACGACGCCTTTCAACCGAGTCTCATGTCTTTGTCTCGATTATCTTATCTATTGATTTTCGATTAATCCAATTTAAGGTTCTGATGAGACACGATTTTATGTGTTAACTAGTTTCGGCTTTACCTCACTAAGGCCGAAATATTTTGGAAGCCAAATGTAATCACGGCGCAGGCCGCTGCCTGCTCTACATTCTGCCAGCGTCCACTGTCCACCGTACTCCGCTCATTCAATTATTTCATTAAAATAATCTTCTCTAAAGACTGCGAGGTCTGCACTCTGCACTATATTGAATAATATCATCACGAGTGTTAAGCAAGTTATACGATTACGTTCTACATTTACATAATTGCGGCCAATCAGCTGAGCTGAATCGGTGAGGGATTTCGTTACTAAATATAATGAGTAACATAAATTTAATGAGACGTTTCGTCCTCGGCCGTGCTTGAAACAGTACAAATAGCCTTAAAATTTAATCGTTTTGTGCAAAGATTTTTCCATGAAAAGTTTTCCACTTCAAACTTTGCCACTTCGCCGAAGCCAAGTCGCGTTTAACAAAGCTTTTTCATACTTACATTTTTATATCAGGAATGGAACGTCACGCTCGGTTTCATCGGCACTCGTCCGCCCGACCGCGAAAAGAACGTATAGACCGGTAATAGGTGACGCCTTATACAATATTCCGGTCACGTTTAGAATTCCTTATATTTCATCTTTTTCTACGGCCCCGAAAAATGTCATCGAATACACATTTTCCCGTAATCCTCATAAGTCTCATGGCCTCGACAACGTTCGGGACGCCGCAGCTCCACGTCACGTGACACCGTCCCCCGCTCACTCGCCCCGCACCCCGCAGTCCCGCGACAACAAGTTCACACCGTGTCGTGACTCGAATTTGCAATAACACTTTGGCTGAGGTGCCGCGACGAGCAGCCTTCAATTAGGTAATGGTCTGCCATATAAGTTGTCTCAAGACATTGAATAAAACAACGTCTCCGAGAATGAGGCCCTCACTAATTCAGCTAATAATGAATGTAGGAAATGAGCACTGACATCCTTCAACATTTTGATCGTCTCAACATTGTATGGAGAAAGTTTTAATTGAGAAGACAGGAGTAGATATTTTGTTAACCTAGACAGATCGGGGCGCGTGTTAGGATTTAAGGTGGAATCCTCCTCCTTATCGGGAACAGGTTGGAACATGCACCTTGCGCCGAGCATCGTCGGAAGTTTCCGACAACAGTCCAACTAGTTTGGAAGCTTGGAAACTCCATCAGATACGTGAGCTGGAGCGATTACCTCAAGCCAACTACATAGTGGGGTCGCAGTGACATGCAGTACCAATATGTTTATATTAACATCTTGTCTTGTCCTTGTGCTAACAATACATGACTTGCATTATGACAAAGCCATTGGGTATATTCTCCTGTCGACTAAAAAATCAGTGGACTAAAATTTCCTTTTAAGATTTTTTTAAGTCCAGTTAACATTGGGGTTATTGTTTCAACCGTTTACCACCACAACAAGCACTTTGTGGGTGATTAATGTGCGTAGGCCAGTAATTAATCTTTTCCCAATTTATGGAATCTCAATAAAGATGTTCAAGCATAATGTGTTCTCTGAGGAGTCGCCAAGAGATTGAGTCACTATCCTATAATTTGATAGAGTTTCCAGTTCTCCCATAGTTTTGCTCAATAAGTATAATACTTCAGTCATTGGCGGATATGTGTGTGATAAAATTTATTCGTTCGATATTATGGACTTTGAAAACTCGTAAATAACTAGTTGTTTGTTTTGACTATTCGGTTTTTTGCTCCAACTTCTACGAAGAACACTCACAAGATAAGAGGGGACTGTCTTAAAAATACATTTGTTTTTCTCATTTCCACACAGACATTTGTCTCGGAAAATGAGGGTACACCACTAATACAATCTAAATAATAAAAAAGAAATCCAATTAGAAATTCGAAAAGTCGTATCTGTATAATAAACTTGTCGTAGAAAAGACAAGAATATCCACAAAATGGTGTCGATGAGAAGTTATGATGTAATCGAATATCGATGAAGTGTCGCCTCCTTAGTTAGCGGTAACACTAGCAATATTTCAACACGTAGTGTTGTGGGGCACTAACTAGTGAACACAGCTGCAGTTGTGGTGCAGTGACAATGTTTGGACGCCGCCGCATCCTTGGGCCGGCCACGGCGGCCGGGCCGTGCGTCGCATCCGCAATGAGGCCCGCCGGACGACGCCCGCTGGACGACGCCCGCCGCACTAATTTATAGCAACGGTTAATTACCTACAAGAATCTGAGTCAGCCCGGTCCGACAACAAAGCTGGCCGTACCGGAGCCGCGTGTTTGTTGTGGGCACACCGCTAATCAATCTGATTCTATTATTACTGGACGCTGCCGGTGCATAGGGGCAGTTTAGAAGTTTAGGTAACAACTAGCGTATACATACCTGTATATGTATATGCTATTAATAACGAATCTGTAAACTAATCATAAATTTGAAGAGTTTGTTTCTTGTTTTGTTCGTTTGAACGTGCTAACGCTGGAACTTCTAATCGTGTTTGAATTATTTTTTTGCATTTGAAAGGTCAATTCTTGAGGAAGGCTATAGGTTATCAACGTTAACATAACGCTAGGACCCTTAGGAACCGAGCTAAAAGCGTAGACAGGCGACGCGATGCGCCGAGGTAGGTCGGGGGAATAAGAAATTTTACGCGACCAAAGTCTCAGGCTGAAGCTACTCTCAGATACTTATTACTCTACAAAAAGCTAGGAAAATGAAATGCGGCAAATTTAAAAGAGGCGGAGAATGGGCGGCTGTAGCTGTAGCTCAAGCATAAAACATGTCCAACCTGAATGATTTAATTAATTTATTTATTTAATACTTCAAGCACATAAATGTACAGAGGCGGACTTAATGCCTTAGGCATTTTCTACCAGTCAACCTTTGGGTGATGCAGAGACGAACAGTAGTAGGTGCAATCATGAAAATTGAGTAATAAATATTTTAAATTTATAAATACGCATAAACCTGTTAAAACTATAAACATAATATATACCTAATTACATATAAAGATATATGACAATACATGAAGGTATTAAAAAGAAGTAAGACAAACAATAAGAAAATATTGGCGTTGTGATGACACTGTTATTAACTGCGGTATTCAATAGATGTTTCAAAGACAAAATATTCCAAGAATAATTATTTTCCTATTTGTTGGTATATTCTCGTGCCTTTCAGGCGCAAGTAATTAATATGCATAATGTATATCGAGCAGAATACTAGGAAAAGTTATGCTATTTACAAGACTTTGATTAAGACTTTATATTCATAAAGCACATTTAATTATTATGTTAACGAAAACCTTCTTTTGAATAAAATATTAGACAGGGTCTGTCAAAGGAAATCAGGCATTCTTCATTCCACGTGGTTTAAAATAATAAAATATTTTGTTAATGAAACCGGAATTCTAAAAAATCTCGTATATAGCCAACGCCACATCAACTTGCCTTCATTTCGTAAGGAGTGCGTATATGAACATAAAAAATGCATTTATTCCGAGGAAAGTAGTAAAATACAAACGAATGTTTTGTTTTTAGTACTAGAGAGAGGTCTCAGGGAGGTGTTTTCGCTGTTAAATTATGCAGAAATCAATTCCTTTTTCCGGACGAGGCCCTGCTTTGCCGTCTGATAAATAATACATCTGTAATTGTAACCAGGTCTCGGACTCGCAGTGTTGCCATGGTCGGTGCCGTCTGACCCGACATCTTAGAAGATCATATCTCCTCAATCAAACTAAACAAGTTACCTAATTGTTGTCGACTTCTTCGTCTTAATGTTTTCTTGGCATGTCGCCAAGGACTTTCTCGAACTTCCACTTGGTTTAAAGGAACTAGTTGTACGCTTATTAGCGAGTGTAGAATCAGTTGCTTCATGTTAGGACAAGTTCCAGGCTTTACGTAACACTTCTGCAAGCAAGCCTTCAATTTCGGGCCAGATTTAAAGATCTAGAAAAGGTCACCACAGTCGATGGACTTTACTGATCCAAGGCCAGGACTTTTAGGGTTCGAAAAGTTCAACCGTCGGTACGACATTAACTTCTAAACAGAACTTACGACTCTGGATTCCGAGCTCTTAGTCTTAAATTTCCCAAGGGAGCGCCAACTTATAATAAGTACCGAAATATTTTGCAGTTTATTATTGGGAATATTTATTACAATGTTGCTCGTGCTGAATTCCTAAGAGCAATGTTCAGTGCACTTCCTTTCGATGAAAATGTTTTGCCAAATTCCGAAGTTGTTTGACATAAAAGATTCACAGTGTAGCACCTACACGGTGAAGGGAAATTCGCAAACACCACGAAACGTGCATCAGCTCTTAACAAGTTGCCAGCTGATACAAATTCGTGGGGTTTGCGCATTACCTTGCAAACGAGCTGTTCAATATATTAGCGCGTTAAGCTGGTAATGTCTCGAGCACTTAGTACAGGCCCTCGTTATTGATAGCTTTCCATAATACTATTTCACACAACACTGCATCGATTATATTCCGGTCCGGTCCGGCAATGCGTTTCGTGCAGTCCACGTCAAAAATGGAAGCTGTTTAAACGAGATTAAAGTGTAGTTTCCTTTGATTCTGTTTCGATATGCGAATGAAATCGTGGTGATATATCAGTAACTTGAGCGCAAATCCTAAACAAAGAGCTTTATTGGATGTGACTATTAAGACTATATTTTCTAATGTGCCGAAATACATTGACGTAAATAGGTATTTTAAAATTAATTTGCTCGAATCGGGTCGAGTTGAGTACTTGAGACTCAGCTTGCATTATCTAGCTTTTTAAGTGCACGTCTACTAGTGCAAGTTGCAACATGAAATACATTACTGACTCACAAAGCCACAATCCCTTTCTAAAACGGTCGCTTCTCCAATCAGGCCATTATGTCTCCATCACAAAATTATACGTGAAGCAATAATGAATATGCTTCATTTGATTCACTCCTAAAATAATCGTAAAGTTCAGTTTTGGACAGCACTCACTGAAACTTTGAGTGACGTCATTAATTAGTCAATTATAGTTGGGCACTTCGCTTTAAACGGTATTCACCGACCACAAAATAGACCCTAGACTTCGATCCGGCGGAGATTTTGCAACCAATCTAGGTCTTAATTCAGAAGTGAAGTCGTGTTGGGATAAAGTCGACTTTTATTTTATTTAAACGTAACCTTTAGTTCAAAGCAATTAGTTTTAAGTGTTTTAATGACTAAGTATTTCTGAATTTGATCGCCTGATTCCCGTATTTACAAACTCAAAGCTGCATTTTGTTTTTCGTTTCAAAACTAAATCAAACCAAAACATCTTTGTGAAATCTGTCCAAACATAATTTTATTTCCACTTTCCAGTTCTCAATATAAAATTTTCGACAAACTTAAAATCTATGACAAATAAAAATTTAAAAGTCTCGCTCGAAGTGTTTTATTTGCCCGTTTCACCTGCGCAGCTCGTACATCGGCAAAGTATTGGTGCCAATGCCGAAATCCAATCAACTTGCAGTGATTGACAGCTAAACCTGACTGGCCGACGAATCTGCCGTATCCGTGTCGTATGACGGTATGACACGGACACATAAAACTGTAGAAAAATAGTTTCTGACGAGACCCGACGTCTTCGTCTAACTGGTCTTTTTTACGAGCTCAGTGACTTTATTGATAACGTAAGAGTCTTGTAGATCGATGTTATGGCAAATAAATATGAGTAATAGAATTATTACAACAATTGTGTATACTTAACTACAGCAAGTGCCATCAATAAGAAAGCCAATGATATCTTTATTTGATGGATTGATCCTCGGTTTTTATGAGTCTAATCAAATCTTAAATCTACCGTATTTTAAACTGGGATATCAAGATTAGGCGTCATTAAAAATTTTCTTTCAGAAGATATTTTTGTGGAAATGATAAAATATACAGTTTTTAAACAAAAATTAAAGAAAATGTCGTCTAAAAAAAGAACACTCAGACAAAGAAACGTCATTATCAATCGTACAGGAATATCGATGGAGCCACAGTTGCTATTCTGGTGCAAAGCCGCCTAGGAGCGTTGCATCTACAATCTGTTTTGTACAATCACCATAACAGAGGAACCCGCTTTGTGCATTAGCCGGCCGTCCAACCACCCCCGACCACTTAAGGCTTTATATTCAAGTGTTGAATCTAGTTGATGAGTTTCGGCTCAACAACTCTCCCAATCTGAACATAATAATCGAATCATCAGATTGTCAGTCAGGGTACGCTGTTCATAAACTTCGTAAATCTATATCTATGCAGGTAACTATTTTGAATTGGTTGCTGAATTTGCTTTCAGTAGAGTAGGTATCGACCTAATGAAGGTGGCTGGGGTAGACTGGATGCGGAAGACGGAGGACAGCAGTGGACTGCGATAGGCTGAGTTGATTGATTGATTGAGAGTAGGTATCATACGTGAGTTAAGAATTTTAAAGTGTGATAAAAATAGCTGGCAATCATTATAATAAACTTCCTATTTTTGGTGTAAAAAGCACAGTAAACTAAACCCGCAAGAGTTGAAAGAAAATTATTTATATATTGTTCTTTTAGTTTTCTATTACTAAAAGCAAAATGGCTGTTGTGTGCTAGTAGACGCTATTGTATTGTATCCATAAACAAGACTATAAAACGCGAGTTATAATAGTAGGCGTAGCGAGGGACCCCAGCGAGTAAGAATTCATCAAATAAAATTTACTCAATACGTGTATACGTGAACTACATTCCAGCCGTATTCCGGTTCAGCTTATAACTAAATAACCTCGTCACCGGGAAGATAACGAGCTATCAATTAAACTCGCGTATGTGTGCCGAATATGAAAGTAATGTCATTTTTTCCATCAGCACTATCCAAGCCGCAGGGAAACACAGCTTTGTTAATCAAAATGCCTCGCCTAACACAACCCTCCAAACCCACGATAAACCAAATTATCAAAGAGGAAAATAGAAACAAACGAATGATATAATATTATGAAATCCTAGAACTTTTGTACGTATAAATAACCCCAACCCATAAAGTGGAACATGGCATCATTCCAAAATATAACAAGTGAAATATCCTAATACTGGTACCTACCACGATGGCAACATTATGAGAAAACGAGAACCCTTTTTCCAATAAGTATGATCGAACGACGGAGTTTCTCGTCGGAGCTGGGAATTCTTGGGCAGTTGAAAACAAGTTGGGGCAGCCCTGGCCGCGGCGGCAATATCGGCAAGTTGGGCGGCCGCAGCTGGTATGCGCCGCAATGTCTCAATAATCCTCAAGGTACCCTCCTAATCGACTCTTCCTTAGTTCGACGCAAGTGTGACTAACTGATTAATTCTGCGACTCGGTGTACGTGCCCGGTCTGTCTTTGCCCATTATTGTTTGCCCTACACTTTCGTCCGCTCGTGTCCCATTATTGAACGATATCTGGACTATTATTGGCGCAGTCGTACGGAGCCTTCTATTTATATGTCATCGAAGGGCGGCTATTACATCCTACGGCATATAGTTTGGGATTGTAATTGCTGCTATTTTGTTAGATTGAATCCGATTTCGTTCGCTTAGTTTTAATGGTTTGTTCTTGTTTTGGAATTGGGAGATGTTAGGCGCACTACCGGTTCGCACTGACACGCTGACTCGCTTGAGCGACGCTTTTGGTTGGAGTAATAATTAACTAGAGCGTTTAATCGTAATTCCTTGCATTCGCTTGAATTCTTGTTGCACTAAGATTAATTATCGTTTCCGTCTTGGTTGGTACTTACAGTCATGCAAATATTAGCGCATATTGGCTATTTATAGCAGATAAATGTTGCGTGTATCACGTCACAGGGATGCTTGTTTGTAGATTGAACATAGAATCAATTACTGTGCCACTTTGCCGCAAATGTTTACCAAATCAACAGTCAACTATGTCACCTTTATTAATAATATAATGCTCTACTAATTTAGCAAGCAATACATAATTGCGCTGGCAAAGAGCTCAGGCGGAGGACAGTATAATAGTAACATATGATCATATAAATTAAAACATCACTGTTAGTAAATGTAATGCCACCGATGTAGCACCGGTCACATTAACGTTCGAAAAGTTGTTATTTTATTGTGACATTAATGTCTGCTTAAAACTATGATCATTTTACAATTAATTTGTTTGACAGTTATTAGTAATTTACTTCTCGCTGAACAGAAACATCTTAAATATAGCGGAATTTAATGGACGTTCCAATTTCTCTTGTCATCCCTCACTATTCATGTGTAGACGTGTTATTGATGAGTAATGATTTACACTTGTGTGTTTGTTCCCTAGAATTGGCCAGGTGGTGTAGTACTACGTCATTGACATGACTCACATCTGCAAACACTGAGCCAAGATGACACTCCATGCCTCAAAAATATACCTGCTTTATTTTAGCATCAACAGAAGCAATTCTAGAAAATGCATCAAAAAATCAGAATATTGAGAGAATGAAAATATATGAGAGAATAGGAGAAGACGAAAGAAAGAATGTTTATTCGGCATAAATAAGGCGTACATCACTACATAGTATAAAACAAAGTCACTTCCCTGTCTGTCTGTCCCTATATATGCTTAGATCTATAGAACTACACAATGGATTTTAATGCGGTTTTTTTTAATAGATAGAGTGATTCAATAGGAAGGTTTTTTTTTGCGCTTACATTGTAAACGCTGGCTGAACCCGTCGAGATAGATCAAAATAATGTACTACAGTATTGTACACCTTAAAAAGGTCTACAAAAAAGTCCGCAATGGTATATGTCTATCTCTTAGGGATAACCCACAATAACCATTTTTCATCCTATACTTCTTACGAGAAATAGTGGCTCTAAAATTATCAGTTTCTCCATTGCACCCGTGCGAAGCCGGGGCGGGTCGCTAGTTATAAAATAAACATAACATTCACACACTAATCCAAAGGGTGGGTGGGTGTCCTACTCGTATACTCTGCATTCGCGATTTATTTGCCAAAAATGTTAACAAATATGAGTTTATGGAAAACTAATTTTAATTCCTACACAATAAAGTTCAGTTTACACTACAACTTCAAATATTTTTATAACTTTCTCAATAGTCCTAGTCACTCTGAAATCAACTTAATTCTATTTAAAATAAAGTTGATATTTGTTTAACTTGAAGTAACATAATTTTTAAACATAACTTTGAATAGACTTTAGGTACACATCTGCCTAACCCTTCGGGGATTACAAGCGTTATGTTATGTAAATCCAAAGTAACCAAAAGTCTACTATTCGACAAATAAAAAGATGGAAAACAAAAAGGCTAGTTAAAAAGTTTATATTTAAATAAATAATATTTAATAGTTGTACCTACGGATGACAACATATCAGACTATACCTATATTTCTAGTATAAGCTGACTTCTCACCCTCTTACTAACAAACGTTCTATATCAGGTGAATAGTTACACACCGATTTCTCTCTTTCAGTCGTCAGTAATTTGACTTTCGAAACAAGAAGACAAAGCGTTGTGTAACTAAACAGACGCTATACAACGTTTATTAGTAAGGGGGGTTAGTGTAAGAAAAGCCAAAACTGGAAATATACAGCTTGATATGTCATTTTATGTACTTAGTAGTTAATTGTAGGTACAGACGCCAGCACATTAAGCTACCCGAAACTGTCAAATTTTCCCAATCAACATTGAACCTAATGCCTTAACGATAAAATTCAAAATCTATTAAAGAAATTTGACAGATTGTAGTAGCTTGATGTGCTGGCGTCTATACCTATTATGTCACATAGCGACAGCTGATGTTGAAAAAAAAAAAAAACTTGAGAAATAATATCGTGTCACAATGTCGATTAGCCAAAGGCACCAACTATTTTCAAATTAAAATATCGTTCGATCCTACAGTATCAGTGGAACAGAGCCAGTAAATAAGTGAAGGCTAAAGACAAATTCGTTCTCGGCAGCCATTATTGAGAGCTACCTCGAGCTATTAAACATCTGTTGTTGTTAACTCTTTGCCTCTGTTAATTGTTATATTCTTGATTCCCTGAGCTTTTTCCGATAAAACGTAGATTGCTCCACTTGTTGGGCTGGAGGGGGACATCTGTGAGGTGGTAAGAGGGGGGGCGTTAGATAAAACGAGGGTATATCGCCAATAACTCGCTCCATTGTTTGTTGGCGGTTGACTTAATAAGTTCGCCGAATTTATTATGATTTGTAGGCCCCTCGTCTTATTACGAGTCTCTTAACATACCATAACTGTATAGTCTCTTACTGCGAACAATATGGAACCGCCAATTTGTTCTTTTACAGCCGTCTTAAAAAAGGACGGCCTTTCTGTTTTCTAGTCCTCGAAATTACCGCACGAACTAAGAGAATGTTTGATGTGCTTCTTCCATGAAGTGATTCAACAACTTTATGTTTGTGATCCAGAAGCATGCGTACGTGAACCTTTTTCAGAACATGTGTGCGTGTGTATAAACCATAAGATCGAGCAAATTCTCTGAAATTATTTGACCAATTAAAATGAAATAAGTAGATCTTTTAACACACTTTTACACGTCAACATTTTCAAAATTAGATTGCACCAGCATTTCCTAGATGAATGCCGAAACCAACTCAGAAGTCATGGTCTCTTTAAAGTCCAATCATTATACGTTATTAGGATTTTATGTGACTCTAACAATGCAGGGCCATGTCTGGAAGGGTCAGGAATTTAAAGAACAAATAACCATGAGTAAAGTCAAGTAGTTCATCAAAAGCTAATTGATCTATCGAGGCACATACACTAGACTGTTGGTATCTTAATGAGAAAATAAAAAAATGTTATTAATCTTATCTTATCTTATTGGACTGTATATTTTTCTGGGTTTTGTTGGCGTCGGTGGTGTGTGTTATGCAAACTCAATACTTCTCAAAAATAATATAATTGTATGGTAGGACAAACAACTCGCGTGCGTTACTTTTACAAATCTTGCTTGACAACTGGAAAAACAATGTTGCGAGTATATAAAAAATAATAATCTTTGTTGGTGTTGCCAACACTAGACTTGGCAACGTTAATTGAAACTATTTTCTTTCTCGACACACAGGCCCTTCGAGAATCACAGTATTAATAAAAATAAGTAGTCATCAAGACCGTGATTTATCATTGATTGATTTACAACATAAACTTGCGGCACACTTGACATCCATCATCCAAATTAATGGAAGTCGATCAGACGGATCCGTAGACATTTGAAAAATTGATGTTGTTCATAATTTACTGTGAAATAATAATGTGTAGGTAGCGAAGTGGTTTACTGATTTATAATTTGTTTCAAGGGGACTTTTGGTGACTTGTTTGCTCAATTACTCACTACTTAGTTAATTGAATCCAACCGGTCGATTGTGGAAAAATCTCACCCTGATAACTAAGGTGAACACTATTGACGACTCCACGCTCACTTCACCCAAGTTTTCACGGTGAGATGGTTACAGAATCTCACGGCAGGACCCTTTTAAACTATGTTTCGACGCAAACACAGGATGTGTGAGAAAGGTGTGATAATATTTAAGGCTGTGGTACACTACATACCATCAAAATGAACAACTTAATCCATGGGTCCGATATCGTAATCGAGAAAAAATAATATAGTGTAGATAAGTTTTGTATGGAACAGTTGATAATAATTTATTCGAGATTACGATGTTGATGCTGTACATAAAAGCGATCGTAAATGAAAAAAAAAAAACTCCTAAAAGTTTACGTTGAGAACAAAAAGTCTAACAATATTTTCCATACCCGCATACGACTCTTAATTTTCTGAATAACTAGAAAGTCCGATTGACAATAATGATGAATTGATTGACACACATAATTGTTATTGAATAAGACCATAATGAGAACTAATATCCGATAAAGTAATCGACAAATCATATAAAAGTCGATAATACTTCCTGATTTTATGAGAAAAGATGACAATGCATTATTGTGGATTACAGACATTTTGTTTAACTATATGGGCTTCCATTCCACTACAGTTACCTATGCTATAGTTTAACTTAAGCTACGTGTTTAAGTTTAGTTCAACTGTCTTTCAATCATTAGTTTACATGATTTAAAAAGTTAACAGTCTTAAAATAACAATAATAATATTTACAAGTATATAAAAAGGAGGCGAAACAATCAAAGGGCATCAGAAAATTAGTCGACATTGCTGTCAATATTAAAAGTGCCCAAAAGGCTGGCAGCATTGCCACGTTGTATGGCAATGATACTTTGGCCAGAAAATAGGCCAGCCCTCTGGACACGTGAAGAGTCGACCAACCGCTTGGCGATGTCTCGAAAAACTAATTGGGCACTTGGACCCCAACGGCTCGTTCATGTAAGTTCCAAAAAGATTGGAGTATTTGCGCTGTTTGAGAAAATTATTCTTATCTCAGTTGTATTGAACTTGTAATGGCTGTTATTTGGAATACAAACTGAAAAGTAATTTATCGTGTCACAATTTCGGTTAGCCAAAGTCACAACTATTTCCAAATGAAAATATCATTGGAAGTGAATCGACCCTACAGTATCAGTGGAACAGAGCCAGTGAATAATTGAAGGCTAAAGACAAATCCGTTCTCAGCAGCCAATATTGAGAGCTACTCGTACCTCGAGCTATTAAACATCTGTAGTTTTTAACTCTTTAATGAGGGGCCCGTGGCTAAATAATAACAGCCGCACAGGTCGATCGATCAGGTTAAGCTGCGCTTGCCGCGGTTGGTCTGTGGATTTGTGACCATCTTTACATACCGGGACTCCTCCGTGCCTCGGAAAGCACGTTAAGCCGTTGGTCCCGGCTGTCATTTATTTATTTATTTATTTATTTTATTATTTATGTACACACAGTAAAAAACATATGGATATGACATTTTAAAAATTATATATTTAATATATAGTCATTTGTGGATCTTTGACAGTCGTTACGGGTAGTCAGGAGCCCGAAAGTCTGACAACCAGTCTTACCAAGGGATATCGTATTACCCAGTAACTTAACTGGGTTGTGGAGATCAGATAGGCAGTCGCTCCATGTAAAATACTGGTATTGAGCTGCATCCGGTCAGATTGGAAGCCGACCCCAACGTGGTTGGGAAAAGGCTATGATGAGTTGTTAACTCTTTGCCTCTGTTAATTGGTATATTCTTGATTCCCTGAGCTTTAGTAGATTATCAGCAGTTTATAATGAAACAGTGTTAGGTGAGGACACAAATTCTAATTACACAGAATCTTCAAATCTGATTATGGTAGAACCAATCGGAAAATTGGAAAAGAGGCTCTTCAAACTAAAAGGATTGAAAATCAGTGAGCATTTTACAAAAACGTCACTTAATTACGAGTAAAACATAATAAGAGAAATTTAATCGTGAAAGTCCCAAACATTCCCATTTACGAATAGCAGCGAACAGCCTTCGCGTCGCGTCCCGTGTGTTGCCAGTTTTAAATGACTTTCAAGAAAGCCAATAAATAAAATTGAGTGCACTTCGTCGGTCGGCGTCATTAACGGGTGTCTGTTGAAACGCGGTGAAATGCTCGTAAATCATTACTAATAATACCTCTGCCATAGATTTACTAACTGGCGGATGCGCCCACCCACTAAACTTCAGTTTTGACTCATATTTTTCAGTTGTCACTCAAAACTTTTCAGTGACGACTGAAAAATATGAAGAGCGCAGGAAATTTTGAGTAGGAATGTTACAAGTGGGATTGATAATGATGATTTATTTCATGGTTACTTGGTATGAAGACGGATTGATTATTTTAAGTTTGAACAGAGTGAAAACAGAGAAAAAACTTTTTCACTACACTATTCAGTAGACATGTGCAAGCAGGGTTTATAATAAAACTCAAAAACAATTTCAATGATCTTGTATTTACAAGCTTCCATCAAATTAGTCCGACTATCCTACTAATATTATAAACGCGAAAGTTTGTGAGGGTGGATGGATGGATGGATGGATGGATGGATGTTTGTTACTCTTTCACGCAAAAACTACTGAACGGATTCTGATGAAACTTTACAGTAATATAGCTTATACATTAAAATAACACATAGGATACTTTTGATCCCGATATTCCCACGGGATCGACACTTATGCGGGGAAACCGCGGGGCGCTGCTCATATGTTTGAAGATTGATAAAAACTGTACCTAACCATTGTTGCATTTAAAATACTAAAATGTTTTAAAAAGGCAACAATAAACTAATTGCTTTAACCGTTCGAAATTCGGTTTCGCTGCAAAGCCAGGGAGCGTGACGCTACATACAAATTAACTCAGAAATACTCATTACAAATTACTAATTTGTCAGCAGTCACCCTGAACCACGAATCGACCTCGTCACGATTCCGCGGGAGATTCGCACGGCGACCTATTTGTTATAATTACGTTAAATAAACAAAATATTACGAACCATTTAACACTGTCGCTCTAAATTAACGACACGACTCATCTAAAATACCAACGTAGATCCATGTTATTCCTATGAAACTACAGATTTGTACTATACTAGCTTCTGCCCGTGACTTAGTCTGCGTCAAATTTCTTATTCCCCTGGCCCACCCAGTCTGTCCACACTATCTCTTCATTTTCGATAACCGCTCTTTCTGATTTTTCGCTCGGCTCCTAAAGGCCACAGCGTGATGTTAAATAGCCTTCCTCAAAAACTGGGCTACAAAAGACAAGAAGAATATCTCAAATCCGACATGTGGTTCCAGAGATTAGCGCATTCAAACAAACAAACAAACTCTTTAGCTTTATTGTTAGTGTAGATTATAAAATATAACACCTGGTTTATGAAATCCACTCGGCGTTGGCATTGGAAATGATACAAAAATATAAACTACTCGATGCTGCAATTTTGTTGCGAAAATAAATTGTTTACATCAAAATTATTTCTGTTCCAAATTATTATTTACAACATGCAACACAGATAGTGGAATAGCGATTTAATGTTTAATAAATAGCACGAAGTTTTAATACGGTTTCATAAAATCAGTGGCCAATGAATATTTGAAAGTCGTCATGTAACTGTACATTGTGGGCATAACTTTAATGAAAAACAAAGTATGAATCATTTTAATGTGTAATTCATACCGTTTTGATACGGTACAAAATTTAGATAAGGTTAATTATTTATTTCACTTGAAGTTTTTGTTATGCGGCATTGTATATCAGTTCTCGACTTAGTCATTATAAAACTTACTGACATTACCAGCGGAAGACTTAAAAACTGAAAACGGTGGGGTAATTGCATAACACATTACCAGTAGCAACGGCTTTCATTTTGATAGTTCAACAACTTTCATTGCGTTATTTACGTTGTTGAGCAGACAAATTGATATTGCTAATCCATCACTTCATAATGTTCGAAAAAAAAGTCTTTTTTCCTTCAAAATGTCTCGGATTTTGATTGATAGTTTTTTCGCAATTAATATGCAAACAAACAAATATGAGAGTAGGTACCATGCGTTCTGTAATTTTATTATTTTGCTACGAAGTAAAGCATTCCTCCCTCTCATATTAAAACCCATTGTTCGACATTTTCATCACAACAATTTAAGTCCTTAACAATACTTATTAACTCTCAGAGCTCGTTAACGCAGCCCAAACAAAGGCTCACCGTTCGCAATAAATACATAAAAATCTCATGTTCTTGTTCGACCAAAATAATAATTATGTTTGGTATTTTATAGTTTAAAGTAATTAGCTGTTACTTTGTTGCCCTGAGGCTCGTAATTAAGATAATTTAGTAGTGTGACGCAGAGGGACGCGGTGGTCGGTCTAATTGAATCAAACAACATCGGGGATAACAGAAGCGAAACTCTATTGTGAATAAAATTATATGTACAGACGCCAGCACATCAAGCTACCCGAAACTGTCAAATTTCCCCAATCAACTTTGAACCTTATGCTCTAGTGATACAGTTGAAAATCTATTAAAGCAGATTGTAGTAGCTTGATGTGCTGGCGACTGTACATAGTAAAACTCGGTTTCATCTAGTTTCACTTGCTAATACTGATACTTGAATTACGTAAAATATGCAGGAGAATTTTTGTTTAGAATTCACTACTGTCCAATAGCGAAAACTCCGCCGCGCGAGCTTTTAAATCGTAAGACACTCCAACTCCTGAAAGTTTAAATCTCCACTAAAACCATCTTAAATTTTCCAATACTTGAAAGCAAACGACGTCGCAATAACGGAAGCTAACTCATAGTTAAAAGTAGAAGACAGTTGTGTATAGACATAATCAAAGTTCCAGAAGTGTACCGGCCAATAAAGCTAGCCGAAAGCAATCGGTCGCCTCTATTCGGCACAATAGTCTGTGCCACTCCATTCCCTCTGTTCTCTCCGTTCACCGAGGAACGAGTGCAATTTCCCGCGTTCCGTATCGCGGGCGACGTACAAAAATTGCTTTTCTGAACGTGAAAATATAGAGAAAAAAAGCTGGTGCCATGCAAATTTTTGTAAAGTCATTCGGAGGCGTGCGTTTGTATTTCTCGGGTGAGGGTAAAGAAGGCGAACGATTGTCGCGGGGAATTCCTTTATTTTGTAAAAGGGATATTGCGCGTCGGATGCAGGCGACTCGGTCTAGCAGCTGCCGCCTTCGCCCGAGCGAGCGTTGTTTACCGGCGGCGACCGGCAATACGCCCGCATCCAACTCCAATGCACCGTCGCACCGACAAACCGCTCTTATTAAACACGACTATCCGTGATTACACGCTAGAATCGCTCGCTCATAATCGACTCATGCTTGCCTCAGTTCATATTGAGCAGTAAATCATGGCGGTGACACAACAAAAGAATTCGGCTGTGTTTATCTGGCAAAAGTTGTTTTCCTGAGTAGGCGCAGGTCTTGGACGGCGGGTCAAGGCTCGATTCGCTCGTAAATACAAATAAATAGGATACCGTCTGAATCTCATTGGCCGATGCTTATCATATTTTATGGGTTCGTAAACTAGCGTAAAAACGTTGCAATAAGAAGTTATTGTTTCATTTGTTTGTTACTACTGATATTGCTCGTTACGTACGGGTCAACATATCGGTTATTAATGGTGTAATAATGTTATTTGGGCTTATTATTTTGATATATGAGGAAACTTTAATGTTGAATTGAAAACATGGTTAAAATGACCAGCAATTTTTCCGCTGTTCGGTATTGCGCGGCCAGTCGGTATTGCCAATCGAGAACACTATATTACTACTGTTATAATTATTATGATGGCCGTGTTTTCAACAGAGAATCCCAACTCAATTTAAAATTTACATCCACAGTGGGATTCCAAATATGTCAATTTCCATTTCACGGTTTCATTTACATTCCCACTGTGGGAGAGCTGCTAAAATATCAAACTACATCATCATTTACTTTGGTTTTTGCCGCTAAGACTCAGGACTTATTAGCTTGCATGACGATAAGTCTCAAGATAATATTGCTTATTGGTTCAATAACAACAATCGTAGGTACTATCCCGCCATCCTACTTATATTTTTGTTCGAAGAATTTCTGCCGGCGTAAGCAATCAGTTATTTATAGGACTTGTTTTGTTCGAAAGTCCTTCAGATTTGTTAGAAAAGAAAATGTAATACTTATGTATTTTTACAGTCAGCCTAAGTTGTATTTATCTTAATTATTTGAGAATCAAAATAGAGCTTTCTTTTATAACTATGTCTTACCTTTTTCATAGTTTTCCAGTTTACCTGGCCACAATTACCTAATAAAATAAAAAAATATTTTTATGAAAGTGTTTTCTATCAGACATATCGATAATGATAATCATAATCTACGAAATTGTCTCCAACCCCCCGATGTGAAGATTTCGCCGCCCCCTCGCCCTACGAAAACTAAATAAGCTGTCTATAAAATTTTGTTTTCAGGTTACGTTGCCGGCTTGAAACCAGGAGATAATTTGCGAAAGGTAAGTCCTCATAAGCATCTATTTGTATTCACGAGCATGGGAACTATTTCTCGGAGGGAACCGTTACCTCTCGAAGCTTTTGATCCTTTTTAACGGCGAATATCAAATGAGAATCTAACAGAAAAATATTGTAAAACCTACGTTCGCAGGTTCACTCTGTACATAATAAGCAAACAAAGTAAAACGCTGACAGTATATATGAGGCAAATTCAAAGATACGTTTTTCAAGACATCTTCGAGCTCTGTTCCTAATGCGATTGTAATGCTTTGTTCGAGGAAACAATAAAATTTAAGTGTTATGTTCTCGATTCATTTGAATATACAAAAAGCCTGTTCTCATGTTTGGGCATCGACTTACTTGACGGTGGCGTCGGAAATAAAAATACGAAGTACTTAAATCTACGAATATACACAGATTTCCATTCGACAAAAAATCTGTTGAAAATGAGCAAGTAACATCTCGGTTCAGTTTACGAGTTTCATCGAGCTCGTTTTCGTCTTCCTATTTCGTGGTGGAATAGCCCTAATAACATGCCACAACTCATTCTGATTTATACCGTCTCGTTATAATTGTGCGCTTCGCTGGCGCGCCGCTATTGCCTGCTGTTGCAATTTTCATGCAACCGATTCGCGAGAATGGATTTATTCTTTCTGGCAATTTGCTCGTAACTCCCTAGTCTGCTATTGCTCGAGATAATTTAATTTTGAAACAGCTAAGAGGCTAATGGAGCTTTTGTGCTTAATTCACCTATTCTAGACTTTATCACTGACTTGGCTCCTTTGTTACGGTCTGTTGAGATACGCAAATGTGCAGATAGTGACTCATTCAATAAAAGCCGTTCGTGAAAAAAGTATTATGTAAATGGAGCGAATTCTGGGTTAATATCAGCACGGGTAATTTCCAGTCATGTTAACGGCGCTCAGAAATCGTGCGAAGGACGTCTTAAAATAGTGTACCTATTTATTACAACATGAATCAGTGTGTGTTCCAAAGAAACTGTTATGCGGTGTGTACATATAAATAAACCTAATGGCCAGACATTTACAATTCAACACGGATATATAAAAATATTAATCGCGCGATCGTAACTTAAATATCAAAGTTGGGCAGTTTTGTTCGAGTGAGTCGTATTGATAGCCCCGCCGCCGTTAACTAGACTCTCGGTTTAACGCATCAAAACTTCCTCTGTTCCTTGTGATTACGAGCGCTCCGTCAATACAATCAATCGTCAACTTTTATTTGACTTATCTTGGAAATAAAAAACAAGTAAACAAACGTTGGGTTTCGGATTTCGTGGATCTCGGTACAAAGTTTGAAGGTGAGCCGACGACCGTCTCCCTAATAGAGAAGAAAAATACGTTAATGTACCCTCAGATCCCGAAGACAAATAAACTGAGGCGGACAGGGACGAAATAAAAGCGGGGAGGCACCGTGATAAATAACAATGATCTTGCGAAGCGAGGCGAGGCGGAGCGAGGTGAGGCAGCGGGCGCGGACCGGCCTGTCACACTACTTACACTTATCCCTTTTTATTAGACTAGCTTACAAATCATTTAATACCCTCTAATAAAAATAAATCACAAGCGTAATACCTCCAACCCATTTTACTCCTACCTACGTATAAGTCTAGAAACATTTATCATAGATTACCCCTGACCTGATCAAACAAGGGCTACGTTACGAGTAAACAATAATAAAATACGTGTAGAAAATAAGTCAAGTATTCGGTACAAATGGCGGGTAGAAAACTTAACCCTACAATGAAATGGATAGATCCAATGCTCTGATGTACGAAACAATACCCACCGCTTGTCAGTTGCGGAAGTGTCGGATGTTACAGGGTTGACAGTTTGTGTGTCTTTCATTTTAGTCACATTTAAACAATTAAAATTAAATTATCATTGCGTTTCAGTGTGGATAATTAGTGATTAACGTTTTAATTTCGTTTATTTTATTACACGTTGTTCAGACTCTAGCGTTGTGCCAAACTAAATTAGGCAAAATACTGCACCGTGACAAGTGAAAGAATTTACAGTACTTTAAACTCATTTATAATCTGCATCTGTTTTGCTAGTCTGGAAAGCACATAGACAAACAAACACTTATTTGTTTATTTATTTGTTGAGGATCTCCAACAAAGGATACACATAAACAACAGAAGTTTACAATAATAAAAAAGGTTATTTTACGTGTGATCCTTCAATTACAGGAGACCACAGCATGCACATATAACTAGGTGTAAACACGATAAAAATAGAGAAAATAAATTATGAATACAAATTATAAAATTAGAAGGAAAAAAATATAATTATATAAAATTAACATATCAAGATTGAGTATTCATATATAAATGGTGTAGGCAGGATAAAAATAAAAGTTGAGAAATAACATGGAATGAATTTGAGGAAAATAATAATGATTAAAAATTAACATGTCAAGATTGAGCACTAATATTACAATTGTTTAGTTCAATTATAATTAATTAAGTTATGAGCCGATTAAATATTGATACCCACAATATTGTTCTGAGAATGATGTATTGGCTTGAAAACTAACTGAATGTTCAATTTTATTTTCATAGAACATTTACGTTTTACCTAATAGTTTATGGATACAGTTAAAGTACAGATGACAGTACTGATCAAAGATAAAAAATATATGAATGTTATAAATGATGAATTATAACAGGCTACAATAAGCCTAACATAAAACGTTATTAATATTAATGAAATCTATTACTTTTATCGTTATTCGCCAAACTCGACATTCCGCCTAGACGACGGCTCTTAAAGATTTATTGTTAGAACAAAACGTTTTAATTCTAATACTCCTGCAACTTTACGACAATTTAGCATCGTTAATTTTTTTAAATCATCCAACGAAACTTGAATAATTCTGACCCATTCCCAACCCTGCGCCGGGCGAAGCGGATTCCACGAAATCTTTTTGTCTGCGTCAAGCTGGCGGCTTGTCATAATCTTCTTCCTCAAAACAATGTCAGTTTTAATTAGAATACTTTAAAATAATAAAACTTAGAATAAAAGAGAACAAAATCGAGGCAATTGTACGCAATTATTATCGCTAAACCGGGAGATATACAGTTGCGGAATTCATTCGTTTCGTAACTGACATTAATTATGAATACGAAAACGTAATCTTTTGTTGTTATTTCAAGTCCTCAAAATGGTCGGGTTTACATTAAATGACAAGTGATTACTATCCTCAGTTAGTTTATTGTGAACACAATAAATGGTCGTTACGTCTGTTTAAATGGACACCTACGCAAATTGACTCTTAAATAACAAAGCTATTTTTAGTGGAAATGAACACAGTTTCAGTGTTATTTTGGACGAGAGTACGCCCGAACGCGAGTTGTTACGACGTCCGAATGTCGATTAAGCTCATAAGTCAAACTGTCAATAGGGAGGCGACCATCGACTTGATTATCAGTAATTAGCTTCCTGCGCCCGCATACTCGATAACTCTGTGTAACCGCGCCGGGACTACTGATTTCTGACCGGCCACTGAAATTACTTAGTTATCAAATTAACTTACTATTCTGTTGACAGTTATTTGTTACTTTCGCTACTTATCTATTGTTAGCCTGTCCCCTAAAATAACGTAAGCGTCACAGTTAAATTATTTGCATTTGAGAGGAAAATAATAAAAATGTTGAGTCCAGTATCCTACAAAAATCAAATCCAAAATTCATACGAATTTAAAAAAAAACAATAAAGAACATTTCTAACCCTAGGGCTAAGACCTAGCATACTTAGATTAAAAGAACAGAGTAGTACACTTACAATAGGACAATTAATTACTGTGATGGACTTTGCAGCGGTCCCGCGAAGCGTGTGCCGCACTGCAACCCGACCCACTTGGCATTAGTTTTGCGTGAGCACAGGGAAATGCGTGCAGTAGCCTTTTCTAGTAAAATTATTGATATGTCAGCAAAAACTTTAAAAAGAAGTGAAACTTAAATTTAAAACCATTCCCATAAGAAAAAAATACATTTTAAACTGAAACTTAACAAAAACTATTTTGTTTCTCTTGACTTTCATTTCTCGGAATCCCTTAGGGGGCTTCTGACTTGTGCCAATATTTTTTTTTTGTCGTAAATAGGTATACAATAGTCTCATTTCATCTCAAAGTTTTGAAAAAGTATGTTTTAAAATTCCTTCTATGCGTTGCTCCATTCAACAGTATATTCACAACCAGTTTTCTGTTCCTGAAAAATACTTTATTTAATCAGCTCAGAGAAGTAACATCCCTAGTAACCAATTACCTAACTAACTTGCGAAGAAGTTCAGTCACTGAAAAGGTTAAAAAAGATACAATGGTTAAATACTTAGAAGAGATGGCTAATCGGGTTACAAGAAAATCTTCTTTTCCACTTATATCAATAGCCTTGACTTGAATCATCAGAGAGGTGGCCATTGTTCTTTCTTTGTTTTTTCAGGGAGAGTTTTTTTTTTTTTTTCATAAATTCAGAAGTCTGTGTGTTTCGTTGAAATCTTGATTCACAATCACATTTATATATTACGATTTAGACAGAAAGAGATGAAACAACGCTATGACGCTATGAGTCTAATGATGCAGCATGCACATTTAAAATACTTGGCACAGACTTTAAGAACTAGATTCTTACGAAAGCTCCGGAATTCCTGCATTCGATAAAGTATTCGTTATATTATAAAAAAACGAGAAAACATTGCGTCAACACCTTGAGTGTATATTTATAAAATCTAACACAACAGACGGGGCTGGTGAAAACCAAAATATATAGGTATTTATATTTTGTTTTTCCATTTGTGCGCGCGTCATTCTGAATTATTAATTGGTGTAAAACTGCGTTATTAGTGATACAGGGGATTATTTAAATGGAGTAATATTATGTGAATTCGTATGGTTTGATATTGCGGGATTATGTGAATATTTATGAAGCTAGTTTTATGTGAAATGGGTCATTTTTAGAGCCAAGCTCGATGTGATTTTTCAGCCATGAATTTAAAATTATATTTTAGACAATTTAGTATCAAGCGTATAAAATCTATTATACTTTTGGTGTTCTAGCTGCTGCTGTAACTTCCTATTTCAAACATAAGTTCTGGGGAAATCATCTTTTCATGGAGATACACCTTGAAAACTTTCTCCACTAACAGAAGCTGAAACCAAGAAGACTGAATCTGACATCGAAAACTATTACGAATTTTAGTTGAAACTATCAGAGGTCATTCAAAGTGAAGTTTTCATTTATAATTATTTATTTCTAACTGTCCGCGCAATTATGTCAGCATCCGAGCGACTCCACAGAGGTATCACGCGAACTAGAAACCGCAATATCACTACTCTACTGATATTACATTCCCGGCAGCACCCCCCCCCCCCTTGCCCGACGCCATGAAGTCCCGTACACCCCCTCACTCACCCCACCGAGCCCTATAGGGTAATGAATTCGACCACAGCCATTCTATCGATATGACCTATAAAAATTTAGGACGCAATTATTGCTTAATCACTCCATGTAGGAATTCTGTGAATACCTCGCCAATTGTTATTCAGTGTGAGCAAATCTCGTGTAGTGTGTACACTGCCCAATAGTAAGACCTGGAATCGATATTTGATTGTTTTCCAATGTTAAGTTAAGCCTATTACGGTCGGCTGTTAACTAAGAGACAACGTAAACGATTGAATTGATAAGTTTCATTTAAATATTAATTGAACGCCTCATTGTAATCTGTAGCTAATAGAAGGTAAGTATTTGTTAGACGCTTACACATTGGGAGACGTAATAATTGGCGACGGATTTGTTGTTGACAATAATGTAATCAGCTCGGTATGTTTTATGTTCAACGGCAAATAAATGTAAATTAGTTTGAAACCCATTCTTTTATTATTTAATACGCGTCGCGCTTATCAGAACATCTACTCCTTGATAAGGCGTCACGCTGTGAAATGATCTTGATAAGCCATTTCATTTGTACCTTCTACAGTTTTTGTCACACCATCTGCAAAGCCTTTCAAAAAGCTTCAAATTTATTTTCAACCTTTTGTAGTTGTGTCTCTGGTTTTGCCGAATTTTCTTTTTATTTTTCATGTTATGTGTCGCAAATTTTTTGTTTGGATAATATAATATGGAGGTTTGTTGTGGCACAATCGCATACAACGAGCGCGGGGCGAGCCTAAACCCGCTGGCGTCTACGAACAAACCGACCCATTCCACCACTGTACCATGACCTCACTAGCCTCCCCTTTCTTCTCCAGAACATCCAAACAGCAAAAACATGGCACAATATGACAGGTCTACTCAAATTGGATACGGTGTAATAGCAAAAGCGTGTCCCATAAAGAACATTCTATGTTTTGTACATCTGGCTTGTTTCATTACGCGCTCTGCAACCCTGTGTTTCGATATTTAAATCATACCAAAGTTACGTTAGAAGCATTTGCTTCAAATAATAATACATTTTAAGTACCGAGTGTAGGGTTTTCTTGAAAATTAATAAGATTCAGGTGCTTTATCTTACACACAAAGTGATTAAAATCTTTGAGAGCAGAATTATGTTCTTCATAACACTTACAAAATCTCACGTTACATTCATGAAGATAAATCGTTATAATCACAATTCTTAATGAATTAGGTAGACACGCGTTACTGTCAAACACATTTAAAAATGGAACTGGGTCTGCGCTGCGCCATGTTGTTGTGTGGTCTTCAGTCTATTCTATTCTACAAAAAAAGAAAACCCGTACCAAAATATTTCGTTTTTCCCGCCAAATGAGTGACACTCAATATATTCGTGGCAAGAGCAGCAGAGCTCGGTAAAACTCTTACGTCGCTACGATCTTACAAGCCATTTGTCAAACGAACACAAACATGTTGTCAAATGAAAACAATTGCAGCTTTTATCGCCGATCTACGGGCACTTGGGCACCAGAATATTGTGTCCGATACATCACAACCGCTTTTATAGCCGTGTGTTTTCTATATTTAGTATAAAGAAGAATGGAGTGAACATGGGATTTGTTTTATTTAGAACTATTGATTCTATTTCCAGTACATGTACGACGGTTTTTTTTTATAAAAGTATAAAAAAACCGTCGTTCTATATATTTATCGTCTACATGTTCTTACTTCCTTTCGTCCATCGACATTTTCTTTAAGCCACTTTTAAAAATGAAACCTATTTGTCCCATCAAGCTACTAATCTCCCGCAAGCAATTTCACGAGCACAAAAGCCACTCTAGTATACGAATTGTAAACATGATTATCGCTGTTACATCACAAATCATTCGTTACGGTTTCAATGTGGCGGGAGTTGATTCTATATTCCGCCACTAGTGAACTATGCAATAGCCGGGGCGGAATCAGACGGAAACAAATTCAATGCTGGTACGTACGCCGGATTGCTTCATAGTCGTAAACTTTGGCCCGACTTCCCACGTCCGTTGTTCCGGGCGTTCATTTTTAAACAAGTGATTTAGATACTATAAAGTTTCGCTGTTTTACTTTCGAGTGAGTCAAATGCACTTGCCGCTTTTTGACTCGGCGTACACGACACTTCTTAAAATATGTACGTAGTTTCTTTTCAGGATAAAGTTTAGCGTTAGTAGAGAGATCGGAAAAGCGTCTGTATTAGCAAAAAACTGCTACAAGTTTTAGTGTACATTGCCAAGAAGATTAATACGATAACGAGTTCGCACAGGTTTTCAAAACAACTCACAAAAATATGACCGGACATGTTTATGAAAAGAAGTGTGTAAGTGACCAAGTGTCAAAACAGTGTTATGTTATGTAGACATGTGTAACAAAGTACACTGGGCGTCGCATCGGTGGCGAGCGACTAATCTTTTAGCGCGTCACCGGCGCACGCACATAAATTATGGGTGAATTACGAGCCGCCCCGAACGAAGCCGATGCCACGTCGTACATAGAGTACATAAGTACTCACCTTCTCTCGCTGTAAATTTCAGCTCCACTAGGAGAATCGTTCAGAACAAATAATCAAATTGTATGCGTCATCCAATTGAATATTCCGGTTTATTACTTTTATTACAAACTGAAAATTATTACGTCCGATAGTAGCATGCTGACACTTGCAATTTGCATCAGTTATGCGCAAGATGATTGCGTTACAGTCGCGCGTGTATTTTACTTTTCAATAAATATTGTAGTGTTGCACTACAAAACGTAAACGAGAAACATGTTGCAAAATCTTCCATTAGGTCCGGCACTAAATCACATGTTACTTTTATTTCTAGTTCCAGGAGCGAAAAGAAATGAATTAATTTCGCAAAAGTGTCGTGTCGTGCAAGTGCGCTGCGACTGTGCGACTCGCTTCTAACCGAAGTTAGTTCTTCATTATTACATTTCTGTTTCCGGTCGTCGGATTTTGATTTATGAGTTTAATTTGGCAAGGTTGGCGACGACAGGCCGAGACATGTCGGAGTGTTTTCAAGGAGCCATCGTACAATTGTTTAATTAATCTTAAGCTACGGAAACGCTGCGGGTGCAGTACACTTGGGCCAACTTTAAACTCGTTAAAAGTTCCTTTGAAACATTTGGCGTCAGATAAGCCGCAGTCAGACTTCGGTTCCTACTTATCTAGTGTTATAATAAATTAAACATCGTCCCATGTTTCATTTCTCGCCACTTTCTTTCGTTTGCTTTCCAAGTGTAATAAGGAGTTATTTCACGCTTAATGTACGGCACCACTTGCAAACTTTCAACTGCTTGGCTTTAAACTGCATGACGTAGGTATTAATCCTGCATATATTACCGGTTGGATTAGGAAGTTATATGAATGTCGCCTTTCAAGCAAAGCGTACCTACTCATTGCAATTGGTGGTTTTAAACACTTGATTCATTGTTAATACCTACTTTACGACTACGACTTTAAAATTATACTTAGATGATTTAATTCTGTAAGTATGTTTGTACAAATCCTTTTACACGTTAATAGGTAATATTTTTAAATCTAGATGAGGTTAAATTACGTCTTTGGATTTATTTTCTGTGGGTACTTTTTTCGGACATTAAAATTCAACCAACAATTTCACCACGGATAAAACTCAACACTGTTTTTCATGGTTCCGTATCTCAAAAGAAAAAACGGAACCCTTATAAGATCACTTCGTTGTCTGTCGCCGTTTGTCCGTCTGTCAAGACCCTTTTTTCTCAGGAACGCTATTTATAGTTTAAATTAATATCAAATAAAACTCAGGGCTGCAATCCCTTGGAGCAGTGAAAAATCAAACTTCTAAGTCAACGCAATCAAAAGATATGGGCGTTTATTTTCCGTTTATGCCGCATATTTTGACACTCACAAGGGAATCAAAACCTATAGGGTACTTCCCGTTGGACTAGGATCATGAAATTTGGCAAGAAACAATAATATCATGTATCACAAGTAAAGGAAAAAATCCGGAAACCGTAAATTTGTAGTTACCTACCAAGTACAGAACCTTCGGTGCGCGAGTCCGCCTCGCACTTGACCGGTTTATTTTTAAAGATGCTTCTACAGCGTAAACACTTAACCCATAGGTAATATTGTTACCATTTCCTAATAAAACTTAATACTGCATGATTTTTTTTTACCGTTTCCAAATGTTTAAAGGGTCTTCTACACATGAATATGAACAACTTTCACTATGAGACCAACTCTGAGATCACGGAAAAAAATCCTCTGTTTCATACATTTTGGTCAAGTAGGTATGGAACTTTTGCATTAAACAGCAGATTTTTTTTTCGTGATTTTAGAGTTGGTCCCATAGTGAAAGTTGTTCATATTCGTGGGTAGAAGACCCTGTAAAAATTTGGAGACTGTAAAAAAAAAAATCATCCAGTATAATAAAAAGTGTCACGTTGTTAGCTTACACGAGAAGTGAAGTGACCCACTTCCTTCACTTCATCCTTACACGCTGTGCAAGATAATAACTTGCACACCCTCCTCTCATCCTTAATCCCTTTAACAACATCAAAATTAATAGAACAGCTATCTTTTAAAAAAACAATATTTTTATTCCGTCTACGGGTCTTATAAAAATCCTCAACGGTCTTATCTTTTTATACGAAACTGAAAAGCTTACAGCGGAAACGCTTTCGTTTGAATTTAAGAATGTTAAAGTCCGAATACAACCATATTGCATATTCCTCTAACGGAAAATATAGTTACATTTGAGTGCATCGGGGTCATGAATTACGCAAACTGGGAACAATAAAGTGTTTGTATTGTCATTGAAGATACTCGGGGGCACTATCGCTGTGATCGCCAAAAGCATGTAGGTACATAACAGTAGGCATTCAGCGAACAAGCCTCATTCCACGCGGACAAGATGGCCGACAATGGCCCTTAGCGGATAATTACTCAAATAGATTGCCCATTGGGGCATTGTCTCTGTGTGCCAGCATTATATTAGGTATGTTTCTGGCTGGCATATCAATAACAGGATAATAGAACTGCTAGGCACAGTTTAGCTAAAATAAGTTCAAGTAAAGATTTTATTTCACAAAGCTAAGCCACAAAATAAAGAGCCTTTCACGAGTCCTTATTTTGATTCGCATTCATGAAATAACAGGATATAAACAAAAAGGGATTCCGTAATCCAATTAAATCAACGTCAATTACCGGAAACCGTTTAATTCATAGTCGTGAATACATTCAAGATTAATACGTAATAAATATTCGAATAAAATATAATGTTTTCGCGAGTTCATTTCCACGAGGGCGACGGCCCGACAGAATTTTTCCCGGTTCGCATCACGGGCATTTAATCAGGGGTTTTGATCAACACGTCCTCGCTTGGTAATATAATTACAGTTAACAGCAGTGCGGCGACGTTATCGCGCGTATAAATTAGAGCGATTTACATTTACGGTCGAGACATAGGTCCCGCCATTATCGTGAATGATGCGGGGTTAGGTGCGGGCTCGAGATCATCGCACCACGATTGGTGAGCTATTGCTACCACGCTGAGCTCTCCTGACTCCGCGCCGCCACTCAACTCAACCACCACATCAAACGGCTTTTATTCAAAATCTTTTTTTAATATCATCCGCCGCTAACTGAAGTGAGGACGGAATAAATGAATAAATTATGTCACCAGCATTATTTTGTCTACTCTAAATGTTAACGAGAAACATTAAATACATCGATTACCAAAAACTGATTTGTGTCTGTCAACATCGGAGTAGATTTAGAAAAGAATCGTTAATGACTTGTTGAAGCTATTATATTCAAGGCGATCCTCCTGGATCCGTGAAAACACAAGAGCATCCTCATTTCGTGTGTAATCAAATTAAAGTCGTTGCTTACCCGCTCCTCAAATTACATTCGTCATAATGCTCATAAACTAAATTCCCATACTCGTGCAAAACCTGTGCAAATTGGTCTTAATTCAGTCGAAACGTATAGCCTTAATGGTAAGCGTATAAGCAATATCACTTTAATACAGTGCGGCGGAGAGGGGGCGACTGGGGCGACTGGGGCGACACACGGCGACACACCGCCAGCGTACGGGTTGCTTCCACATAATTCTCCGATATAATATTATTTATTATAGCCTTGGAGACAAAACCCCCCGATACAACATAGCACTGTTTCTTCGTCTTAGTTTAGATTCCACCAACGACTCTACTGATCTAAGTGGAAGATTTATAAGAGTTGCTCCTAATATTTGTGGCGTTTGACATTGACTTATGTACAGACGCCAGCACATCAAGTTACTATAATCTGTCAAATTTCTTTAATAGATATTCAACTTTATTGCTAAAGCATAAGGTATAAAGTTGATTGGGAAAATTTGACAGTTTCGGGTAGCTTGATGTGCTGGCGTCATAGATCATCCGAAACTTATTTAACAAAAAGAGTAGAATAATCAAACCACTTAGGGTTAAAAAATTCTTAGTGTTAGAATATAATATTTCAGGTTTTACTCATTCCTGAAAAAATCTTACTCTTGAAATATTTGATACTATTTGTAAAGCTGCGAATTGGGCTCACTTTTTATTAATCATTCAATCCGAACATTACTATAAATAGCATTATTTAGCGGAAATACTTAAACCTAACCGCTTTTCAAGTTACTCAATCAATATAATTATAAATCTTTAAAAGGCAATCCGCAGGTCCCGGCTAATGTATGTTGTAAGGGTAATTTGATTTACAGCTACGATATAAGTCGGGCCATTAGTATAGAGACGGGAATTGTTCCGCGTCATCGCTGCACAATACTGCTCATGAATGTGCTCAGTACTATGCTTATGTGTTATGTATACATAATTGGTTTATTGTGAGACAGCCACATAGCCATCGTTATCGATATACATACTGGGTGTCCGAAAAGTCATGGATTACCTTTTACCTGCTGATGGGCCACATTGGGATCTACCAATAAAAATAAAATGACCATGGTAAAAGTCTTATGGTTTCCGAGTTTTTTGATGTTTAATGAAATTTTGGAAAATCTCTACCTTTGATCAGTTTTTTCCACGACATTTCTACGAATGAAAAGTTTTTCGAGTACAGGTTTTTTTATTTTCATCTTGAATCATCCTACTTGAATCATCTTTTAAATACCTACCTAAAATTTAGGTTCAAACTTAAAATTTTCACCAAAAAAAATTTTACCTAATGAAGATCGGCCCTGGTGAAAAAAAAAATTATTGGCAGGTCATTTTTTTTTTATTGCTAGATCTCAATGTGGCCCATCAGCAGGTAAAAGGTAATCCATGACTTTCCGGACACCCCGTATACTCACATCTTCTTCCCAGGCAGAAACCACAGAACGCCTTCTGCTACGATGCTTACATACTCTAGGCAGGCCTGTTGGTATAGTGGTCAGTGGCCCTGACTACTATACGCAAGGTCATGGGTTCGATTCCCACCCAGGACAAATGTTTGTGTGATGAGCACGATCATTTGTTCTTTGCGTGTAATTTATCTATAATATGTTTGTATTTAGAAATATATATGTATGTTTATCAGTTATCTAGTACTCATAGCACAAGCTCTTAGTTTGGGACTAGATGGCGTTGTGTGAAAGTTGTGGATTATTATTACTCCTTTTGCTTCGTGTACGTTTATACTCGTACATCTGATCATACACGCACGCTGGTCGCCAGTACTTCGCACCCCTGACCTTTCTGAAGAACATCACCAATAAGGTCACTATACTGTCCTTCTAAGGCCCCCCGTCACTTCCACTCATCACATGCCTTGTAAATACTTTTCGTTAGTTACCTTTCATTCATCTTCTCAGCATGAACGAACCATCAGTATCTTGAACATAAACTTTAAGCCGCGTACAACACGCATATGAAATGATTCTAGTGTGAGAACATTTTAAAACTCGACTCTTTTGAAATTCGATTCCATTCGACGCGGACGTCTAACGTTGCACGTGCACTGACTGCTGAAGGAATTCCACTGAATGTGTTCAGCTCCAATATAGAGCTTCAGTCAACGAAACTTTTATATTTACATAGCTAATCCGCCATGGTGTGCCACGCATTATTCACACTTTTTATGTCTTGGACAAATAATAAGCAGTAACAACTCTATCAGAATTGATCCTAGAAACAGCCTTGAGAAGAATTTCTTGTAGCAGACTCAAGGTCTCAAACAAATTCATATATATTTAACCACTAATTTATTATAATATTCTCTTACACAAGCTATATCTGACATTTAGTAAATGCCAAGCAGCGGTAAATCGTGGCCATTTGCAGCGACCGCTATCGTCGAGGGCAATACCATTTTTTCGCAGCGACGCGACACGTCATAGCTTACTACATATTAGATTCATTATTGGAGGATATCGATGAAAATCTCCAGCATCCAATCTCGCGGGATCACTGGTGGCACGCGTATTCTTGTAATTTCTGAGGCATAATTTTATTTATTAGAGTGTGCCCCCGCCGGAGCGGCGAGAGCACCCCATTTGCCGCTTCATTGACTTACAACGGCACTCTATAACACTTCGCACATATTTCTGTAGCGCCTCTCTCGCAGATGTTGGATCCCTCGCACCTCATTATATTGCGGATGACATTTAATAAAACATTATGGGTATCTCACAAACGGTTTTCGATAACCGTATACACTACACATGACGCTTTATCTGAAAAGAGAGGCTGTGTGAAGACATTCTTTGTAAAGCCAGTTGGCTTGAAATACTGGTACTGGCACTTAAACATCGAGGCATATATTATAACGGATATGTAAGGAACAAATAATGTTGTTTACATTCGCCTATTAATTAATCAATGTTAGCCCACAAATGTGTGTAGTTCCTGTTTGAAATTAATTAACTATCATTGATGATGAAATAGTAATTTACCGTAGATACCTTTACTACAAATATTATGAATTTTGGTACGCCTGGTTATACAAAGTGTAAAAGACACATTACATAGCCGTCAACCACGCATTCTGTACACAAACTAAGTAACACTGCACAAAAATAATGACTGGGAAACGACTTCTAATTTTGGTGTAAAAATTTGCGGTAATGCGCAATGTAACGCACACAAAACATTATGATTATGGCTGCATGCAACAGAACAGGGGTCGTGGGGGTATTTAAAGTTGTGTTATGACATTATAAACTTGTTTCCCTAAAAAAAAACGTCAGTAAAAGTACAAAGTACAAAAAAAAATATTACAATGACGGGTAGTAAAAGTGCCTCTTAGCTTCGTTAAGTGTATCTTTACACCCGTTAAAATATATTTTTTAATACAAAAATAATCAAGCTTTTGGAAATAACTCTTCAGACCACATAAAAGGCACACCACATCCGCAGAACAATAGTAGCTTGTGATATCTACTTGTGGTTAATTTCGACGGTTGCCGGAAGCACACACAAAGTTGTGGTTGTCAGTAGACAACATGAACCAGATTTTAACGTTAGCCAGATATATTTAATACGAACGAATCCAACAAATTAAAATTGCTTATGAAACAAAGGAGAATTTATGATTGAATGTAATAAGACCAATTCTGTAATAGGCTTCACCTATTTTAAATCAACGAAATCTATACAGTAGAGTATGTCATTTAAAATGAGAAAAAGGCGATGATAGTTGTAATGTATTTAAACATCACAACATAACTGAAATAGAAAACATAAGTAATCCTATTCATTTCAGCTTAGTCAAAAAACCAGCAGGTAATCAGTGGCACAGATGTAGTATACAGGGTGGCAGGGGGGGGGGGGGGGGGCATCGATGTGCAAACTGTAACCATCAATTCAGCACAAGATTCTAGAAGGGGATCTAGAATCATGTGCCGAATTTATGGTTGTATACCTAGCGTAGAAAGTTTTGGTCGGTTATCAAAAAAAAAAATCGGTTGTTTCATAGAAAAGCTATTGCACTTTTAGACCTACGCGGTCAAAATTTATGAAACAATATTTTTTTAATAACTGACGATTAAAAAAAAAAAAATATTTGACACTTAAAAATACATGTTACAAGCCAGTAATAATTAAATAGCACATCAATGTATTGCCACAAATTTGATCCTAACCCCCAAACTAGGCCTGGACCTGTATTTTGGGGGGGGTCAGCGTTCAGCCATGGGTCAAATTTATCTATTTACAAATTATATTTATTTTACCATTTATGTACACACATATATAAACAGACAAGAAAAAATAGAACAGAAAAATAGGTACAAAGGTGATGCCCATTTCATAAAAAATCTCTTCCAGCATACCTGCGATAGAACAATAGATAGAGAGATGTAGACACCGTGTGAAAGAGTAAAAGAGACAAAAAAAAACACACACAATCGTTAACAATTATTCACGTAATAAAACTAAACAAATACTATGACAATATACATACATACATACAAATAAACATACACGCATACTTCTAAAATAAATATCATTAGGATGTTAATATAACGTAATAAAAATAATAAATACAATTAATTACAGATTAATTTCAAGACAGGCCATAGACCATCGGATACAGTATATGATTCTGAACCCAGTCCCTGCCACCCTGTATTATTTTTCCTCAATTAATCAATTCACACACCATGCATCCATAGGCAGTATACATACTCGTACTTGGCTCCAGTCATTTGACAAATTGCAGCATCATTCCGATTTACCACACAATTAGTTCTAGCATGTTACCATTACCGCATTTGCGTCCAACAAATATTTAAATGTACCAAAATATTATACAGTTCGAGGTAGCAATTAGTATTGGGTAAAAGTAATTATTTAGACAGGATAGCAATAGGTTTACTATACCGAAATATACAGAATTTTATGTCATACTAGCTTCTGCCCGCGACTTAGTATCCGTGGACTTTAGAATTGGGTTCATTTACCGTCATAAAAAGAATTTTATAGGTTATTCTATGTAGGTTATATAGTTACTATCTGTGTGCTAAATTTCATCCAAATCCGTTCAGCCGTTTTTTCGTAACAAACATTCAAAGATACCAACTTTCACATTTTGTATAATATTAGTAGCAGGATGTTGCAACCTCGCTTGTCAAAACTAGAGCTTGCAAAACCATTAATTTAGTAAGATTAATACAACCACTAGCTCTCAGTTATTCACTAGGCACGAAGCCAATTAACAACAAGAAACTTTTCAAGAACATATGAAAAATTTGCATGTTCTAGTATCCCATTACAAACTGTTTGCATACGTTACTCCTGCCACTTCAACATAAACCATGTATGAACTAGTTCAAGAATATGCACATTTCCTTGTATCACGGAAACTTTCATCTAACTTTTCATTCCAATGCGGGCCGAAATTCACAAAACAGAACCTTCCACTTTATACCAGAACGTACACAACGAATAAGTACGTTTACATTTCAGAATAGGAGATTTCTACATGAATAAGTTCACCAAGTTTATTCACACTTTTGCCATCTTGATAATGTTCCCTCATATCGCTTTCAAAACAACACTATCGTTAAGTTTAATTCTTACTAACAAGCCAGTGCAAATGAAATATTCATTGTTATTCATTGCAGTTGTTACAGAATAATTTCAGCATTATCTTTCCGGGCAGGTCTCTGAATGAAATGATTAAATCGCACCAATTTTTATTCTTTTCTTTTAATAAGACCGCCGAAAATAAAATGGAGAGGAAGCGTTGGCGTGCATTTAAAATAAAATTTTAAAAGTTTAGCTTTGTTTCGTATAACATAGAAACGTGTGGAAAGTATCATAAAACTTTGAAGGTTGAAATATATATCATATTAAAAGATTGGTTAGGTATCCTGAATCATCCTTACGTATTTATGTAAGTAGATTTCAGTAAAGAAAACTGAAATCACAAACTATTGATTGCAGCTTGTTGTGTTTTGTGCCATTTTTACGTATCGCAAGAGAAAAACACACTTATCGAAGTGTGTCTCTAGAGAATACTTGTAGCGTTGTAGTGAACATCACATATTTTTAAACAAACGCGTTATTGGTGCTTGGTGATACGCTCTCAACATTCTCAACTAACCCCTTCAGTGTAGTTTGAAACTCAGCGTACTTCTTACATGTATTCATACAATTTTTACATACGTGTGTCCTGAAAAGAAAGCTGAAAAGGTTAAATATAAACAAGGAATCATTTTTGTTTCAAGGATAGAACTTTAAACAAGTTTCGCAAATACCTTAGTTCGTTTTATAGCATTTGTGCGCGCGTCCGGCTGACGGATTTTGATTTATCATTTTAATTTGGCGAGCGGTGACGACGGGCCGAGGTGTGCCCTCGGGATCCCGCGGGATTCGCCCCGGCCCTCGGTTTAAATTCAAATCCGTTGTATTAAATAATTATTTTGTGGGTAGATAAAATAAAATTAACGAATAAATTCCCATTATAATTACTGTGATAATTTTCTTATGTTTTGTGCAATTTTAACCAGATCACTTTGTAATTTATGTAATCGCTTGAAAAACAAGTGATTCACTATGAACCAGTGAAGCGGCAACTTATGTAAATGTACTGAATGTAAAGTCACACATGGCCGTTAGTGTTTGGCTGGCATGGGGTGGCTCGGCACTCGGCAGTTAGCAGCTCAGCGCGTGGTGACGTCACGCATCCCGTCCACCCCCTCGCCCTTCGCAGACGCCGTGGCCGCCGCCCGCCTTCATTTGTTTTCTGGTGTCACCTCTTATCTCGTCTCGCAATTATTACAATTTGTCCGCTCCTCCCCTTATCTTAGGGAGTTTGCTACTTCAGCATAAAGGCAACCGACTTCAGCAGATTCGCAAGATCATATTGAGGAGAAATCCTCTTTTTTCTAATTTTCGCGGCAGAATTTTTTCAAAACTTTGAATAATGACAGTGCCGTAAATTGCAGAGGTGGCCACGAAACGCCGCAGACAGGCGGGTTCGTTGTTTGTTGTTTTGCTAACTTCACTTTTTCATCGCTCGGCGAACGGTTCTTGTTTTGATAGGGCCATTTCACTCAACGGAGATTTTTTTTATAATCCTTCTCTCCCCCTCCCCAGATTCCATTCGAACTAAAGGAGCAACTTCTTTCAATCAGCTATAAGGAATGAATCAACTATTTTTCTTTTACAGACTTTCTTAACGAATTGGTGCTTTGTGATAAAATGGAGATTGAGAAATAATAAGTACTTAGCAGATGTTGATATTATTAGTTTACCTATAAAAAAATTGTTTCAATTCATATTTGGAGACTGAGCGAGACCGTATTGTTCTGGTATTGGTCCTGAAGTTCCAGTGGCTCCGCCGCTATCAGCTCTTCGCGCTCACGCTTGCAGTCACCTTTCAACGAAAGTCTGAAGACTCATGCGGATAATTCCGTACAGGTGTACATGAATTAACCGCTCGCATCGGCGGTCGTTAGTGCGGCCGATTGCCTCAAACGCTCCGACTCTGTATTTTTATCGCTCCTTCGGCGGAGGGGAGAGTCGCGTGCGCTCGTTGTCGCGACAAAATGTTCAATTTTAGATACAAATAAAAAAGGTCGGACGCGTCGCGCAGAATATTAACGGCGCACAATATGAACGTAGGCATCCGGAATTCGCGTCAAAAGTGCCAAAACGATGTTATTCTTTTCCGCGCGGAGGTAATAAGCGAGGCGGTCCCAGCCGTGCCGCGGATATGAAATCCAGAAATGTTTATGGCACGCGATAATGGGAAGGCTTCGTATCCGATCCGGGTTTACGGATGAAAGGATCCACTCGTAATTAGAATCCTTAAGGCCTTTTGTAATAGCGTAATTGTTTCCCGTTGTCGCCTCGGAGCAAGCCGTTATCTCTATGAATGGAACGACTCGAATACAAAGAAGAGACTGCAAGCGTAGCGTGGGACGCTCTACTTTCAGTTGCGAATTTTTATAATGTGTTATATCGGGTACAGTTAGAGTAGAGTTTCGAGTGCTGTGCGGGCCGGTGACACACGTGACGCGTCACGGTGCGGAGTGATTGAGAGCCGCCAGTTGCAACGGGCGCACGGGTGCCCGCGCCGACCTATGCCACGGATCGCACGCCAAACATCGTCACTTCTAATTACAAGCGTAACTCAACAATGTATCACTATGCGAAGCACGACCAACCGAAAAATAGAACAGCCCAACGCCCACTCTGGCATCTCACTAATCGAAACGCTAAATTAGACCAATTTATAACAATACCGATACATAATATTGCAATAATTGCCTCTCTATTGAATACCTAAACGGTCAGGCAGCGCGCTAATTGATCCTTTCAAGTAGTTTAATCATGCGGTTTTTACGTGTAAATAATACGTAGGTAGGTAAGTAGTCAGAATTGCGATACAATGTTAGCTCTATTGATAGGTAGACAGTACTTAAGTACAGTATGGTGTGCGCTGGATAGACATATGGAACGGTACACCGCAATAGCCCCGGAGCGATGTTAACACGCTTAGAGCAGATTTGCCTGTGAATTGTTCAACTCTGCAATTCGATTGAGTTATTGCTCGACGGACCATCACCAGTAATAGTATTCCTAATTGGCTCAGTTTGGTTATTAGCTCGTGTGTTATTCAGGCTGGCCACTGTCCCGCGCGTTCTTTAGGGAGTGATAAACTCCACATTGCCGAGAATTCCTGCATAATGTTAGAGGTTCTTGGACGGGTCTCTTATTATAGTCCCAGTAGCCGTGTAGCGCGTACCCACTTCGGCTCAATACGTGAGTTCGGTGTGGTCCTTCAATAGACTCCTGTAATAATATTTGCATACAAAGACGATCCCGCCAGTGCTTTGCGCTTTGTACGCAAATTTGTTAAATTTTCTACGAACTGCTACTACTCTGAACATGGACTCGGCCTTATTTTACCTACCAATGAATTGATGTGTAAAGTAGGGGCATTATCAGACAAAACATCGACAAAGTAATTATTATTTCCCGGAGAAAACAAAGTGGGAGTTTAGTTTTAAACAAGATACATGTTCTAATTTAGACAATTGTTAGCGGGGCTTCCACCTACGTAAGAGATTAATTGCAACAACTTTCGCTGACCGAAACATGCAGGACGGTGGAAGTATGTGTGTGAGAGAGAAAGCAGCACTTCACGGGAGCGGAACAGAACGGATTAAATTGCAAGTACGCTGATGTATTTATAGCTGGGCCGGAGACAAACGAGCGCGCGCGTGATGGACCTGCCTCGTTATGGGAATTAATCGAAGTCGCAGCCAACGGCACACCTGCACCGTCTAACTGAAATATGCTTTGCTGCAACACTGTTAAATCTGGAAATCTTGGATCTGAGCGACAAAGTGGAATTTACATCGGCTTACAACGGTTATTCGTCAGCCAATGCAACCGGTAACAATAGGTGTTGTGCAAGATGATCGTGTAACGTGTCAGGAAAAGGTCAAACTCGTGTTATGTGTAACTGACTTAATAATGCTGGTGTTTTAATAACATCTAGCTATTACATTTTTATATTCTAGTACGTGTCTATTACTTATGCAGACTTTCTCCTCGTATCAATATGAATTATGAAGATTACTTAATAGAGAAGGTACTGAAGGCTAATGAGATGCTAAACATAAGTAGGTACCACGTGCCGCTTCACTTTCGACTAATAGACTTACGGGATGAATTATGGTGATTAGATGAAACATCCCTTTGTCATAATATTGTGATGGAAAGAACTAAACAGATAACTCAGGCTGATGAAATTCTGTTCCCAAAAGTCACTCGTGCAACCTTTGAGGACATGAGTCCACTCTCCTTTCGTTACTCGATCAACAAACAAAAGAAAAAAGAAAGTTCTTCCTCGTTCTTGAAAAAAGCCGCCGTCAATAGCTAACCTATTCAAATTAAATAAGAACTCATTCGACTAACAAAGATTTGTCTTGTCTTTACTCGAAAGTTAGACAATAATTTCCATTTCCGAAGTAAAACCAATTTAAAAAAGACGAATACATAAGCAGACATTTGCATTACAATTTGGGCCCCTCCTTCAAATTTTTATTTTACCTCTATAGGACTGTTTAGGAATTACTAGAGGAAATTCTAAGTATTGTCCCAAGCTGATGATACAAACAATATATTTCATGTTAATTAGACAGTGCAACTTGTCTGTGCACATTGAATTGTTCAGTTTGATCATTATAGTTGGAACGGCCACCTGCGTCCCACGCAGCCTACATGAACTAAAATAACCGCGAAATCGAATTATTGGCCATCCGCGGTCATTCAGTACGACTACGCACTCCTATTGCAATTCCGATACGGTGACCAAATACAGTTTTAGGGATACTGAATCAATTATGATTACCGAATACTTAAGTAGCTTTCATGAATATTTCAACTGCAGGGAAGTAATACCCCAATCATTTACTCGTAGATTAATTTACCAAGGTTTGAAAAACGCTTTAACTAACTCGATTTTAACGATCGGAACTTCGTGATCAAACAGAATCAAATAGAAAAGCATTTCGTTGGGATTTGTGGTGGTATTTCATCGCTTCCCCCCGATAAAGCAAAGCGAACAACGAGAAAATTCGAGTCAACTGTTAAGCAACAAAAGCCGCTTTGATTCGCGAACAATGCAGCGAGCAGTCGACGGCTGGTATTGTATCGCGTTCGTTACATACAATATTTATGGCGTCTACAAACAAAACTTGAAGAAGCTAAGTGGTCTAAGTTCGCGCTAATTTAAGAGTTGTGCGCTGTAGCGGGCAGGCAGGCAGTGAGCGGGCTCGGCGCGCACGGCGCGGTGGCGGGCCGCTCGGCGCCTCCACCGCGCCACACTTTGTCATAACTTACTCGGTTACGACACCGAGCCTGCCTCACAGACACATACTGCTTCATTTAACGCAGCTTTTGTTCTTACTCGAGGAAGCTAATCAAAATGTACGTGCATATCTTTTCCACCGTAATGAAAGTGTCGCCACTTCGCAGTATTGTTTTCCAGCAATAAGTGTTCTCTCGAGTATGTTTGTTCAGACTAAGTTGTAACAATTTGTCGTCGTTAATTTGTTTCTGTTGAAGAAGGACGACCCTGTAATCACACACTGTCTCAATAGTGATTTTCACCACTAATTGAACCTTCCCCATTTATCTTATGCGCAATCTTGATTTTGCTACAGGAAAATCAATTTATTCCTTTAGCGAATGTGAGGCGGAAACTAGTTTTTCCTTTAAAGAAACGTTAAGAAAACAGTTCTTCTACATTTCATTAAAAAAAAATATTTGTTATTAGTCTCCGCGCGAACGCGTAAGCGAACGGGTGCAGAATAAAAATGTCTACCGAAGTTGTGAAGTGTTCACAGTGTAACATAGTTATAAATGAGTTATTATGTTTTACGCAAAATAAAATCTGTATTATGGACGAAGTGAGTCTAATAAGACTTATTAAAAGCGATTTCTCCGCACTAGAAATCAGTGACGCGAAGGAACTCCTTTTTACGTCTTTTCCATCTACCGTCAGAAAAATTGTGCGACGTAAAAATAAGGAACAAAAAGATGTGGAAGACATCATAAGTGCCTTTAAAACTGTTGATCCGGATAAAATTCCCATCTTCGTAGCAAAAGAGCTACATAAATTACCACCGGTAACCTTTGATCACATAGATGCAACAAGGTTATTGAAAGATATTGTGTTACTACAGTCAGAACTAAAACTAATTAGGGAAACTTATGTTACGAGCGAGCACTTAAAAACTGAGTTGAATAACATGAAATATGCATCATTAGTAAATGAAGAATTCAATGTAAACAATAGACGAGGTGCCTATTTATTAGATAGCGGGCCGACAGGTTTTTTGAATATTGATGACGCATCTACATCAATAAAGAATGCACCGGAGGTAGAAGCCAGAAGTGCGAAGCAGCAAGTGCATACTTTGCCGTGTTCGACATTTACACAATCGCCTGGTTTGGTGCATGAGTGTAGTCCTACCGCCGTCGCACTCAAAGCAGATGATAACGAGCGCACGCGCGCGACGGAACAGCTGACAAAATCGGCCGCTAATCACACCGTAATGAACACGGCTAGTGGTGCGAACGTAACAAGTAATGATAAGTCATTGGCGGAAATAGTTATGTCGGAAGGTGAATCGAAACCAAAAGCCTCTTCATTAAGTAATGAGTGGTTGTTGGTACAGAAAAGAAGACACAGAAACAGGACGGAGGCCATCAGAGGGAAAGCTTCAATTAAACCTGAAGATAGATTCAGACCAGCTGATCTTAAAATCTCATTGTTCGTGTCTAATGTGCACAAAAATACCTCTGAGAAGGACATAATCGAGTATATTTTCACAAAAACCAATGAAAATGTTACTCTTCAGAAAATAAAAATGAAAACAGAAAGAAGTTACAGCGCTTACAAAATTACAGTTACGAAGCATAAATTAGACGTTTTCCTAAATGATGAGACCTGGCCGGACGGTGTGACATGTCGTCGCTTTATGCCGTACAAACAAGTTTATGATGAGAAAAAAAGAAATAATTCGACTGATAATGTATAATGCTACTATGGTAACATTTAACTGCAAAAATATAAAACGGTCTGTGGACGGTATAAAACAGATATGCGGTTTTGCAGACATCATTGCCTTACAAGAGACGTGGCTGCTGCCCTGTGAACTGTCTTACCTGGCGAACATTCACGAAGACTTTGGCAGCGTGGGGACCTCTGCAGTTGACACCAGTATGGGTATCCTCAAGGGTAGACCCTTTGGAGGGGTGGCGCTCCTATGGCGTAAATCTGTATTCCAGTTTGTGTCAGTGGTACAGTGTGCAAACCCACGTATATCGGCTATTCGTATTTCTACAAATGATCGGCCCGTGTTGGTTATCAGTGTTTACATGCCTACGGACTGTGCTGAGAACGTACCTGAGTTCACAGACTGCTTAAGTGCGATGAGTGCTATTATTGAGGAAAGTAGTGTTGAATCTGTTTTCATTCTCGGAGACATGAATGCACATCCAGGTGAGCGTTTTTACACTGAACTTTTGGAATTCTCCGCGGAACAGGACTGGATATGTGCGGACACTGATAAACTTAGCTTATCGTCCGATACTTTCACTTTCATTAGTGATGCACACGGGTGTCGTAGATGGCTAGACCATTGTATTGTCACAAGGGCCGCGTGGCCGTGTGTTGTAGATATATATGTAAAGTATGATGTGTATTGGTCAGACCACTATCCATTAGTTGTTACATGTAATTTAAATGTTATTACACAAAAAATCGCAGTGAAGAGCACACCATGTAATAAAATTAAATGGGGCGATAGGACTCCAGAGCAGATAAATGAGTACACAAAAATATGTAATACACATTTAAAAACTATAGACTTCCCATCTGTGTTTCAGAGTTGTTGTGGAAAAATCTGTCACAATAATTCCCATAAGGATATTGTCAATAAATTATATGATGATATAATAAATGTGTTACAAAAGGCTGCGACTACTACCTGTATGGTAAAGAATATCAAACATAAAAAGTTATTAGCAGGGTGGAACAAGCACGTGAGCGAGTCTTACTTGGGTGCCAGGCGGACATTTAATACATGGGTAAGCTATGGTAAGCCAGCTAGCGGGCCATTGTTTAGAGACATGATTGAGGCGCGTAAAATTTTTAAAGGTAAGCTTAAGTGGTGTCAAAACCATCAAGAACAGATAAAAATGGACTTCATGGCAACACACTACACGAATAAGGACTTTAAACATTTTTGGAAGTGTACAAATAAATTGAATACTAGACCTGGCATCCCAGTGAGTGTCGGCGGTGTTTCTAACCCTGAAGACATTGCCAATGTTTTTATGGAACAATTTGTTGTAAAGTCACCCTTAGGACCAGCATGTGGACGGTTTGATGCTGAGACTCAGGGGATGAATATTTCAACTTTAATACTTGCGAAAGATATTGATCGTGCTATTAGGGGTATGAAGGTAGGAAAATCACCGGGATATGACTCTCTCAGCGTGGAACACCTCAAGCATGCTGGTTTTCACATTCCTAGAGTACTGGCAATGTTATGTAATTTGTGCTTAAATCACTCACACCTACCCCCTGCTCTGATGAAGACTCTGGTGGTACCGATTGCCAAGAGTAAAATGGGGGATGTGTCTGATAAATGTAACTATAGACCCATTTCGCTAGCCACGATTGTAGCGAAGGTATTTGACAGTGTGCTTAACTCATATTTGAACAAGCATGTTAAGTTACATGACGCTCAGTTCGGTTTTCGTCCTGGCTTGTCAACTGAGGCTGCTATTCTGAGCCTTAAGCACACTGTGAAATATTACACTGACAGACAGACCCCGGTTTATGCTTGCTTTCTAGACCTCTCGAAAGCATTCGACCTAGTGTCTTATGATATGTTGTGGCAGAAGCTAAAAGAAACGGGTCTGCCGCCAGAGTTGACATCACTTTTTAGGTATTGGTACCTTAATCAGAAAAATAATGTAAAGTGGGCGGGTGAATTGTCGAGTGAATACAGACTGGAATGCGGAGTGAGGCAGGGGGGGTTGAGCTCGCCCTTGTTTTTTAATTTGTACGTAAATGCGCTAATCGAGGAACTTAGTCAAATGCCCGTAGGGTGCTATGTGGATGGTGTTAGTGTGAACAATCTTAGCTATGCCGATGATATGGTGCTGCTGGCTCCCTCGATTTGTGCATTGCGGAAGTTGCTTGCCGTGTGTGAAAAGTATGCGGCCACTCACGGTCTGAGCTATAACGTTAAGAAATCGGAGTACATGATCTTCAAGGCGGGTACAAAGTGTCCAACTGTTGTGCCACCACTATTACTCAATGGTATTCCTCTTAATCGAGTATACCAATTCAAGTATCTTGGCCATGTGGTTACCGAAAATCTTGGAGATGATGTAGACATGGAAAGAGAGCGCAGGGCATTGTCAATCCGGGCGAACATGCTGGCCCGCAGGTTCGCTCGATGTACAGACGCAGTCAAAGTAACTTTATTCAAAGCGTATTGCACATCTTTGTACTCAGCGAGCCTGTGGTTCAGATATACCCAATCGGCTTACAATTCCCTGCGCATCCAGTTTAACAATGCCTTCAGGGCGCTGTTACGTCTGCCACGCTTTTGCAGTGCGTCAACAATGTTCGCAGAGTCGCGCACAGACGGCTTTGATGCCACCTGGCGCAAAAAGACAGCCTCATTGCTGAACAGATTGCGTGGGAGCAGTAACAGCATCCTGAGAGTGATAGGCAATAGGTTGGACAGCCCCTTGGTGTGGAGCCTCACCCAGAGGACTAAGTCGCTCTTAGTTATTAGGTACTAACATAGTTTTTAAGTCCTTACTAAAAATATAAATATAAATTTTAATGTAATGTAATGTTATGGATCAATGGTTGTCTGAACAAATAAATTATTATTATTATTATTATATTATTATTATATTATATTATTAGTATAGCAGCATTTATATCCAGATCTCATTCCCCAAAACAGACAGAATTAAAATGTTGTAAATATTATTAAACGCAGTTAAAATTTGGTAAACGCGTCGGTCGGTTAAAATTCCGCGTCTAAATTAACATAATTTAAAATTCAAAACCGTATGAAATACTTCATTGCGGAGAGCACACCACTGAAAGGGGCATATTTAATTCTTTCAGCGGCACTTCGCGAGGAATGAGTAGCGTAAAAATCCTTCAAGAATATCAAGCACGTTTCGACTTGACTTTAGAAAAAGAAAAATACGGGTAAAAATAATAAATAGCGGTATAATGGCGATCTTCACGCGAAAGATTAGCTACAAAAGCCAGGGGCTTAGCAGTATTTATAAGGAGCGTTAGCGGCACGCCACAAGGCGGATCTTGAAATGTTTCTCCTGACTCGCGACTCCACAGAAAGTGTTTTTTCCTATATCAGATAATACATAAGGAAAATTCGGCCATTGAATTTCGCCGAATGTCTGCGTTGTATCATTAGACCGAGTTTACTCCGAAAATTTATTGTGCTTTCCATCAAACAATTCAGTACAATATATGTATAAGACTGTTCACTTGTTAATAGCAAGCAATTCTTCCCAGTATCTAACTCTCAATTTATTTAAAGTTAAGCCCACGTAAATCACGGCGCAAACTCTTAATAAAGCTACTAGTCTTAGCTACAAACTAGCAACAGATACAGTTATTAATCAAGTGGCAACTGGCAAGCTAAACGCACTTGATTGCCGCGTCAGTAGTTAATGCTACTTTACTCCAGTTATCGCTAGGCTGGCATCGCGAACATTTGGTTCTAGTTACTGGCCGGTCCCAGCGCGGGGCCGGTGCCCACAACTTCGCCATAACTCGTTTACTCTGGACCACCTAATTTGCTTGCCGACTACGAACACCAGTCAGCTTGTCAGTATAATTTATAGCATCTTTACATGGAGTTCAACGCTGTTATTAGAACTTTTGTTGCTTGTTTATCTCTGGAAAGTTAGGATCGTAGTTGTTTATAACAACATCATAATTCCAATTTTCTTAGATTTATAGTCTTAGAAAATCTTGGCTGCTTAGTTGAAGGGAGTTGTATCATGAGAAAAGAATACTATAAACATTTATTGTTATACATATAATGAAACTAAGAAGCTAAATGAAAACTTATGATAAATAATTAATTTCAAGAATACGGGAGATAACTGGAGCATTATGCAAGCTCAGAAAAGACCACGAGGCGAAAATAAATTAAATAAATGTTTGAATTGTGGCAAATGAGTGCAGTGATTGTTGGAAGCATTAAATCTTGCAGCGAGGTGGGACTAAGGTGGGTAATGAATACAAACTGCGGGCCGCGTGGTTAGCACCGCAGTAAATTAAAGGCGGGAGTGTGCGGACCGCGAATTGGAAACCAGTGCCGTGAAGCTCGCGAGGAGGCGGTGAGAACTCCCCAGCGGACCGTTCTCCATACCTTCGATTACTTGAGAAACTAGAGCTTTGGAAAAAATGTTAAAAGCCACACTCACTAAGCTCAAACATCGATGCAGGGCTAACATATATAAAACTTTAATTAAAATATAGATCCTCAGGTTAATGTTGGATAAAAATTGATATGCGTAAGTAAACAATTATAGGGAAAGACTATTTTCCAATGAACTTAGCCTTGTTTTTCTCAGTATTGAGCGCTTTTCGCTACCATACACTCTGTTTCTTCGAATCGTCGCTTTGACTCAGGAGTAGGGTAATTCCCAAGAATATGTGCAGTCATCTAATATACACACCAACGTATTCAATGAAAACGATTGAAGCAATCAAAAATTTTATATTCTCTTTGCCGTGGTTTCCAGACACTATAATCAGGGTACTATAGCTTTCATATGGGCTCGAGACTTCCAAGAAATTGTCGTGAATATTGAGATAGTATTGTACTTGTCCGCAATTTGCAATTACACGAGTTCATAGAAATGGGCGAATCGATAGAGGTCATCGGCACCATAGGCATCAGCCATGAGTTTGAACCCTCAGGAGGGTGTTTGCCACACATTACAACCCTCCCCTCGGCCCACACCACGCATTCCAGGAAAACATTGCAAACCCTACTAAATTCTTTATTTTACCTGTGGTTGCTACCCAATTATTTGTATTAATAATTCTGACTAATTCTAAAAATCAGCCCTGATAATGGGAAATGAATTTTGCACAGCTAATGAACAAATATGAAAGATATTGTAAGCAGCTCTGTCATTTGTACTGCAATTTAATGTACCGCGGCTTCTAAATAAATTGCCGCATTAATTTTCAATGCGAAACCAAAGGACGTTTCAATAAAAATAAATATCGTACATCAATTTGATCTTGTCTCGATACGCCACCGTATTCCGCCGCTTCCACACGCATTGTTCTCTTGTCTGTTGTCTATTTATCTGAAATCTCATTGATACTTTCCTGAAATGTTTCTATTGAACCTGATTCTTAGAATAGAAACGCGAAAACTTCTTTTCCAATTTTCTCTCAATGGCCATTAGGATGAGAAATGTAAAGTAGATTCCCGGACGAAGTCGAGATATGTGTTCGAGAAGAATGAAATTTCGAACTAAACTGGCATCGCACCGGCGCGCCAGTGTAGTCCCAGCCGACGGAACGACATCAGGATGCAGACTTTTTCGAAATTATTTGCATGTATCACGCTACTCCACTCTTATAGAATGGTTTTCGATAGCGATACAAACAGAGTTCACATTTCCAGAATACAACAATATTAAGATCAGATAAAATTTTGATCGTATTATATTCGGAAACCCAATTTGATATTGGAGTCCATACTTGAAAATACGGTCCACTTATGGCGCAGAGTACATTCTATCAAGGTTCGGGACGTCGTTAAAAGCTGTTCCAATATGACTAAGGATATCCCGCTGTTATGAAGGCGGCGATACAAGTTGTGTCCACAACAAACAGGCCTCTCAAATCGTGACTTAACGCAGTGTCAACAGGTTACTTGAGTCGAGTTGACAATCTGTAATTTGCCGCGAGCGGACCAACTTGCGAACGGGACCCCTCGCTTATTTGCGAGCCCACAAGTAACTTTAAACTGTTCAGACTAATATATAACGTGCTTTAGAGTTCTAAGCTCACGACCCGTTACGTCGATTCACCTGGATCGTTGAAAACTCGAGATTGTATTTTCAGGCAAGCTGTTAAACTTGTTATTACGCGTGGGAGAATGTGATTAACCCATCTCTGAGGATTGGGAGTTTGATATACAACTTTAATTTTATCTCTTAATAATAGGATGACCCGATATCTGAGAGGATATTTCAGGAAGTAACACTGTCCACTAATATGAAGGCAATTATAATTTGACTACAGATAGACTTTATCTGTATTCTGGCTGTTAACTGAATCGAATCTTTTAGAACTGTTTGAATCCTGTAGTAGGAGTAAGTAGCTACTGCAGATTGAAACGCGGATTGAAACTGACTGGAATCAACAGATTCTAAGAAAAAGACTTTATAAACTCTTCATTACATTAATCTTTAGTAAGTTTGCAGTGGATACCTACCACAGTCATGCAGTTAAGGAATACCTAGAAGTTATATAAACGTTGAACAGACTAATGCAAATTAAATGGAAGACTCTTTGTAGTGAACCATATTTTCATATTAAGACCGCGAGGCCCCGCTGGCAAATACAATTTCTTCTTACAACAGTGGTTAAGGCGGGGGTGAGAGATGATGGCGGGGGCGGTCTCCCATCGTTGCAGTCTTGAACCCACCAATTATCATGACTGTACAAGGCATTTTATTGACTGCACAGGTCTTAATTCCATAAATTATTTGACTACAATAAAAAAATCTATCTGCTTAGCCTTGTTCTAACTATGTTTGGGTCAACTTCCAGTCTAACCAGATGCAGCTGAATACATTTTACATGGAACGACTGCCTATCTGACCTCTACAATCCAGTTTCTTGGTTACACAATACCCCTTGGTAAGACTGGTTGTCAGACTTTTGGCATCTGACGACCCATAACGTCTGTCAAAGATCCAAGAATTACAGCCGGGACCAGCGATATGTAATGGTCACCCATCCCGGCGAGTGAAGCTTTAACTTCGATCAACCCGTGCTGCTGTAGTTACGAGCCTTCTTTGTCTAGCATATACAACGTGTAACGTTAAATGCGCAAAACCTCAGACACCCCAACTGATTTTTAATTCAATTGACCTATTTCAGAGAGAAAATAAGTCATTAAAACAATTGTAAAGGTTTTATATGCTGTTTTAGTTTTTTTCGTATTATTTTTATATCGTCGCAGACGCAAGAAACGGCCATTCTGATCGTTTCTTGCGTCTGCGACGACGCTTTACCGAGGGAGGAGTCGTCACCGGGCCGCTGCGCCGCGCTGACATTGGCTTGCTTAACCTATTAATAAATAGACACGGCAACGTTTAAAACCTATATTAAAAAGTGGTTCAATTAATTCTGCTCGTTATTCTGATCAAACTATTTTTAGGTTTTGCGCATTTAACGTTACACGTTGTATACACGTTGTATACAACGTGTATCGCTGAAAATAGTTTGATCAGAATAACGAGCAGAATTAATTGAACCACTTTTTAATATAGTTCACATTTTTCAAAAAATCTTCATTAAAAACGTTGCCGTGTCTATTTATTAATAGGTCAAGCAAGTCAATGTCAGCGCGGCGCAGCGGCCCGGTGACGACTCCTCTCTCGGTAAGGCGTCGTCGCAGACGCAAGAAACAATCAGAATGGCCAGTAAAACTAAGACACCACATGATACCTTTACATTTTTTTTTATGACTTATTTTCTCTCTGAAATAGGCCAATTGAATTAAAAATCAGTTGGGGTGTCTGAGGTTTTGCGCATTTAACGTTACACGTTGTATATATAAATATATAATCTAAGGATTTTTTTTTGTTCAAGATTCAAGATAAAAGAGGGTTTCACAGACTACACCATTATGTAGAGCTGAAAAACTTTCAAACATCGGTTCCATAAGTTCCTCGAAACATTTCAAAGTCATTAGAAAAGCTTCAGCGATTTCTGTTTAACTGCCGTAAAATTAATCGACCGAACAAATACAATGTAACGAAGAGCATATTAAACAATATGTAGATTGTTATTATAATTTCATTTCTTTATTTTAAACGAAATACTTTCTTGTCGGCATTGTATGCGGTTAAAATGAACATTGTAAAAGCTGTCAGCTCGTATTTTTTGTGTGCATAGTCCGGTGTTATAACTGGTCACGGGTGCAATTTTATGCAGCCATTCCACCTTTCTAATAGAGCGAGCTCATTTTAAAGTAAAAGTTTGAAAATTTAAATTTACAAGGTAACTCACTGGGCGACTTATAATTTGTTCGGCAAGAAAGACTGGTCTTTCTTTTGACTGCTCGTTTAGGGTTAACATATGATGAAAGATGATTGTATCCTTTCAGTCATTTTACATTAAGAAGAACAGTACTTAGCTAGGTACTAAGTACTGTTCTTCTTAATGTAAAATGACTATTTGTATTTTCTACTGTAGTATATCATTTATTTAGGAGGATAAACTTCTAATACTAAATAAACTAACAGACTATTAAAATAAAAATAAATACCCTAACCTAACTAAAAATATTAACAAACTAAAATATGGCGTCGAAAAATTCCTCCGCATCACTGTCGAATGTTATTTGAAATACGCGCACACTTGTGCACTATAATATCTCCCGCGCCGAAGGCTAGTCTCCGTCGAGATTGGCCGCCGTGGCCGAAATATGGTATGGAGGATTTGCTCGCGATTTTTTTCGTGTGGTAGTCGTAAGACACTACAATATACTTAAAAAAAATAAAGACACAGACCGTGTTACTTGCCGGTAATGTAGCATTGGTGAAAGATTTTTTTTTAAATTGGTTGAGTATTTTTTGAGTTTATCCATTGCAAACAAACATACAAAAAATAATTTTTGTTTTTTTTTTTTATATAATATTAGTTTATGTTCAAAGTCCCGTTAACTGAAATAAGAGTATTAGATTTTCAGCACACGTAGCATGACCTATCTATACAAAGAATAGACATATCTCTCTCTACACAACGTTGACGTTTCTTTTGTTCACTAGCATATCATGACCATTGAGATGGGATATAACAGGAGATGCCCTGTTATTCTATACACGGTTGTAGGTAGGTGCCAGAGCAGCCATCTTTGTCGCCAAGTTTCGTGGTAGTTCAGCTGTCAAATGGTTGTTTATTTTTTGTATTATTGAGATTTGCGAGAAAATTACGAGGATTTTACCTTTAAAACTGCATGTAAATGTTGAAAAACAGCAATTCAACATGACTGTGTGTTGTATTGTGAAGTGTGGTGCAAGGAAGAATGAAAATCAACCTCAACTTTCTTTGCACAGGTTAGTAGCCGGTTTTCATGCAATAACACATACAATAATAGACATTCGATGATATAATTGTAACGCGATCATGAATTTATGGCTAAAGTATTGATATTTGGGTAAATTTCCGTATAACAGACCTTTTTATTATTTTGTTAATTCATTCGTTTGTTTACAATAATATGTCATAATAGAATAGTGTTGTACCGTTGCCTAATAGTTTCCGGAACTAGTTCCTCCGCTGGAACGATATCGGTATATTCTGCTATGTTAACATAAATAGTCCTGCGTCTTATTAGCTCCGATTGACCTTGCTAGGTCCGGCCCGTGGTTCACAGCACCAAAATCAAAATATTTTCTTTCACATAAACCTACATGGGCACTTATGAAACGTCAGAAGCTAGATGCACGGTTCCAAATGGTGGTTTCCTATGCTGAAGAACCAGCGAGAAACTCCACGGTTACTCTTTTAAAAACAATTGGCTTTTACAATGTCTTCTATTTTTTTAAGTACCTGGTACTTGTTGACAGGCCTACACTGTCCTCCCCTACCTATTAACATTGTAAAAGCCAATTATTTTGAGTAACCGTGGAGTTTCTTGCCGACTCTTCTCCATAGAAACCACCAATTGGAACCGTGCACATAGCTTCTGACGTTTCCTATTGATTTTAGTTTCATATGCTAATATAATATAGCTGTAACCAAAATTATTTATTGATAAAAATACTTGCACTTTTTATAGGTTTCCTAAAAAGGAAGGACTAAAGAAAAAGTGGTTAGAGGCTATTGGTGAAGAAAATATTAATCCCCGACATAAAGAACCTGGTACCTCTGTTCACTTCACTTTGAAGAAAGCTGTTTTAATAGAACACTTGATGTAATGAGATTACATGATAACTCTGTTCCCACAGCATTTTTGGTAAATGTGTAATAAAATGATTGATTAATAATAGCCTGGCCGTTTGACCTGAAATAAATAAATAGATATATATTAATTACATATATAAAAATAATAATAAATAAATAAATCATATTCCACAACTTTCACACAACGCCATCTAGTCCCAAACTAAGCAGAGCTTGTGCTATGAGTACTAAGACAGCTGATAAACATACATATATATTTCTAAATACATACATATTATAAGGTATAATAGGTATAATAATAAAGGTATAATATGCGAAAGCACCTGTTTTTGGGCATATGGATACATATCTCTTCACACTGTTTTCCTTCACTTTAATACGTAAACGTGATGCAATTAAAAAGTGTTTTTTAATTCTGTGCCGAAAAAACACTTGGCATTAATTTTATTTTCAGGGAAGAAAGTTGATTGCGATAATTTGACAGTTTCGGGTACCTATCGATAAATAGTTCATATGAGTCTTTTACGCATAACAAAAGATTAGAAATAAAGTATTTTCGCATACTGTATTTTTATGCAAAATTATAAAGTATGTTTATCGAAAATAAACTAGGATACGTTACTATAAAGTAGGCAACCTTAGTTAGAACGGACTATAAGTTAGTATACTATATTATGATCCAAACGTGATAACTAGTACGACTCGTATTTAGTATCGATACTCGTTATAGTAACACCAATGTTCCTTGATTGATACAACCCTAGCAATGGCAGCCATTTTTTGAGACAATATGAGTTGTAGATAGGCACCCTTTTTTCGTAGGTATTTCCAGTCCATATATATATGTCTATGATCATGACATCGTCCCCTAGAATTCTTTGCACAATCTGTCATTTTGTCTTTCATTCCTTCCGTTTCTATGGTGGTCATCCTGCAGTCCGTCTCTCGAAAGAGGTCCCGCGGCAATAAGTTGAACTTATTTTTATTATTGTATAGTTAGCAACATTCATACAACAACCCACCTATCTCACACACATTTCTCTATTTAAGCTTGTGCATTTTATTAACCAGTACATGTAATATGATGTTGAGATAAATACATACATAAGTAAAGATTTATGTCTCCACCGCGTGTCTATAGCACCGCGTCTGCGGGACTTCTAGTGTGAGACGGAGTCTAAGCGTGCAGGAAGGCCATTCCTGAAAACTGGGAAATCTTCTAAAACACCGACTTCACTGACCTTATCGAAAAAAAATTGCACAAAAGACCATAATAAAACTATTACTCCAAAAACAATTCTTCACACCAATCGCTTAGAACGCACAGTTGCACATTCCTAACAAAATAAAACTCTCTGAAACAGCAAAGGGCAAAAAATACATATCGCATCTTCGCTTTACTCTTTGATCGCAGTCTCGGCGGCCGCGACTCGAGCTAGTGAGTTTTCACCGTTATTTCTTTAGCTGAGAAATCCCCTCGCACAAGTTTAGTTAGGAATTCCGTACACCTATCTCCGTATCGCACCACATATTTTGTGTAGACGGGAGGCAGGGGAAGTTTCCGTTTCCCTGTGAAAATCTTCCATGACGCGTAAGTATTCTATAAGGGTACAGCAAGGGCTGCTTTGATAAGCCATTATTAATTTTTTGTTTCGGAACGCTAGAGAAATATTGTTGTTTGTTCTCAAAACGTTGTGTCATCTATATCTATGTATATATATCTATATATATTTTCTATTATATTATTTATATTATCTATACAACGTGTAACGTTAAATGCGCAAAACCTGAAAATAGTTTGATCAGAATAACGAGCAGAATAAATTGAACTACTTTTTAATATAGGTCACATTTTTCAAAAAATCTTCACTAAAAACGTGGCCGTGTCTATTTATTAATAGGTCAAGCAAGCCAATGTCAGCGCGGCGCAGCAGCCCGGTGACGACTCCTCCCTCGATAAAGCGTCGTCGCAGACGCAAGAAACGATCAGAATGGCCAGTAAAACTAAAACAGCACATAAAACCTTTACAATTTTTTAATGACTTATTTTCTCTCTGAAATAGGTCAATTGAATTAAAAATCAGTCGGGGTGTCTAAGGTTTTGCGCATTTAACGTTACACGTTGTATAAAACAAAGTCGGGTTAGTTACACCATTTATAACTCAAGAACGATTGGACCGATTTTAAAGAACTTTGATTTGTTGGATTTATCTCCGCCCCGAATAGCAGAATAGCAGGTTAACTATTAAAACATTGGAAAATTCCCAAAAAAAAAATGAAGATAATTCCTTCTTCACACATTTTATTTGGAACGGCTTTTTGATGACATCTCAAGAACAGACTGAATGGTTTTCTTTTCACTTATTGATTCTGATGACTAATTTATATTTATTTATATATACTTTATTATATCCCAGAAAATAAATAACAAAAAATCATTGTTAATATCGGCTAGTTTCACCAATCTAATCAACAGCTTCCGACATAATCTCAAGGAGGAAATGTCATATAACTAGGTACTTAAGAACGTCTCAGTGTAGTGGAACACAAACCATATCACGTTTGATATTCATACGCTACACAGAAGTGGGCAGCTGCCTCTAAATGTCAAAGGTGGACCTAATCTATTTTTCAGGTACACGTATAATCCATTATTATATTACACGCACCAATGTGTCCTGTTCGTAGCTAATAGCTTTCATAATTAAAAGCAATTAAGAGAGCAATAATGCGAACCCTTTATAAATCGAAGAAACGTTTTCCAGCATTACCGGTGTCAGGTGACTCTCCGAATTACGTGTACCTAGTGTTTGAGATGTAAGCTACGTATAAAAGGTAAACAAATGTTATGGGTTACCGTATGTATGTGGTGTCGCTTCGTCGCGAATTCCTCTCCTGTGTAATATTGGGAAAAACTTGCGGGGCGACGGATAGTTGCGGGGGTCAAGTTAATGATATCGCCGCCATTTGCGGACGAGTCCCCGCTCCGAATTGCGCCCGGGCACGTTAATGGGCTCAGCTACAGCACTCTGAATATTTTAAAGGACATTCGCCGAAATTACTACAAAAATAATGTCGCTTTGCTTGTACCGAATTACCCGAGAAACGGTTTAGAGACCGGTAATAAATATGCACGGAATCCTCTTCCTATTGCCTCTTTGGAGATTGCTTTTCGGATTAAACACTTTTAGTCGCAGTTTTTAGCTGAGTTTGATCATAGTCTGCAAATTGTTATCTCAAAGTTTCCGTATCTTGTGTGTCTAGTATCGATTTGTCATAAAAGGAACGCTCAGAGAAGTCAGCTTCACTTACGGCTGTTTCAGTGTGCTTTAAATAATAAATGAGTGTCGGTGATAGAAGACAACGAGAGCGTGGGCGGCGCGACTGCGTACTGAATATTGGGCCCGCTGCAGCCGCGCCCTCACACGCGCTCGCACCCGCTCCCGTACCCGCGCCCGCTCCCGCGTGCAGACAGCGGGCTACGTGCGCCGCATAATGCACCGTCCCGTGCAAAATTCACAACTACGTACCCTCCGGCAAAATAAATTTACTACCTCTATCTTATTTGCTCTAATTCGTGAAAACTGCAACTCGAAACTCCGGTCTGGCTGTAATGATCGTACGACACCGTTTGCAGAATTAGTGATGAGTAGCGAATGTTTCGTTTGGACTATTAATTTGTGTATAAAAAGAGACTGCATAAATAGATGTCTGCGGTTCTATAGTGAATGTTATGAAGTTCTTTTGCATTTTGCAAAGTGCAAAAGTTTTGTACGCGCTGCTGTATCGGGGCACGCGATGCATGCGAACGCGAAGACTTCCCCTAACTTTTTCACTCCGGATTTCTTCATTTAAATAATGTTTCGTGAACTAAACGCATTTTGCAAGTGAGGTGATAATCTGGTTTATATAAAAATAGTGAACTTTAAATAATCTATTTAACAAGACGCTACACTATGGGAAGGTTAAAATGCGATAGAATTTTTTAATAAGAATGCCTAACCCGATGCGGGTAATAATGCCGAAGAGAATTTAAAGTCAAGGAAATCAATTATTCAAAGATTGTTAGCCATAAAGCAATTCCTTGAATAGTAGTGAACTTCTTTCCATTTATTGTCCGCACTTAAGTTCCACTATTTATTAAAAAAGTTGGTGCAGGCCACAGGTCGGGCGTGGCGAATACCTGACCCGCCTGTTCCTTTCAAAATTATTCTCGTGGGCGATTTTCAAAACAAAGTGTGTTGTCTCTATAGGTAGGAAGGTAGTTATTTTATTAAAATTGGAACAGCAGTGCGATTTTGTAACCATCTCACCGTGAAAACTTAGGTGAAGCGAGCATGCAGTTAGCTGTCAGTGTCATCCCACAGAGTTTTAGCTGTCAAGTTAAGCTAGAAAAAAAAAAACAAAATTGATAAGTATTCTGAATAAGTTTCCGTTTTGATATTTTTTTTAAACTCCACAAAATAGTACCTAATGTTTTGATAACTAAAATACTAGTTTAGAAACTATAGAAAATGATCAATAGAATTAGCATAACAAAATATTATTAAAATCTCGATTATGATTGTAAATGTTTGCTAAGTCAATCCCTAGCATCAGTGGGATGACACTGACAGCTCACTCCACGCAAGTTTTCACGGTGAGATATTTACAGAATCGACATGCAGACACAAAATTAAAATACGGGGGGTGCGATATGGGAGCCCGCGAAATTCAGATTTTATTTACGTTTTTTTTTTTTAATTTGCAGGTCACTCACTGTACCTATGTTGAACAGAATATGTTTCGCGACCGTAAAATGTGTGTATTTACAGTACTATTAACCGAATAATAATCATAAAAATCATGAATACTACTACTACCCTCTAAGTTCATATAACCCAATTGAATGACAATTTCATGAAATCATGACATTGGGGGCCAATTTTAATTCAAGGAGTTGTACTGCTGATTCTAATTCTGTAAAGCCATATTTGTTACGCGCGCGAATCATATTTTAATCAACATAGAACCTCACCGTCAGACACCGACCTGCAAATTGCAAAAAAACCTAAGCAAAATTTGAATTTCACGGGCTACCATATTGTATACCCCTTAAAGAAATAGATGGTCTGCAAGCTACCGCCTGACGCCAAGTTCCCCTTCACCCCTTTTGAAATCATTGCTTCGGTTATTAGATTTAAATAAAGTCAAAACCTTTTGTTGTATGTCCCCTTCCTGGACGCTATGCATAATGTTGACGTCATGGATAATTTTACGAATTCGGGGATGTTGCGCTATCCGAACGCAGTGCGGCGGGGTGACACATAAAATGAGGTTTCCAGCTACTGGGACCGCAATTAACTGGGACCGCGGTCCCAGTCGCCGGATCCGTAAAAATTAAATATTTTTCTTCCGGCGACTGGGACCACTCATACTCATACTCGTTGTAGTGGAGCCGAGCGGAGCTGAGACAAGTGGAGCGGGGCTGAGACGACCGGAGCGGACCAGAGCTGAGACTAGCGGAACGGAGCTGTGAAGTGGAGATGAGCTGAACGGGGCTGTGAATACATTTAGTTTTCAGTCAGTACGCTGTCTGTCGGACAGTGAGGACGCAATGTGCAACCCCTCTCTACCGCGCGCATCCCCGCTCTACACCGCACAGCCGCGCTCTACACCGCACAGCCCCGCTTCACCCGACACAGCTCCACTAAGCTCGACACCGCTGTGCCCCGCTTATCTATTTGAATTAATTAATTTTATTTATTTTATGTAAATCTTCTCTACTCCCCTAACTCTCTTTCCACTGAATCGGAGCGGAGATGAGATGTGTATTTTGAGCAAAGTGATTGGTCAATTTTTATAAGTCTCTGCTCAGCTCCGCGCAGCTCAGCTTCTGTGGAAACGCAGCCTTAGATCAAGAATCGCCATCTCAATAATACGTGCCACTAGCATGTGCATTCGTGGCACAAGGCATTTTAAACCAATAGCCAAGTTATTCGGCTTCGATGATGGAGCAGCCCTACCTAGACAACACTGATGGCCAACGAACTGAGAAAACGTCAATTACAATAAAACATACAGATAAATAAACTTGCTTTATTCGTTAATTAATCAATAAATTGAAGTACTATTATTATAGATTATTTTGTATTGTAATAAATGTTTTACTATGTGCCTATATACAGGGTGTATATAGGCACATAGGGGAGTGGAGATATTCCTAATTAGATATACATTATCTATAGTTAGGTATTGAAATAATGCTTTATTAAATTAGACTGAAGATCCTTGGGAAATACAATTTTATTACTTATACAGGGTGAAATTGAAAACATGCGACAAATCGAAATGGGAGATTGTACTCATCATTATGAACAACTTTTACTATGAGATAAAACCTGAAATCGCGAAAAAAAAATCAGCTATTCCCTACATTTATGTTCGCATAGCTCGTCAAAATGTAGGGAACAGCTTATTTTTTTTTCGCAATTTCAGTGTTGGTCCCATGGTAAAAGTTGTTCTTAATGATGAGTACAATCTCCCATTTCGATTTGTCGCATGTTTTCAATTTCACCCTGTATAAGTAATAAAATTGTATTTCCCAAGGATCTTCAGTCTAATTTAATAAAGCATTATTTCAATACCTAACTATAGATAATGTATATCTAATTAGGAATATATTATATTTTATAGCTACAATAGGTTTATGCGTATCTTTATATTTAAAATATTTATTCCTCAATTTTCATGATTGCACCTACTACTGTTTGTCTCTGCATCACCCAAAGGTTGACTGGTAGAAAATGCCTATGGCATTAAGTCCGCCTCAGTAAATTTATGTGCTGGAAGTATTAAATAAATAAATAAATACCTGCCTGTTTGCTCTATTCTTTCTTCAGAAGCCCGTTAAGTATTATAATCATAACTTCAGCCCAAGACTTCGTCTAAGTGAAGTTTCTTTATCCTCCGACCGACCGCGTTGCGTCGTATCACCGCTCGCGCCTTTACTTCGTTTGCGCTTAGCGTCTGTTTTTTTTTTTTGTTGTTTAGCTCCCAAGGGTTTTAGCATGATGTCAAATCACCTATAACCTTCCTCAAAAATAGAGCTATCAAACGAAAAATATTTTTTCAAATCCGACTGGTACTTCCACATATTGTAATGTGCAATTGTAAGGTGTTCAAACAAACAAACTCTTCAGCTTATTATTTTAGTGTAGTGTTATTTTAGTGTGTTTATGTGACGCAAGGTCCTCCCAGGGTATCAGGGACATCGACGCACAAACTGAAACCATGGATTTTAATCAGCACACTTTTTTTTTTATATCCGACGAATAATTTCTACTCGGTCTAGAATCGTGTAACTCTCTAACTAAATCACGTAAACTAATCCCTAGCACCCTGTAAACCGGTACTATTCGATACCGGTAGTAACTATTTTGTAGTTACCTATCTACTTAGTAGATAGGTAACTACAAAAATGAAAACCCTGAACTTAAACACAGTTGGGATTTTAGGAAAAATATTGCAATTAAGTATGAGTCGTAATTCAAAGTAATAAAGTTGAAAATTGTTTCAAACTGTTAATTACATCATCGACATCGACAGTTTGTCACAATTCTTGAAACTATCGACATTAAACATCATGCGATCGTTTCTACGAAATTATGTTATACTCTTCGATCATTAATAACAACGTTATACTGTATTTTTTCCTTTTGCCATTAGAAAATATAAAACCACAATAGCACAATTAAATAGGCTTACGGTATTTTTCTTATTCTGAAAAACGATACCAACCTATTAATACAAATTAATTAATTATTAGTCTTTACTAATAACACAGAATAACTAATAGTACAATAATTCATTAATTTTTATTAATAGGTCGGTTAGTCACACACGACATTGTAGGTACCTAATTGTACAGACGCCAGCACATCAAGCTACTACAATCTCTCTTGAAATGTATTGAATAGATTTTCAACTTTATCGCTAAATCTTCAAGGTCGATTGGGAAAATTTGACAGTTTCGGGTAGCTTGATGTCCTGGCGTCTGTACAGTCAACAGACTTAGATATTAAAACGCGGCCAAGTGCGAGTCGGACTCGCACACGTAGGGTTCCATACCAACTTACAATATTTAACACTAGGTACATTTTTTTTAATACTTCAGTAAAAACGCCGAAAAAACACGTTTCTTGTATGGGAACCCCCTTTCATTTTTTACTTTATTTCGTTTTTATGATTTAATGTTATAGCGGTCATATGTAGTATTTCGCACTATGTGAAAATATCAAGCGCCAAACTAATACTGTTCAAAAGATACAGCCCTGTGACTGACGGACGGACAGCGGAGCCTTATTTTTTAAATACCTAATTAATTTCATATGGTAGGAATAAGGACTAGCTTTATAGCGTCATTTGTATAGGTATTCTCTTTAAGTATATATGTTTCTCAAAACTAATTTACTTTTTAAACATAAAACACTTAAAACTTTGCCAAATTAATCAGTTAGTTACTGAACCTACGGGTCGATATCACGCCGAAGGTTCCGTACAATCACTCTTTCTTTTATTCTCTAAGACTCTAAATGTCAGAGGCCCTTTGTTTTATTTTTCCTGTAATCTTTACAAGACTGTTTGCATAAACAATTTGAAATTATTTTTCCTGCTACCAAATTTTTATTCCCCTTTTATTTACTCCGTTTATTTGGTAAGTATTATGGGATATATTTTTATAACATTTACAGGGTATAATAGAAATTAATTATTTAAGTTTTGCGGGTTTTATTTATAGCTGCATGCCTGCGGGCTAATTGCGTAACACGCTAACAGTAGAAACGACTTTCATTTTGACAGTTCAATGACATTCATTGCGTTATTTACGTTTTTTAGTAGACTTATTTATCGAACATATGAAGCAATGGATAAGCAATATCAATATATCGATAGTGATTGATAATGTGCCATGCATTAAGGGTGCTGATAAAAATAAAAAAACCTAGTAGTTGTCCTAGTACAGTCAGCAATATAAATAATAAATTACTGTCTGGCCTGCCTGTATGCCCGTTTCAATAGAGTAACTAGCTACAATATTTATTGGACCCTGCCAGAATTCACAATCCGGGATAAACCGAATTTCCTGTCTAAAAAAAACTTTATAAATACTTACCTACCTTTTAAGCTATAATATATAATATCATAATAAAGAGAGCCGATAAATATGGTTACAAAAGATCTTACAATGGTAATATAACAGTAGGTAGCTTAACATATTCAATCATAAAATAATGACATGCAAATTTTTGGTATAGGTACAGACGCCAGCACATCGAAATCAAAATCAAAATCAAAAGTCATTTATTCAAACTAGGCTGAGAATCAGCACTTTTCGAACGTCAAAATTACAAAAGACAGTCCCCCAAAACGCCCGCCCTTCACCACTTCCTAGTGCTTTCGCTGGGAAGAAGAAGTGGCGCAACAAACTCCCCAGCAGCACAGCTGTCTGTTCAGTTAGAAAATACTTGACTGAATACCAGGGCTCGGAAACCGGTTGAAATTCTTAACCGGTTACGGTCATTGACCCCAAACCGAAATCGATTTAGGTTAAGGTTTGCACTTTACCGGTTATTACCGGTTTTTGCGGGAAACCGGTTTTTCATAAATTTTGGTTTTGAAAGTGAAAATTAACCGGTTTAACACCCGCGCCCCCTAACTAAGCAAGTCGCAACATGAATCTACCCGCACCATTTAAGTTCTCCGGTTGTATTTGACGTCCTCAGCAGGGCTCGGAAACCGGTTGAAATTCTTAACCGGTTACGGTCATTGACCCCAAACCGAAATCGATTTAGGTTAAGGTTTGCACTTTACCGGTTTTTACCGGTTTTTGCGGGAAACCGGTTTTTCATGAATTTTGGTTTTGAAAGTGAAATTTAACCGGTTAAACACCCCCCGCCCCCTAACTAAGCAAGTCGCAACATGAATCTACCCGCATCATTTAAGTTCTCCGGTTGTATTTGACGTCCTCAGATCAAACATTTTTTTTCCTAATGTTTTCTGGGGTACTAAATGTACTAATGTCACTATAACTTGTTGGAAGTGTTAAAAAAGTAAACGAAAAATATTTACGACTTACGGAATTAACCGGTTAATTTGGGTGTCAAAACCGTTTGTGCTTATGTAACCGGTAACCTTTGTCATTTGGGTTACATATGAACAGTTCACTTGTTTAACCGGTTAATGAGGGAACGATATATTTACCGGTATTTCATCGAAATTAACCGCTCTTTTTAAACCGGTTCAGAGCCCTGGTCCTCAGATCAAACATTTTTTTTTCTAATGTTTTCTGGGGTACTAAATGTACTAATGTCACTATAACTTGTTGGAAGTGTTAAAAAAGTAGACGAAAAATATTTACGACTTCCGGAATTAACCGGTTAATTTGGGTGTCAAAACCGTTTGTGCTTATGTAACCGGTAACCTTTGTCATTTGGGTTACATATGAACAGTTCACTTGTTTAACCGGTTAATGAGGGAACGATATATTTACCGGTATTTCATCGAAATTAACCGCTCTTTTTAAACCGGTTCAGAGCCCTGCTGAATACAATACAAGGTATGCAAAGTAATTAACATTACAAGACACAGGACACTAAATTTAATTATTTGCCATATGACAGCTAGCAACGCTAATATACCAAGAAATACAATAAAAAACTATACGTAGGTACTCAAGCAAAAATTAATAAATGAAAATTAAATAAAAGCCTCCAGGTATGAAGGGCGTGTCCGCTAACATATTTATGCAATGCTGGGTTCTGTTTACATAGCTGTCGCTTGAAGTCACAAATGATAAACTAGGACCATCGAAGGAAACTAAATAAACAAGTTATTACTAATTATAACAATAATAAAACCATGGTCAGCAAGACGACCAGTCACCACAAGCAGCACCCGTTCACGAGCATAACGCAAAGATCAGCCATTACCCCCCTCGCCATATTTGAGGGAAGGAGGCAACCCGACCCCCGACGCTACCGCAAGCAGTGACATCTGAGGGAACATGACGAACTTGCTGCCGGTTGCTCAGGTAAGAATAATATGATCAATCGTCGAGGTCACTAGCTAACCACATATTGCAATCAACTCATTAGAAAACATTTAAATGGGTTGATTATGTCAATAATATAATAAAAATAAAACTAAACTGATTTGACTTATACAGCCCAATAAAAACAATTGTACAATGAGCTCATATAACCTATCAGTAATCTAATTCTGGAGAAAGAACATAAACATTGTCTTGAGTTAATCAGGGCGACCAACTATTCTTACCTATCGTTTAAGTAGTCGTTGATGGAGTAGTATGCCTTTGAACAAAGGTTGGATTTTACTTGAGCTTTAAATGCATTAAAAGGCAAATCTAGCAAAGAAGAGGGTAGCTTGTTATAAAAGGCTATACCAAGCCCAACTAGTCGAGCTACCCGAAACTGTCAAATTTTCCCAATTAACTTTGAACCTTATGTTTTAGCGATAAAGTTGAAAATCTATTAAATAAACTTGACAGATTGTAATAGCTTGATGTGCTGGCATCTGTACAATAAATTTTACTAAAAACAATCATATTAGTATTTTCCATAGTTTAGTACCAAAGCACAAACAAACTTTTTATCCATTAAATATCTTTTGAAACTTAACTGACTTACTTTTAATGCTAACTGTACCCAAACCTTTTTTTTTCTTTGATTATTTATAATTATTCTTATATTTTTTTTTTTTTTTTCCCAAATAACTATTCAACAAACTCCTAACCTTTCCATCTTAACACCAAGAAAGTAACAAAGCAATGAATCGGTACCACACGTACTTACATAATAAGTAATAACTTTAATACAGAGCTTCCTTACGGGGCTCGCAGTAGGCTTTGTCTGTACCCTGGTCTTATTAACGTGCATAAATATCTGTTCCCTGCCACCTCGCCTCCAATTTAGCGCAAGTACGCGGCGCTCCTAACAAATCAACCTGCTCTAAGTAATTCATTCAGCATTTATTCTTTTTTTTTATTGTACCTGATTACGGCTATACTAACAGGGTACGACGAATATATATAGGTATATATATATTCGTCGTACCCTTCAGAATAAAGATTTCCAATAATTAAAAAAAAAAAGTTGACGTTTGACGGGCGTTCGACTGTACTTACCAAGTGGTTACTCTATCTAGATAATTACTAACTAGAATTTGAATAGTAATAAATACGAAAATTTAAGTAAATGTTGCAAAAAAATATTTTTTATGACACTTCAGTGAGTAAAAACTAGCTTCGAAATTATAATCCGCGGGGATGGAGGCATATTTCATTTGTGGGAAACATCGGGTCGAGAGTAAAAGTTTGAATATTATTTTACTAGATTTTATTATCTGAAACGGGTAATTTCCCCTGTACAAACACTCGCCTCTGTTCATTCGAGAGCCCCAGCGCGCGCTAAATTTGAATTCATGTTACGAACGGGCTACATAAACCAATTACCGAGCAGAGCCAATGGCGGGTGGCGGCACGCGGAGAATCGATAATTCACAATATGCCCGCTAGAGGGCAACGCCGGCGACGCGCCTTGCGCGCCCACTCCACTCCTCCACGTTGCGCATCCGTACGATGAACTTTGTAATGACGTGCAGGCGATGCATGATTTTTATTTCGGATTCAATTTTGTAATATTTTTATGTTTTCAGTATAGTACAGTATCGAAAATATTTCCATGTATAGCCATAATTTTATCATACTGATTTTTTTAATAAAACTCTACGTTAACATTCATTTATTTATATGAAATTGAACTTAAAAAAATTAAAGCACATTGCCTTTCATTTTAATACATAAACGAGTATAAAATTTTATTGAAGTCCAAAGAGGTTAATACATTCCATACGAAATCAACAAACCTTGAACGCCGATACAAAGTCACGTCAGGCCGTCGCTCGTAGTCAGCTGCTGCTTAGCTTGCCGTTTCGTGTCGCGCTTCTTGTCCGCTTTCAATGTTTTCCGTTTTATTTTGTTATTTCTGTGATGCAAACCGATTTTTTAACTAATATTTAAATTATTACGTTATTGTGAATGAAACTGTGCAATAATACAGTGGTATCAGGCCCCGGACAACGGAAAGGAAGAGGTAAACGCCTTAATATTTTTGTTTGTCTCGAACATAACCTCTCTGACATCACGTACGATGCTCAATTTCAGTCGTTTAGATTTTTATGTGAATTGTAGAGCTGGATAAGAGTGTTTATAAAAGAATCGGATGTCGGTATAAAGTCTCCATTCACTGTAATCGTTCAACATAATGTTTATGTTCCGTATTCATGATTTCGGTATGATTCCAGCAGTTCCTTCATTAGCGAGCTAATGTTGTTTTCAATATTACCTTTTTGACGTGATTTTGTTCTGATATTTTGTAAAATGGATATGAATTACGTTGAAATTCTGTATTTTAGGAAGTGTATTGCATAAATCCGGTTAAATGTTGACTATTGAATCACCATGACAATGCTTGCTTGATAAAACAATGCCTTCGAGTTCCCATAGGGGGCGTTGCTTGTTGGAAATTGCGAACAAAATAAAATTGCTTAGTCTTCTCTGTTGTTAGCCTTTGCACATAATAAATTGTAACATCCACCAAATTCGTTTTATGTCGGCACCTACTTTCCTGTGTATTCTATAGGTATTGTTTTTAAAACATGTTTCCTTTGTTACAAACTGCAGAGTGTGAATAACTTGTTAGGCTTTATAGATAAATACCTACGTCCATGTGCTTTGCAAATTATGAACAAATTGTTTCAATCTTATTGGTAGTTCTGAAATCGATTTTCTACTATGGTTTTGGTATTAACCTACCTACATAAGCCAATCGTAAGCGAGCCTTGCAGTATTTAAAATGTCCAAAAAAATATGCTTAATAAGGTCATTCTGTCCAATTTAAACCATACCTAAACAGCAAAACCAAAATACCGACCGTACCAAAAAGTAGGGTTATGATAACAATGGAGGTCTCAAAGTAATGACGTCTCTGTCTGCTAACCTTTTTCGTTCAACTCACGCGCACGAAACGATTCTGAATAATAAAAATGTCAATGCTCTTAATGCCATTTGTTCTGGATATAAAAAAAATGTTTCCTAACTTGATTTTTGAGGATACCGTAAATCCATATACACTAAATATATAAAAATAAAAAATACATCACATTTTCGCATTTAGAATTTCAGCATACTTACCGTATGTTATGTCTGTTGTCTGGCTTAAAAACACGTCACTCGTTGAAACCGTGAAATGGTAAATTATAAGCTAAAACTTTGTTTTAGGACTATACTAGGAAAGGAGATTACAGAAATAATGTATAGTTAATTACCGAAATATTTTCGATAAGTACGTTTTGATAATAACAAAAACCGGTCAAGTGCGAGGCGGGCTTGCACGCTAAGGGTTCCTTTCCAAAAAAATCCGTGCCACCAAAGTGGTAATAGCGCACCCTCTTCATTAGTAATGTTTCTATACACTAATAATTTAGGAAAACTGTTTTTTGCTTCTAGAAACGTAAAATTTTGAGCACTTGTCTGCAAATAGCGTGCTTAGTTAGTATACACCTTACAAATTGTTGCTGCCGCAGCTACTCTACATAAACTTTTTCTTACTATGGAAACAGTAAGCAATTAAAATGACTTTTATAGGTTATCCAATGTAAAGTCATTAAAAAATATTATAAGACCGCTTTTAAAAGTTATCTCATAGTATAAGTATACCCATAAAATACGTAAATCATATCATAACATACTATATAATACTACTTATATCCTTCCTTATACATAGTATAAAACAAAGTCGCCGAAATGTCTGTCCGCATATAACTTCCGAATGACTGCACCAAATTGGATAATTTTTTTTTGCCAGGACAAGGTTTGTATGAAAGAAAATTTGGGAAATTCGAAAAAAAACATAGCACTCGTGCGTAGCTGGGGCGGGCCGCTAGTAATATTATAATCGCGAAAGTTTGTAAGGATGTTTGTTACTCTTTCACCCAAACTACTGAACGGATTTGGATGGAATTTGGCACACATATAGTTTATAACCAGGCTTAACACATAGGGATTTTATCCTGATATTCCCGCGGGATTAAAACTTATGCGGGTGAAACCGCGGGATGCTGTTAGTACGGTTAATAAAAATGAAAATATGCTGTTGGTAAGCCCATCACTTGAGAGCGGCTGGACCGATTTGGTTTTTTTTTTTCAAAGATAACCGGATTTTTTTTTTTCTAATTTGTGAAAACCTGTAGGACGATTTTTTTATGGGATTTTGTATGAAATATTGAAAATTGGACTGGAGAACGTCTGTTGGGTCACCTAGTAGTAAATAATTTAAAACTGCCTCCTAATTGAACTAATAGTCTTATTCAATGGACCCATGAAAGTTAGCTGAACAAATATCGATAGCAGGAAGGAAAAGAATAGGTACATTTACGAAGACAGCTATAGATTTTTGGCAGTGATTCAGTATTATATTTGGAAATTTATTTATTTATTTAAACTTTTCACACAGAAGGTACAAAGGCGGACTTAATGCCTTAGGCATTCTCTACCAGTCAACCAAGGGTGGTGAAGAGATTAGATGGCAGGTTGAGAGGAACAATGATAAAAAAAAAACTAGACAAATACACAAATAGGTTATAAGCATACGATTTACTATAATATACGAGTATATTTGTAATATATAAATGTATACAAATTTGAGGAAGATATATGTTGAGGAATGTAGCTGAATAGAGTTCATAAATCTTCTAAATATTGCAAGAAAAACAACTTTTATGCTTGTTGCATAAAAATTGTTTTGATTTGATTATTTTCGTCACCATCTTCCGGGCTTATTGGTTAATTCGCACGAATTTACTCGGCCGAAACGGGCGAATCGACACTTTTTTTTCTTGTATGCTATTCGCACAATAATCAGTTTTCAATTACCCAATACTAGTAGGCCTCTTTTTGTTGTACCATCTCAGTTTTATATGTTCCTTCATTAGATTTCGGAAACGAAGGTGAAATGGTAAATATTGAAAGTACAAATTTTCCATTTCACATTCGTTTCTGAAAATATGGCCAAAACTTCATTCATTTATTGAATAACTTGAGGCTTCAATTTGGCTTTTTTATGATACGACTGGCTTCCATAAACTATACTTAGTCAGTTGTGAATAGGTCGATCATCTAATGTTCTTTCTTCTACGTTTTTGATTCTCTTGTCTTGTTTCGGCTTCGGTTAAACAATAAATTATCAATTATCGTACACAAGTGTCCGTTACCAAGAGTATGGCAACTAGCAGTCGGGAATCAGGATACAACAGGAGCAGAGAATGCTTTTCATAGTTTCTCTCCTTCTAAGACTATTCATTAATTGTTCAGAATATTATTATCATTTTTGACTATTTATTTTTGGGACCTTAAACCCTGGAATTGGCTACGTTTATGACCTTTATTTTCAATCATTTGTCATTTGTCGCATCGGATTCATTAAATTGGAGAGCATTGCATCATAAACTACATTTAATGATTATACATAAATTCTAATTTATGTCTGAAAATAATATGTAATTAATTCCAAAGCAACTCTTGCGACATAATCAATCCTCCATAAATTAACGATATTTTGAAATATTCCCTGCAAATTCTGATCCCAAAAACCCGGTAGCTAATGACGACGCGGGTATTCGAAAATGCTGTTAAATACAGATGAGTAGCTGAATAACGTTTGCAAATGTCGACTTTTGTCGAAAATGTCCGTCTCGTCGGCCATATTCCGTTTAATGTCGCAATATTGTGAGCGTCGGCGGGCGGCCGCGGCCGGTCGCATGCATTTACATACATTAATGCGGACGCTGCACATGCATGCACCTCGCTCTGAATGTGTGTGCGCTGCGAATTAACTGTAATTGAGCCATTCGGACAGCGGCGAGCCGCGCTCTACTGCCTCTGTAGTTTGGCCGCTCAGCCACCACTTTACGTGTGTCGTTGTATCTATTACAAACAATATCAACATTATCTTCTTCTGCCAACTTCTCCGTTGCACAGATTTTTTTGTTCCCGAAAGGTTTGTTAGTGTTACGTTTCAATTTGATTTCATCCTGAATGTGTGTTCAGATACATTATTGTACATACACAAGTATTGCCGCCTCCTCTACATTATTATAAATTCATAAGAATTCGCTGTTGTCGCAATGGAAACCAACCGATCTAGCGCTTAGGATATTCATCTTCACCCCTTTCTGGAGCAACAAACAGGGGCGTCGGAATTTTGTTATTAGCGTTACTGAGGGGGTAGGTGCCTCTACCGTCGCGCACCTGACTGATTGATAGCACTTCTTTCCACCTCGGGTCGAGCTTGTAATCGAGCCATTAATAAACTTTACTGCTTCCAAGTTTATCCTGCGGACTCGTTATTTGCTTAATGGGCTGGCAAACGGCTCGGGCATGAGACACCTGTGCTGGGTCACTCATTGTGAACGCTAATTGACATATTGATGAAGATGTACCTAAGAGGTAAAGTTTGCATAACAGATTTAAGTCACCCACACACCATTAGATACCTATACCTTTGTTCGAGGACGAGATTATTTGGCACAAACAGGGGCCTCGCATGTCTTGGTTCGACGCAAAATAAGACTGATGAATAAAATTATGGCTCGTTCGTAACTCCGGGCTTAGTCACTAAGGAACCTATTAATTGTCTTGTTTAATTGCGTATTAAGCTGCAATAAAGATCCTCAAATCAAAACTTCAATTTCATCAGTGTTTTACGGAAGCAAATAGAGACGGGAATTATTTTATTTGGTTTCCAAATTATCTGACAGTGGGTCGAGCTAATGTCACTCGACACTTGACAAAGCGACTGTTGGCACGGAGAGGCTTTGCTCGCAGCTATGTAAACAGAGAGGGCAAAAAGGTTGGAGCAAAAAGTAATAAAAGTTTTATTTATTTTCCAGTTTATACTCTAAACTGCAAAATTACAACTTCAATAAGAGCTAACTAGTTTTTGTTGTTTTAAAATTTATTGTCTCACCACGTTGAAACTTTTGTTGGACGATCTTTTCACTCGTCAAACAAGTTTTCATCAGCTGTGTAATCTTCGGTAAGGAAAATTGAACTTGTACCTATTGAGGAATATTGTGGTTAACAATAACTCTGACACCAATTTGTGAAAATTGTTGACCACAACTTGCTCCTTGGAGTTAGTGGTTATTCTCAACCGCGGATAATAGTGTCGGTGTGGGTGTGTCAGGACTTTGACAGTCGGTACTCGGTGGCAAGAGGCTTAACTTGACAGAATGTAAACGGTGAGGAGACAAGGGAGGCGCGGTGTCGCCGTAAAAAAGGGCAAAGCAATAATTGCGGTGGAGTGCGGCGCGGCATCGGCGCACGAGCTCGGTTCGGCCTCTTCCTTCCGCCCGCCGTGATTGAAAGTTGACATTGAACGGCGCGGGGTGGCACCAGGTACGGCCCTCGCTATTTTTGACCCCGCGACCTATCGCGTCGGCGATCGGCCTCGGCAGAAACTTGCCGTTTTAATCGCGTGAATGTGCCGCACCGTTTGCAAATGCGCACAATACTAGCCTTTCGTGTACTGCCGCAAATTGGCGTCGCGTTTGTACTCCTCCGGTGCAATTAAGTAGGGAAAGCTCCAATTTACGGCTATAATAATCTTAGGAAAATACTTTCGTTGTGAAACCAAAAACCAGGTCAAAGAGCACCCACAGATCACGATCACACTGGAGTCTCTTTCAGTAGAGACGCCACTAGTAAGGGATGAAATGATTGGGGTTACGAATATTTTGACTAAATCAGTCAGTTTAATTCGGTTCCAAATGATCTGAATGAAGACGCTGTTGACACCGCCGCCGCCGCGGCAGAGTGCCACTCGAATTGGGTCAACGCCTACCGACAAAAGGTGCGGCGTCAGATAAGCGAAATTTCCCGGCGTCCAGCTGCCGCTTGGCCCTCCTAAAACAGAGAACAATGACATATATCTCATTTATTTATGTTCACCACATTTCTTTTTTACTGTAGGTACGCAACCAATGTATAGATAATCATTAAGCGTCGTTTACTCGGCGCCCTTTAATGTGTTTGCATGCTCGACAATTTGATACCACGCCTGTTTGCATTGTTGCCATTTTGCCTTCCCGATTAGGGTCGCATTCGAGCTCCATATTTATTAGAGCGTAGGACTCGCGACACGACTTTCATTTTATACGGATACATGTCTTATATAGCTATAATATTGTGATTTCGTTTTATGAGGAAAAGGAGTTAATTTATAAAAAGGCATAGCCAATGAGCATTATTCCATTGAGTTTTCCATTTTATTTGCTCGGGATTCGGGCAGATTTTTACAGCTCTTTGACAGGCTGGAGCGCAAACATGGCGTAACTGGATAGTGGCGGTAGCTACGTATAGAAAGCTCTGTGGCGGAAGGACGTGTCACTCACGGCGCGCTGACGTCTGCCTGCTTTCAGTGGAGCGCCAGCGCGCTTCCGACCTGCCCTCCGACACCGACACTATTCAACGTCACATAGTCCACAATTGCAATGCCGTATACAATCCAAACGGACTAGCATTGATACGCTATATTAACTAAGCTCCAAAAATATTTGCTTAGCACACATAACACCCTAATTACTGCAGAATCTGAAGAAAATTAACACAATTAGGAGGCACCTGTTAAATTAAAAGTAAAACAAATAATTATACGGGAGGCAACGCGCGTGTAAAAGCCCGAACCGCGTACAAATTACAATAAATTGTGAAACGAGAACAATGGTATTGTCTCTGAAGGGACTCGGGGTCCCAGTAATCATTACGTAAAATGTTGTGACATGGGATAAACAGACAGACGTTCATTCGTAGGACGCCATTTGAGGTTGAGTCCGCAAGTACAAAATCCCATTCGAAATCAAATTATATCAACCCTTCTTACGCATAGCTGTTAGAAAATGTTTACTTAAATTATAATTAATTATTACAGGGTGAGCTTTTACTTTGAACTTTTGTGTTCTCACAAATACATGATACTTTAACCAAATCAAATTTTATTTGCTAGAATACAGGTATACCTACAAATAAAATCCTGAGGAATTAAAGTTGAGCCATACATTCTGCCCAAGATTCGTCTTGAATAAGTTAAATGAATGATTACGTCGCTATAATAAAAATAAGAACATTAAACACAAATATAGATAAAAATTAACAGTTCAATACAATTAAAATCAATTCAGTCAAAATGCCATAAAAAAATACATTATAGTCAAAATAAGATCAAAATATAATTAAAATGTCAAAATACAATTCAAGTGTCACAATACAATTCAAATGTCAAAATGCAATTCCAATGTTAAAACGCTATTCAAATGTCAAAATACTATTAAAGTGTCAAAATACAATTAAAATGTCTAAGAAAATAAAATAAAAAGTAATTTTAGTCGATATAATTAAAATGTCAAACATTCAATTCATTTAATTAACAAAATTTCAAAGTGTATATAATAATCGTTCATTTAGAAAATCATCAATGGTGTAATAACATTTATCCACTAGAAAAGCATTTTTTTTTTCAATATTCCCGTAATTTATTAAATATGAATGGTCCCATACAAATATATCCCAGACATTTATAAGGTTTTTTTTTTATATTGGCTTCTCACAGGGGGCCTTTACTGGTGTCCGAGACCTTGGTGACAAGTTCGCATTTTTTTTAACAAATATTGCCATTTCACAACGTTTCTGAGCTTAAAACACCTTATCTCTCTCAACCCCAAAAAATTATTCCAAACCTCAAGACCGAGGCGATCAAGCCATGGTAAGCTATTAAAGCAGTTTTTGTGTCAACTTTTTTTGCCAAATTCATGGGACATGCTGCAGCGCTCAGCTTTTTGCACACTTCTTCGGCTTGAGGTTTCCAAGTTAATTGATCGTCTATCATTATTCCCAAAAATTTCGCAACTTTTGACTACTTTGATCTCTTCCCCATCATATTGTACGTTTACATTTGGTGGAATTGTACGTTGGTAGAAGTGCATTACACTAGTTTTTTGTAAGTTGTTCTTATCAAGCCAGCTTATAATATTTAAAGTGCCATTAATTAAGTCTGGTGCATAACAAGTAATTTCAGTACATTTCAGGAGTGCTGTACAGTCATCTACTAATAAAGCCATAGGATGCTGTATTTGACGTGGCCAATCGTTTTTATACAGCAAAAATAGGGGCGGCCCTAACATGCTGCCCTGTGGTACACCGAACCTAAATATTTTTCCTTCAGATCGGTATTTCTTTTCACATTTTGTTTTAAGGCAAATGTTGGATGCCTCTGAGTATTGTTTGCGGTTACGAAGGTAAGATTCTACGTTTATAAAGCTTAAGTAATTGCGTATTAATATACAAGGTGACAGGGACATCGACGCGCAACCTGTTACCATGGATATTCAGTAGGTATATGATTCTGACCCAAAAATTATTTAAAAAAAAAAGCTCTTACTACACGGTCATAATGTATAAAACATTTTGACCGTGCAGGTGCACTGTTCTATGAAACAGCAGATTTTTTTTTAATAACCCACGTAAAATATCTACTTGGGGGTCTATAATCATGTGCTGAATTCATGATTAAAGTTTGTGCGTCGATGTCTTTGCCGCCCTGTATGTTATCGTTTCATTCATGGAGGTAACATTTCAATAATTGCCTATGTTAGTATCAACTAAAATTTTGAGTCAAAAAGATTTTCTTAACATAATAGTAAAAGTGAAATCTGGTTTACTTATCCGTGAGCGTGACAGAAAAGTGAAAAACCGCGTTATATCTGGGAGCAAGTACTTGTCCCCGAGTGTAGGGCCGAGCCCGTACATTACACCGATTAACACATCAAACAGCATTATTTTTATTATGTAAGTCCTCGAAATAGATTTAAATATTCATTAAGGCTTATTAGTCCATTCGCACGAATGCACTCGCCCGTATCGGGCGAATAGTCATTTCTTAATATTGTTTTTTCATAGGGCGACTCGCACGAATTGCCACATTTTGAATTTTATGCAATAAAGTATATAAAAAAAACTTGTAGGTTAATAATTTGTAGGTATGTAACTACAAAGAAACCCGCAAAAATGTTAGGAAAAAGCCGTTCGGTGAATTTGAAATTTTAGTACAATATAGCCTGTAACATGCTGATTGAAAGTTAATATGGGCGCAAAAAAGTCAGTTTTAGAGGTATAGCCATTTTTCTGTTGAAGTCAGGAGGATGATTTTTATAATAGGCTAAAAAATAAACAAAAAAACAATCATATCGATTGCAACAAGTTCCAATTCATATAGACTCTTCGTCTGTATACCCTGAAGGGGTAAGCAGGTGTTACACACATTACGCATAGTAGACAAGTCGTTCGGCCGATTTTGCTGAAATTACAGTCAGTATGTGTATACATATTTGAACAACAGGTGACGTGTGAATGACGTGCCCATATTTATATTTCATTTTGTACTTTTTTCCTAACTTATAAAAATCACTATTCGGGCGAGTAAATTCGTGCGAATCGATTAATAAGTCTTCAATAGACGCTTTAAATATTAGCTGCTAGATTAAAAGAAAAACATTTTCCTCCTTCTAGTGTAGTCGGGTTAAAATGTTTAACAATGTAGTTGAGTACAAGTATCAACAGCTTTGCCGTTAATAACTTTGATACTTACATTTTATTAAAATGTCTTGGTTATAAATATTTTTATAGTAGGGTTGTTGACTTTCTGTTTAAATATTTTCAACGTAGCAAAAATTTTCAGCAGCGAAAGTACCATGTTTTATTTCTGATTTTAAGAATATCAATTTATAGAAACCCCCAATTAACTACAGTAGATGAATGTTTACGGTCAGTGAATAAAACCCGATGGACAGAAAAACAAAAAACATGTGCTTCTTGTTCACACGTGATTTATAAACGAGTTGGTGTGGGTACCTTTTTGTTTACAGGGGAAACCTTCAAAAGTCACCTGGACTTGGGGGAAAAATACCAGGTAGTGTGGGACTCTTACCTCACTAAAACCACCCCGGTGATCACCATCAGCACATGGAGGGGGTCCCGGTACCTCTTAGTAGACCTGCAGTGCACTGACTCATATAGGTCTACGAGTGATAATAAATTTCCAAAGCTTCAAGTAATTAAATTCCATACATAATAATACGTTTATTACGCTTCTACCCGCGGCCTAAATTTCATGGGTTTTAATTTTTTTGCGCGGAACCCTAATTATTTTGTTAAAATAAAATAATAAAAATCTAAGTTGTTCCTTATTACATCAGCTATCTGCTAGTGAAAGTCCCGTCAAAATCGGTCAAGCCGCTTCGGAGATTAGCCGGCACAAGCGTACAGCAGACAGACCGACAATTAGTTTTTTTGCTATAACTACCGTATTTTCATATGCATTTAATAAAAAGCTGATATTTTGACATTACAAACGGATACTTCAATTTTATTTATTTGTATAGATGTATACAACGTGTAACGTTAAATGCGCAAAACCTGAAAATAGTTTGATCAGAACAACGAGCAGAATTAATTGAACCACTTTTTAATATAGGTCACATTTTTCAAAAAATCTTCATTAAAAACGTTGCCGTGTCTATTTATTAATAGGTCAAGCAAACCAGTGTCAGCGCGGCGATAAAGCGTCGTCGCAGACGCAAGAAACGATCAGAATGGCCAGTAAAACTAAAACAGCACATAAAACCTTTAAATTTTTTTAATGAGATATTTTCCATTTGAAATAGGTTAATTAAATTAATAATCAGTTGGGGTGTCTGAGGTTTTGCGCATTTAACGTTACACGTTGTATATTGTACTTTATCCAACCATACCAAAATCCACGAAACAGTTAACCAAAAAAACGAAGATAAACGTCACTGACAGTACTCGAGTTTATATTTGAACTTGGGACTGACAGATTAATACCGGGCTTAATAGCATCATACTCTAGTTTGAGCCGCACTATGGCTGTGAGCTCGATTGACGGGCCGATTTAATATTGAATGTATTATTTGTTTTTTATGTCTGTTAATGCGTTGACACAGTGCTTGTAAGTGGAAAACGGGTGGCGATATGAGGTAGTTTATCACGTGCGAAGCGGGTCGGCCGACGGAGCTTGCCGTGACGTGCCCGATGCCATAATGCGCTTCATCACGCGACATTACACGCTATTGGTAGAATTTATTTGTAACTAAAAGTTTGTTTACAGCATCTACTTAGCGCCCCCCTCTACCTGTCCCCATTCTCGTCAGATCTATTTACTTCATTGTACATTTGATCGCGATTATGATGAATGATGCTTTATTATCAGGTAGTCTACTCTAACAAAGATACGGGCCCATCTGAAAGTAGTTGATCTGTCAAAACGTGTCTAATTAATTTTTTCGGACGGGCAAGTCAAATCGTGTTGGTGTTCGTTCTTAGTTTGGGCCCCGAACTAATCTATTGTCAATAAGTGCTATGGAGTAGGAAACGCCCTTAACTTCGGCCGAAACTACGGACTTCCTGCTAAGGGAGTAGACCTACAGGATATTTCTCTTCAGTCTTTCAAATCTCTTCGACTGTTATACTCTCTATGCGATTGTAACTAAGCTTCCATAAATGCTTGCCTTATTATATTTTTACAATCGTTCACCAACGCCCCATTGGATATATTTCACAAACAGTGATCCCGTTCTTCCAGCTCTTTTCACCCATTCCACGAAACGTGTTTGCAAAAAAAGTTAATTAAAACATGTATTTAGTCATCTGCCTAGCCTTTTCCCAACTATGTTGGGGTCGGCTTCCAGTCTAACCGGATGCAGCTGAATACCAGTATTTTACATGGAGCGACTGCCTATCTGACCTCCACAACCCAGTTACTGGGTAATACGATACCCCTAGGTAAGACTGGTTGTCAGACTTTCGGGCTTCTGACTACCCGTAACGACTATCAAAGATCTACGAATGACAGCCGGGACCAACGGCTTAACGTGCTTTCCGAGGCACGGAGGGGTCTCGGTATGTAAAGATGGTCACCCATCCACAGACCAACCGCGGCAAGCGTAGCTTAACCCGATCGATCGACCTGTGTGGCTGTTATTATTTACCCACGGGCCCCTCTAAAACATGTATTTATGACAGGTAAAGCGTTTCGATAGCTGTCTATCGAAACGCTTTACCTGTCATTACTAAATTAGACAGTTAGACAGCCGTTAGTTAGTATTCAACACAAGAACACAAGAATTGTAATTATATTGTTGCACAAATGTTCTATAATACCCATGCACATTTGCATAATACAATAATTGCTAGACGCCGTTGTCTATTAGTTATTTATACAACGTGTAACGTTAAATGCGCAAAACCTCTTAAGGGGTCATTGTACTCATCATTATGAACAACTTTTACTATGGGACCAAACCGGAAATCGCGAAAAAAAAATCAGCTGTTCCCTACATTTTGACGAGTTATGCGAACATAAATGTAGGGAACAGCTGATTTTTTTTTCGCGATTTCAGGTTTGGTCCCATAGTAAAAGGTGTTCATAATGATGAGTACAATGACCCCTTAAGAGGTTTTGCGCATTTAACGTTACACGTTGTATATGTATTACGTAAACGCTTTCCTCATAACATGAAATGGTTCTACTCGTACAAATTTGCATTATTACAAGTGCAGGAAGTTTTCTTTAAACAAATGAATTGTATTCTATTAATAAAGATTACTCAGATAGTCTATAGATCAACGTCTCGTACAATTTTATGCATTCCATCTTGTAAAAAGTTTACATAAGCATACCTAAGCAGTCTACAGGGTTATTTGTAAAACACCAACAACCTCTTAAGAGGTAATTGTACTCATCATTATGAACAACTTTTACTATGGCACCAAACATCAAATCGCGAAAAAAAAATCTGCTGTTCCCTACATTTTGACGACTCGAACGAACACAAATGTAGGGAACAGCTGATTTTTTTTTCGCGATTTGATGTTTGGTGCCATAGTAAAAGTTGTTCATAATGATGAGTACAATTACCTCTTAAGAGGTTGTTGGTGTTTTACAAATAACTCTGTAGACTGCATCCACTGCTGTGACACAGGCCTCTCGGTAAGAAGGAATGGGCCGTAAATCCACCACGCGGGCCCAGTGCAGGCTGGTAGATTTTAAATGTCATCGAATTTTTGGTGCTAGGACATACCGGTTTCCTCACGATGTTTTCCTTCACCGTTTTGAGAGCAGTGGTGATGAAATAATTTACAGAAAGTAAAGCTCATGTCTGGGTTCGCAACTACAACTGGTAAGTCGCGGCTAATATGGCGGTATATGCTATCTCTATTACACTTTCATCTGTTAACAGCATTCAAAGCAAGTTTCCGTATTTCATAGCAGTGAAGTAAAGACCGTATTTCGGCCACGGCGGTCAATCTCAGCGGAGACTAGCCTTCGGCGCGGGAGATATTATAGTGCGCAGACACGGGTGCACTCCCTCTTCCCTCACTCTCATAGTCTGACGGACGGCAATCCGACGCGACTGGAGAGAGATCAGGCGCAGGACCAACGGTGACCAACTAACGTGCTTTCTGAGCCACGGGGTATCACACCGCCAAACTCCAAACTCCGGGCTGTTACTGAGAAATTCCTAATGGAAAAACTCAATAACAATCCGGGAATCGAACCCGGGACCGACGCTCAGCAGTCGCGCTTGCGACCACGAGATCAACGGGACAGTTATGAAATTCATACAAGAATAGTAAAGCGTATTGATATTCAATTCCATCCCCTTTGTGTAGTCTGATAAAGTCCCGAACGTAGTAATACTAACTTATTGCCAATGTAACAATGGTTAGAATAATCTTTGAATAGCTACATTATATCCGTAACAGAGTACGTAATAACACAGTGGTCATATTGTGACGTGATTGAAATTTCATACGACCGACGACAACTGGGTAGTTACAAAAGTTGTTTAGTATTTTATGAGGTAGCAGTCCTCATTGTTGTCGTTGAAATGTCCGTATGTACCATAAAACTCTCTAATGCTTTAACGATACAATAAATCACTAACTTAGTTCCAACCACGCCGTTACAACTTTGAGATAAGCTATCAAATTAAGATTTGCGCTTTGGCTGTTATTTTAGGATTGTAGAGAAGATATAAGTAAGTATCGAACTAAAAATTTGGATTAAATACTGAAGCCTCATAAGTTACAAACCGTATGGAGCTCATACCTTTACGTAATCTAGAAACGTAGTAAGAAGAAATCGATAAATTCATTTATGAATTAGGTTTAATTGAATCTGGAGTCCCAACGTTTCAAACAAGCTATAATTTAATTTATTCCGACAACATGAGCAATATCAGTCCTTCTACATTTTCGAAAGTTTTTGTGCGTAGTATATTCGGGCAAATAGTTTTACGTCGACCATTTTGACTTTTATTTTATTTTTCGTTTATTTTCCCTTGCGCGGCCGTAAAACGTACCTGGGCTCGCTCGCGGGGATCGGGGATAACGGAGCGGGCTCACGAAAAATTTATTATTGAGACCTTTTCGCCCGAGCTCCATCGACAGACATTGCGAAGGCGAAAGTTATGAATGACACATGTTTTGAAATATTACCTGCAGTGAACTGCTTCCGAAAAGAAAATTTCATAGGATGAGAAGTTTATTTGTCGTGAAATATGTGGGAGTTTTACGAGAGCGGGCGACTTTTACAATGCTACGGATCAAGCAATTTTCTTACTTTTCGGTCTATATTGCAGAGTAATAAGGCTGAAAGGTACATTCCCGAGAATAAAAGTATGAGGTGCGACAAATTGGATGAGAAAAGTTTGTTATTCAGTCCTTGAGCGCCTATTTGCTTCGTTACCTACAAGAAGTTTTTGAATGAGGAAACATTTTCCAGCAGTTTTATTAAACGAGAAAACTAATCACTTAATATGTAAGTTGGAGAAGAGAACCAAGTGTTTATTTTAATTGCAAATGTTACTCATTGTGAAAACCGGGAATTTCAACTAGACAAGAATAAACCCAACACGTGTTCCAGATTTTCCAAAAGGACTTTAATGAATTACATAATCCATAAATAGATGCTCATTTATCGTGCCATTGGATTTAACTGGAGCCAAATTGGCGCACTTGGAACGCCTCAATGGTCTCATAGTCACCCTGACTTCGACATCTGCCTAACACATGTGCTCTTTAGTCTGGCATCTATACGCTTGACCTAACATTCACCCATATACACAAGCGCCATTATACTAAGCGTTGAGTATATTTTCGTCATTGAAAAACGCATCATCTGCCTAGCCATTTCCCAACCATGATGAGGTCGGCTTCCAGTCTAACCGGAAGCTGCTGAATACCAGTATTTTACATGAAGCGACTGCCTATCTGACCTCCACAACCCAGTTACTGGGTAATACGATACCCCTTGGTAAGACTGATTGACAGACTTTCGGGCTACTGACGACCCGTAACGACTGCCAAAGATCCACGAATAACAGCCGGGACCAACGGCTTAACGTGCTTTCCGAGGCACGGAGTCTTGCTATGTAAAGACGATCACCCATACACGGACCAACCACGGCAAGCGTACCTTAACCTGATCGATCGACCCGTGCGGGTTGTATTACTTAGCCACAAGCCCCTCATTCATCACCCGAATCGAATAATATAATTTAGCAGTAGGTATATGAACAAAACGCTGTCATATATGCATACGTAATGTGTATAGCAACTGTGTCATCGCTCCACTGGCGATTCGTTGTCGGGCGAAATTAGCGCCAACTCGGCCGTCCCGAGCCTCTGTTTTATTCAGACCCTTGGGAACTCTGACACAATGAAAAAATTGTTGTATGGTACCGATGCTGACATTTTATTTTTTTTTGCCAATTATGTAAATTCGCTGGCATCGTACGCCACCTGGCGTGGACGTGTACCACTAGCTATCCTCCCGAGGCCTGCCTACCACCGACGCTAGTTTGTTCCTGCTGCGCGAGCTAGAGAAAGTTCTAATTTCACTTTTACCGTGACACAGCCACATAACTCTTAGTTTGTGTACAGCCTCACAAATAGACTGTATTATTTTGATCACGTGTCTAGACAGTTTGTCGTGTTTCAGCTGAGGCGGGGAATAGACATTTATGAAGATAAGGGTCGCTTTATGCTTATGAAAATAACTTCAATTATTCAGTAATTAGACTAGGGTTTACTCAAGATAAAATACATTTACATTCACGTTTGTAAGTATGTAAGTACCTTTAATTACTCAGTTTCAGGTTTACGAGCGTTCATTTACTTGAAATTCAGACTTGATGAATGTATCTGTTGCCTTTATAAAAGAACATTTTTTTTTTAATTTAGCTCTGGTGTAAGGTAAAAAAAACCTGCTAAAAATAAAAATGACATTGCGACAACCTTCCTTTTATGTACTAAAATTGCAATAGCAGCTTTATTGGGCCAGTGATTTTATCCGCACGAACATTGTAATAAGTAATTTGGCCAGGTCTGTCGATATTGTGCAAGTAATGCAATCGTGCTGTATCGAAAGTGGTTATCGAGTGGGCGATCGGTATTTACCCGTCGCCACCGCGGCCTGAGTCACCGGCGCGCGGCGCACGATTCGCGGAACTCGCTGCAACCCTTCGCAGAGGGTGCGTTCGCTAATGACTACCGGACAACGACCGCCCTCCGAAATGCAACTTGGACGACCGTGCGAATGTACACCCTCAAAACCACAACAGTAAACTCCAATTCGACAGACTCCGCCATCGTTCTGCAATTCAGTGCGTGTTTATGTGCAGCTTTTCAATCGGCAACATTATTTTGATAAATATGCATGAAGTGGTGAAACCAGCGGCGTGGGTAACATAAAACGCCATCGTGAAAATTTAATGACATTTCCTGGTAGTCGCATAATGAGTCATATCCGTCGAAGGGTTAATTTTAACGCGATATCGCAACGTAAAATCGTCAATTTCCTATCAAGGGGTCGTTGGGGAAAGCACTCTACCTATTATTTATTTGCAGCAAAATAAAGTGGGGTAAAGAGTACTGACCAACCGCAAATCTGATGAAAAAATTAATGCACTAGTCTTAATGATGCGAATTTGAAAAAGCACTTTACTAATGGTTCTTTCTAGGAATTCAGGAAGTGGTTGTGATTGTGTTAAACATTAGAAAATTAAAAGAGTTGCAACCCTTTTAATTTCCTTATGGTGTTTTCAAAATTTCGTTGCAGCATTGATTGATTATTTCGAAAAATGCCCTTATCTGGTGGTTAAATTATTTAGTGGCTATGTAAAACATAAATAAGTATAATGACTGGTAGCCGCCGAGCTCAATTACAGTAAAAAGTAAATATTTGCCTGACTCATTGTATCCTTTCATGAAGTTTGTTAATTTAAGCACTGTTTGTACTGTGTACGCGTTTGTGTATCTTGATTGCTCCAGTTCCGATTGTGGCTTGCTTTATGCTTAAGTTGATCGCGTCAGTCTTTACGTCACTGTATTTGAGCAGAGTGCGCTCGTTTGCTCGTGAATCTGAGACTTGGCTTATCTAGATTCACTCGAAAGCGTACCTATATACACAAGTAATGAGATTTTCTAGCTACCGTAACACTAGACTGTTCAAAGAGCTTTAATAGACATCTGCATTCATCAAGAATCCTACGTTACCCGTCATACATTTGCGTGGACGCTCGCAAGTAATTTTAGGTTTAAGATAAAACGTCCTTTCGCTGCACTATGTTGGCTTTACCTAAAGATTTTGTCATTATTTATTATAATATTCAATGCCAAACACCCACGCAGATTTTTACTGCTGATATTTAAAACTGAATCTAGTTTAAGACTACCGCATTATATACCGTTGCATACCGGTCTATTTTTAATAGGTCGAGGGAGTAAGTGATAAATGGCAGTGAAATATAACCACGCACTTGAATGATTAAAGCCAATATACTGTAAATTTGAAAGTGTCTGCCTCTCCCCCGCCCGCTGCAGCCTGCAAGCCTACAGCGACACATTGGATAAGTGTAGATAACAATCACCATTTTACATTCACTTTGTCAGCCACCTTGACCCACGCAAGGTGATTCAGTGATATTATAACGCTGTATCCGCCAATGACCACTTCGAAAGTATCTAGACGTTATTCAGACACACTCGAACGGTTTGCTCTTGATAAACTATTGGGTTTTTACGATCATGTCAAGGAGTTCAATTTTATTGTATTCAAATGAACTTCTATGCTTTTAAACTTTTCGCTTTAACGGTTATTATGTATTATTTTGAATTGGTAATCGCAAATAAACATTTCATGAAATATCGTATAAGAATACGAAAAAGGCCACGAAGATGAAACACAATTTAAACGTTACGAAAGAGAATCCGTAATAATTGTTTTTAAAAGTAAATGTATAAACACCTATTAGGAAATATCTGACAGGATAGAAATATTAAGGCGATTCAAGTTAAAGCGAATGGACACTGAACAGTAAACGACTAATAACAGTTTGACTCGCGTTGAATTCCACGGAGTACAATGATGCACATTTGTGTTTTTAAGAATTAAACGTATCTCTCTCATTTCCTTTATGTCTGCCACAAAAGAACTGTTATTAATAATGTGAATTAATTAAAAGCTTTGGTGAGCTTTTGCGCTTACAGTTTTTAATTTCGCTTTCAATGTGGTAAAGAATGGTTGAATGGGTCTATTTTTCTATTACCATACCGGATTAAAACTGGAAAAACATCTCTCCGACAGTATGAGCTCATTTCCTGCAACATAAAACACCGGCATCATAACAAATAGAGCAATAAGACTGTTTTGCTGTGCGCGGTGCGCCACATCGCATGCACAAAACTGGTTGTGTTGTGAAATAATGCCATGAGCCCGCCTGCCTGCCACATTTGGACTCGCAATAATGTTGTGTACACAACTATACTTGTACACTAATGATAATGCACTAACATTTGATAAAATGTTAATTGCTTAAATTCCCCGCCTGTCCCATCCTTTGAATAACATTCTGTTTGGTTTAGTATCCCTCCATGGAAATGTGTCCAAGTTTGTTGAGTCGCTGGGGCTGGGACTGTATTATCATTGACCTGCAGTCGTCATTGTTTGCAATTTCAGAAAAAGCTCTGTAAATAATAGAAGTTTGCGGATGTGTATTATTGTATTGTAAAATATGCAGGCAGTATACATATCGCTCATCCAATAGAACAATGACGTAATTACGTTTTAGCTATTTTTCAGGAGAACGTTTTAAAAGTTTAAAATTGAAAATATGATATATTTCTAATGATTATGCTAAAATATTTAATATTTTTATGTGTGTTACTTTAATATCAATAATAATTTGTAACAATTTCATGAGAAAACTCAAGAAAACATTTTCGTAATTACGTCGTTGTTCTATTGGATGGGCGATATCTTTTTGAAACATCGCTGCGGATTAAACAAAATAATATTGTACTACCATAAAATCTATATATAGATAACAAGAGCTTCCTTCAAATTAACTCTTGAATACTAAAATCTGCAGTTCAAGTCACAAATTATTCAAGAAGAAGAGCGAACTACCGCATAAATGGCTCTATAAAAGGTACCTACTCACTGCGGTTAAACTTATGAAATCGTGATTTTAGTGCGGTGCATAAGCGGATGACCCGACTAATGCACCGGCCCTCGGCGTGCGGCGGCATGGCGACCGACTTCGACAGAAGGGCTCTTTCGCAAACTGGTTTGAGCGCAGGTTTCGCCGCCCCCGCCGCATGGCCACATCGTCCGCCAACTCTGCACGTTTCATACACTCCGTCTGTTTAATCCGCACTGTTATAAAACTCTTACATAACATTTGATTTTACGAAGTTTACCACTTTTATGTTCTTTTAATCTTATTTTATTCACATTTCGTAATTCTTAGTTACGTGTTTCTAATATGGCAGCTTCGTTACCATGTATCATTCTACCACCACTACTGTAAAACATGTTTCATTTATTGGAACTAGTTAATAAACGGTAAAAACAGTAAATTCATATTCGCTTCTGTGACAGACGAGTGCGTTTACATGTTTGTTCAGCTTAATTTAGCAGTCACGTGTGTTGACTGTAGTACAATATCGATTTGTTAAAACTTGCACTGTACACTTATATTTATACCGGTTACGTAACCAGATATGTAGTCACAGTATTACTTCATTTGTGCATGTACGGTGAGCACTGACAGTATTTAGGTAGGACTGACACAACGAGCAAGGCAATTTTGCAACCGCGTTACTTCTCCGGTTTTGATTGCTTGTCAGTAAAGTAAAAATCCAATACGGCTCGTTCTACATTTTATTTTCATCTTTTGCCGTCAAGCCTAACTGTCTCGGTGATGTGTTCATTTTTTTTGCAGCACAATTTGTAATGTGTCCTTCGCATGCTGCATGACTAATTTTGAATTTTCGTCATGTTCTGTTGATTAGATAATACGACAGCTTAAAAGGATAAAGAGTAGTCACATGGTCGCTCATTGTTGGATTTGTTAGTGTAAGTACAATGTGATTTGCACGGCATATGCGCACTTGGCTTTCTGGCAAGAGAAAGTGCAATGCTGCTCCACTTTCCACTTCAGGCTAATACACACTATGCTATAAAACAAGTATACAATTGCTATATCTGTCGTTAAGTAAGCCACGAAGCATACACGTTTTGAGTTTATCTGACCGCTTTAAAACAGCAGCGCTTTGAAATAGCGTTAGGGATAAATGTAAGAGGATAATGAAAAGGAAATGTTCTAGTTTTATATATTCAGTTTCAGGAGGAACATAATGACTAATATTGGTAAGTTTCCTTAAATATGATGGTGTGGTGTACCTATAGGATCTGGGAGGTCTCAGACGACTTCTTGTCATGAGAAATTCCACCAGTAAGCCATTTTGGTACAATTTTCACGTTAACTATAAACAATTATTTTTAGATATAGTTCTGACAAAAACACGTTTACCTACGTCAAAAATCCATATTTTAATAGATTCTATTAATAATATCACAATGCTCACTGCTATTATTAGTACATTATTATTTTTAGATATTGTTCTAATCCAATTCATTCTTATTTTGTACATCTGTTTTTCATAGCTCCAAGAAAACTTAACCATTGTTCTGCTATCACGTGTATGTAATTGTTTTACGAAAATAGGACTGTGAGGACTAGGTTTTAAATTAGTAAATTCTTCTGGCAAACATTGTACAATTTTGCATATTTGTCCACGAAAAACTGTTCTTTTCAACCTCGTTTCAGTTTAGTTCAAACACGTCATAATATAAACAATGTGTTGCAATGTAATAATTTTGCATTGCACTAAAAAGATTCATGTTTAGTAACTTGATATTTTCAGCTCGGCTTATATTGCAAGGTGAAGTTGAATTCCTTGGTTCTGGTCTAATAAACGTTGTGCAACGCTTGCCAAGGTAGCAATATCGATTGGAACAAGATGATAAAGATTACATATGCAACACATGCAGTAATTTAGAACTTACGTAAAGCAATTTCGTGAAGCATGCATGGCAACGCGCTTCCTGTGAATAATACTAATTTACATTAAGATGAGTATATCCGCAACAACCATCCAAGTTGTATGACTACGTATATGCGAGCAACTATCTCATGTGTCTGGTGGCGCCTAAAGTCTGCCGCGTGGGCGACACGACTACTGAATTTGTTGCCTTTATTACTTTCATGCAATTCCTTTATACACTGAAGTTAAGTTAATAATAAAAATACACAACCTATTGCGTAATTTGCTAAACTACTAAATATGCCACAACTACGACAATAAGTAGGAAAAACACATTCGAAATGTTTTTTTTTATAATTTTCCTGCTATTGATTTGTTTCCCTTAATTTAATACGTAAATTAGAACAATTTAATTTATCTTATTGTTAGTATGTGATCATACACAATATATTGATGCTGTTGGATTCCGTTGAATGTAGAGTTGGCAGCGAATAATAACGAGCCTCTAGCTTCGATGTTCCGCGAGGCAGAGGCACTAATGTGGGCTGCATTGAATAATTCTATATTTGGACATCATTCGTCGCGTTGAATCAGAAACACCGTTTTAGATTTAAATTAGAACATTTCGAGTTCACTAAGCTACGTCCGTGTATTAATAACTATTTTAACGCATGCACACTATATTTCCATGACTTAATCGGGTGTTAAAAGCATTCATGTGGCTTATGTTTAGTTTTAAATCCACTACGAAAATGTGTTGATACAATCTGTTAGTCTCTTTCCTTGAGTGTATCTTGCGGTGTGATAATATTTGAAAAGTAAAAATGGCACAGGTTACTGCTGTCGCGAACGCAGCACGGGCCAAGCCGGCAAGTCGCCGCGACCGGGGGTCGCGAGGTGTTTCGATTTTAATCTTCCCTGGTGCCTAGCAGCCACGCTACTCCGCTCCAATGGAGCCATTTGCATGCGACTCGTGGGCGAGGTCCGTCTACCCACGGTTACACGCATCGTAAATTTCGTCCTTTTACTTCCAAGGAGGGATTTTTTCCAGAGGAGCAGATGTCCATTTTTCCGTAAAGGGCTAATTTATTGCATGTTGCGGCAAAAGCCATAAAAGAAGAAGTCTTTGAATTAAAAGACAGTGTCCGGAATGTTGACCTCTCTTATTTTAGGAAATGCTTAAAGGTCGGATCGGATTTATTTCTGATCTACCTTTTGAATATGTTATATTTTTACAAATGGCAACGTTCAATATATATTTTTACCAATGCGGATGGATCGACACTTTACAACGTGAGATATGTCTTTAGTTAAAGTAAAATAGTCTTATTGTGATTGAGAGAATAATGAACGGGATAACGAACCCAAGATCGATACGATCGGAAAGACCATTCTCGGCACCAGCCCGATTCACTTTCTAGTTAGCGGCCGCCATTGTTAGCTGCCTCCAATTTATCTAATGTAAGTCATTCCCCGTTCAAAACACTTGCTTATGTGCTATGATGCCAGGAGAAAGTTTTACGTATACTTGGCAATTGCACTAGGTAGCTCATTATAAAATATGTTGGCTAATGAGTGCTCAATTTATTCGTCGTAACGAAAATCTTCGTCTAAAAACAGTGGATATGTTCTAAAAACAGTGGATATTGTTCAAAGTACACGTTTGTTCCGAGTAAAGGCTACTGACTACACCAGTACAGCGAGCGTTGCACTAATCAAACTGAGTCATACATTTGGCTATTACGGAGCCGAAGGCCAAGTGACGCGCGATGCAATTCGTCAGCTCGAACATTTTCCATTGCAATAACTCTGCTCCATTAAACAAATCCGATTGTTCCATCCCTGTGTAAGCGATTCATTGGTACATTCTACTTGATTTATAAAGTATATTATTTATAAAACGGATTCAACGCAAACTGTACCCAACAAACCCAACTTAGCATATAATAGAGCATTGCTCATGCTGCGTAATCAGTACGGTCCGGACGAATGCACTGTATTGAGACAAATACAAATTACTGAGCTACTTAAATAGAGAATCAGTCACTTGAACATGAACAAAAAATAGCGCCCATAAAACGAAATCATCAAGCGAGACGCACAGCAGACTCACCCGATTACTCAGCGTGTAATTTCGTCCTCGCTTTTAGAATCGGCAATAAGTAGGCTTAGCAACTTGAGAAATAAATCTATCAATAAATATTTACAGAATACATTGTCAGGCGATACGCAACATTACACACAAAGCCATTTTAAAATTTTGCAGACAGGATTCATTGGCATAACAATTGCCCATATATCTTCATCAAACAGCTAGAAGTACCTCCTTGAACCCGAAGCTCAACCTCCAAACAAATATTTGGTTGTAAACATACGACACATTTCTTCTGAAATCACGTGTAGTTTTATAGGTGCTCATTTTTGGCACTTCATGTCAGCGGACTTGTTGCTCATTTCTGTAAAAATGTAGGTAGCTATTATAAACACATAATATGCTAAAGTGGACATTAATAATCACATCATCATTTTTGGATCGGTGGGATTCCCCGATGTAGCAGCTGCATCTCCACGCTGAATTTTGTCCTCCACGCGGAATATCTGTCTGTAACCTACTAACTAGATATTATGTAAAACTGTTATCAACCCAATGGAATCTTGTCTGAAATAAAAGTTTTCTATTCTATTACGAGGATATATTATACTATACATATATTAACGTGTATCTACACGTTAAGACAAGTTTTCTATAATTTTCTCCCTAGTGATTCAACAAAAGATTGGTGAGTAAGACGCCATTTTCGTCGAGGCAGTATGAAGCACTACAAATTCAATCGTTTGTGAATCAACACTAGTTATACTAGCCTCTTGTTTCGCGAGACAGTCTTATGGAAATATTTACATTATTTTAACGAACTGTTGTTGGTATTTTGCTTTAAAGCTCTTGATAAATATTTAGATACTCCGAACGCGATGCGCAGTTTAGTACAGCACCTACAATACCCTCAGTATTGTAGGCGCTGTACTAAACTGAGCATTTATATTATCAATATCGTTATTCTGTGACAAGGAACTTTTCGTATTGTTTTAAGTATTACATTCAATAAGTTTCCTAGAGAGTATCAATCAACTCAGCCCACTTCTTTACAAAAGCCTCTCCCAGGCTGCACCACAACACCTTGTCCTTCGCCTTCCACATCCAGTCTGTCCCAGTCACTTTCTTACGGTCGTCGGTCCATCTAGCTGGAGGGTGTTCCACGCTACGCTACGCTAGAGTATGAGTAGTCCTAAAATGTTTTCTTTTAGAGCCCTCTTACATTTCGGTAAATGACTTCTTGCAGCTCAGCCTATGAGGTTTTCAAATGATGTAGAAGTTCGGAGATATTCAGACTTGTTTCCAGTAGAAAATTCAATTAGGTCCAGTCGCTTTTTCTTTATTTATAAGGCATATAACAACAATTTATTCTATTGTTATAAAAGTATATGATATTTGTGGTATGAGAAAAATTGTTTTGATGGATTATATTCAACAGAGTCTGCGAATTAGAGCTCTCAAATCAGCTCTCCATGAGTTATTGCCTAAACATGCATCAGGAGAACGATTACAGATAAATAATTTAAAAAAAATCGCTTTATTATTATTGTAGAAGAGATAATGAACCAATTAATTGTTATTTACAACAAATAGTATTCAATTTCAAGGAGGAAATCATGCATCTACGCGCATTTTTGTAATAGGCCTCTTAATTCAAAATAAATAACGCATTCTTTAGAAATATTTAAAAGGACTAGTGCTAACGTAACTGAACCAATATCTAGGCAAAAAGCATCACAACAAAAATGTTGAAAAAAGTATTGAATAGTTTCGGTAGATTGATTTTTAAACTGAATTCTTGCCAAACTTCCAATAAATACCTAAATGTAATGATGCAGAACATAAATGAGTGCTGTGACAAATGTCCAATAACTTACCAAAAAAAAAAATCTTTGTCGTTACAAAACTTAACCAATAAATTCTAAAAGTTAATTTCGGCAGTTACAAAAACTATCCATAACAACTATAAAGAGCTCGTTGAAATTTAAAAATAGCAGATAATCCGTTTAATTTAGTGAGTCATGCAGTCGTCATTCTAAATTCAATATTGGTGATATTTAAAATCGAATGAGTACCTTTTAAGGAGCCAGCCCTTCAACTCGGCTCCAAGAAATCACCAACAATGTTGTTCACATCTTATGGAACCTTCAGTCGAGTAGGGCACGTATTGTACTTTGTACAAGTACCCCTTACTTTTCCCTTGTGTTGAAGGAAGTGTATTGTATATGTTGTCAATGATAATTCCAAGTTATTGGGTTTTTCTCCTTCAGAGTTCAGTGTATTATGATTTGTATTTTTTTTTCTTCCATTAGGTATCGGCGCGTTTCCATCATTCGTTACATTTTCGACATCGACGAGTCGATGTTTTTGTACTAGCTAAAGTATTCGTCACTTATTCTTGGCTGTCTGGACCTACTCATCTCTTTGTGTTGGTTTTATTTTCGTAATCTTTAAATATTCTTCTTGTTTTTAACTAATGAAATTAAGTGTTCGCTTCGTATCACTTCAATCCGTACTGCAGGGTAATTGCGTAAAACACTAATAGCAATGGGTTTCATTTTGACAATTCGACAAGATTCATTGTATTATTTACGTTGTTGAGCAGATACATTTTTCGAACATACGAAGCAATGGATTAGCAATATCCTTCAAAATGATTTAGATTGAGATTGATAGCGATGTTACGCAATTAGTGCTGATTTCGTCATCTTCATTCTCAAAGCTCATTATCGTATTCGTTTTTTTATTATGAATAGACTATGTCTGAAATAAAGGATAATAATAATAATTACAATGACCATCTCATGAAAATATCTCAATTCAGATTTTTTACTCCTTCCATTTTATCCACCGATGATGTCATAGGTGCAATGTTCGCGCCGTGAAGATTGCAGATGCGCGGGCGCAATGCGCTTGAACATGGCGTTATCAAGCGCATCAAATGATAATGGTAATTCTGAACTTTTCATTTTATACGCCGTGAATTCTGACAGGTAACGGCACGCACGTCTGGCGTTATTATCTTTATGTTGCAGTTAGTGTCTGAATTTAAAAAAGGTTGGATTATTGGCGAGAATTTACTTTCGGAAATTAAACGTCCAAAATCTGTAGAATGGAATATGTAATTCGATGCGTTGGAAGCGCAAACAGATTAGTTGGTGTGCAATTAGAGTGCGGAGCTTGTGGCGCGCGCTAAGTGCCGCCCTACGGATTACGCCTTCGTGCTCACCGCGCAGTGTTTACTCACCGACGAAGTGGACGTTTAGCGATCGCCTCACTAATGCGCTTTGTTCAATTATTGATCGATGAATCATTGATTTGGTGCCGGCGAAAGCTCTCATACTCTGACGAGCTTGCATCGTCACTTTACCAAATTGACTCGCTCTTCTGTGAATATCTGATAATGTTGAACGATCAAAATGAATTGCGCGAATTATGGTTGTACCAATGCACCGAAGTGGAAAGCAAATAGTATAAAAACATCATGCTTATGACGTTATTTTAGTTACTTATTGAATAGGTTTTTTATTGAGAATAACCGTAGTTAATATATTATGATCACTTCTGTCAGTTCTTTTTACATGAACAGGATGTATGTAGTGTGTACGTAATACCAAATTAACGTTTAACAAAAAGACTGAATGTAGTCGTTGACATATAATTTCTTTGAAAATCAAGGAAACGACGTCATTCAAGTGTCGAACATTTTATACCCAAATATTAGCGCCAGAAAAAAAGAACATCTTGAGCATTTTTTTCTATTACAGCGAAAGTCTAAAATTAACCCCCCGGCTGCTATTTGAGACTGAAAATGCCAAAAAGCATATTTTTATACTTATACTACTTTTGGCTTAATGCTGGTCCTGCTCCACAGACAATTGGGCTCACTTTTTAAAATTTTAATATTTGGAAGAGATGCTCCCCTTTTTTATTGTTTCTAACATTACGAACTTAATGTTAATTTTTATTTTATATAATCAAATTTTAATTGTTGAATACTTCAATATTAAATATCTCTTCCTGTTTGGTAGTTATTCATCTCTTAAATAAATTGCAACCTATAGTTTTGTATAATTTAAAAGCATTTTTAAAATTTTACAAATGTGAGAACCATGGATCCGTTTATTATGATATTTTGATGTTGACTTGAAAGAGCATGGCAGTTGAGAATATATTGTTCTCACTGATGGTGGCGCGTGTGTTGAATCATTCGGTTCCCTACAAAATGTTTGAGCTGGATGGTGCTGAACCACAGAAATCTTAATAATAATTGCCTTATTATTAAGATTTCTGTGTGCTGAACCAAGCATCATGTTCGTGAACGGGCGCCGTCGGTTGAGACTGGTCATCTCTTAACTGCCAGGGCTTATTTTTAATCTTATATTCTGAATTGTTTCTTCATTTGATTTTTTTTACATTGTATTCACATATAGAAGCAACAAGAACCTTATCTAGTTTTAAAAAAATATGATTGATATGTAAAAGTGTTTGTACAAACCTACTTACAGAAAATAAAACATTTATCATTCATTTAAATCATTTGCCATTTAATATACCCAGGATTTTGTAATATCTTGATTTGAAATATTGTCCTTGGAGTTTCTTGCCCGATCTTCTACATAGAGATTTACGGTTTGGAACGGGCGACTTGCTTCAACTTTCTGACTACCTAACCGCCTATTTCACAATTCAAAAGTGCCTGTACATAGTTTAATTGAAATAAATGCTTTGAGTTTGAGTAATTTCATTTATGCAGAAAATGCAAATGCTTAATGCCTTCGTCAATCATTGAGATTTCTATATGAATCAGTGTAACAAGATTAAAGTTAGATTATAAAAGTCATTGGCCGACATGACATCAAGTACTTAGATATATACATGTAATTACTCACCATACATGTCGTCATGAATGTAGTATGGTAAAGTCAGTCACCTTGCTGACGGGGGCGAGCACGTGGGTACGTGGGCTCGCCAATGAACTTGACACCAGGCTACTCGCCTGCCGCCAAGCGCTCTGAATGCTAATCCTGCCGTTGGGTTTGTCTGTAGCAAGTTACCTTACTTTGTTGTTCCCCTAACATACCACCCAAGGAATTTCATTAAAGCTGCAATTATGTAGGATCACGCTATTTTTCATTAGGCATCGGTTTCGTAACCTCGCCCCCACGATACGACCTTGTTTAGCAACATTGTGGCAACGTCATAACAGTTAACTAAATAATCGACCATTAAAAACTTTGTAGACAAATAGATGGGCCAACTTGCTATTTTTGTTTTTTTTATTGTGGCGATCAAGCTCTACACGACAGTAACGAACTTATCCGTGGCGTCGCGTCGTCGCGTTCAAACAGACAGTGTTCAAGATGTCTTATTCTTAAACTCATTTAGCTACGCTTTTTATACCACACAGTAAAACAAACTAAGCTGTGATCGTGTGAAAAGTGTATCAAGCTATGCCTATTAGAGCTATCAAAATTCAAGGCTACGATAATAAGCTCAAAATTTACACCATATCCCTACGCATCAATTTTCACCCTCACGCACATTTTATGGCTGCTACGGACACGCACTCCATATACTATAAATGCGAAATTATTAAAATTAAGGCTCTTTATGAATGTTGACTTCTGGCGGAATATGAAAATTGGAAAAGTTTCAGACTTATGTGCCGCCAGACTATATTATGGAAGATATTATAAAATATAACTGAGATGAACTTTCCTCTCGTGATAGATGTAAGACTCGTTTTACCATAATTCCGCACTTGAAGCTAAGTGAGATCATGTTTACAAAACGCTTTGTATTTCAAAAAGGAAAACGAAGTGTTCAGTAAATTTTTTGGGCTGCATAAGTTAGTTGCTATTGTCTACGCTTTTTGCGTTTGATTCAACAGTTTTATGGAATGATGGCCAAATTAGTCGGCAAGTTAATGGCTTAGTGTGGGTGCGGCGATTCAACGTTTGGGTTCTTCATCCATTCCGTCTTGTTTATCGATTAGTCAAGAATCCGCGCCCATGGGCCAACTTATGTCATTTGGCCGGGAGTCAAGGACGACGCCGCGCGGCTCGCCGGTGCCTCGCCGGCCTTATTTGGCGATTGGTGGGCGCCAGTTTTACGACTTTGCCTTTTTTCCTACGCCCTGTTTCCATGTTGACTACACTTTAGATAATACATGTGCGTATGTGTGCTGCAGACACACATAGGAATCATTGACCTCTGGCAGTTTTTTCTTCTTTATTTGTCTCAAGGACGACTATTCTATTCAGTCTCTAGTCTTATCACGTCGTCATCTACAAGATTGCTTATTTTGTTAAATAACGCTAAAATAACTTTTATAGAACTGTACTTTGGAACTTATATTTTCTTGTAAATAAATGCCTGTACATAATTTATAGCTACGTAATTGAGCGTCTGAGCATGTTACTTTTTATTCCGTCCGCGTGTCCATTTATTATTGCGTAAGGAATGTGTGCAATCGGAAGTATTAACTGTTCGGGTCGTTGATGGGCTCTGTTGGCTGGAAAAATGGAACGTGACATTTTAAATTTGGCGCAAAGCTCGCGACATTAATCTGGCGCGTCGTCGCCCTCGCCCATGCCGTGCGTGGCCTAATCCGCCGGCTCCCCGAACGACCCGGGAAGATGGAAAAATCTCGAAAGACTCACATCAAATTACCAGCTTTAAAGCGTAGTGAATTCCCTTGGGCTCGAGACGACACACCTTGCCTTTCAGAAACGCCCCTAAATAACGTCGCGGTGTCCTTCGGGAAGTTTGGAAGGTTCGGGTGCGCACGTGCTTTTGTCATAGTCATACTTTCGTCGAGTTTTACGTACGACGTGCCGCGCACTTCGATTGAGTTTTGAAAACGCGTTATATAACTTTACTAATAAAATTCTTGTTTTAAAGTTTTTTTCTGAAAATACAAAAGTTTGCTACTCCCATCTATGCTAATAAACCGACTAACTCGCATATTAAGTAGATATTTTGCAACATGTTCTTCGAAAATATTGTTTTAATAACACAACTAAAAGTTTTCAGCCGTAACTTTGTTAGCATTAATATTTATCTTGTTTGTCTTAAAATTAAGCTTTAGCCTCATAACAATTAAAAACAACACCAGCACTTAAGTTCTTCTATCCGTGGCGTAACTTAGTTGGAACGAGAGATAACTTTGATAAATGCAACAAACAAAACAATCAAAGAACTGGATTATTGCACAATTATATCAAAATGATCTCCAAAGAAATTGTTCTAATTCGTCTATATTACCGTTTGTTCATCAACACATTCAAGTGAGAACATTGTTGTAACAGGAACCAGTTAATGGATGTTATTGCATCTTGAGCACGACCTGCCAATTAGTTTGAAAATTAACATGGTCCATCCAAAATTCTTCTCGGATCGTTTTGATAGTCGTAGTGTACTTTACAAATACATAGTTAACAACTCTAAAACACAGCTTCCTCATTACAAGCATAAATGCTAAGCGTAGCATAAGCCAATTCCTCATGTTCAGTGTGTCGTGTAAAGTTTCTCTATTGTTGTCTGGCGACGCTAGCTCAGCGGTGATCCCCTATCTTGAGCCATAGGTCACAAGAGATACATACCAACAAGCTCAAACTATAATTCTGAGCTACAACGAGGGACATAAACTGCCGCTATCCACTGTTCACGTGTTGATTTAAACAGTACACTCTCAAAGATTTCCTTGTAATCTTCCTGATAGCAGTAGCAAAAATCTCGCATATGAAATTTCTGAAAAATCTGAAAATTCAATTGCTAAGCACGCTTATGTGGATGTGTAGGGCCTTTGTCTCCGACCTGTCGCGAAGCCACGGAACTAGCTCAAGCTTTTGAGTTCCGCTCGCTCGCCATTTCAGACGTTCTGTAAAAAGACGCATTACACGATGCCGCCGCAAGCGTGAAACCTGCACACTTGCGGCCGCCTCCACGCTCAACAAGCTTGCTTTAACTCCCAGCGCCCCACTGCCTCTTATTAGTCCCATCTCCAGATCTAATACAGACTTTTACTTATTAACACCGTTTGGTTTCCTTTCACCATTGGGTATTTTAACTTTTATGTAAGCATGTGTCTCTTCAATCGTGTAAATTAAATTAAATCGTTCTAAAACGCAGCCACCGTTTCATCGCGTTAATTAGTTAATAAATGTGAATGTAAAGCTTTTCCTCCTACGGTACAGTATCTCACCGCGTTGCGGTCGTAGAGTTCGCTTCGCTAGCCAACTATTACACTCAGCAATAAGATAGCAATCGCATACTGAGGAAAGGTAATGTTCCTTGTAAAGATATTTGCACAAAATCCAATCTTGTACATGTCGCCGTTTCCGTAATGAATTCAACAATAATTAGAGTTGCCGCGGGAGAGCGCTCGCTGAGCTTACCGGCGGATGTCACAAATCCTAGCCAAGGGCCGGGGCGTGTAATGCAAATAACAGTGTTTACCTGGCCCCGCCCCCCCGCACCCGCGCCCGCGCCGCCACCGACCGCATAGCCATCGCTGCGATTCATAATAACAGCTTTTATTTCCGTAACTAGCTACGAACGCTCTCATTTTGTCGGTTAACGCGTATTGTGTCATGGCAAAACGAATGCCGCCCAGTAATGGAGTTTTCAAGCGCAGCTTTTTCGTTCTGCGCTGCAAAAGGGAATTATGTAACTAGAATAGCGACGTGATTGCACAGCAAACACTACAGGGGCCCCGTACAGATTTATTGTTTTAACTCTCGACTTGGGAATTTGCAATATAAACGTAAAAGTGCATAATACCTATGCACCGTTTCTGTTATTCACCGGAAGGACGGGTAAAAACTTTCATAAAACAAATGTAACATTAAACAAATACACATCATTAAACCAATATATCGTATCATCCAGCAAGAACCGAATTAAAACAGCCAGACGGTCGAAAGAAAATAAAGTACGAGCTTAAAGTCACGCACCGCAACACAGTTGACTTAAATGCTTTCCACTGCACATATAATATGGTTGTGTCTTCAGTGTGTTTGTGTGTGTGTATAAATCAGGCCGAGTGCGTCGCGAACGCTCCAAACTCCAATTTGAGGAGAAGTCTGCAAGAAACCGTGTGGAGCGGCTATTGCGAGTTCAACATTGGTATAATTTGCCGGGCATATTGGAAAACTTGTAATTGGTTTAGTTTTATATTCAACCGCCAATTGGTTCAAAGAATTGTATCAGTTTATATCCGGTTATAGCTCACCTAAATTTTATCTGTTTTTATTCTACAAAAACAATAAAGATAAATAACATAAAAGATAATAATAAGAATAAGATGATAATGTCCTATCGCAGGTATGCTGGAAGAGATTTCTCATGGAATAAGCATCACCTTTGTACCTATTTAATTTTCTGTTTTTTCTTGTCTGTTTATATATGTGTGTACATAAATGGTAAATAAATAAATAAAAATATACCGACGACGTGTAAAATTCAATTCAACTTTATAATATTCGTGTTCTTTCTTTCAGATTTTTGCCCGGAGTCATATATCATTGTAAAGGAGCTCTCTTCAAAGTAAGTTAAACTTTACCTACCTACATTAAAGTTAAAAGTTATCTACCGCAATGACAAATCAATCCTCATACCTTACTCATAATAAATCAACACTACTACGCTATCCTTTTGTAATATTTTGTCTAGCTGAAAATTTATTTCGTATTTTAATATCGTACTGTTTCTCTGTCATATTTTTCATGATTACTCTCTTGGCAAAATACCAAGATCTTACTCGCTTATCTTTCGTAACTTTTGCTCAGCAAAATGGTTCAAGTTTTCTCAATATTTTCACGGACTTTTTTAAAATGAAACTTTCATTTGGCGGTCACTTTTCGTCATTAGTCTACCTTTGCCCAGTATATAGGGTTAGCAGGTCAGAATTATTGCTTTTCCTAATTGTTTCATGCTTCATAAGTACTGAGAAACAACCATACCACCCACAACTTCTCTATATGTTGATACGCCTAATCCGTTCATAAATCATGTCCTCGTCAAAGATAAAAAAAATGACAGACTAATGTATATTTTTGACTTGATGCTATCAAAATGTCAGCGGAACTAAGATCAATAAATTAATCTGTCAAGGTAACCAGACGGCAATTCAATAAAAGTTTTGCCTTGGTTGAGCCTGAATTTGAACACAACGTTTTTGTCAAACGAGGAAACACCGGTTAGCCTTGCACGATGTCGCTTAAAAACAACGTCCTTTGTTAAACTGATTGGAATACGACGCGTGTCATTCCATTTAACTAACTTGTACAAATAAATAGATCAATGTACACAGGTAGCACTCAGATATGCATGAAAGAATACTACTTAGTGGTTTTGTTTATTCGTACCGTCTGAATTACTTATGTGCGCCGTCGTTTACCTAAGGTTTTTGTACGTGCAACGAAGGCCAGGTCTACTACTCTGGTTCACAATTTCTGAGAAACATGCTCGCCATTGTCTGGGTCTGGCAGGCCGATCCACATTAATAAATGCCAGATTGCCTCTCCGTGAAGTCTACACAACTGTAGAGTAAGAACTGTGCTTACTGAATAACATGTTTCAGACCTCTTTACTCTGAAACCTGTAAAAATTCGAAATATTGTTCTTTGAAAAAAATATTTTTCAGCTAAAGTTCAATAAGCTCTGTACAACCTAACCTAAGTAACCTTAATAGGACCTTAAATGTTTAGTTTCAAAATAAATGAATATAGAGATTTTATGTGAAACAAACTTATTTCAATATACTTAATTATGTCATTGCAATATTTCATCTCATGTTTTAATTATTCTGCCTGTGAGTGTATATTACGAAGCAACTTTGAACAGAACACAAATTAACTGTTTGCTGCTTGACAGCTATAATTCGAAGTTCTTGTCTTGTTCAGTACAAATTGACGTTAAATACACAATACTTTAGTTTCATAAATTCAGGTTTCAATTTTGATTAGACATGTAATTTATCAAAGTTTTATAAAAGCGTCGTCATAAAAATGTTTTTATTAATAGATGCAGCGCTTACGTGAACAAACAACAGCTCGTTTTAGCAGTCTCTTCGGGTAAAAACAGCACATTTATTATCCACACACCAAACTTTTACGAGCCGTAGAGCTAGCGTGGACGTGGCCGGGAACGAAATTCTTTAACATTCCTCTTTAACGACCGAAACTAAAGATTGTTTTGCTACTACAAAGTTTACTTCAATATTATACTAATAACACAGTACTTCACTAGCTCCAGAACCTGCCTTATTGACAATGTCTCGATTGTATACCTTAAATGCCTTCATTATTCCCACACAAGTTTGTACGTATCCCTTTAATACCTTCGCTCGAACTTTGCACTTCCAAAGTTGTAAGAACAATTAGTCATAAATAATTGAACATGGTCGATATTCCTTTGTAAGAAGACAAAGAGATGTCATACTCAAAACTTTGTCAATTTACGTTGAAACCGTAAAGCCCCTTACTAGCTCATGTCCTTACTTGGTATAAAAGTGGAGGTAACATCAAGAGAACTTTCCACTCGGGGTACAGTCGTACTTACCTTGTCTAGAAAGGGATCAAACTGCGGTGCATTCTCCGCAATGTATTATGCAGTCCCGGAGCGGGTGCCAGTGTAAGCGGCTCGGAATCACTCCCACTCCCCGTCGAAGAACACACAGCTATTCCTTGAGAATTTTCTATTCCAAAAGTTGGTGGGAACCATTTCGCTTCAAATATCTTTTGTGAATTACTTGCGACGGATCTGATGATTGTAACTTATTGCAGTGTTTTCTTTTGGCAACAAACACGAATTGTTAGCTTTCCCTTTGTGGGGTTTTAGGTTTCAGCTTACCTATTTAATTTAGTGTTCTGTGTCTTGTAATGTTAATTAATTTGCATACATTCTATTGTACTCAATCAAAATTATTTTCTAACCGAATAGACAGCTGTGCCGCTGGGGAGTTTGTTGCGCCACTTCTTCTTCCCAGCGAAAGCACTAGGAAGTGGTGAAGGGCGGGCGTTTTGGGGGACTGTCTTTTGTAATTCTGACGTTCGAAAAATGCTGATTCTCAGCCTAGTTTGAATAAATGACTTTTGATTTTGATTATTCAAACATACTGGCAGCTCTTTCAAGGGACCCGTGGCTAAATAATAACAGCCGCACAGGTCGATCGATCAGGTTAAGCTACGCTTGCCACGGTTGGTCTGTGGATGGGTGACCATCTTTACATACCGAGACCCCTCCGTGCCTCGGAAAGCACGTTAAGCCGTTGGTCCCGGCTGTCATTCGTAGATCTTTGACAGTCGTTACGGGTGTCAGAAGCCCGAAAATCTGACAACCAGTCTTACCTAGGGGTATCGTATTACCCAGTAACTGGGTTGTGGAGGTCAGATAGGCAGTCGCTCCATGTAAAATACTGGTATTCAGCTGCATCCGGTTAGACTGGAAGCCGACCCCAACATAGTTGGGAAAAGGCTAGGCAGATGATGACTGGCAGCTCTTTCAAATACTAGTAGGTACTTGAATCGAAACAATTTAAATAATAACCATTTGTAATATCTATCGTTTCAAATCCCATCGTCAGCACTCTCAGTCTTCCATTTCTCACGATCAGGTAGAACGTACTAAAGCTAAAAAAGAGACTATCAGCAATCTCATTTTAATCGGATCATTTATCAAAAGTCAAGAGAGCGCACAATGGTAACTTACTGCAGTTGAATGTGTAAGTGAAACGGCTCGATTAGGGCGATTGTGTGCCTTATAAAGTTAAAATCTCGCTTCGAACACGTTAAATGTAAAGTAGGGTGTACCTGAGCTGATAAACAGGCAATATTTCCTTACGGGTTTGTTGTCACAGCTATTTTAAATTTATGTGAATGTTGTGCCGATGTACAGAGCAAATGTTCGCCGGCTGGGTAAGCTAATCGCATCTCATTTCCTACGTGTCGCTCGTTGTAGTGGGAAGCACAAATGAGATTGTGGGCTGACGTGTCGTTCCGGAGACCCAGTCGCGTTCGACATCGCACCCGAAACCGCATCGCCACGCTACTCGCAGTTTACAAAACATGCTTCCATCATATTGTTAGGGAGGATATTATGTCGTGTAGTCACGTTAGTCAGTATTTTTTTTTTTTTTTTTTTTTTTTTTTTTTTTTTTTTTTTTATAAGAGCTGTGTAACCAATAATTGGCTCGGAAATCGACCAAATATTTTCAAACTAAACTCGGATTATACCAGTCTTGTCCACAGCTTGCTAGGACCTTTCCCGAAATGTGGTATAAGTTTGGTCCATTCAGTCTTCCGCCTTCTACTAGCTCAGCTACATTTTTCGTGTCGTGGATAAATCTCGTTGAAGAGTGTCTGTCTAAAACTGTTTGCCGATTCACAGGCCCCTCGGAAAGTCTTGTCCACTCCAACGGGCATCGGTCCTTCGGCAGATATGACAAGCGCACTCACTGCCACTTCAGCTTCCTGATTCTGTAAGCTATCTCGGTGGCTCCGGCTGAAAACATTCAATGCAATTGTTAAACACTTTTTCGTCTTGAGCTCAATTCATGACTGTTATGGATACTCTTCAATCAGATCACTCAACCAGGTTTATAGCAAACGAAGGCCAGTTTAGTTAAATCGCAATAAACAGCTTTTCGAACGAATAGAGGTCCTTTATTGTATTTCACGCAACTTTCCTCGGCCGGCTCTCTACTTACACGATTAATTTGAGTCGATAAATCCGCATTAAAAGCGGAGCGAGGGGGCAGCCAACCGCGCCGTTCTGTGTAAGTAGCCCCCATTCCGACCTTTTTGTTCTCGCTACAGTCACTTGTTCATAAGGAACTCTTTAATCTATTATCACTCCACCATCATGAGTGTAACATAGCGTGACATATCATAAGTGAAACGTTTTCCTAACCGGCTATCGATCGGAAATTGGTAAGGTCTAAATGTCGGTTTCATACGGTCTGGCGGGCGGGCGCACGTCACTGGCCGCCGAGACAGACAGGCAGCGTGCGCGGCGCCTGCGAGCCCATTAGACGTCTGCCCGATGTGGAACGCTCGATAAACTTGTAAAAACGCCTTCTACCCATTTAATTTTATACCCTCGCTTAAGCTTTGCTATTGGCAGATTTCTTCCTTCTTTTTTATGGGTCCGTCATTAACTGTATCGTACGTCTATTATTTCTCGCTTGTTTAATCTGCTCGTTAATCCAGCAGTGTCGTTTCAAATGCAGGCATTCGCAGTGGATTTATACCGGTTTGCTATTTTGTAGTTTTACAACGATTTCATATTCAAATACAGTGTATGTATGTGTGTATTCGTTTGAAATAACGATCGTGCAGGTTAAATGCTACTGAAATAAATGTGCGCTGGATAAAAAATAAAAAAGTTTGATACCAATAAACTTTAAAGTTCACATTTAGAAGCGAGCGCCAATGCCACACCTCAAACGGTGGAAGTGATATTGGTACAAAATATTTATGACTTTATGTGATAAAGTTTATGTTGCGGTAAGAGTTTTATTTCTCTCGTGAAACGACTATAACTTTTTCGAATAACGTAATATAAAATAAGGGAATATTGGCCAATAAAATAAAATATTTTCATCATATGTTCTGTACTCTTGACATTAGGAGTAATAAATGTATGTACAGTCATCATGAACAAAAATATTAAGGCATTGCTAAATTCTATTGCTTTTCTTTCGACGAACAACTTGTATTTCTTAGAACACAAGTAGAAACTGTATGTGAAATACTTTACTTAAAAATCGCCCATTTCATGACCAAAATATTTCTTTGTCTTTCCTGCATTATATAGCATTTTTCATAAGACGTTGGAAAAGTTATTTTGTCTCTGCATGTATTAAAACGATGATATACCTTTGTTTAACTCTTGTCTGGCTTGACGTGTCTAAGAAAGCCGTCGAAAGAAAGGTTGATAAAAATGTGCCTGAATAAAAAATATTTCAGTCCGTTAAAACATAGTGATGACATGCTATATTATGTGTTAAGTATACCTATTTCGTGAAAGTTGGGAAGTGCTGACTGCTAACGTACTTAATTATTACAACAGTACTGGAGCACTGGAGTCGCTTCCAAACAAAATTGATCGAAGATACTTGTACAATTACTGTATTCAATATAAACTTCCACTTGTAATGGATTCTCAAAGGCGACATATTCTACGATTAAACGCTTCTAAACTCCTAATTAGAATGTAAAGAGAACTTCAATAATACTTTGCTGGTTGTCAGGGCACGTACGCGAACTTTTATTCAGCGAATTTGGTTACGTAATTCGTTGGAAATATTCAAGTTTTCCCTTCGGCGAGACGTTATCGCGGGCGGCTCTCAACGCGGGCGTGGGCGGCGCCGCTCCCCGCGGGGACTTAATTTGTTGCTCTCCTGGCGCCTTGCATCTCACTTTCAAACGGCGTAACGCGACCTTACCACTTCCCCTTCTCCGCCACCGTGTAGACATGATGTTCGCCTACGCCCCGGTTTTCCTAGATCGAACATCGAACACTTACACCACTCTATCTAACCCACCTTGCGCTATTTCAAATTTATTATTCCGATATTACAACGAAAATATAACGCTTGCCGGGATTGTTAAAATATTTATAGATATCTGTTTGGAGAAGTATTCTGCATATTGTGTTCGTTTAATCGCTAGTCGCTTAACAGATTTATGATTCAATAAACAGGATTTATGATAAAAATGCAAGTAGACTTCTGCTTTTTGAAAATTCGGATAGAAAATGAATTAGGTACATGTTCGTATATCTGTAAGTCCTTTGAGGGGCTTGTGGCTAAGTAATAACAGCCGCACGGGTCGATCGAAAAGGTTAAGATACGGTTGCCGAGGTTGGTCCGTGGATGGGTGACCATATTCACATACCAAGACCCCTCCGTGCCTCGGAAAGCACGGTAAGCCGTTGGTCTGGCTGTCATTCGTGGATCTTTGACAGTCATTACGGGTCTTCAGTAGCCCGAAAGTCTGACAACCAGTCTTAGCAAGAGGTATCGTATTACCCAGTAACTGGATTGTGGAGGTCAGATAGGCAGTCGCTCCATGTAAAATACTGGTATTCAGCTGCATCCGGATAGACTGGAATTCGACCCCAACATAGTTGGGAAAAGGCTAGGCAGATGATATATGTAGGTCCTTTATTGGATGCGGAGATGACATTCTTATGACATGAAGCCGTAAATACACTGATGTAGCCAAGATCGTAAGCCTTCCTATCTGGTTACGTCTGGTAATAAAAGTGACACCTGTAATGATTTAATGAAACGACAAAATAAAACTAGCAAAGCTTGTGGATCCCGCAACATATGTAGTTCTTGGCAAAATTCCATTACATACGCGAAATACGCGAGACACGCGTTCACTTTATTCCAAATTCGATATACCATAGATTCGCGTGGCACAAGCAGCGCGACAATCTAATCACAATACCATAAAGGAGTGCACCGTAAAATATTTATGGGTGTGGGAGCAGGCACGCTCCGGTACCCGGCTCCACCACGGGCCATCTACCTCCATCAACCTCGACGATAGTTCTGTATACGTTACTACACTCAGTAATTCTGTTGTTCAATGCAAATTTAGGTTTAGTAGGGTTTAAACACGAATAAAAGGTTTATTTTTACTTATCTTCTGATTCTTTTTGGTCCCCCTAATTTTACAACTTCGACGCAAATTCGTTGTCGACGTCAGCTCATTTTGAATGGAATAATATCTGAATAACATTCAAAGATTCGTATAAAGAAATTGAGTGTGTGAAGAGCTCAATTAAGCAAGTCCTGGGACCGGTGTGGGCGCAGTGCTCGTTACACACCCGCTCAAATTGGCGCCGACCACTGAACTGTAACGATAATGACGCCGCGTGAGTTGTGCCCCATTCGTCCACTAACGTAAGCTAACTCCTCTCATGGGAAGCCCTAAAAGCCACTTCATACGAAGTATGTACTTCCACATTTGGCAGTCTCGCAAAACTGTGTGGTTTTTGTGGCACATAAACAACTAGCACACGTGTGCGTCCGACCGCGTATCGATTGATTTGACTTAAAATGCATAGTTTTGAGCCGCGATGTCGATCGGTTTCCGCCAAATTTTCCGCTGCGGGCGCTTGGCAACCGCACTTTGTGGCTGGCCACAGTTACCCCTACAAATTGAGAGGTTAACGTGGTAGACATTGCGTCAACTTATACAACAGCAATTTACAACATTCCACAATTATTCATATATTTGCCGTAACTCCATTCGCGGAACGTATATTGGCAACACTCATAATCATAGTGAGCGCGATCGACACTGAAAGCTTTTTGAAAGCTCGTAGTGACGCGCGATGAAAGGTTCACGCGGTGATTTCAAGCTAGTCATTGTAGTCCGACAAGCGAAAGTGACAGCTATGATGTTTGCTTTCTAATGTATATCACAAACATTCTATTTGACTGTTCGTTACGTTTCAGTGAACATAACATGTAAATTGTGAGTATACACGTTGAAAAGTAAGTTTACTTAAGAAACTATTGAAATAATAAACAGGCAACATACAGAAAGTTCATATTCCTTTGCTATCGGATACGTGATAAATGGCTAAATAATGCGCCCTCTGTCGTCGCTCTAACCCCACCCCTAATGTCTTCTTAATGCTGCATGGAGTTGTCACATTGCACATTTTGAGCTGGCGTTTGTTCGTTCCGTTTGCCGAAGGTATTCGCGGTTAGCTTCCTTAAAACTGGATGTTCGTAGGCTGAATTATGTTCACATATCGAATGCGTGCAAAAAAATACTTAAGAGTTCAAAGTGTGAGACGCTTGCGTCATTTGGGGCACTCTATAAGTGCACTGAGTTGGTTAAGTATGAAAAGCTCCATTTGAACGCAAGTTTTTTTTTTTGCTCGTTTTGCCTGTGTCGGCTCGCCGCGCGCTCCTTTTGTTCCACGAACGTGCTCTGGCCGAGATGAATCCCACGGACGGCACAGCTCCGTTCCTCTCTTCAATCGAGTTTGTTTCTGCATGTCACACTTTTGCTGCTTTGCGTATTACCACAGATGAAACAATTTTCTTGAAACTGTGCATACAAATTTCCTTTTCGGTTGCGAGAATTTCCTCGTCCATTTGTTTTCGCGACGTATATGGCGTAAAAGCATAACATTTTTGCACCATTCGCCTCACCGCTATATGTCATGGTTCGCTTAAGATTTAGTTTCCAGTACAACGACGCTAGATGACAAACGGCTTGCAGTCAAATATCAGATAAATAAATATGAATGACACAAAGTCTTTTTTTTTTTCATCATGTTTCATAGACTTTGCCTCTACGTTTCTGTATCTATTATTCGTCACAAAATTCCAACTATCTTTAAAGAACTCTTTGAACACACATTGGCCTCGCATAAAAGAGATTGAAAACTTTTCAGGATTCAGATTTGTTTTTTCTGCGTGCCTGAATTCAAGCCACTCTGCTATCCCATAAATTATTTCTGTGAAAAACTTTTAAAGCTATTATAACTCTGTTCCATAGATATAAATCTCGGATACGATTCATTTCCAATATTAAGTTATGCTTCGTTTATGTTCAGAGTTCTTTCAATTGGGTACTTTACATTGTACTATTATGTAGGAGTTGAAGGTAAATACTATGTAAACCTGAAGAAATTGCAAACTCTAAATTGTCATTTAAATAAAACTTTGGCGCCCACTCAAACACGCCAGTGTACTAAATTTAACTCAACTAATTAAACAATAAATGTTTTGTGAAGCGTATTCGCATGTCACAACACAGTGGCACCGGATCTGTTGTAGGCGATACATGCTGGAGCAGTTATCTCAGTATCGCCTGACTACGCCCGTTGTGGCCGCCATGTTTATTTTTAGTCTCGCGTGTACATTCACTATTGCGATGAAATTTACAGCGATCGCCGCGGCTCGCCGCTCGCCGGACTCCGATACCGACGCTTCAAATGACAAGCTACCGCTATTTCAAAAATGTCTGCTATTTTACGCGAGAATTCCCGCTCTTTCGATGAGCAATAATTCTTTTGTTCAACGGGTGAAAGGTCCATGAGATTACTTTTACTACGCGGTATTAGAAGGAAACTCTGCGATAGAAGGACGTTAAAAAGGCTTTAACGGTCCAATTATCTATTTATATATTTTTTTGTATTTACTTTTCGGTCCAGAAAAAATGAAACTGACCCAAATCGATCATAAAAATTACATGCCTAAAAGTATCTTGCTACTCTCCTAGAGGGGTTGATATGAATGGAAACTGTTGGTGACAAAATGCGTTGTCGTGGCGGCTAATACCCTTGTTCGTCAAAATAGCATTACCCGCTCGGTGGCGGTGCGAGGTCCCCCTGTCAGGCTGAGATTTGGCGTAACTTAGTGACTGATTAGCAATTGGTGTGAGCTGGCGGGCGCGGGCGCGACAGGTGGTCGGGGTGCGGGGCCTGACCCGCGGCCTCTCGCCTGATTGATGGCCACGTCCCGTCCACGCTCTGACTACCCATCTTACATTTGATTTGCACTTCGCCTTACCCAAAATCTTCTGTGGATATTTATATAGGAGGTAAAGCTGTCAAATAATTATTGTGGAAATCATTCCCTCGATCATTCCATCATGTTTTGCTATTTGTCTTCTGTCGGCTTTTGTTCTAAATTATTAGATACTACACCGTTTCATTTGTTATTGTATCTATCACTAATTCATTACGGAAATCATCTATCTACATTGAGGAAATCAATTTTAAATAGAACACAACTATATCATAATAACGACACGAAATGTTAATTAATGTGTCCCCCTTTCACAAATAATAACAATTATTCTGCAATAACATCAATTCAAAATATATTTGACGTGAACTTCGGGAAGTGAGTTGACTGTCACGCAAATGTCAAATGTCGATTGTTATACCTGAGCGGTCCCACGCTCCGAGAGCGCGGTCTAATAACCCGAGGTCAAATCTTGGCTCATGCATATTCACAGGCGACGGTGAAGTCGCCGGTGGCTCATCTGTAACGGTCCTGCGACCGGTTGTATGGGCTCATTGTTGTGCCCACATGGTCGCCGCGGTTGCGTTCGTCCTGCGCCACCGCAGCACCGAACTTCTTGCAAGCAAACATTCGATAAGGAAGCTAGGAACAATTATACGCGAAATATCTTTATGCGCGCAAAATCTTTTTATCTAGTGCCACAAACAACATTTAAAACCAGTTTGTCAACTCTGGTTTTACTACTAGACTCTGGTTTTAAACGTTGATTTTTAGAACACAAATCTGTCGTTTACATAAAATGTGCCACTTACGCAATTAATTACGCCGCCAATAATAATTGACTCTTGCGTTATTGACAGCTACTAGACTGAGAACAAAATAGTAATGCGAATTACATTGTGCGACTTTTTATTGCTGTCGGGTTGTTAAGATTACAAAGGCAGGGTCAGTTGGTAAACACCGTCGCCGGTAGAAATTATTTATATTCTAATTAGTTGCTAGCTACAACTGCTCGTAAGGGTGCATGCGTAATTCGAAATACGTTTTTCTTTGCTTGTAATATTATGACATTAGGTTCATTGAAATAAACGGATATACGTAGGCGACAAAACCCTTGTTATACTGCGAGCAATTTTTGAATTGCCCACCTGTTATTTTTTTTTAATACATCCAGGTGATGGATTACTGCCTCTGCTGTACGCTACATTTTTTTTTTACCGTGATGGATTTATTGGTCTAGTTTTAATTTTTTTGTGGGCAGTAATCGATGCCTAGTTATTATATCCACTCGTCAAACATTTTCCAGTATTTTGTTTGCGTAGCTCAACGGCATTGACTGTTAGTGTATTGTTATATTAAAAAGCAATTTCCTTTTTTATATAAATTGTCATTTAGCTTTAAAATTTAGATTGGCCATGTTTTTACTAGCTATTCTCGCCTGTCGGCGTATCGAATTTGTTCAATGTCGATACTGAACCGGAACAAAACACCGTGTTGCGTCAGATAGAGTAATTCAAATGCGTCTCGATTTTGATTTGTTGTAACTGATTACAATGACCATTACTGACTATGTTCAACACTTCGTTTTCATTAGGTACCGCAATGTCTACCTTATTTTGTACGTCTTATTTATTTTTCGACTGATTCGTAAAACCGAATTTAGCTTGTTTCATGTAAGCTGGAGAGAATTAGCTTTTTCAATTCAAACTTTTAATAATAAGGTTCAAAAAATCACGAGCACTAATCGTGATCTTCTTAGTAAGAAGCAGTAAAACGAAGATGGTGCAGCAATGCATTTTACATTTTGAAGCATCATTAAATGGCGCATTACACGGCCCGGGCTCGTCGAGAGGCAATTAAAAAAGAACTGCTAAGACGAAGCTCGTAAAAATGAAGTCGTGTTCTCAACTGATTAAAAAGTCAGCTCTAATCTTGTGCACGTTAAATTTTTAATCAAATTCGTTTATCACGGACGACCTTAGCGCCTTCTTATCTTTGACCCAGAATGGCACCTTAAAGAGATAATTCGCATGTAGACAAAGTGTCAAAACAAAAAAAAACTGCAGCATTGCAGGTACCGAGAAGTGTTCAGAAGAGATACAGCTAATTTATGGTAGTACTACACATAGGATAGGATCGAAGTTTCACAGATAATTCCAGCCTCGGGATTCACTGCCGAGATCTATCAATTAACACGCAAACTCCATCGGCTTTCAGGTGAATGTCAATTAATGTCAAAGTCTGAGGAGAGCGTCGTCCGTAGAGAGTATACTGAGAAATGTTAGATAGTACGAGCGGCTAGCAACAAGTACCTTGTGCGTCAGCCTCGATAAAATTAACATTTTAATACTCCTTGTAGCCTGTATGATTATAATCGACACACTTTTAAGACCTGTAAGCATGATAAAATGATGAATTTATGTAGAAACAACACACCCAGAAGGCCAAATGTGGAATAAAACTCGGATGTGCGAGATTATCTTACCATTGTTCTCAAGTTATTGAGGTATATGTCAGACTAAATTACTTGCGATAGGAACTACGGCTGTTTAATGTTGATTTATTATTTATCTGTAGAATCGTCTGAACATACCCGGATTTTTTTTAAATCTATGTGTCGTCTTTATTTATAGCAAAATGATTAATTCTTCATTTTATATAAGTGTATGATGCTCTGGAAAGTTCAGCATACAGTAACAATATCATACATCGCGAATATTGATGGATATTGCACATTCAGACATTAACATAGTGGTACCGACAACATGATTGATTGATGGCGAGTGACTCTTACTGCTTGTTATCAAACAGTTAATAAATCAACCGTGCTACCATGTTATTTATAGGGCTATTTATATCCAATAATATATTCGCAATATTAATATTCATGAAACAGCAAACTTGAAAGAAATGTTACAAAGATAACCTAACCCACCAGGAGGTGGCAAAATATATGTGGTAATGCACTAAATATTGGACAGTCATGCACTCCAGCAGTGTGTGAAAGTTTCAACACGATCAGTGCGAAATCAATTTACTATAGAGGTTCCCATGTCTGCCTTTCTCAGTTAGTCCAATAATTTTACACGGAATTACTGCAGACAGCTGAATTAGAAAATAACTTATTTTGATTTGGCATGACAATTTTAAGGGGCTTGTGGCTAAGTAATAACAGCCGCACGGGTCGATCCATCAGGGTAAGCTACGCTTGCCGCGGTTGGTCCGTGGATGGGTGACCATCTTCACATACCAAGACCCCTCCGTGCCTCGGAGGCCACGTTAAGCAGTGTTGGTCCCGGCTGTCATTCGTGGATCTTTGACAGTCGTTACGGGTTGTCAGAAGCCCGAAAGTCTGACAACCAGCCTATCCAAGGGATATCGTATTACCCAGTAACAGGGTTTTGGAGGTCCGATAGGCAGTCGCTCCTTGTAAAATACTGGTATTCAGCTGCATCCGGTTAGACTGGAAGCCGACCCCAACATAGTTGGGAAAAAGCTGGGTAGGTGATGATGATGATGACAATTTTAAACTGCACTAATAGATACGAATGTACAATAATTTTACCAGACAGAGTGTACCAGACAACCCATCTATTCTGTGTCAATACACCCTACACGCTATAACTGCTGATGCAAGTTTAATAAAATAATTGCATCAAAGCTGTTTGACGTTTTGTTTTCAGGGTAAGGTTTGAAATGCAAAGTATTTATATGGATGTATAACTATTTGCTACAGGAATGATAGGATGCATAAATGCAAATCAGAGTATGTTAAAATTGCATGAACTGGGTCTACGTAATATCAACTTTGGGCACTTGCACCCACCGTGTCGCTTGCGTTTACTCACCAGAGTTGATATCACAGTTGCGAAATAGACTGCGGTTATAATAATATCACTTTGTACATATTTAGAAACCTGCACAGGTCGGTGCAGTGTTATTCAATCTGCGACCTATTTGTGGTCAATCGCAGTACGAGACGATCTCAACCGCTCCACAGTGTAGAGTTATACCAAACCAGTTATTAGCACTTGTATGTCACATCGTAACACTTTACATGCTTGTTAACTGCACAAAAATAAGTAATAGGTATAAGATTCTGCGCCCAAGTGCATGTTCTAACTCGTTTAAGTTAATTAACAATTTTAATAAGCGATCATTATTTTAATCTGCTCTCCCGTCACGGTTGCCGCTTTAATTTGTGCATAGTTTCATAATGTACCCACATTCTGTTATAGCATGATAGCTGAATACGATAATATTTAATTTTCGCATTCATAAGCTTCTTTTTATAAGAGTCGTTAACTCTTAAATGCTAATTTTAATACGTTTCAAAATAATCCAATTTATAACTTAGTAGTTCTTTTTAATTCGCTAAGAACATAGAAAGGAGTATAAGCGCGAATAAATATTGAATCACTTCTTCATTTCCGAGCTTCCGGTTGGCGAGGACTCGTACGTCGAGCCTAATAAGTGGGTCAAGTAACCCTTTAACGTGTAGAGGAGTGAGCGCAATCACACGCGCCGCCCGCCTAATTGAAGTCCAATGTCGCGCGGCCCGCCCACGGTGATTGATACCGCCCAGACCAAGCCGGCTTCTAATTCGATTGTGATATTGTTTGGACGCGCATCGGCGTCACTCCCACGAGCCAAAATCTAATCTGTACGCACGCGAATGATGTCATTCCGAGACAGCGATCGCTCGATTCATTTCGAGTGGTTGAACCAGATAGGTAAAAGTTAAGGTTCGCGAGCACATTCGCAAGAAGCTGGCAGTATCATCACAACGCTAATATTTTCTCATTGTTTGTCTTATTTCTTTTTAGTATATTCATGTATTAATGTATATTTATTTGTGCTTATAGGGTAAGTCAGGGAGAGTTGCCTATAGTTTTAAAAAAAAAAAACATTATTAATTATGTATGTAAGATACTAAATGAAATACACGTAGTTTATTTGAATAACTGTTTATTTATGACATTCAGATTCAATTTGGAACTATTGTGTAACATATTTTGATTCAAGAATATTATTAAAAAATAAAGTAAAATAGGCATCTCACCCAGGCATGTGGGTGAGTTGCCTATAGATATCAGGGATAGATGCCCACAAATAATTAACACATAATCAGACGTTACACGTTAGGCATTCCGTTGAATCTTCACTGCAGTCTTCATGAAACCACATTTCGCATTGAACACACTGTAACCAGTCGCATTTCTTCTTAGTGGCGTTATAATACTCTCCACACACTGCACACAAATATCTCCGAGAATTTCGTATTCTATGTCCCTTTCTGGTGAACTTCATGAAGAATAATATGATCGCCCTCAATGCTCGAATCATCTGAGTTATCTTTACGCTTTTTAGCATCTTTTTCTTTTTTAACCTTCAAGCGGGCGCGCGGACATTTGTAACGCCAGCGGTCGCGCGTAACCTAAAAGACCTATAGGATATTTCAGGGATTTAAAACACTAATTATTTAATATTTTTTGTATTTATCACATTATCATTATGTTAGGACATAAACAAAATTATAAAATCAAAATAATATTCTAATTTTCTTTGGATTTGTAAGCAATTTGGCATCATAAATGTATCGAGAATCGATCGCATCGCGGTCGATTCGACGCCGCGCGCCCGCTTGAAGGTTAATCCTCTTTGCATACTTTCTATTCGATGGTGGTTTTCTTCTGCATTCATTCGGTATCTAAAAAGATAAGAATCTAAGATAAGAAGCTAAAATAAGAAGATAAGAATCTAGAAAATTAAAAATATTTACTGGGCATCTAACACTGAAACATCATTGGGCATCTCTCCCGATCATTAGGGAGAGATGCCTATCGACTCTGAACGCACCCAAAAGCATTTGCAATACAAAATGGTGGGTTTTCAACAAAACAGGATCACAATATTAGGTTATGAAACAATTTAAGACTATTTACGTGAAGAATTAGGGAAAAAAAAATACTGCAAACTATCTTAAAGATTATATTATTACGTTTTAATCAACTACACCTACCTTATTTTAAGAATAAACACCAAAATATTATTTTAAAATCCTTATTTTGGGAATAAAACACTTCACACTGACATCAACTTTCGACTGACATTAATAAGGATTTGCTTGGGTTCACACAAATTTTGTATTATATTTTTTAAATTTAGTGGGCATCTATACCGTATAGGCGTCTCTCCCTGACTTACCCTATTTATATGTAATTATGTATATATTATACCCGCAGCGCCCCGCGGTTTCACCCGCATAAGTATCGATTCCGTAAGAATATCGTGATAAAAAGTATCCTATGTGTTAATCCTGACTATAAGCTGTAGGCAAAATTTTATTCAAATCCGCTCGGTAGTTTTTGCGTGAAGGAGTAACAAACATCTTCACAAACTTTCACATTTATAATATTAGTAGGATTTATACTTTTGATAGGCTTATGCGTATCTTTATATTTAAAATATTTATTCGTCAATTTTCATTATTGCACCTACTACTGTTTGTCTCTGCATCACCCAAAGGTTGACTGGTAGAAAATGCCTATGGCATTAAGTCCGCCTCTGAACATTTATGTGCTTGAAGTATGTATTAAATAAATAAATAGGTTCCAGGGGAGATTGATGGGTGGCGGTTAAAGCGTGTTGTATCGCTCGTTGTCACCGTGAAAAAAGAACTTAAGCAAGCACGGTGGGAAGGTGGTGGTGGGGGCTAATTAGTCGCGCCATAGCCATCAATATCCATTACGGGCGCCGCACGCGACGCTCGGCGCCGAGACGCGCCGCGCCGTCGTCGCCGCCCTTGACGATTGCCGATACTACACTTGTGTATGTCGATCCGCGATAAGGGTTTGCACTTCCGTGACTGACCACGGGGTTCAACCCAAATAGAGCAGACTTGACGGCACGTGACGTCACCGCCAACACAAATACTACCACGTAATAATATGCACATATTGAAAAGGGAAGCTAAGAATATTGACTATGCATTAGTAGTTTTTGTATTATTCGCATAATACATTACGGTCCATTCGTAGATTAGATTTTACAAAGATCTTTATGTTTACTCGACTTCGACGTCACCAAGAGGATTGAATTCTGACAGAAAAACCTGGTTTTCGACCTCTCTTTAAATATTTGTCTATATTAACAAAGATGCTATCGGCTAGTTAATAAATCAATGCTTCGAAGTTTTCAATTATAATAACGTTTAAAGGAACATCATTATTTTAAGAACACATCCACTCCACAGAATAAATCCGTTACAATATTGAAGTAATCTCACTAAGTTCACAAAAAGAGCACAGCCGGTACTTGTTGGCTAACATAATAACATTCAAATACAAAGGGCACGACTGCTTTTATTAAAATATCAAATATTGTCTGAGCATGCATCGAGCCCACTCCAGTGATCCGATATAATTTGAAACTTCACCTTACCGGCGATTCTAGTAAAGGGTTGCCCTCTGCCCTAATCTTTGAACTACGACTTGACCGTTAATACGCATTTATAATTTGCTCTTCGATTATTTAGTACGGTGGAATGGTACGCCGAGATACGAATAAATTAGTTTCGTGTTTTGAACAAAGCCAGCCCAAAGTTTTGAGTAACGGTCACAGGATCGTTGTAAGAGTTAAACTTATTCCTCTATCTGTTGGTTTAGAGTGCTTTATTGGGATCCTTCTTGTTGTTTTGTTTGGGTAACTTACAATTAAATGGTGTTTCATTTACTTCTCAGACGAAACTGCCGAATTTTACTACTGAAATCTGGAAAATCTTGCCGGAATTACACCATACTGGGTTACGTATTTTTTAACTTCCCTTGCACAAAATGCACATCTTGTGACGTTATTAGTGACTGCTCTACATAATATATTCTCTAGACATCATTGTACAAAATTATTTTATACTTCCGATTCCACTGGACGACTGGCTTTACAGACCGTTGCATTGCCCCAAGAAAGGGTAAGAACGGTAATTTAATTTCAATAACAAATTCGTCTTAAACGAGTTCAAAAATGTAGTTGACCGTATTCCCCTGTGATGAACTATGACCGGCTTGTCGGCTAATCGCGTCCCCTAGACAGCGGTCGCGACCCGCAGGTGTAAACCCGCCCTTACTTAGGCTGCAGCTTCGCCTCATTTACATAGCCAAGGTATCTTATGCACTGTGCATGCACTCGGTTCTCACTTTATAATTCAAATGATCCACACGAGCGCCGGCTGAATTCGAGGAAATGTGAGAATTTGTAACGGAATTTTAGCAGCTATTTAAAGTGAGAGTTTCTTTGTTCTTATCTAACGTCGTCAATTAATTCCGTGGATGCTTCAGCTATTTAATTCCTATTAATATAAACGTTATAATAAAAATAAGAACAACGTCGGTTTCATTTTCATTTATGGAGCTTACAACCTTGTGTAAAAACGCGTTAGTCATAAGCCAAAATATTGTATCATTCATTTTCTGAATGTTAACAAAATCAATAGGAAAACTTTGCCTTACCGTTGCAGTTACAGACAAAAGAATTGTTATGACTGTTAAATGAGTGCCTGGTTCATCTCCGGCGCAACACTCACCGTGACTGGATTTCGAAAGGCATCCTTTGTTAAAGTTTCAAGTCCTAAACGCTTTGGAGTGCAGTTCGGACGCCATCGGGCTATGACGCAAAAACGTTTATTATTTAGTTAGCAATACCGCAGTGGAGGTAGATAGGTACATTACCGTTTCTGAAAACTTCTGTGGTACGTCCAAGTTGCGCACTCAGTGCAAACTGCTAACCACGCCGGCCTTGCCCCGATGTAATCAAATTAGATACGTGACGTCATCGCCTCCAGCACCATTATGCTAATTAACACGACCGGTGATCTAAACATCGACCGACGATGGATGCTCCGTCGAAATCATCTGGACTATTGACTACAGATGCAAATAAATGCTGCGTACACCCACAGTAGTTCACGTGGTGTTATACATTGAGGAAATATAACATTATTATTTTCAAATTCTACCACAACAACATCGGGGTTCAGAACGCCATAAACCAAACAATACTCTCATTTTATTTTTTTAAATAAGCCGCCTTTATTTCTTTTCGAGCAGATTGCGAAAATTTACTGACCAGAATTATTAAGTTAATCTTCAATCCCCATTGCGAAGATCTAACCAGTTTAAGTAATAATGGTGCCGGATCAGAGCAATATTTTTTAAACATTATGACGGTGCGGTCGACCTGGCAGGAGCGCGTAGGTTGGCTCCAGCCAAGTGGTAACTTCCTTCGTTACGTCACTCATGTGATTCACGCAATTTGCTCCATAAGATGTAAACATAGTTTAGGTTAAAGAATTCAACTACGACCTCGCACTTGTCTGCCGCCTAGCCTCGCTGCTCGCTACGTGTCCTTGCTAAATCTAAATCTGAAACACGAACAAAAAAAAAAATTCAGTCGCGATTTACGTATGATGTCTATGATAAATGAAGCTACGTAGTAAGTTTATCTAGCCTTATCGCCCGTTCATTCGTCACGCTAATCTTTCAAGCGGGTTTTTGTCTGTGTCTAAGTAAATAACCGCTCGACTATTTAATGGAAATAGTCAAGTTCCACAACCATTACACAAAGCTGATTGCAGAGAAACATGAACACAAATCCAAGCTCGGAACAATATTACGATTACGTCATTCATAAAGTAAGTGCATTTATGTAGGGAGCGAGGGAGCCATCGTTGTGCGACTCCGCTGCGGGCCGCTGCTTGTGATATGAAAAGCAGTTTTCTGTGGAGTAAATAATAGAGCGACAGTGAGAAGGCCTCGTGCATCCAACTCCGTGACAAGTAACGTGTCCCAGGGCAACTTTGTCCCATCCGCTTACATGATTCATTGAGTCTTTAAAGCGAATATTTTCGGTATTTATGCGGTGCAATAGAAAAAGCTGCAATATGTATAATGTGTGGCTTCAGTGTTATTAGCATCATGTTGCCTTTTTAATTAGTTTATTTTAATCATCCATAATAAATTGTTCTTATTTACAAGCTCGTTTAATGAGCGTTATTTTGCTAGAACTCCTTTCATGGTAGGTGGAAATTCTGCTCACAATTCAAGCAACATGATACCATAAGTAAGTATTCCCAGACGGCTAATGAAACTTCGCAAAGCCAACACGAGACCGCGCTTATTTAGAGACGACGATGTCGAGCAGATGACGCCCAAACAAATCTCAATATCTGGCATATGGTATGAATATTTAGAGCAGGAGAACGCATCGAGCGTTTCTCTGCACGGCTATAAGACATCGAAAATAGATTGTGCGAATGGGGTTAGACGCACCTGTTATTTGGCTTTCGGGCGGGTGCGGTGTCGGGAGCGCGGGGTGGCAGATTCATTAATAATGGCCCACAATGAGACGCCATTATTTACGAGTTGCGGCAGCCGAGTTGAACCGCATCGCAAACAGCGCAATGCTACCAGCCAGTCCTTATCCGGAAACTACCAAGTAACTGAAGCAAAGTCTCCGTGGAATTATATTAGACAGCAAAAACTCAAGCAAAACCTATACTAACTTATCATGTACATAAATTCAGAATAATCGCTCCGGTAAGCACCCAGTTTTTGTTGTATTCTATCTCATTTGATCGATATCCAATGAGCTTAAATTTTAACAATTGAACGTCTACTATGCTTGATTACATTAGCGTCTAGTCTTACATATACGGCAAACCTGAGCTCAATTTTGGAGCATGCCCATATTTACAGCATCAGCAACAGCTACATATACTTTGAGTCATCGGATGTTGTCGTTTCTGACGACTTGCGTCGACTATGGTACGCATTAAGAAGATTATTTTTTTATTCGTGTTTATTAATTGCTTATAAAAATTCAAACCGTATCACGTCAGTCCTATTTCAACTGTTAATTAATAAACTAAACTTAGGATTGTTTTTAGCACTTCTTTGAATGTGTAAGATTTCTCATGATACTTATATGTATTCTTTCAAAAACATCACTTAAACAATATTTTCAAACAGCCGTCATCAAAGTATTCATCTCTGTGTCAATTTCATGATTCACAAATCTCAATTTTGCGTCTATCATAGGTTCTAAGAGACGCGATGATTGGCGTTTTGCAACACAAAGGATCTTTTGTGCTTATATATTTTTAATGTTATGACTCAACGGCTTTTTTTTTTTGTAATACGGCAAAACGTTTCATAAAAAACACACTACTGGTAATTTTGTTCGATGTTATGCAAAACAACGTTCACGGCAAGATATTTCTTTTTAGCGCATTGCACTTGCAGCCGTCGGAAGACGAAAAACATAAATACTGTTTCGTAAACTCAACAAGCTGTTATAAGATCAAATAAACAAAGAGCTATCGGACTAAATTCGTGCATGAACAGTCAGATAGTCTTACTAGAGGCGGTGAGATGAGGTAAGCGACCTTAAAAGCCACTTAGCACAGTGCGCTCTCCGCGCCGGCGCCGCTCGCTGCGTTTCTTATTACTTAGCGAATAATTCGGGTAATAACTAGCTACTCCGAGACCGCTCTTATGCTCCACTCACACTATGTATGTACTGTCCTTTTTAACATCGACACTGTCTGTGTGCTTTACTGAAGTGCATGCAGGAAACAATAAACTTAACTCGTTTACGATTCCTTTTGAGATATTTAAACTAATTAACTTCTTTACCTGCTACGGGCAAATAAAACTTGCATTCATAAATAGACACTTTTAATTATCAAAAATAAACTAAGTAACCAATTATAAAATGAATAGTAATCTTAGCTAAGTGGCAGCAAATTTTAATTTTCTTCTAGGTATAATGAATATTAATGTCAGACCAGTCCAGTAAAACAGCTTACGTCATTTCACAGATACGTTTTATCTGGGAAAGGCTGAACGGAAATTATAGAGATATTGAGTAACAGCAAAGCACCTGAGGCATTTTCACGTCCGCGTCGGTCACTATAACAGCATCAAATATCAGACAGTAGAAGTTTTTCATTTCCGTGCCTACGTCACTGATCCGGAACCCATTTTAGTACGCGAATCATCTAAAGATGGGTAAACGTACATCGAAATACGAAAACGAGGAAATCACAGCTTCTGTTACCAAAAGAGCTGTCCTTTTTCTGTTTCACCTGCACAAAACGGTGCATGAACAACAACATATACAGGGATATACAGGCAACAAAATGGAAGCCAGATTGATTTTAACACATCAACGTATTTCCTAGAATAGTCACAATTTGTGTGCAGTTGAATTTGGTGAACAGATCAGTGTAGGCAGGCAACAGAGTAGCATTGTTAAGTCGGATGGAGCGAGTTAATTAACATTTATGCGCAGTCATCAAACAGGCGTGAGCGCCGAGCCTTCGAGACAGGCTCAGGAGCGCGACTTCGCTCCGACGCTTTTAATTAAACGATGCTACCGCGGCGCTAAGAAGTCATCTACAATCCACTTACCTACCAGCACACCAACCCTTTTCTATATATACGTTTAATCAAAAATATGTCAATTATACATAGAGAGTTCTGCCTGAAGTGCACCGACGGATATTCCATTGCTAATCTTTTCTGCATTCACATTTCCAAGCATCATTTTGAGATTTATCGAGTTAAATCGGTTGATTGACATATATTAGGTCATTAGCTACCCTCGAGACCTCGCTTGCGAGAATATTACATGGGTACCTTGTGCATCTACCGCATGAGTAAAGCCACCAGGGGTTTCGTTTAAATCAATCCTGTTCATAATGTATTTTGTAAATCTCTGATTATGAAAGATTTATTAATTATTATATTCATTGCAATTTGTACATGATTTAGCAACATGTCCACATCTGTACGTAAAAATGTCTGTACGTAAAATGTAATTATATAGCGCCAAAGTAAATTTACTTTAATTGCTAAATTAATCACTTCCCAATTAGTTCAGTATATAGTCTTCTGAAAAACGCGACTAGACAATATCTAGATAATAATTTCTATTGAAGTGTAATTGTTCATCTGGCTGCAAGTGTGTGAGAAAAAAAAAATAATCAATAAATCACAAGTGATGCGTCCGCGCTCCTAGCGGGGGTTAGCCAATTACTACGTCGCGCTTCAAGGAAGCTAACCAGTTTCTAAATTCTTCGTATATTTAATTTAGCTTAATTGATGTGTGGATACACGGCGGCAGGCAGTCGACCGAGAATTGGAGCCTCTTTGTTGGCGAAATCGCGTTTAAAACGGTACCCCCGCGAATTACACATCGTGCGCACTCTCTTCTCTTATCACTTAAGTGGTATTGTTCTACTCCTATAGACGTTCCATGTTTTCCCGACTTTGATTCAAGGACAATTTAATCGGAAGCTTGAATTTAGTTTTTGGGACGGTCGTTGGCTCGACGCCGATGTCGAGAAGCCGAAGGACGCCTCTCTAAACAAATTGCACTAGTTTGAAACGGGCGTGGGAGTCGGATTCATGATTCGTAAAAGGTAATCTACCTTTTACTCTTTACATGAAAACTATTGAAGTTGTTGTTTTTCTTGAAATGCCTATAAATACATTCTATTTATGTTTTAATTTGTTGCGTCATTCAAAGTTACCTATATGAATGGATTATTCTATGGATGATGTCATGTCAACCGTATGTTTAAATATGATAAATATTGTCTTTATGAAGTCACAAAAGGAAAGGACAATCGTGTTTGTGGGTGCTCAAATGGTGATGATGTGAATGGTACAGGAAACTCGGCGCGTGCGCGGTAAACTGATGTGGAGATGAGCAGTGTGGGCGCACCCCCACTAATTTATTATTGTCCAACAATTGGCCTCTTGGCATCTAAGTAACACTCAACGACATACATTTTTGAACTAACGGTATTCGGATCCTAAGTAGCCTCTCTACTTCTTTTTTCCTTGCTTTCTGTTGTTATGGTGTTAACTCATGTTCAATCATCTTAACTGCTGCACATACAGGGAAGGTATCCGCCATGACCACCTAGCATCGTGCAAGCAATAAACATTGTTCTGGAAATGTTCTCGAGTATCCGAACAAGGAGAGAGGTGCGGTGTACGATTACACGTGCGGTGATTGGTAACCGCGTTGTTGGTATGTGTTCACGTACAATGTACTTATATTTTTATGTGTGTGAGGACTGCGTTCGGCGTGGGACGAGGCAGTGCATTTTTTGCGAATGCGAGATGAACGGCAGGTCGTTGAACTCCGTCGCTGGTCTCGGTACCGAATTTTGCCAACGGAGCGCATCTTCCAGCCTCTTGACTTAGCTACAATTTTATTGAACTACAGTCGCATCTGCATGTAAGATTGCTCGGGATTTTATTGCGAATTTTATATTTTTATTCTATATTTAAAAGCAACCATGTACTTATGAGTACTTACTTAGCATTAGTAAAAAAATCCATAAAAAAATCAAATGCTAATAATGTTAAAAGAACTGTAGCCGTTGGATAAGCACGATGGTAACACTCTGGTCGCGTGTCAGCATTGGACGACGGCTTGCCGGCACGCATTGTGAGCAGGCGGGCGGCACAACGAAACAGCTGTCGGTATCATTGCTCACTCATTAGACGGTGAAAAAATTGTTCAAAAACAACTAATTAGCACCACAGTGCCGTGCTTATTTCCCGTCTTTCATTCGAGAAGAATGTATGACCGACGCGTGCTTTCTTACTTTATTAAGCGCAATAAGCTTGGGACTAGGTGGAGTATAAAGAAACCAGCCGCCACCAACCAAGATAATGTGCAATAAAAATTCAGAACGGTGCTCTTCCACGAACGCGATATAGGGTACTGATATAGTTTTAATGCCATTTGCTACCAACTAATTGCATGATAAAATGGAACTTTATGATTGATCACTTTAAGCAACTCATTATCTGACTAAGAAACGTTAATACTTAATACGATGGTAATACCTAAGAAGATGCTGTTTTTAAAATATTATCTAATCAAACTAAACGACTCTTCGATTAATCCTATATTTAAGTATTTGTGGTTCAGACACATTTAAAGTTGCTAAACAAACATACTGGATGGGGCCACATTCAAGCGGTTCAGCAACTTCAGACCGAAGTTAGGCACTTAGCTTTATTCAGAAGAACTTATTACAAAATACAGCGAATTAAAAGTAGAATTGAAGGTAACAATAAGCTGGCCTTGTCCCGGGCATTGACCACGATTTTTACAACAAATGATTTGCAGCTCTGCATTATTAAGATGATAGCCAGGCGAGTAAAAAATGGCTGGATATTTCGAGTCAAACGGCTATAAGAAGCGTATAAACGAGCTTTTAGACGTCACGCTTGGTGGCGTGCGCGCCACAAAAACTAGCACACGTCGCATTCGTGACTGCCGCCGCCTGCGCCCGCTCCGCTATACGCCCGCGCCCGTCGCCTCGTCCAGCCAAGCAGCCAGCAGCACCAGCTATTGACACATATCACAATACCTTGCCTAATGACAAACATGTCGCTAACTTGTGGTACAAAGGTAGTAAAAGCCATAAACCCTTTATGGCTTTTGTTACCCCGAGGTAGCGATGTAATCAAATGTTATCCATTCTATTCAAGTCT
>OX451393.1:13506799-13558042 GCA_949629135.1 Eremobia ochroleuca
AAGTTGATGTTCTGTTGAAGTTCATCCTGGACTTCTACTTATGTGTTATTTGTATGGTGGTCTTCATATTAAAATTCTTTAATCTTAGGATTAATGGTTACACATTGTTTTTGAATTTTTTATGTCAAGTTGATATTTTATCTACACTTGAAGTTCTTTTTCATTCACTTTAAATCTGGTAAATCTGAAATTATCACTGAGAAATCCTTAGTTTTCTGAATTGAGAGATAAGCCAAAACTGCCAAGTTCTTTTTATCATATCTCGTACGAGAAATTACGTAGGTTTTATCTTATCACTTAAAACAACACAACATAGCGTTGATTCGAAGATAACAAAAATAATTTGTAAAAATGTTCCACATCTTCTTGACAATAAAACTCTTATAAAAGTGGATTTTCCATTAAACGATAAGTGCATGTATAGAAATGTCTATTCTTTAAAAACTGCAAATTAAGCTGGTGATGTCATTCAGAGTGATGATGATGATAATTACAATCAACATATATCCATTACATTCGTAACTATTTAGAGAAAAGATGATGAAGCAGTGATATGAGATGAATATGAAACCAAGTAGGCAAAAAAGTTATAAACTGCGTAACGCCGTCTAAATTATGTTGTAAAAACTGAAAAATGAGTTGTGAGACTTGTGATATGTGAATTTAAAAAATGTCAGAGCTTTATCCATTTAAACGTAGAGTGGTTTGTTTGCAACGCTTCTACTACGCGAGGGTAACAGCTGGCTCTGCTACCTGCTCAACAATAAAAACGTGTGTCAATAGAGGGCTCGCTCTGCATTATTATTATTGCCCCATTTTAGCTTTTAATACAGATCTTATAATGAAAATTATCATACCGCATCTGAGCCCTAAAATGTGGTAGAAATTAACAAAATCATTCAGAAAGTGACTAAACAGGCTAATAAAGGGCGACAAAGAAAACATGCCTCAGTCTCAGAAAACCGTCTAAGTGACGAAGAATCGTAACCTAAATTAAATACCAATAAAATTGTGCCATACCTACAAGCCGTCATCTACATTTTGTCCTTTACAAGAAAAGAAACCGAATTGAATTTATTACAGACCGACACAAAAGTCGTTTCACAACTGAATGGAACTTTTTTTGCAAATTGGGCAAACAAGAAAACACATTTAATTACGATTCCAAGGACACAATGACTAACTCTGGCAAAGAAGGATTGAACAAAAACTTAACCGACCAGGATAATCTTCCTCTTATCAGTATAATTATCTTATCTGGGTAAAATTAAACCGTTCTAACTGAATTACATGACCTAATATATCCATTGATGATCGTCCTTTGTTTGCAGCAAAGTTCAAGAGAGTTTATAAAACCATGTTTAGTTTTTCAAATACGGGAGTAAATTTTTTGCCAAAATTCAGACGGCTTATAATTTGTTATATGTTATCTTATCTGGGTAAAATTAAACCGTTCTAACTGAATTACATGACCTAATATATCCATTGATGATCGTCCTTTGTTTGCAGCAAAGTTCAAGAGAGTTTATAAAACCATGTTTAGTTTTTCAAATACGGGAGTAAATTTTTTGCCAAAATTCAGACGGCTTATAATTTGTTATATGTATATAAAATTGACCTATCTTGTTTAATATATCCGCCTGCTTCCTTATTATCGCTGCAGCTACAATAACATGGTTTTAATTTTCAACTAAACCAATGGTTTCATAAATAAATCCTACATACCAAGTAACATTCAGACTGGAGAAAACACATTTGGTGCCGATAATTCCTTGAAAATGTTCATCTGTGTTTCTTGGATCTATAAGAATCGCCCCTCTCATTGTAATATTGCATCATCTTTAATTTGAGAGTTGGCTGTTGTCAGTGCAGCAATTTCCATTCTTGTCTGCTCTACGCCCAGTCCATGTGCTTGTTTTTTTTTAGCTATCTTATTTCGCCCCTTGTGGTATTTTTGAAGATAAGCGTGTCTGAACTCTTTGTGTAAATGACTATTCTGTCTATCCTTATATTGTTATACACCAGACATATGGAAGGTCATATCGGACGCGGGTCCAATATCAAACTAGCAATATGTCATTAGCCTTTGTGCTCAAAATTCGTATAAGTTATTTAAAAATAAATCCTCCTGTATCCTCAAACTTTGCGTAAGCTACTCCAAAATTTTAGGCTTCTAAGTTTGGTTCAAAACTTTAAAACCAAACTTTACTGTATGTAATGCGATATAATGATTATATTGTGCTGTCATTAGTTTTGTTGTATGTATTGTGGGGTCGATACGATCTGTGGAGTGTGAGAGCGATGGCAGGTCGGCAGGCCCTCGCTCCACGTTCGATAAGGCGTGCACATTAACGGGCGTGCAGCAGCGATAGCGCCGGAATCGTGTAATTTGCGCCTCGTAAATTTAAGCCGTCGCAAATTTTTCGCCTCTCTCGCTAATTACCAGTCCACCGACGTCCCCTGAGACTGCTAAATGTGCCTCGTGCACGTCCCGAATGCGAAAGTAGCGCTAGTTGCGATCTGCTTTGCCTCGCACACGGTAAACAATAGCCTTTGTTTTGGCTACCATGGTTCACCTACGTGTTCAACAAACCATTTAGTTAGAGCTGCATAGAATTTGTATTAAATTGTGATGACAATCTTATTTCCTATGTAAATTAACATGTTTTTGACTGACAAGTTTCAGTAAGTATATATCTAAATATATTGCAGATTGGGATTTAAATTAGTAGAATTTTTCTTTTGAACCAATGAGTATTGTTCAGAATATCTGAACTAACACCAATCACCAATTTCTCATTAGCTTAAAAGGGCAGTTTACCAACGTTTAATATAATTGAACTTATAATGTTCCAGTATGCATTTCAGTCATAAAATTAACTTCAGTAAACATCCTTCTAAATAAATGATAACACTTTTTCCTTAACGATGTGAGTCAACAATTGTGCGCGCTGACCAACGAATATGGAACCATGCGAGGAATAACAAACGGTGACATCAGTTCGACGCCACCGAACACATGCGAAACTAAGCAAAAACGTTCAATTTTCAACCATCGTCGTAAGATTTATGACTTAAATTGCATTAAAGGAGGCAGAAAATTTGCCCTTGAATGTTATTACAAATCGCAACAGCAGTTCGGATTGATGGCAATGTCGCATGTGAAAAATTAAAACCAGCGGGGTAATTGCCTAACACACTATCAGTAGCAATGGGTTTCATTTTGACAGTTCAACAGCATTCATTGCGTTATCTACGTTGTTGAGCAGACACAATTTTCAAACATATGGAGCAATGGATTAGCAATATGCTTCAAAATTATTCAAATTGAGAGTAATAGTGTGTTACGCAATGAGGGTGCTGGATCAAATACAGCCTTGTAAACTAAAACTTTTTTGCTTATAATCAATTGTAGTCACACCATATCTCAATTTAGAAATACCATATACTCCTCCACTGTCAAGGAAAAGGAAAAGAAATATATTTGGAAAAGCCCATAACTAAAGAATTTAGTATCTAATCCAATTTGGTCACACGTAGTGACCATTGCACACTGTGAAATACTTAAAATCGATTGTATGTAAATCTATGTACAGATAATGGTAAAGCTGAGAGTGCATTGAGCGAGACTTGACTGATCAAGCATGTCGAAGGTAAACACGGTGGTGGTTTTTGCGACTGCGTCTGCGGCGAACCGCGACACCACCGTCCAAGGTCACTTCACGATCATACCTGCCCTGCTCTAAGCCTGTATTACCATTGTCCGACGACCTTGCTGTCTGGACAACTTTTTATCGTTCAACTGAACGCTCTACTTGATTACTACCATCTCCGGCAGCGATAAGTCTAGCCAACGATAAGGAAAGAGGACACGCTCCACCACGTTTTAAAACACTGAACAAAATAACGCGAATAATTATTTCTTCTTTTGAACCATTGTGTAACGTATTCAAATTGTCTAGTTTTCCCTCTGTATTGTTCATTTGTCCAATTTTGATTGCTGGATCGGTTTGCTTGTTCGGGTCTTTTCAGAAATGAATTTCTGGAAATTATCAATTCTAGGAATGAAGAAATCCTTACTTTGAAATTAATTTTGTGTCTTGGGGCTAAACCACAAAATGGATTTTCAAGTAAGGAAAGAGTACAAACTAAAAATTAAAACAAGTTTTCGCAAGTATCCTTACTTCCTGCTAATTTTCAGGTTAGTTAAAAGACTACAATGTGGTATTTAGAAAAAGATTCAAAAGTCTTTACTTCCTGTTACTTCTTTCGTTCCTTCACCTCTCTCCCTGGAATACCTTAAGTCCTCCTTAGCTTTGAAATAATAAAACACTTAAATGGCATTTAAGCAATGGGATATATTACAGTATAATTATAACAGAGTAAAGACAGTATTAATCAGTCTAAAGAATGACGTGCTTAACAGAATTATTTTCGATTCTATTAGAGGTTTTAATCGGGAAAAATAATTACACGCTTATTAGAACTTCACACTTTAATGCTGCGTACCTGAAAGTATGCGGCAATTACAATATAAATGCTACCAATCTTACTTCATACAATCGCGTCACGTAATGCACAAAAAATAAAGTACCAGAACCATTTATTAGTGAAGGTAAAGAAATAATCGGTACCTTTCAAACAGCTGCACCACGCGTACGGTCGACCTTACCCCGATTTCAGTCGAACCGAGTTCAGTCGCGAATTTAAAGCCTTCGAGAATGAATATTTAAGAGTTCACTTTTATGCTTGCAAGATTTCATTGTACTCGTTACTAAAAGAGTTGTCTATTAAATTAAATATGTATATGAAAAATGCGGTTGGGTTATTTACTTTATCTGAAAATTCCAAAAAGATTCACAATAATGAATAAATACCAAAGAATCCACCATTTAAATGAAAAGCAGAAGAATTCCTTGCTCAACGACGTTAAATTGATTTATTACAGTTCGAAGTTACATTATTCTTCTTGAAATATTTCCTCTTAAGGAACGTTATACCTCAGGTAAAATTTTCGTTTAAAGTTTCCGGGCGAGCTGTTCGCATTCTTATTGTCTTGATAGCTCAGTGGTCAGAGCGCCCTCCCTAGCGGTGGGAGACCCAGGTTCGAGTCCCGGTCGAGACCTTGGATGCGGGCAAATGGTCTGGTTGCCATTTGTGCGAGTGATATTAAATTTTAAATACCCTGCCGCACTTTTCAGATACCTAACTATTAAATCTACATGATACTCTCGATGGTAACTTGATCGAATCGGCGATCTCACAAAGGCCCGGTCGACTGTTTTTCCCCCTCCTGCGCCCACCCTGTCCCCGACCGCTCTCACGAGATTCTTATTTAGATTCGCTTCCGTCTGATTGCTCTTGGTAATCTTTTCACTGGGTTATTGAATGTCTTCCCCGTGCGTGTCGAGCACCGAAGGAATCTCCCAGAGATCGCTGCCGACGTGAAAAGAATCGGCCGCCGATATCATTTAAAGCCACCATTCTTAATTTCTGGTTTAAATGTAGAAAATAAAAGGACATCCTTTGTGTGCGTTTCCAAGGGGTTTTACTTGATATGTTACAATTATGACGGCGGCAAACTATACAGTTACAAAGGATTGCATTTATTTATGCTGTATTTATGTAGCTGCATTACCAGCGATATATTTATTTGTAAACAGTAAGCAAACATCACGTTCTCGTGTCTGATTAGAACATAAACACTGTAGGTTCACTAGCAGTTTCGATTATCTTTCGATTTCTCCAATTTCAGCTACAGTGTACTTTCCAAGGTCAATTTTCCAATTGAACTAACCAAAAATATTGATTAATATAAACCACAAAGAACGCAAATGGCCATTACAATAGTGAGCTCCGACGTAACTAGATTTGGTCAACCACAGCAAGTCGTAATCATTGTTACCTGCTTCCTTGTTACACAGTACAATCTAATTTCACGCCGGCTAATTTACAGAGTAATTGGTGGCATTTCAACAATTTGCAATAATAAAACCATATTTTACCACTATTTAATCCTGTTAGTCGCTAATAGCGTCTAAGTTTAACAAAGAATTTAAACAAACGTGAATCGTTTGGGAAATGTGTCGGATCGAGCGTAGCGCATCCACATCACGTGAAAACGGTCCCGATGCATCTACGTTGAAAATAAAATTTGAAGATTTATGCACGGTGAAGAGCGCGACGTTGCGTTGCCGCACACCGAGCTATTTTCAACCAGGTTATGCTTTAAATAGCGTATTACGATAGGATTTGGTTTCACGAGTTTTTCCCTGTTCCCGGCCTCAAACCGTTACGTTTCTAGTGGCAGCGCCCACACAAAGAATTTTTCTGTGCGACGATTCCCCTGACACTTATTGGCGTTGCCGCCGTGAAACATCTTTTCATAGTTTTATTCTGATGAGATTGACGTCAAAAATCTGTACTTCCGCTATTCAAAGGTTTTACATTTTGTTGCCAATAAACAGAGCAGCGGATAATGGATATGTTTTGTTTGTTGCAAATGTTAAATAAATAGGCACCTTGAATGATATCTCCATTATATGGCACGTTTTCATTTCAATATTCAAAGATAGAGTTAAGAAGACAGATGGGCTTATATCCGAAAATCAGGAATGATTGTCATTGCGGTACCTACAAGTATTTTTAAGTATTATAATATTCTGTAACATGGCCAATGCCAAATCAAACATGATTATGACCTTATTATCTACCTACTTGGTTTACACATGCATATAAAAAACCTCATTAAAATATCATCATCATACCTACATTGTCTCTTGATGTCATTAACGTTTATAACCAATAAGTAGGATGATGATGGGGTAGCTTCGAAGCGACGTTCTACGGTATGAAGGTACCTTTCTGCCTAGTGCCTAAAAATAGCCAGCATCCAAATTAAAAACTTGATAACGCTAATTCCTCTTGCCCACCTCTGATAGTATTCACAATGCATTATGTTGCTGGCAAATAACATGCGACAGAACGAGACCTGAAAATAATGTTTGCCTAAAATCTGCTGCCAGTGAGGACGCCGCGCTGCTGTTGTAGCGCGGGGCCGTCGCCAGCGCGGGCCTGAGAGCGGCCGCCGCGCCTGCTTGCTAACCCGGTAGCCGCTTGTGCTTGGCTCCGGGGCTAAACGCCCGGAGAGTAACCAGTGTGTTTTGTTGTTCGCAGAGTTGAGCCCCGCACCGCACCGGCTTGCTCGCTGACCGCCGAGCCGCTAATCTAGCTTTTTACGCGCCCCACCGTCGCCTGCCCAGACCCGCACCGGCCGCCGCCATGCTCGCGCACCAAGCACCGCTCGCCCTCTACTAAACTCAACCGTCAACATCGATAAGAACGCGTGTGATAATAATATTTTAATACTCGCCTAAATAAGCTTGCAACGTCGGTGTCTTTAATTCTAACTTAATTGTAAGATTAATCAACTAGTAAGTAGGTACCTAGCGTGGTAACCGCGCGTGAATCGCCGCGGAACCGCGTCCCGTGCGTGTGTGTCGTAGTGTAGTGAGGGTGCGCGATCGCAAGCCAGTGGCCGCAGCAGTCTCTCTCTCCGTGACCAGTAGTGCCTGCTGAGAGCGCGCGGGCGCGCTCGTTCCCCGCCGCCTATGCGCCGCACTCGCTCTGCGTAATTGCGTGCGCATCTACCGCCCCTGAACTTTATGGCAGCAATGGCCACCATGGTGAACATGAATAACCTCTTAAACGGCAAGGACTCACGTTGGCTGCAGCTTGAAGTGTGCCGCGAATTTCAAAGGAATAAGTGCTCGCGACCCGACACCGAATGCAAGTTTGCGCATCCCCCGGCTACCGTGGAGGTGCAGAATGGAAGAGTGACCGCCTGCTACGACAGTATCAAGGTGAGTTTTCACATTTCACATATTTTTAATCATTCATGAGAAGGAATCGGATAGAGCTTGCATTAAATACTTTCAAAAACTAATGAAGCTGTGATTTTCCGGTCGAACAAGAAACAACCCCTCAAGGCGACATTTCGCCGCCTGTATTCCGCTCGTCGACCTCAATCCCAAGGCTAGCTTGTAGTGACGTCATCCCCGCCGCCGCCGTCGCCGTCGCCGCCGTTCGTCTACAATTGTATGGGAATTGGCATAGCGCTAACATAATGAGCAGGACGATGACTCGCAGCCTTAACTTGTTCTCTATACATATTATATTATGTACATACTTTGTGATTTTAAGAGGCCAGCATAACGATAACGACGCATTATCTTTACAACTCAATATCGAGTGCTGCAATATTCCGCGTATTCAAATGAACGGCAGGTTAGAATTAAATTGTGTTCGTTAGCAAATTTAATGTCAGAGAAAACATGAATATTTTACATCGATTTGCACCAAATAAAACGGTTTATCGGTAAGTTTGCTCGGCTATTACGTGCTATAGCGTTATCAACACGGTAGAATGACGTGATAACGGGTAGGTAGGTAGGTATTTCGGGCGAATGGAGGGCGATAAAAATTAAAACTGACATGTAAACACGCACCTCCGCCGCTGCATCGCCTCGGGCCGGAGGGCCTTATCGCGATTATGTCCACCCGTTCGACTCAAAATAACACCGTCCGTTTATTTGACTAAATATACGTAGCTCGTCATCACTTTCAGTATTTACGTTGTGAACAAAAATTGCATTAGCGCTCTGAAAATATAATTCATTACTTACAGTCCAACAAACAGTTTGCTTAACAAATCAAAACATAAATAGAAGGCGTTTTCTCATTCCTTAATACCTATTTCCCTTCGTATTTTCCTTTGATGCTTGGTTGAATAACGCGATCAAGAGATAAAACGCACTGGGATCGAGAGCGAGCCAGTGCGCCCGGTAAAGATTTCCACGTCTGCTATCCCGCGTACACCATTCAATATGGTCATGTTTCTAACGTTACGGCTAGCTGGACTAGGATACATCGCCGATGCCGCTCTATGCACTACGTCAATGCACAACGTGGGCGGTAAAACGATGTGCCTGTTTTTGCTAGCGTCAGTATTTTTATTGCGTATATTTTAATGCCACCACGAATGTGTCAGACAGTCGGTATGCAGCTGAATTTGATTTATATTTGGTTGACTTTCTACACACATCAAAACTGTCTAGGGATCAAGTACATTTTTAAATATAAAAAAAATATCCAATTAATATTTACCAAATCTAGTCTAGTGTTTAAGTTAGCAACTTATCCCTATATTTTGTAAAATAAAGAAAAATAGCAATTTTTGCAAATTGTGGGAAATAAACCCAAGTTAATGTCGTCAATTAAATGGCAAAAAAGGTAAAAATGAAGATTTAAAAAATATATATATTGTAAAGATAGAGAAATAATAATCTATGTATCCACCATTGACACGAATCACACAATCACAGCAATTTCGCATGCTTAAAATCAGTTCATCAAGATCACTTTGAGGAATGGCCGGCCCATGTTCTTTCTAACAAGTGAAAAAGTTGTTGTGGGGTATGCACGGCACCCATGCTCAGCAGAGCTCTTCTTTGGAGCATATCTCATGCGTGCTCAATTGAGTTTAGGTCTGGCGATTGAGCAGGCCACGGCAGAACGTTGATGCGAGCATCGGTAAGAGTTTGTGTTACGAATCTAGCCGTGTGTGGGACGTGCATTGTCGTGCATTAGTCGAAACGAATCACCCAACCGGCTTCGCAAAGGAATGATCACGTCTGAAACAATCCTCTTCACATAAATCTGAGCATTGAGGGCGCCCGTGATCCAAATGAGATCGGTTCTTCCACCGTTCCCAATACCGACCCAAACCATTATTGTTCCCCCTCCATATGAATGAACTTCATGACAAAATTGCAAATGTTCTTGACGTCCAGAGGTCCTCCAAACTCGGGTACGTCTTGTATCTACCCTCATACTGAAACAAGATTCATCGGAAAAGCAAACACAACGCCAGTCTCCTTCCTCCCAATTTTTGCGTTCGCGGGCCCATTGTAAACGAGTTCTACGATTGCGGGGTGCTATAGGTGGAACTGTCAACGGCCTTCGGGAACGCAGACCCACTTCATGTAACCGATTTCGGTTTTTTTGGTCGCTTATCAGCAAGCCAGAAGAGCTGTGAAGCCTCGTAGCCAACATCATGGCGGTTATGGTATGATTCTGTCGAGCAGTATTTTGGATGTACCGGTCCTATTTGTGAGTGGTGAGGCGAGATCGTCCTTCATGTCGCTCGGTGACGCTGCCCGTGATACGATAGTGTCCAAAGGCGGCTTATGACGCTCTGTGTAGTGCCAAGAGCGACAGCCACAGTACGTTGCCTGGAACCAACTTGCAACATTCTGACTGCTCTCATCATCTCTTCTCGTGTCAAATGATGTCTCTCCATATCGATGCAATTTTTTTCAGTTCCGATGCAGAAATGGTAATGGTTTTGTAAAAAAGCTATTACACACTTTTATAGGAATCCTGATTGACAGTTGATTTTCTATTTATAATCAAAATTTAAAAAAAAAATCTTTATTCAAATAGTGAAATTAACTAAAAATAATCAATAACGATCCAAAAAAGTTAAAATTTTAATCCTCAACTGCGGCGATACTCTAAAAACGTACTTGATCCCCAGACACTTTTGATGTGTGTATTTCTGTAACTTATATATTTTCTGAATCGGTCGTCTCGTCTGGTAGTTGATATTTTGATACCAATGAAAATTTTTGTTCTCAATCCAAGTTTTATTCATCCAAAGTTATCCCCCATGTTTCGTAAAGCAGTAGACATGGCTTATATTACCACACATAGCACGCTAATTAGTGATCCCAAAATAATTACACTAACACAAATCAAAGGCTGTATTTAATCCTAAAAGAAATCCGAATTGTGCTGTCTTAACCACCATATATCACGGCCAACCATCTAGTATCTACGTTGTGTAGTGTACATCAAGTTACATGTGTGAGGCTGCATTAGGTAATTCGCTTAAAGCCGGCCATGATGTTTAGTCCGAGACTAAACAATGAGCTGTCGTACGTTGTGCGGGCTTTGTGCGCGCTGGTGGTATCGTGGTATCGCACCGTCGGTCGCCTCCACACTGTCTGCACTCCACAATGCTTTCACTTCCATGCCATTACCTTATTAATCGGTTATCTCGTGGTTTTTTTAGTAGAAGACAACAAATTCTAGCTACTTATCTATCAAAACTAGAACACGTGCTTTTTATTGGTAATTTTGCTAAAAATTCACATATTCGAAGTAAAGTGAAAAGACGAAAGACAGGCATCTTTTAAATCATATTTTATCCGAGGTTTAGCGTCCTAAGATATCTGTAACTTTTATAGGAACATTAAACAATGTTGTAGGGAACATGTGCACGCATTTCAACACTGTCTATCCGTGCTTATAGATAAAACCGCACTTGGACCAAGCCGTAGCTCAAGAAAACTTTAAATAATCCCTCGGAGAATGCGAAATAGTGCATCGTACGTCGCTCCGGCGCTAATCTGCACGATAAAAAGGATCTCGCCGACGGAGAACGCCGCTTATACTGTTGACCGGCGATGGAGCGTCCAGATATTTAACTGGGGGAACGAAAAAGTAAACAACGGCTTTGTGAGGCGCACTAGTGCTGGTTCTTTGAGCAGCCGGTCCACTGGACCGCCGGGCCATTCGCCTGATCGGGTAAAGCGAAAACTTCGTTCTTTCATCACTGAAACGGTGTTGTTATTCGATTTTCCCTGATATAATAAAAGTGGGGTGTCTGTTGCGAGAAAGCTAATAAAGCGGTTGAGTGCTAGGTGAGCTTGAGCAATTCAGTTTTGAATATCTATAGGATGCACATTGCCTTTTGGCAGTCATACAAACAGTAGTTGTTTGTTTTTATATGATGGTAGAGGAGCAATGCAAATGATATTTTTACATCTTTTAATTTACTTCAAAAAGGAGGAGATTTTCAATTCGCTTATTAATAATAGCTGATTAAAACTATTTACATTTGTTGAAATGCCACAGGGCGGCATTCTAAGTCCTTCACTGTTCAGATTGTTTAAATATTGATAATAAATTCCGCCCCAGTCAACTCGCAAACTGTAGGATGTGTAATTATATCGTTAAAAGAACCGAATGTTATCCCACAAAAGTTTTCACCGCCACAGTACGTACGTAATCGCGGGCTGATCAAACAAACCCGCGGCTCATCCCGAGTCCCGCGCCGCCGCGCCTTTCGCGAAACGTCTCCCGTGATTAAGCCTTCAATTACGCGATATGACGAGGGGGTCATATTTGATTAGGCTACATGTTGTGTTGATTAAACCGAGCTTATTGCCTTATTCACTTAACCTCACCCACGCCGCTGATATCTACCTGGCGACCGATGCGTCGTATTGTCAAACCGGATTCGCGAACGTCTCATCGCATCACCTCCGACTCTCAATTTGCTGACATTAAAACGACCATGAAACACTGACCGCGAGCCATGACGTAGGCGTTAGCAGAGACACACAACTTTTAATATTCACGTCTGTATTTTTATAGTGTTAGGTAGGTAAATATAGAACGTGGTTGCATCAATTTACTTAATAGAACTGGCAGTGGTTATGTCATGTATCGTTACGTGGTCGTCGTCGCCTTGCGAAATCAACTAGACAATAATTTCATCTTAGTCAACAACTTTGTTATGGTTGACTAAGTCATTCTGTTACCAGTTTTGTATAATACAGTTACATTATACTGAGTCTACAGTAAAATACATAAAATAAAATAAATATATAAAACGTAAACTCATAGCGCGATATCCAAGTTGGCGTGTTGTAACATTGGGATTAGTTTAAATTACAATTTATTTAACGATTATGCCGCATATACCTTAATTACTTACTTATCACAACAACCATTTTCGGAGCTACGAAATAATTAAACTCTTAAAAAAACAGTAACTCAACGGATTAACACCATTTGTAAATTCGAAGTCTTTGTTGAAATATCCATATCAGAAAACCTACGCACACTGTGAAATACCTGCACACATAATAATGTACTTTGTAAAGGGCATCAGTAAAAGTGTGCGTGGGTTCAGGTGGTCTCTGTTCGCACAGCTTGCAATATAGTTACCTTACGTGGGAGTGATGGATGCACCGGCAGTCGCCGCCACACGGCGCTCAACACTCGAAATAAAAGTACACATCCAATTCGTCCACCCACGCGCTTGCTTTCATCGCACAACTGAATTGTAAGCAAACTCACTGCTGAAGACGAAATAACTTCACTTTGGAAACTCAAATAAAATCAACGTAACTTTATATCCCGGTGTAAACGAATTTATGATACACACCGATGATTATCACTCCAGGCCTCCAGTTAAACACGAACACGATATCGTTACACAACGCGCACAGTACGAAATTAGCGAAGTAGCTCGCTGAAATCCCTACCCCAGTTCTTGGAAAGTATAAATCGCTTCCCACAATCAGTACTCAGTAAACGCACGATATTGTGAAATTTTCCCGCTGACCTAAATTTTTATTTTTGGAATTCATTTGAATTGATCTTTCGGCGAATTTACCGATATCCAAAGGGAAGGGAATTCATTGCCTTTTATAAACATTTCAAAAAATAAATGCAAGAATCCTTTGATAAACTCCGATCACCTCAACTCGGCCGTTTCGCAAATGAGCAAAACTACTGCTAACAAATCTGGAGCAAAAGCTATTGCTTTGGGTACTCCCCTGGAGGGGTTTTCAAAACTCGCCCGCCAAGTGTTCCGCTGCTGAACATTCAGAGCATTGGGGGCATTTAAAAGCCGCCAGTAATCTCAACTGGCTGGCTAGCGTTATGCGCCACGCCGGACTTGTTTCATATGTCGGATAGCTTTATGCACTGCTAAACCCCGGACTGCACTAAAGAAGCCTTCTACAACGAATATAACTTAAACAAATAGCTTAATATTACTTACGAAGCCGTATATCCTATACACCACATTATTATTATCTGCGATGCCAATCAAAGCGAATATTACCCTGTACAACGTGTAATTAGAAGATAAATCACACTCCAATGATGGTATCATAATATATGTAATTATAAAGCGAAATAAAATACTCTCATAATTAACCTAGAAGTCTATTTTGTACACTGATTTATAAACAAGGTCACCAATCTCGGACTGGAGATTGTTCGTGAACCTTCACGCATTGTAGATAGGTAAGTAGACGTGGCCGAGACGGCGGGCTGTGTTAGAATAGCAGGCACCGTTACGTGATTCATTGTAGATATACGTACATACGTCTGTCCGCTCCGTCCGTCCTACCTCGGAGACCGCAATGACGAGAAATTAGCTATGGAATGTTTACTGCCTACGTGGTTCACTTAGAATCTGTAATTGGAAAAGGATATATATTTTTACAGAAACGATCAAACGGGTTTTGATAAAGTCATTCATCGTCTGAACGATATTTAGCACCTAATTGGACATCATCCAGATCTCGATACATTTGAAATGCTATTATCTATTAAATGTTTATTCATTAGACACGACGGCGACTTGACTACTCAAACAGAAAATCTTAATATGTTAACGCAATAAATCCTTTAATAGCAGTGGAGATAATGAACACTAATGAAGACATTTCATCAAGAGTATTTATGGAGCTCAATTTAGGACCTCTGAGTGTACGATCCATCGGGCAGGGTTGCGTTTTGCGAGCGAACGTTCATTAATTTTGTGCAGCAGTGAGCGGTGTGGGCGCACTCGTCGCGTGCTATCGTTTGCATTAGTTTTTAAAAATCACTTAATCTGACCTGGATTGAACGCCAGCATGCTTCAAGTAATTGCTGCATAAATTGTCGTTCTCGTTTTAATTGTACCAGGTTTTCGGTGGCTCTCTTCTTCGTTTTGACTTTTATTAATGTGCACGTGTTACGTATACAGTATTTTGTAGTCTTACCTACGTCACAAGAATCACAAGATAAACTTTTTGAGAGTTCAAATGCTCGCAGCAAATGGAGCAATGAAAATACTCCAACCATGCGGAACGTTGTGTTGTTTTCAGACTTGCGATAGTGTGTGGTTTTCTTTATGAAGAATCTAGAGTCGTTACGCTGTTATAAATAACAGATTTTAATAAGATGTCCAACTTTCTCGTTGCGTGATAAGTGGGGTGTCACGTTCCGTTCGCTCTCAGATTTCGCCACTCGCCGTTCAAATTGCACTCGGTCTGGCGTTCGTGCGCACTTCATGCACTTAGTCAACGACTCGATATTACAACATTAATTTAAAATAAGAATTTATTATTTATCTTGCAATCCTTAGCAGTAAACATTCTTTATCTCCAACGTTTGACCAGTTTTATACGCTGAAAATCGTTTTTCGGCGATGTCCGCTGAATTTGTGCTTTCTAAAAACGTCACTCTCTAAATTTAATCTTTCCACCGAGCGCAGAGCGCGGATGAAAAATACTGTCGTGCCGTGTCCATTAGGTAAAGTATATTTTTAGATGGTATTCTCGGCTACATAAACTTTCATTCCACGTTCAGTTAATATCACTCTATAATGCTCTTAAATTGTATCAACATAATAGCAGAAATGAACCCTTAATGTTCATTAGTGGAGGTCTTTTCCGGGCATGATTTTAGCAGAATGAAGATCGAATGGACTATTCCCACTATAGCATTTCCAGAGTCGTCAATAAAAAATACCACGAATCGTTCGCGAATGAGGAGGGGCGGCGCGCGGCGCATTCCTACATGCCGCGCATTTCCATCCGATATTGCGCCGCCATTATGCCCTGCTCCTCGGCTCCCTCGCCCCGCCGCCCTTTAATTAAACGGTGAGACCCGAGAGACACGTCTCCACCACCAACGTGGAAAATCACGTAAATAGCTCCAAAGTTATTTTCTTCGGATCAGTCCATTCTATTGATAGTAAACTTGAAGTTCTTCCTTATGTTAGCATCCACTCCGACTCCTGATAGCTAAGCATTGAGGAATATAGGTCATTGCAAGACCAGTGAATTCCAAAACGCTTTATCCCTGTAAAATAAAAAGAACATAGCATGTAAACATAGCTCAGCAGCCATTTTTCGCCCGGGTGTAATGGTAAGCAAAATAGGCTCGCAACATTCGTTGTTTCCTTGGCAATGGCTAGGTGAAACAATGCGTGTAATTCGACGACATTAACCTCCTTTCGCGACACATCCGCGTAATAAAATAAAGGCGGCACCGACAGGGCTCGTAATGACGCCAGAGGCCCCGGAGTCGGGTGTAGGGTGTAATGAGCGCGACTTATCTGCGCTCATTTGCATGCCAAGTGTCAGCCTCGACCTTGGCACCTCGCTTGCATCACGATTCACGTACACAACATGCCGAATTCGACGCCGTGGCGGACGCACAGTTACGTCACCCGCCGCCGCCAGTGCGAGACTATTACGCGATAGCGAAAGTCTAGTCTGGCCCTTTACGGCAATATTGAACAACTCCAGCTTACGGTATCGGACAATCAGTACGATCATGTGGTCCCCCAGTCGCCCTATAAGGACACTATTTGCTAAGTTGGTCGACCCATATAGTGTAAAGTTACTTGTGCCAATAAATTATGCCTCCACTCCGAGGTTTCTGTATCTCATTCGACAAGTTGCCAACCTAAATCATACACACATGACAGTATGACAGTAAACAGCTTTCCGCTGTTGATTTTGATTACTTTTGGCGCCACAGATGCTGAAACTTTTGCATCATATTTTATCCGTTTCCGAATTTGTGAGGAAAACATGTTTCTTTCATCTTAAATTCTGCAACGGTTAATTTTATCCATCTATCATAACTATGGATAAATGCCAATATTTGGACACTTTTATCTCTATAAGCCTTTGATTGAACAATCAAATTGGACAATAACAACAAAATATGAAAGTATGTCCCCATAAGATTGGCTCGCCGTACTAAGTGATTGGTCACGAACCAGCGAAACCATTTGATACATAGCTGCGACCAGAACAATGAATCGCATCAGGCATCTCTTTCCTCAATACTTGCTTTTACCGCGATGGTATCGGCTACTATTCGTTAAAGTACAACAAAATCAACAAACCTTTCAATTAATCGTCACGATATCGTGACGAGTTGGTAATTGTCACTGCTTACTTTATGTTCACGTATCTTATGGTATTTTAGGCTACTTGTATAGATTTTAAGACTTTTTCCTACAATCCATCTCTCGTTACGGTTGACGATAAATCTGAGTGTCTGGGGGCTTAACACTGTCGGAGCAGATCGTTATCCATACTTAGGTCGCTACTCACCATTTCGCTGAATAACTTAGATCGACAGGCAATCGCTTCGCAAAAGTGCATTTTCAGCCGGAGGCGAGGCGCGGGCTCGATGTGCCACGCTTTAGCCCCGACGACGCTTTACATGACAATTGCGATGTCCCCGGGGCGAGCGTCGTCGTCGGGACTCTCAGATGCTCCAGTGGCGTCGCTATCTCGCCGTTTCACTACCTTGTGCAATATCGAATGTTTTATTAAAAATGTAACCTATATTTGTACGTGTGTATATGTAAACCCTCGTCGGCGTAGTTTTTATATGAAGAGAAAGTTTGTTCGAGTATAAGTAATATGATTTTTTTGCTCACGAGTGAGTGAAAGGTGTGAAAGTCGAGTCGGGAGCATGAGAATTACAAGTGACGATAAATGTTACATAATTCGGGGGAAATGAGACGAAGTGCACTTCGTCAGCCCGTTACCAACGGTCAATAAAAGAGAAGAAGACGGGAAGTTCGAGCTGTTCTTTCACGACTACGTTTGCATAATTGAATACGTTCACTAGTCGCGTCACGCGCGCCTCCATCCAACTTAGCATCCCTAATTGGCCTACGTATTATTTGCCAATTAAAGTGAATTCTCATCGCGGACGTGACACGAAACCTGTATGGATTTCACAGGAAAGAGGATCGTCGGCTTTGGAACTCCCCCTTATTATTATTACGCAAATAAGTCCTCCCACAGCATTACCAATTCATGTCCGATCTGATTGTATATAACTGGTGACGTGCTTCTCGTAAATAGATTCACTCGCCGCGACATAAACAAAGCCTACGCTAATGACACGCCGTCTATAAATAATGACACATCCAAATGACTCATAAACTCTCCATTTAGAATAATATGTACCCGTTTTATACCTAAAATAATAATAAAAAAAAACTTTCTACGAAGTGCAGTGACGTTATTGGTTGAAAGTTGCGAAACCTGCTTTACGAGTTATGAGATATGGAGGATGTAGAGCGCGCATCTGCACTCCAAACCGCCATAGTTGATTTCAATGTGGTTGCTAAGGACGCAAGATTGGATAATTCCGTTACTAACTTTTGTAAGTAATCCGATATCCTTGTAAAAACTAAAGCAACTTTTATGATTTAGATTCAATTGGAACTTTAAAACAGGAAGCAACCGCGACACCTATAGTACGTACGATTATCCAATTCTATGTCAATAGTGAACAAGTCACTCGTTATTTTAACAAGTATCCCTATTGAACACGTCATCGCCATACATAGCTTCAAGTAATTTACGAACACATGGTGATTGTTTAGCTCAGCCGAACCGGGAAAGGAAAAACGCGTTAACGGAACAAAAATCATCCGCAGTTCTTTGAGAATGACGCAGATTCTGATGGTAGTTAGTTAACATCTATTGGCACACACGTTACACATCTTCACAATATTTTCACCGGCCACTATGAAGACGGGATTCAAGGCCAGCGCGCCGTAAGAATCGAGTTCCTGATCCGTCCGGGATGCCTCTCGCTCGCTCCCGCCTGGCCGCCTGGAATGCGTGCAAAATAAACAAGTATGACCGGTTTCGTTTCGCATCGTGCGCTTTGCCCACTCCAAGCCAGACGCAGTCTTTTCTCTAATCCCATATTTAACAACTTGTGTATTCACAAAGAACTTTATATTATGTACATCCACAAATCGATGCAATGACCAGCCGTGTGAGATAAGTCGGATTAGCGCCTGTACCAACTTATTACACGTATGCACACAGTTGAACGCGGCGAACTGTCGGTTTTACTATTGAAACGCGCTCTAGATTTGCTCTATTTTCATTTTAATTAGTTACGATGGCGGGATTTTGATCTTCTTGTGTTTATGTATTCCAACTCGTAATTCCAAGTTAATGTTTGCAGATTGAAACATTAATTTCATAGTATAGAATTTTTCATTGTGGAAAATCTACGCCAACCATTCCATTTAACTATCGACCGAACTATTATTAGACCTAAAAATCGATGCATCGTCTTCGCCCTTCAAATGTCGTGCAGTGGCAGAACCATTTATTGCGTTTTATTTGATATGAATTGAACTTGGTGCTAGGTTCAATTTGTAATATTTGAAACTGCTAAAATAAACATCTTCTGCCTGCCCTTGTCTAATGTTATGTCAAGTCGGCGAAAAATGTTTTCATTTTCGATTCTCCCAAATATTCGGCCGTAAGCATCAGAACTCAGAAAAATAGGAAGTCCTTACGGGTCGTTAGTTCTTCAGCTTCTTTATGGCACAAGAGCTGTGTCATTATTTATGTTGCAAAAAGCACGACGTGGAGCATTGGACAATGTGTTACCGTTCACGGCGACCGGCGACCGATAGACGACAACGCCCATATATCTCCCGACGGCGCGTGATGTATTGCCGCCGATCACACCTCACTACAAAGTAACTAGCCACGACACATTATTCCCCCACATTATCTATAATAAATGTCACGTGCTCGCAGACCGGCAGTAAAAACGGTTCAAAAGGAACTAAACGCTTTGGTTGGCTTTTTTAACATAACCACATGAACGCTATATATCGTATTTACAATAATTTCCTGCAAAATATCTGCTATCGTCCATTGATCGTTCGCTCCAACATCGTGTTTCCGGAAAACATAAACTAGATAAACTGCTGTACGTGAAACGTAGTTTGAAAATTTACTTTGAATCGTTTGATTATATCGTGTTACCCGAGGAAGTCGTTGATGAAGCACCCGAAATAATGTGACAGTGTCGTTTTTACGATGGTGTTTACATTCCGTGGCGTTGTCGTGTTACGTCGTGAGATGCCCCACTCAATTAGCGCGAGGCGAGGATGAGTGCCGACTGACAGTCGCGCCCGCTCCACCATTCTTGTTAAGTGGTGAGCATTCATTATTTAGCAACACTTCTACTTACAGTTTTCGTTGCCTTTTGTTACTTTTTATGAACTTAAGTTCTGCTTCCGAACGCTGGCCGAGTCACGGAAGCTTTCTTGAGTGTTTTTGAGATTCGAGAATCATGCTTTTAACTTTTTTTGAGGACCTATTTTGAGAAGTACCTGATCCAGTTATATAAATACTTACCCGAAGTCAGCTTCTTGCATTGAACGTTTAGAATTGTACTTGGTTACACATGAAACCAGTTTAATGACATCGCGATCGTTTCGCAATCTCGATATTAAAATCTGGGCCCTGGCCGGATCGCGTGCTATTGATCATTATTGTCTTTTACGGTTCTTGTGGAACAACGTAATATTAATAGCTCTTTCGATTGTCCTACCTTTTTCTGTTCAGTAGTTTTTGGCGAAAGTCATTATGGCCGGTAAGTATGCATGTCGTAATTGCTTCATTGCCCAATCAGTCGTCTGATCGTGTTCCTTCCGAATGTTTTTCTTTATTTTTTTTAGAATAAACAGTGAACATAAATAAGAGTGTTCTTCTCAATCAATCATTCCAAATTTTCGGAGACCAATAACTTTTCTATCTTATAAAACTGATCAACTCCTATTACTTCAATACTCCGGAGTGAAATTCCGGCGTGTACCTTACAAACATCGTAATTAAAAATAAGTCCACAGGTCGGAGTAATTTATCAATTATTCAGCGCCCCAAGTTTGCACACAATTAACTCGATGAGATTTTTTTAAGTACAAAGCGAGTGTTTCACCGTCGGAATTATAGCGGCACAGTAGAGCTGAGTTTTTGTCGGCAGGTTCGTTAGTCGCGAGGTGACGCCGCTACAGTACGTCCTCGTGCTCAAGTGCGCTCCTCCAACTCTTTAACTACCTACATGAAGGACACTTCACGGTGCAGTCTCCTATTATAAACTGCGCTTTTAATGGTTTGCGCCGATTTTAATTATTTTCGCCATTTTTGGCTCACTTCGCTTGTATCTGGAAAAAAGCTAAAATATAGTACACGTGTTATAGAAGTTTTCGTAACAGCGAGGTTTATTATTTTTAAATGTAGTCGTGTTTTAAATTTCGGAAGTTGTACTGTTTGTAAACTTACTTGTATCATTGAAGTCTTAACTTTTGCTTATATTACAGTAATTCTATTCAGGATAATGAGACACTCAGTCGGAATCTTGGGACGAGCGCTCTTCAATACAAGAGGACTGGCAGGATCTAGATCCGATCTCTAACGAAGACGTTCAAAGGATTCGTCGGACTTTATTGTAACCATCAACACTTGAATTTACACTGCTGAAACACTACACAGAATGTTACTTCCATATTCACACACACAAATACACTCATTCCGTTATCGCACTAAACTCATATTCAGGCGATAATCCCGTTAGTTTGCAATAGGCTGACCGCGTCGGATGCAGCACCAACAAAATCTATTAAGTGCGCTAGCTCGCTCCAGCTCGGCGTGCGAGCAGTGTAGCGTTTACCACGACTCGCGACTAAACGTTCGCGTGTGCTCCACGGCCGCGGATTACCACACGCACAATATCCACCAAATTGGATAATACACTTAAAATACAATCGCGCTATGAACGCGCTGTAATCTAGTGACGCGGCTGCCGATGAGCATATTAATTTGTCGCGGGAATAGGATTAGCGGGCGCCGGAGGGGAGAGCGGTGCGGGGGCCGTGATGCGATCACAGGCTTACTGTGCTGATCCAAAGTACCGCCGCTCTTAAAATTACCGCCTCTTGTATTTTGATAGGTAATTGTCTGGTTCCAACAACGTAGTTACAACTTTGTAAACAGACTGAGCTACATGCACAATTTGCACACGAGCTCAAATATCTGCTTTGGTTCAAATGTCAACATTTCAGATTTAATGTTGTTGTTTCATTCACCAACGGAAATAAAAACAGAGAACGAAGATATCCCTAGGCTAGCGAGGCTATCATCGGCTTGGCTAGTTTAAACGCTTTTTGCGAGTTGGATGGACAAAACTGTGGGAGCTACTTTGGAACGGCAATATTTCTTAGTTTGACAGCGGGATCGCGGTGGTGAGATGTTGCGCGCCTCCATCGCGCCGCCGGCTTCGTCTTGCAACTTTCAAAGCGTCGCGCCGGAGTGTTTCGCCTCGCCAAAAGTTTTAAACTGTACACTTTGTGTTCTTTATTGTCTTCGCGGGACTCGTCTATCTGCGTAAAATTTAAACATCTACTTTTCTCAACAAATCGCAGTGTGTAAACTTCATCGCTTTGAAGTTTCCACATAATAAACGTTCAACGGACATAAAGGACTCCGCGAATGGTTTCCCGATGGCACGTAACGAACAAACAAACATCTGGTAGTAATCTCCTAGCAACAACAGAAAGACCGTTAAGTCTCTTATATGCTGTGGGCACGCTACTGGTTTTTCAGAAAGCTCCGCCCTTCGTCTGTCCTCTCTTAACGCTCCTCCCTTCGTGTCTTTTGATGCCCTACTTGTTGAACAGACACGTTGAATGCTTATGAATTTACGACACGTATGATTCGCTGTTCACCTTTATAGTAACTAAATAATAGAAAAGGTCTGTAAAGCGTCATTATGTCGCGTTATTTTATAAAGGCCATACAGGCAGGTATAGTTTTTGGAGGTCTCTTTTATTGAGTGAGCAACTTAAAAAGTGTCGTAGGTAAGTCAACAAGAACTCAGGCGCGGTCGGTCTGTACGACTGTACCCGTGTCAGCTTAAATCGAAATTTCGCCGTGGGCCGCGGCGGATAGCGCCAGTTGACTTGTAACTCACTTTTGATGTATCGTTGTTTTTGTAGAGTTGGAAGCCTTGTAAACATCGCAACAGGAAACTTTTGGGTCGCCTGTCCACCATTTCAGATATGTTGGCGAGATTAAAAGATTTCTGTTAAAATTTGCTTGAACTGGTTGGATAGCTGTCGCGCAGATTTTATGCGAATTCATACATAAGTAGCTACTTCAAAATTGGCCACAGATTCAGATTACATTCGGTCAGTAGGACTTAATGAATGGCGTCAGATTGTAGAGCGGCGTCATTGTGCAGTATTACACCAGCGGGGACCGATAGTAAAACAATGCTCGAACCCGACGGTTTTACGAGCTGATCTCGAGCGTAGATAGTGATGGCAGGGAATAAACAGCGCGTAAAGTCATCCGTGTTTAAACTCACTAACGTTTTCTACATCTGTGCAGGAATAGATGGCCAAAATGTTTTCTACCAGACTAGCATGACCTCGTTACATGAATGGCTCGAATAGACGCATCTACATTAGAATTGGGCTTCGTAGGCATTAAAAAGACACGTGCGTATGTAGTAACAAATGTAAATAAGATCACGTACCTACTTACACATAAACAGTTACAATGGACTCGTAATAGATGATTAAGAAGTTGGCTTTAATAACTAATAAACTATTATTTGGTCGTTTTAATTGTGTGTTTAAACCTTTATTAAATGTTTAACGTCTCATTAGTAACTTTGTTTGCAACAAACGTTTGCTAAGATTTAGGCCCGTAGGGTACTGGCAAATTATAAAGGTATTATCCGTAGTGTCGGGTACTTATAATCAGCATATGATCATAGCAATAGGCGGGTGAGTGTGCTCACCAGTCGGCTTCTACGGTTTTATGTAAATGGCCGCCGATAAACCGACCTCCACCCGCGCGGCGACGTTCATTTGCATTCATAGGCTCGTAACCCTTCCTCGCTCTTCTACCGCTTATGCAGCCTCATCCGCAGCGCTCCAGCGTAAAACTGCTGTTTTGCCTTTTGCACGATAATTTACGAGTCCCCATGTAATACGTCCAGGCGATATGAGTTCGGCGTGTATCTTCCGACCGTAAGGTCGCGGTGTTGCCGTTCGATTTACATATTATATTAAACTCGCCGTCGCCCGAAGTCCCTATTCCTCTTCGCCACCGGCCCGTTACGCTCCAACTTTTCTCAATTTTTCCGACCATAAAGCGCCCGAAACGAAAGTTTCTCCGTCCGCTGCGTGAGGTCGAGTGTAAATACACTTTTTATAATGTACTTAGTCACTCTGTCGCCCCTCAAAAAAGACTCCCGTTTAATAAGGACCTTTACTGTGACTTCAGTTTTTTTTAATTACCACCAAAAATATTTGCTGTTTCAGCCAAAAACCATCACGTGTAAATTGAAACGAACGATGTTAACATGATAAAGTCAGACGCGAATTAATTAGACATCGTTTACCACAATGTATCAGTTACATGTTGAAACATAACTTGTTTAATTTCTGATTAAATTTCGCTCGTATTTCCGCCTGATATGGAATAGGGCTGCCGCCTTTAAACTACATTCTGATTTATAAACACAGACATAACTGAATAAGAAAAACACTATATAAAAACACATTTGTATCATTGCGAAATGTTAGCGTGTAAACAGTACCTACCTAGTCAGCGCGAGCTGTCATAAAAGTAGCGTTGCCGTCACCGTAGGTCGAGCTCGAAAGGACCGTTTCATGTCTAACACGCACGTACGTACCTACAGACGTCTGGCGCGCTCGCCTCGCACCTGTGTAAGCAACGAAAGTTACTGACCTTGACTGGAGACCATTCAATAACACGTGCATTGTCTTCCACGCTCAGTTTCATCCATTTTCCTTGAAGTCATGCAATATTTACATACAACAATGCCAGACTCGGCGAAAATGCGGCGATCACCATACGTCTTGTTCTGTAACATGTATTTCCGTAAAATATACTGAATAAGAAAAATCTTGAAGTTATTTAGTCTGGAACATAAAAAATATTTTAACTAATACGTTCTGTCGACAAACGATGACAGCTCAAAGTACTCTGATGGAAGCTCGCGTGACACGCAAGCAACCCCCTTCACCGGCCCCTCTCGTTAAAACTTTCCCAAATATGACGCACGCTTGCAACCCTTTGTGTCATTTTCCTCGGCCCCCATTACTTAGACGACCACAGTCTTCGACTCAATCATTTTCCACGTTTTATCTGTTAAAGTATCGCAGTTTTTATTTCTTGGCGATTTCTCACCACTAAGTTTCTTTTGTAGCCTGATCCTATGATTTGGTCGTATTAGCGGGTGGATCAAAGAGCCGGCGGGGTGCACGGGACGCCGCCGGTTGACTCTCTGGCCCGATAGCGTCAATCTAACGCTCAATTAGCCGAATGCGATTATCCGATTCGGATCCAGAATCGCGGGCGTCTCCGGCGCGCCTCCCCAAGACAAGCGCGCCAACTTTATTAATTAAGCCGTGTCTTATCTCTTGTTAGCACTCATTCTATTATTTGTCTTTTCGCCGCTCATTTCCATAATTTCATCGGCGAGTAATTACTTACCACTAACGCGGAGCATTTCTCATTGTGTTTGCATATTTTGTCGTCGTTTGCATTGTAAACTTCACCTAAATAAAGTTTAAACTCAGGTGATGATGGAGACCATTTGCAGATCGTTACTAATTATAGAGTACTTCTCGGAGATTGTCACGACTATCACCTTTCACTGGTTCTTAATTACAAACGTGATGTTTGCATTCTAACAAGCGCCGACTTGCTCATCTGTATATAGTTGGACTATTGTTTTCCGCTTCTGTGAGGAATGGCTTTTGTTGTTAAAATGATGCGTCAGTTGAGGACATTGTGGGAGGGCGCGGGTTGTGGGCGAGCGTCCTCTCTCCCCCGCTGTGTGTTTAATTAGCTTAATTGACATCGCGAGGCGCGGTGTCCAAGCGTTTGTTTGCGATATCGCGTTACCGCACCCGCCGGCGCGCCGTCCGTCCCGTCGACGCCGTGACCAATGTCGCTGTCGCACTACTGAAAGGATTAAATCACGCTTTCAAGGCGTAGGGTGCACCGCCTAGCCTTCTTGACCCCTTCCTGAACAGAAATACATAAATAATAATATATAATCTGTATTTGTAAAAACGCCACGTCGGCGTCGGTATCGAGTAGGCGCGTGCGGAGCCACCCAAATGCCAAGTCAGCATGGCGGCATACGGGCGTCTAAAATACATTCCGATTTTGCTCTTCTTCTTCCCATGCGAAAAGGTAAAACTGCCACGAAATTTTCCCTTAAATTGCCCGGGGAATAAATTGTAGTCCGTACGTGAACTGAGCTTTAATGATCCTTTATAGTGCGCAGTTCCATAATTTTGAATAGTTCCTTCTTATCTGATAGTCCAATAAGTATAGGGCGCATAAAGCTATATTTTTCTCCGAACGACTCGAGTATTTTGTATGATCATTCATTCAAAATACGAAGGCAGCTTTTGTTGTACTTCCAGACAATATACAGGGGCTAACAGGCTCCCTACAAACTTTGCAGCAGCTTTAGCGATGGGCCGTTTTAATTAATATCTCCAGTCTTTTCCATCATAGCTAGTGCGTGTGATTAATCTCGCCGAACAAAGAAGTCCGTTTCCGCGAGCCCTCCACACTATCGATCATTCACCTCCTCGAATAAAAATAATAATAAATAATAGGGCCGGCGCCATTGTCCACACGAGGCGTGCGTGTCAGCGATACTTTCAGCTGTTTGATGTAATGTTGACTGACTTCACATTATTGTGCTGGGAGTCCAATACTTCGTACACCTACGCCATTCACCCATTTCTTTTGTCAATTATCGTGAGACTCAAGGTCGCTTTACTTTCAAAGATCAAGCATTCTCATGTTTTTATTGTATTTCGTGAGGTAGTCTCGTAAGATAATGAAATATGATTAAGTGCACGTTTTACCCAATGTGCCTGATCCGGATTTCTTAAGAAATGTCGCACGTGTTCCCCACATGAGTGATATTTTCCTTTTTCCTCAAACGGAAATGTCTGTGTGTTTCACCGCCACATAATAAGCTCAATCATTTTAGCTTACTATACAAGACAAGTTTGATGGATGATCATAGAAGGGCCGCCGCACCCTGCGTGCCACACATCAACGCTACTATAGAATAGCTTACCTCGTTGACACACATCCAACGGCACTCATTCTACTTTATGATACATCAATGAGACTTAATTCGCATAATGAACTCGTACCATGTGATTGTACCGTAATGAAGCTGCTCTTTATAGAGCTTTTGAGCCACACTGTCTCCACTCTCTGCCATGGTTCACGGTAGCCGCACTCAGCACATAAATAACTTTATATGAGCGCTCTAAATCTCATTACGGCTACTGTAATAGCTTCTAAGGCTCCGCTGTCGGCTGTGACGGGAATACAAAGCAAGCCTGATTTATTTTCTCAAATTAATCTTTGGAGTTACTTGGTTCAATTTCTTAGTTTTGAAAATGCACGCTGTAAACATACGATTGAAAAGACTAACGGCCCTTGTCTGCACCTAAATATCCGATACGAATTGCAGGCTATTTGTTATAGTTTCGACCGTACACGTCGTGAGGCGTCTGTTTGCAAAATCGAACGCGCAAAGAAGCGTCCACGCTCACTGGGTATACTTGTAGCCCGCACCGTGCGCGCCCGATAGCGTAATACCAAAACAAATGGCCTTCTTTGTCGCCTTTTTAGATACGTGAGTTATGTCGCAAAGACGTCCGTGCGTTATTCAACTATGGCTGAAGGTTGTAGCGAGAATGTCTTGTCTGTTAAATTTATTTATTACCCGTTTTAACTGAACTAAGTGGCCGGGAAAAAATAAGAGCTTCCAGAACGTTGCACTTCGGCTTTATTTTGCAGTCTCTTACGGTATAGACCAGCATCGCTTTCAATCGCCGCTCGATAATTGGTAAGAATCGAATTCTCCACAAATACCCTTCAATGGGAACTGGCCTATCAATGTTAGAGCGCTAAAGTTTTTATCTTAAAATTGCATAGATATATTATAACAATGTATTCCAGCTTAGTCACATATTGGCTCCCTCTTACAGAGAGGAGGCCTGTGTTTCAGCAGTGGGTAAATTATAGGCTAATTATGCTTGTGCACATAATGTGTTTACAAAATAAGTCATCCGTTTCTTTGACAATTACGTAGCGTTCTAGGGCGGATTTATCTGCTACGTCACTTCTTAATATTTATACATTTCGTTCTTATCTTAGGCTACCAATGTATTTGAGAATGTTGATCCACCTGTTATTGGCAAGTGTCATGACTGTTTTCTACTATTGTTTAATACTAGCTGCGCCCCGCGGTTTCACCCGCATAAGTCTCGATCCCGTAAGAATTTCGGGATAAAAAGTATTATATGTATTAATCCTGGTTATAAACTATCTGTGTGCCAAATTTTATCAAAATTGGTCTAGCCGTTTGAGCGTGAAGAAGTAACAAACATACACACACACACACACACACACTCACAAACTTTCGCCTTTATATTATTAGTGTGATTTTGTATACAGAAGCTGTTGGTGATAAATAAATAAATAAAATCTTTCTACACGCGTAGCCGTAGCTGTGCCTCGAAACTCTTTGGCAGAACATCTGTCTGGCAATTAGTATTCCTTATTAATCATTGAATTCTTAATACATTAACCTCTTTATTACATGTGTTGCAGACAATTGGGATAATTTACAGCGATGTACGCATGTTTATCGAGTTTAGTGTGCATTCGATTATGCCATTCAAGAATGTCGTGCTATAAATAAATCTTCTAGTCTGCGAGCGTACGTTGTAACAAAACATTAAGCTTAATCAAACAAGCCGATATTCGTGTTGCGCGTTTCAATTTCGTCGTTGGATTTGATAAACCTGTGAGCATACACCAAGCTCTGTTATGCGAATATATTCTCTAATCTCTACGCTATCTGCTGCACTCCTGAACATAGGCACACGTTATCAGAGTACCAAATGTTACATGTAATGCTTCTTTGTTTACTCAATATTAATTAAAACTAATATTTAGTACCGACAGAGACACTAAAATAATTTGAGCTTTTGCTAACTGAAGTACAACTAGGTGCGTATGGACAGTGAATCGATTAATTCAATTTAGATTGGCGTGGAGCGTGCAGGGGCATTAGCGGCGCACATCGATCCGTTATCTCCGTTCCCGAACAAAGAGAGATGAAATTTTAATCGGTCGCGTTGTCTGCCATCGCAGAAGTTGTCCGGCACGGCGGCGCCGGGCGAGCTCGCAGCGCTCGTATAGTCGTATTGTAATGAGCGGCCCGCGAGCCGCGGCTCCTCTCCTCGCCGCCTGAATAATACATGTATCGGATTAGCGCAGCCAACCCTCCCAGCTCACCTCCGCGTCCAGTCGCCGCCGAATCGATCACTATCGTCCGCCACTCCGGATTATATTTTATTCACACATTAGTCACCCGCCCGACCTCACCAACAGATAAGCCTATCATAAATACCAAGCCTCTATTGTAAAGTACACTGTGTACACAATTTTTAACCAACCTCCTGATAATACTATCTTGACATTGATTATAAACGTGGCGTCTGTCTTCCCGCCTTCCTCTTGGGGAACGTGACTTGCCTAGTCTTTAGACAATTATGAGGAAGGGATAAATTTGTATTATGAGATTCTTCAAAGCGGTCAGTGGACGATTACTCGTGTTACGGAAATTTTGGAAGTGTTGAAATTTAATTTCTAAATTCTATTACATGCTTCATGAGGACCACAAGTATCGCTTTGAATACCAAAAAAGTTGTATGTGCACAAAGTTATTGTAAGTAATTGGCCGTTCCGCAAAGAATATATATTTTACCTGCAATAAAAATACATATTTAATGTAAGATGTTTAAGATTCTTCATAAAAAGTAAGAAACGGAAAGTATTTCCCCGGATTTTAATATCAATTCGGAGAAATCTTCTTTAATAAGTTGTAAACTTGTGTTGGAGGAGGTTCTCCCCGCAAGTTCGATGCTACAGGCACCGGCGACTACCGGCAATCTCGTTAAAATCTACGAGGAAACTCCGCAGTGACGTTTCACGACCATTTATGAAATCACATGCCTCGCCTAATAGTATGTAAGTAGTTACACTTGTACCATAAGCTGTACGCAACTCCCGCTAATAGCGATAACGCCGGAACGATGTTGTCATGTTCTGAAGTTCTATTGTTGTGATAAACAGAGGGTTTAGCATTGAGAAACCTTTACGTGGACTGAGATTGCCTTACAACATGTATATTCTAATAAAATGGATACTCCAAAATATCTTGCACCACTCATTACGCATAGTTACAAAAATGAGTAACAGAAACTTATGAGTTTTTAAGGACTACCTCTTTAACTTTCGTTTTTGGTAATGGTAAATATTTTTAAGTCCTTTTTTTTAAACTGCGGAAAAAGGAAAAATTAAATAATATACTAAATCGTAAATTCTTATAAAACTTCAATTAACCAGAAGCTTTTAGCATAAATTTGACCCAATTTTCCGTAACATTTGCTTAAATTCTTTTTCTAATAGCAATCTGAAGGGTGGAAGGTACGTAGCTGTCCACTTCCACCGCAGGCGGTGTCGTTAAGGGTGTAGTGGCGGTCTGTCCTTATCGCGCGCCACTACGCGAGTAACGACGCCTTCGATCGTGGGCTAATGGCCTCCGCGGGCCCACTTAGATACGCAAATGAGCATCGACAAGTACCGCCAGCCAGCCATCGCGATTACGCGTACACATTACACCGACTGATGCTGCGCGCCGTACCTACACGTGCGTTTCATGTTGCCTTCTGCACACTAACAATAAATAACAGACACGTTAAAGATATTCTTTTCAAAGAATTTTCCAAATCGTTCACAATACAACGACTCTATATCATATTGTGGTTTAATGACGTGCTACACGCAAAAGTTGTGATCGTCCTCGGAATAATATTAGAACTACTAAAATAAATAAAACCCTGTCATAAATATCCGACAGTCGTCTGGCTGATCGTCATGAATGATTCAGGAGGAATGACAATCGGGAAAACTGAATACACTCAAATATACTTTACTATTCTGTTTTTTAGTAACGTTTTTATATTGATATTGTAACATTGTTAGGCCTACGTCCAACTATCAACAAAAAGTCCAAAAGCCGGTACATTGGGTTGGGATGGTCGGAAAATTGAGATTTCCCTAAATCGTGTCGTTCACCCGCACGATATTCTCGGCAGCTCGCTGGTATAAAAACGTTCCCCGTGCAGAGCTCTCGGTTGACACATGTCCTCCACTGGCTTTATACAAACCCCCCCTGTCTAGTGGCCTCCGAATCCATGACACATTAAACTCTTATCTACCGCCTGTACACACAATATTGTACTTACGAACATTTATCCTGTTATAATTGACTGTATTGTACATGTACAATCAGTATTTTGCACTCAGACTCACTCGAACAGCAAGTAAACACGTTCATTTTAATGAACAAAGAGTTCTTGACATTTATTGCTAGTAGCTGCAAGGATCGATGGTTATTGCTTGTGATATTAGTTCGTGAAATGTAACTATTTAATTGTTTAGAGGCTTAGCTCTATATTACTGTTTACTCTCAACAAAAGGTCGGTTTACGTACGTAAAATAGGAATACTAGCTACCCAAAAAGTAACTCGAAAGAGGATATTCGTGTCGTTCACGTCGTTTGTCACGTATAATGTCCTATATAAAATTTTATTTCAGTCTAGAACAAGAACAACCCGACGCGCGTCGCTGTCCACTCCTTGGTTCAGGACGTTTTGTATTTTTATTAAATGTCGCTTTCCTTTATTGCCTCTTAAGTAGACATGAGCTTATCAACGTGTTGCAACGTTAAAGAACGGTTTAAAGTGTTGTAAAAGCATGTTTGGCATGCTAAACATCGATACATCAGGGGTACTTCCTACACGATATGGTCGAGAGCCCGGCTACGAAGGCGAGCGCTGTGATTAGGATTATTCACGTTTCATAAGCAAGTAGTCCCGTATCGTGGGGTGAGTTATTAAACCTAAAAAGATGTTAGCGGCGCGACCAACAATGCAGGGGCGCCGCGACGGCGCTCGCCCAGCTGTAAATGGAGTGCGCATTAATACTCAACTATGCAATAAATGTTATTGTTTGTCATAAAGTTTGTTTTATGAAGGTCGGCCGCCCCGGCCCTTGACGCTGTCGGACCTTTAATAAAGTTTAGCTTTCGCTTATACCCGCACTTACGGATTTAGGTCCGATTATTTGAATTAATATTTACTTCTATTTATATCTCACTCACTAGAAAATCCTGAACTTTCAAATCCTGAAGTTTCAGTCGATCACCGATCACTTCAGATAAACAATATCCTTTTTGCTGCTCGATAAGAGCAGACACAAAATAAAATAATCTTATTTTGATATTTCGAGTAGATACCCGGTGCCTGGCGACGTCGCAAGATCGCTGAGTCATTGCAAAAGTTGCGCTTAGCTTTGCAGCAATATTTTCTACTTCGACCTTTCCGTACTCGGGTCGGAGACTTTCAGATATCATTTGCGGTGTAGACGAATTATTGTCTCATACTTTTGATTGTGGCTAATGTAGTTTAGTAATGTATCTTATACTCGGATCTGTCTTGATAACAGTTTCCATTAACATAAAGCTAAAAACACTTTAGGACCAAGTCATTTTTCATAAGGCTAAAAACACTTTAGGACCATGGGCCCTGGCCCCACTGAGGTTTTCTATTCCAACTGTTTTATAATAAAAAAAGGCAACGTCGATACTTGGAACTTTGGCCTCGTTCGTGATAAATTATGAAGTTTTCGTCGATTACGCGGCAGAGCGATGCGATATAGAGATAGCGGCGTCGACGTCGGCTGCGGAGCGGCGACACGAACAGCCCTGACTTATTTGTATGTAGCGCGCCACCGCTGTGGGGGGTGCTTCAAGACGTTCAGCGCAATTTTTCAACGCTTCGGCTTCGTGTTCGGCAAGCCGATGGCCCTCGCCGCAGTGCCCCCGCCCCCCTACCCGCGCGCGTGCCGCACCTGCTCCAGCGCTGAACTGCTGCAACTTTAATCCCCCAATCCGCCACCGCACGACCGCACACCGGTGCGACGCTATATTTCAATTAATTCGGCCATCCATTCCCGACGTGCAACTACGCGCCGCTTTACCTCATAACCCCCGCCAGGACGTCGCTTGCAGTCTAAACCGTCAAGGGAGCGACTACTCGATGTCGCGCTGCACTGTTCACGACTACGTTCCTGTAGTCAGCCAGTCGCCAGTCGCTGTCGAGTCCCCCTTACGATCCCACTGAATCACCAACAAACTCCGTCATGTTCTCAGCGATAAATCTTGATTCACAAGAACAATTTTCGCCTGTAGTAACGATTTAACTTTTAAAGCTCAATTAATTGCAAGTTTTGTTTTGCATATTAATGGGTCGTTCTAGTGGAGCCGCGTCGGCGGCCGGCATTAAGTTTCGCAGGGTGCACATGGAGCGGAATAATCGCCAGTCTCGACTTCATTTGTCGCAGGCGCGTTGTTCGTGCTGCCGTGATACTAGCAATAGTTTTAGAGAATTCTTTATTGTCAATATAAAGACAAAATGCCACATGTTCACTATCTACATAAAAGCTTTATAAAACGATGCACGACAAAATAGTAAGTTACTTCTTATTCTTATTGCCAAGTCAGAAGCCGGCGCGCCTCGCCGCACGTGTTGGTCATACCGCTGAATCAACTGAACCCGAATCTACCGCAACTGAATGTACTTAATTTGATTTCGATTGTATTAAACCCCACTTCGGCTCCAATTAATGACCCGAAAGGGCTCTTAATAATAACGACGTTTCATAGACTTTAATGTCACATTTGGAAATCAATTATGTATCGTCATAATTTATAAACATTTCTGTAACGTTAATTCGTATTTAAATAAAGTATTTTTTGTCATTAAGTTCACTAATTAATTTCGTCAGGGTAGCGTAACGTTCGGGCTATCAGAAAGTTCACATGGGGTTTGTACGTTTGGCAAAAACCACAAACAACTTTACAGTGACGTTACATTGTAGAGACAACAGGCGGCGCAGAGGCACAAAGTAATTAGATAGCTGTTGTATTGTTCGCTTGTTCAGCGCTTTTCCAATGAACGGTCGTCGTTCGGTCTCGTGTTTAATTGCGAGCCACACCGTAACGGACAGCGGCCCGTTTTTGTCCGGCCCGAATGAGATGAACCGCGCATCCTTTAATGAGTCGCTCCCCAACCGGCCCGAATTCTGTACCTTTCGGACATCTACATTTCATGTACTCTTAAACTTTTCACTCTGAATTTTCACATTTTAATTTTGGTATAACTTACTTCTAAGTTTACCTAAGTACTTATTTGTATTTCAGTTGCTAATCTGAATTATGTCAAGATTTTCATCAAAAGTTTAATCAGATGGCTACGATCAAGGAATTATAATTCCGAACAAGTTCCCAAAATAATAAATCATTTTTTTTTCCTTAATCGACATTGATCCTAAGTCAAATATTTTATTTCGTGATTACAAGAGCGGTCTTTGTCTCAGGATGAGATATAGAATATCCCTCAAAGGACAAAGAGTAAAGATGAAGTTAGTCATATCCTTTTAAGACGATTTCATGTTACAGCCAATCCAGTTGTTATACGGTTGGAGGAGAGATAAACATGAATGGAAATCTGGTGCCACACTAATTGTTTGAATGTTTAATAAACGTTAAACGGTTGTTTCATGTATATTTGACATTGTAAAGTTCGCTAATTTGTTCAGCAACATTACCCTGTTGGTCAAATTAAATCGAATCAACTTATTTGTGGATCTACTAAAAGTTAGTCGTCTCAAATCTATGTACGGGGCGGCGCCGCTCTTACCCGCATCCGACATTGCGTAAATAATTCACACGTTCAGGAACGAGTTGGCCGACTCGGATACCGCATGTAATTCCACATTTTCACGCTGAAAGGTTTCCAAGCACGCATTAAAGTTTTTGTGTGACCCCCCGTGCCTATTCACGATTAATTTTCCGAATTCTATTCCCTAACTTATTTATTGAGGGGGCGTTTCGTAAATACTTTACTTAATTGACACCCGAAGCTCCGAACTCTGCGTTAACCCTATAAATTATTCATTTACAGTAGTGTAGATGACAATAACTGTATTATTTCGTCTCTGGTATAATTTATAATGATCTTGTTATGCTCAGTGGGGGTATCGGATCTTGTTAACATATGTTAGTGACTAGAATATCTGAGCGGGTGGGTTTAATTAATTACCGCGTGTCATTAATAAGGAGGAAGGCAGCGTGGTGTAATGTTAGCTGGGGTGTGCGTAATGTAAGGCGACACCGTGTTAGGTACCTGATCCGCGGCCGGAACAAGCGGCGTCGACGCCACGCGCGTCGCTGCCACAGTGCCACCGCGACGCCGACGTCACGTCACGCACTCCTCATTTGTCACACATGTCTACCGCAACGGTGACTTTTATGTCAATTAACCTTGTAACTACGGATTCGCGAATACAATACTATGAAGCAATTTGGATCCATTTCCTGAAAGTTAGACACATAATCATGACCACAAACATTATCAAATACTTATTAAAACACTTACTCAAATCATAGTCTAACAACTTAAGTATTTTGTAACAAAATTAAACTTTAACGTGACGTCATCGTCTATAACCTTTTTAACAAAGTACAATCGATCTGGTGCACTTGGAAGCTTTCCATTAGGTGTCAAACAGTCAACTTCAGTCTGTTCTTGTTTGTCACCCGCGCCTGTCGCGCGCTCGCCTGCCGTACTCTCTCTACACAATATAAATAGTGTTACAGTGAAAAATCGTCTCCGTCACGACGTCGAGAGGCATCAGCAGAGCACATTTCCTAGGTAAACCGTTGTTAGGCCGTAACAAAGAGGCGTAGTTCCGAAACAATCAAATTAATTTTCTCCGTTGTTGTTTAATTAGCGCGCCGACTCTTGGATGGCGCGGCGGGCGGCCGATGTTTATCATCGGATACAATCGCGCCCCGCACCCCCCGCGCCCCACCCGCGCCTCTCAACCAAACCCATTATTATCAAAGTCAAGTCTGTACACCCAAGTAACTTTGGTTCGTCACTCCTGCTCCCATTGTTATTATTAGCGACATTGTTTAGCCTAATTGACTTTGGCGTAAACAAATCGCCTGATCCTACTAATTGTGTAATCTTTTTGTTTCAGGTAATCTTATTAGAGCGCTGTGATATAATTTTATGGACGAAAATGTCTGTATCCGGTAAAAGTACGTATGTATAAGTGTGATATCGTCAACAGGGTAGATAAAGCGTGGGGGGGATACTGTTATCGGGGGGTGGAAAATATGAAACAGAATAGTTTGTATGAAGCCTCACCGAGTTAATCTGAAGCCATATTTAATTAAATTGTGAGGGTAGGTGGACGTCGCCGGTGTCCATTCCGTAGACTACGGCCTTTCAGTGTGGACGACTTGTGTACTCACGCATACCCAACGTTTCTACAATATTAGTTTCCTCATTAGGTGAGCATACATTTAGTACTATATCTTTTATTGTTGCTTTTATTTACCGCGTTATGTGTTACTTAACGAATGCGGGTATGATGGACATTAGCTATACAAAAAATTCTCTTTTATAATCCAGGCTTCTGTGTAAATAACGTCCCTACATATTAATTCGTCAAATATATCTAATTCGTCGTTAAAACTTTATCCGGGAAATGTTTTTGTCTAGAAATTCAATTGAAAAGCATAAAATTTTCACTAATTGGCCACTCTCGATATAAATTCCGACGTTAACGTGTACGAGGAGTTAATAAGAAAAACCTCGTGTCGGTTTTCACGTCGACTCGGGCTGCAGCGCCATCTAATCTAATTATCCAACACGCTCTTCAAAAAACTTGGAAGGAACGAGTGCAAGCCGTTTGCTCCATTCTTTTTCTCTCCATTTTCTCGCCCACTGACGCACCACAGAGTAGATAATTGTTTTTGACGATTCAATTATAAGAACCCACCATAAATCCTTACGTACCTACTTATAGTGAACGAATTATACTTAATTCACCCCAAACGGTTAGGGATTATTTTCAACGGCTGACCCGCGCTGACCTGACCCCATCCTCTGACCTCGGCGCGATGATCTGCACCCTTCATTCGACTAACCTGTTTTACGAGATCAGCGCGATAAACACTTTACCTAGTGGAATATTAAACGAACTTCCCCTGAAGTATACAAAGTTATTTTGTGAAATTATTACAGCGCCCTCGTAACAGAGTAGAAGGTAGAACCGCGCGAGAACACGTATTACCGACGTAGCAAGACAGTTTCCTCGTTTAGAAATTAACTCGTAAGTATTACGTATCCAACTGTGTATTTTATGTACGGGGAAGTATCATTAACGCGAGTTTATATTACGCTACTTTTTACAACAATATCATTATAAAACATGGTTTGCCGTTTTCTAAAATTTAATTATTTCTCTAACCATAATGCAAGTACGATATAAACTGCGTTCATAAATTCCTATCCTAAAGCTATCATAAAAACAAACGCCTACCAGAAGCTCCGTAATTGGAAAAAGGATTTAATCAAATTGGAAAATACGGTGCAGCGCTACTTAATATTAGCGAGAGTCGTGAGCGTATGAAGTAACATACGGCTAGTGTATTTCGTCGACGGACTAAACGGCTGAGCTCCGAGGCTCGTATTTGTAACACGGCGGGATATTAATAGCCGCGATAGCGAGGTGGCCCGCGGCAGAGCACGATATTTGGGAAATCCGGATTTGCATAGGATAATGGGGAACGCCGGTGCAGCGCAATGTGCGCGACGCCTTGCACTCTACCTGCCACCGACGCCGGTTGACTCGCTGCATACGTAACGACACGTCAGCCCCATGTGGGTTTTAAACTGACTCCTCCAAGAATGAGTTTGTGTTATACTGTCCAACTAGCTGCGCTCCGTGGTTTCACCTTCATAAGTGGCGATCCCGTGGGAATATCGGGATAAAAGTATTCTATGTCTTAATCCCGGTTATAACCTATAGATGTACCAAATTTCATCCAAATCCGTTCAGCCGTTAGAGCGTGAAACAGTAACAAACATACACACACTCACAAACTTTCGCCTTTATAATATTAGCATGATGTGATGCAATTCGACTGCCGTAACAAACACTATCGAAACTGCAAATCACGTACTTCAAAGGAGAGCAATTCAAAGTTGTAATTCGATGCAAAATATTTTGTATTATTAACATCAGTAAAATTATATAATATATAATTTTATTGATGTATATTATATTCTATTTCTATCTATTTTTATCTGATATTTTGCATCGAATTACAACTTTGAATTGCTCTCCTTTGAAGTACGTGATTTGCAGTTTCGATAGTGTTTGTTGCGGCAGTCGACTTAAGTTTAAAAATAATAAACACAGGTGGAATTGTCATCTTATTAACTCGTAGAATGTACAACATATTGTTAACGTCCGGCTTCTTTATATGAATCGTTTTGTAGAGTTTTGCTTACGTGTAATATCTTAATAAACATAACCGTCGGGTTAGGAAATTCTCTAATGGCGGCTTTATTTGTAAACGGTTGTAAAAGATGAAAAGGATGTGGGATATATTGGCATAATGTGTTAATATGATTCGAGATAGGGAAAATTCTTGAAGTCCAACGAATCTTTTTAAGACGGGAATCTTTCGTAATAAACACAAGGTTGTTCAAGAAGTTAATTTAAAGAAAACAAAAAAAATTTGTGTAGAAAACGATAGGAAACGATATAAAAAAGAAAAAGATAATACTCTAAAATTTGTTAAAAAGTGGACCCATAGTAATGTATTCTATAAGCTCAATGCAGCACAAGCAATCAGGGTGTTTGTCTGAAAACAGCCATTAATGCGGCAAAAAATAGGAACAAAACTATGATAATTGGCGAGGGTGTAGCGGCGGTGTGGGGGCGGGGGCGACGGTCGCGTGCCTGATGTATGCGTCGCCGCCGCGACGCCCAGACCCGCCGGCGCCGCGACGCCGCCCCACAATGCAGATATCGTGCATTCGACTCCATTGCATACCGACGCCCGACAACCGTCCTCACGCCTTCAGCCTTTATTGCCTTTTACGACCACGCGAAGCTCGCCCGACACGTCGCAGCACGAGCTGCGCCCGCGATACAAGCATCGGAAATCGACCGCCACACGAATCGATCCTCGCCGTACAATTTCCAAATCTAAGCATTGCCCACACTTGATTGATGACCCGCGTAATGACCCAGGAAACTATTTCCTTCGTATTTCCTCCACTCAATAAAACATCAAATATGCTTATTTATGTGTCGGTGTCAGTTTATTTGGAGTTTTGTCAATGCGGCCTGTAATGCCGACTACACTCCAAAGACCGTCATTTGTCAAGATTATGGCTGTTCGGGGATTGAGATATGAAAAGCGGTTATTGTTTTGAATATTTTCCTTTTATGTATTATCCTATATTGTGTAGGCCTACGGGATGCCCTATGAAATAGGAATATAGTTACTATAGTGAATGAACGACTACTCAAATATTAATACACTTCCAATGTTATAACTTAATCAAAACAAATATCAATTCACCGCTCAAGAGTTAATTTAACGTAGACCCCATTAGGAAGTAAGTAAAGTATGTTTTGACCTTTCGGCGGCGGTCATGCGACCTTATAGATGAGTTGGCACAATTAGCACGTACAAAACTCGTCAGTCACGGCTTGGCGCCGAGTGGCAATTACGGTATTTCATCCTCAATAAAAGTGCACTCAGGCGCCGCTAACGTTGGAGAAAGCTCCCCGTCGCCTATAAAGCTAATGTGGACATATAAAGATTTAAATGACGCCTGTGGACGCTAACGCCAGGGAACCCGGCGATGTGGTCACCTCGTATACCCTCATATTCACTGACGTACAAACATCCCAAGACGACGATATTACAGTACACAAATTATAAGGGTGTGCTTTAAATCAACAACACACTTCAGGGAGAAAAAACAAATCCACTCTCACATAAATACACGCGTGTACAAATACGCCGAGCAGTCGACATGAATGACCTTCGACGTTTTCAGTAAACAACCTTTTTATACTCTGTATTATATGCCCTCCGTTCACAAAAAAACCTAGAACCCTTTCCAAATAGAAACTTATATTGCAAAAACTTTAACAAATAAACTTCAGGAAATACTTTCATCCGACACTTTCGAGAGCCATCATGACTCTACGTTAGTGTCAGTGAGCGAAAAGGAAAACATTTTCCAATATTTACCTCATTATGTAGAGCTATAGTCAAAATAACGGCAAGTCGTATAGCGTGTGAGCAAACATTTTGGCGATTAATCTGGGAATACTGTGCTATATCGGGGTGCTGGAGTCGGCACATTTATTTTATGTGCCGGCAATGTTACATACGCCATAAAAGTCGTTAGGACGGGCGTAACGTCTCGCCGTCGTCTTGCCCGCTTTAATTATACCTAGATAATGCGGCGCCGACTGTGCCCTGCCGCCCCATATCGTGCCGCGTCGTGCCGAGCCGTGCCGCGCGACATTAACGTAACACGATGCAGTAACACAGTGCCACTCTTCCTAATGTACCCGGCTGTACACAATAATTCCCTATATTACCCACATTCGCAACATAAAAGGGCAATGTAAACGGAACAAAGTTTCGTCTGACATCGTAAATCATTGCGGTTAATAATTTCACTCTGTTTAGAAAATTGATTTATGCCTACATATTTACTGGCTTTTAAGGCTTTCGTAAATAAAATACGCACGGTCTACGCGAACATTGTTTACGAATGAGATACTTGGGAAACACGCGCTTTAGACCAGACACCTGGATCTTTAGACCTTGAAGTTTCATCTAGAACAATTTTCCTCATGTTTTTCCTTGTTTGAATTCGGTTTCATATAGAACCGATTTTTTCCTGACTGGGAGACGCAAAGGAGGATAATGTGTTTTTTATTTAACCTGGTGCGTCTAATGTGACTCCTTTTCCCTTAGGAAAACTACCTTTTTGCGTCTTGAAACACCATACAAATATTTTTTTTACACCAACAACGGTCAGATTGTTACTTTCTCGCGATGTTATTGTAGTCTCTCTTTGTTCTACGCGCTCGTAGCACTCTCGTAGCACTTGCTACGCTTTTCACGGAATCAGATAAGTGTCTGTCGTTTCATTGCCGGAGAGACCTCAAGCGTAAGAAACAGTTTTGTTCATTTGGAAATATCTATTTTTTTATGTTTGTTTATAGTGTCTAATAAAATATTTGTTGAAAAATGTGAATTTGTGAAGATAGGCTCATTTAAAGTGGCATGAACCGAAAAGAACAAAGCCACATAAATGTCTGAAAGTAGCAAGTTATATTTCGTGGTTCTTGGACGGTCTCTAGACGGGTGTGTGTCGAGTCGCGCCACGCTGTAGGTAGGGGTCGGGCACAGGGCACAGATGGAGATTTATCACGCCCGCCGGAGCCGAGACTACAAGTTCGCGCATTAAACGAGTCCGGGACATTAGCCGCCTGCAAGATGCCGCTCGAGATCATAATTAAGTGCCGCCCAATTTATCGGTGCGACCCGAGCCCGAAAACTCCTCTTAAACTTCCCTTATCGTACGTAGTAAAGGCTCTTTATTTTGTAGTTAGTTCGCTCCGCGTTTATCGCCTTTTATCTCTTCTTCGGTTGTGATTTTGTTTGCTGCGACATTTCTATAAATAAATAGGTACTCCAAACAGGATGTCAATTAATAAAAATAACAATTCATTTTCTCCGAGCATCGTATGATCAATCCTATTATTAGTTTTCCCTAATTATCCTCATTCAGTGATAAGCTCTCGTGTGTCTAGGAGTAAGATCGTTGCTGTTTATAATAACAACTAATTTGCATTATCCAGTAATTCGAGCCAGACCTATAGAATATTATATGGACAGAAAACAGACTAGTATTTACCAAAATTTAATGCTGAATGGATGGTTGTAATTTAAACTTTTATGCTTTTTTTTTTGTTATTAAGTAGCTGTAACTGCATAACATATTTGCCTTTTCAATTATTTAATGACAATTAAAATTGTCATGATTTTCATGTCAACAGTATCCGCATATGAGTTCGATTGCGAAGACAGTAAATGAAACTGAGTCGCTGACGCTAATGCAAACGAGGCATGACATAGGTTGGCATGTCAACTCGACAACTTCGATCACATAATGATCGCCTATTTTTATAGGTTACCTGATTACTTTGTGCTAGTTTTCCTATCCATTAAATCGTTATTCAATCACCATATAATTTATCAATAAACAAATTAATTTTGAATTTAGAAATGTGTATTCTTTGTTGCTTTTCGCGACTATAATGTTTCAATTAATTAAAAAACTATAATATTACCTATAGTCTACAGTTTTTATTAGTGGTAAAGAAGCTAGTGTCGAACGCTTGTATTCGAATACTAAATTATAACAATATTACGAATCTGCCGTTCTAGCCAAAATAATTAACCCAGTGTTTGTTAATTATTTTATAACTAATTAAATTTCCGGCAATTACACATGAATTGCGAGATAATGGTTTCAAAATGTTTAGAAGTCCTTAAATCAATAATTAGCAGAACCATTACTCTCATTACCAAACAATAATAATTATCAGGTGCAAATAAACGCTTGTTAAAAGCCTTAATTTAAAAATCAAAACTACATAGAAATTAATGTGGAAAGGCAAGCTGAACTCGTAAAATAAGCTGCATAGTAGTAGATACAAGATAGACACTAACTATCCTATTCGTCGACGCCAAGGTTTTGTGAAAAGAACCCGATATCGTTCAACGTTTTCTATTAACTTCAGTACAAAAGCAGAGAAAATACCGTTACGGAAACGTCCTAGAAACCTTTGTTGTGATACAACTATTGTTGTCTGTAACCATTACAGATAACCGATGTTGAAAGTCAAAAATCTTCTTGTGTTTAACTAGTTCCATTGTGTCGCTCGCATTTTGTAATTAGTTTTAACACGATCTCTGTTTAGAACGTCTAGATGTAGAAGCATCAGATGACCTAATTATCATTGAGAGGTTAGACTGCGACTAGCCTAAGCCTGCTTCTAGGCGGTAACGAAAGTGGCTTAATTTAGCCGTGCTGATCGGACCGGTGAAATCCGGAATCGGGGCGAGTATTAACCCTCTGAACAAGCAAGAAAGTCAAAGAGAGTACCGGTACTTGGAATCACGCGCTCCGTCTAGCTGCTTAGACTAATTACTGCAGCAGCAGGGTTAAACTGGTTAGTCGGTGCGAGGCGGTGGGCCGGGTAGCTCCGTATCGTCGTGTCGCATCAATTTGCGCCGTTTAGTTCAGTAGATTGCACGTGAAACACGTGCACACGGTCCGCCTGTTTACCTACATTGCACTGAAACTCTGAGTCATTCGTTACAAATGCTCACTACGTTGCTGTTACACATAATAAACCTGAAATATATGTTGTTTTCTTTGTCACAACTAGTAATGGACTCGGCAAATGTAGCCATTACTAAAAATAAGTTAATTAGAGCAGATTAGCGGAGGCGGTAGACGGTCGTCTTCAGAAATTGGCACATTTATTAATACGACGATGACGTCTCTTGTTTATTATTTGACTTCTTTTGGTGAGACGGGTCTAGAATATTAGAAAAATCGTATAATTTGTTCTTCAGTTTCAGTTATTTATTTATTTATTTATTTATTTATTTATTTTAGTACATGGAGGACTTACAGCTACTAAAAACAGACACAAAAAGAAATCATAATCACCCGAAAGCCAATTACAAATCCTCATGTAGTTCTAAAAATAAGCGTGTTTAATTATGTTATGCATAATTTAACGCTTTTTATTAGTTTTGGTTACTTCCTCATCTGGCGATTCATTCTTTTGGTTCTTTGAAACTGTTTCTGACGCATATATTACGACTTTATAACATCTCAAAAACTTGGCACTGACGGCAAACTGAAACACAAAACCTCTCAGCGAGCGCTAAAGGCATTCCTCACAAAAGCGTTCACTGACCTAATGTTTTTTCACCCCACGCCACGTTAGTAAAACAGGCAATTTACGCGAGCCTATAAGTAACAAGATTCATTATGGCTGTTACAAAGTGGCGCGGGCGTTCTTAAAGCGAATGGCCCTCGAGCTTGCAGCGTTCATAATGGCCGTACGAGCCGGCCGAGGCGCCGCGCGCAATTTAATGAAACACCTGGAGAAGTCGCGCCTGCTTCAGTTGCATTAATCTCGCACCCCGTGGACCCCGCGGCCGGCGCCGCGCCGGCTCCTACACCCGACCGACACCTACGACACTACCCTTTACTTAACATTTATTTCCTAACATCTGATCGTAGAATTTTGTTTGCATACCTAACTTTTATGACAGTACGGAGCCCTAAGCTTCAACATTACCGTTTAAAAGTGGCCAACTAATATTAAAGCCGGGATAAACAAGGAGTGACCGTGCGGCGGGCGCTCGCCGGCGGCAACGGCAAAAGTGGCCGAGATAACTCCGTGCACGAATGCATATTTTAACGTTAAGCTACGGCACCACCATGCAAACTTGTTGGGAACTTCACCGGACTGAATAATTCTTACTTTAAGGCTTCTACAAAGTTTTTTTTATTTCGTCGAGGGATGGCTATTCGACGTCTACATATACATATAACCATACCTAATAATGAACTAAGCATGAGTGCTAATTATTTTAACTCACTACTGACGGCTATCTCAAAGTTTATTTTAAAAGGATGAAAGTAAGAGCAAACTTGTATAAAATTAAAAAGTGAGTTGTGTACAATCCGCACAAAGTAATCTTTAGCTCCTGTGAAATTTAAATGACAAAAAATGTTGTGCTAAATTATCTTCTCGAGAATAACTTTTTGGGTGGTTACAATTTCAGCCCGTTAGAGGATCCATTTTTTAAATAACACTACAGTGCTTGATACGTAATTGCCATTCATTATTGTGCTTATTGATACGTAATATTACAGCTCCACAGTGTTGAAACAAGAATATCGGCACCAATGCGTGGTAATTCCTTATTTGATATTCAAATGAGTAAAATGGATTTAAATTCTAATCAACATAAATGTGTGATTATTTGAAGCCAATTAGATAGTGGCTAATTATATTATTTCGTCTGGTAGGCGTGTTCGATGTTACGTCAGCTATACGCGGGTGGCGCCGCCCAGAGGCCGCGATAAAAAATAGTGCGCTCGGCGCCAAGCGTAAACACGCGCCCCTCTCGCATGACGCCTCATTAGCCACTCCCCTGTGCCTCTATAAATCATTTTAAATTCAAATTCTACTTACTTTCAGAATTGACTTTGCTTACCTAATTCCCTTCCCGACCACAAAATTTTGCAAATTAGATTTCATCTTTCCCTCACTGGCTTGTCGAAAAAAAATATTTGCGGCATCCGGCGCCGGATCTTCGTCTACTCATGACCGTGTTACCTACCTCTTTCACTTGATTCAAGCCTATGGACCTTTGAATAACCTCTTCCCTTCGGGATATCCGACTCCGATCCGAAATCTGGCTTCTGTTACATTATAAATATTATTCTACTTAATAAACGCACCAACAAAACCCACAACGTTATGAAATTGCACGTTTTCTTATGAACTCCTTTTTGATGTAAAACGACTGTAGAAGTACGAGGAAAATAGCTATGTCCTGGAGAATAGTGCACCAGTGCAGCAAAAAATCTAAACCAAAAGGTAAAAAATCTTTCATCGCATCGTTCTGATTTCAATATAATCTGTCCACAATCAAATTAAAAATGTCAACGTAGCAGTTTAAAAGGGCTTGTGAATGTTAAACCCCCAGCAATATGTGTGGGCCACGTGTCGCGTGCGCTTGGTGTCTACTCGATGCAGGAGTTGGCACGTCTCATCGGCCGGTTCTATTTCCGTCTGTCCCCAAATATTTCTGGCACCCACTTACATGCGTACAAGTGGAGTCCGAGCCGTTTCGCGACGGGAGCGTGTCATTCATCGGCTCGTTACCTCATTGTTTTCCTCGTGTGTCGATTTATCCCGACGCGTGTCCGCACGCCCAATAGTAAAATAGACGAGTCGAGATCGGCTCGTGCGTACGCCTGACCACGCATCGCCGCGCGTCGACGCCGTGTCACCGATACATCAATCGTGATCGAACGTTCTAATCGATTAACGACCGCACGCCTCGTCTGACGGGCGCATTCTTCATGTCCTGTTGGCTGATTGCTGTTTTGATTAAGACATTTGCATTGCACTGCACACTAATGTATAATGAAACGACTGTATGATTTTTTTGCCTCGTTGCATTGATGCGCCTGACCTTTTGTAAAATTGTGTTACTACTATTGAAAAGAGTATTGTGAAATGTTTTTCTTTGAATTTAAACCTACCTGTCAGGTTTAGATTCCAGTCCTCGGAATAGTCAGTTGGCAAACACACATCATAGTCCCAGCCAATGAGGTCATTCATAACTTCCCTAATGAGTGAGGTTGGCAAACTGAGATTCAGATTATCCAGTAATAAACTCTTGATACAGTTTCCGGGCTTGAAAATGGAAGAGGTGGCATTTGGCAGCGGCTGGCGCAATGGAGTAACAAGATGTGGCGCGTGCCGACTGCCGGTGGACGCCGTTACTTTCGAGGGTTGTTGGTTATACACGTCATAGTTCCCGAGAGCACTCCGCCGCCTTACTGCTCTCACCTTAACGAGACACGAGCGTCTCGCTTCATTGATGTCGTTTTCGCTTTAATCGGGCACCAGTGCCAAGTCACAATGAAGTATATTCATCTCGAAATTCGTGTGGTTTGGGTTCGGTACTCGGCACAGTCAGTACATTCCTTTCCCCTCGAACGTCGTTTCTTTATCTCCAGGAAGGAAAGCAGTGATGAAACTGACTCTCAGCTAACCCCTTATTGTATTGCAAGTGCGTATTGTTGTGTTATAAAGGACACGGCGAGGGTAGCGCGCTCGGTTTGCTCCTCCACTATCACACAAAAATGTTATTAGTTTTGGGCGGTTATTGCCCACCCTGCGCTCGTTCGACCCTCCCGTTGCCCTTCCCGAACAAATAGGCCATATTGAAAGTTTTTGTTTAATTTTTGGGGTTTCATGTAAACATGTCTTGCGTTACGTTATGTCTTATATGCTTATTTGTGCTGTTTTTCTCAATATTGGACAGAGACAGCTATATTTTGGATTAAAAAGTAATTTCACAAACAAGGCTAAAGCGTAAAATAAAAGTTCGTGAATGAACAAAGGGGATGTTAAACGAACAAATGTAGAGGCGTAGTGATCGAAGAGCAATTAATGTGTCGTAATGCATTTGGAGGGCGAGCGTGGCGCGGTCATCCGTCTGAGGCGACCGGCCATTTGTATCCGCGCGGGCATCCGTCACGCTAATCGCCGCGCCGATACACCTGCAGCGGTTTGCACTCGCCGATACTCGCATAAATAATACCAACATTATACGTATTGATAGCCATCCAATTTAGGCACTACATATCAAACTACATTAGAGTCAATAGAATACATTAATCATTACTCACTATCAACCAAGAAAACATTAAACTAAACTCGCCCAATACAAACGCAGCTGAATGCTTCCAACAATAAACTTATCGAACGCTTCACAAACTGTGGCAGCTAATAAATAGAAGTTTGATAAACCCAACAGAGTTATCATAGTAATGATGAAACGTGATCACCCATTCAAGTTTCACAAACGGGTTGGCTCGAATCGAAACTCGGCTAAAGTAGACGGCACGGAGTAACAGGAAATAATAACTTTATCCAGAGCTTAAACTGTGAGAGGACCATCCAACTAACATTATGCCTGCCAGTAACAAGTTAATCTAAATACAGCCGACTGCTTCCACTAGCTAGTTGTAGCACGCATCGGCGAAGTTTAATAACTGAGAAAATTCGGAACATGTCTGCATCTGATTCAGCTGCAGCCGAAGATTCACACTTCGCGATATTTGCCGATAGATATACACTAAACAGACGTATATATCCAGGCTTCGTCTGCACAGGCAACTGTAGTGATATCATCGGGCATGCTTTAGAAAAGTTACTCAGTAAATCACTTCTAAGCCGTTCCGCGGACATTATCAGCAAGGGAGTCCCCTAGTGGAGTACTGAATATTCAGATGGCGTTTGTTTGTATACGTATTTCTTTGAAACTGCGATAAGCGCTTTTCCGTTTTTTCACTGAATAAAATATGGCGCGGGAGGCTCGACGTGCGACGATAAAACGTCCGCGAAGCTCTTCCCGTCACGTAGTGCGACAGTTAATTACACGGATGTAAATAAATCATCATAGACGGGTGCGGCGGAGGGCTTCGATTCCGAAAGGCAATTATCTCGCGCCTCATTGACGTCGAAAATGAGCGGAGCGAGGAGCGCGGCCGCCCCTGACACGCCTCAGAAATATTTGACACCGCCTAAGACGCGGTTAAAAGGAAAAATCGAGTGGAGGATTTCTGGTGGCTACGTGCCCGGCTCACGGCAATTGTGATGCATGGAGGGATTTCCGCACATTCGGCCGATATTGAGCCGAAACCGCGGTCGCCCGCCGCCCCGCTACACATATTGCTTATCGGAATGATATCGAATGAGGTCCGCCATTTTCGTCTATTCTCAAAGCCCAGAAATGTCGGTTACCTGCGGCGTATAAGCTCTCATATCTATTGCATTTTCCACTTACGTTCCATAATGGCGTCGTCGCCGCCCTCGAATGTGAACGTAACCAAACATTACGATACAGATACATATCTAAGGAGCGAGGAACCTTAATACATACCATTATTTATAAGTTAACCGTATATGAATGTGTTGTTAAAGTTCTCCGCATGCTAACGTAAATAACTGTTAATTCCAGGGTCGGTGTAACCGCGAGAAACCACCTTGCAAGTACTTCCATCCACCGCAACATCTGAAGGATCAGTTGCTAATCAACGGGAGGAATCACCTAGCACTCAAGAACGCACTCATGCAGCAGATGGGCCTGACGCCCGGCCAGGTGCTCCCTGGCCAAGTCCCAGCTGTGGTGAGTCACCCAAGCTACGCTCCCTCCTACTGCCGAAGCTTCGAGCGATCGGACCTCCACACTAATGTAGGTATTCAGTATGCACGCAACACGCAGCTTTCGGTGTTACTCGCTACTTTGTATTTTTATTATTATTATTATATAAGCATTCTTATTATTGAAACACGTAGACTTATAACGTATCGAGTTTAAGTTGTGCCTCGTAAATGTGTCCCTAACTAGTTACATAAATACCAAATAATAAGTTACTCGTAGGTTCTGCGCATTGAAAATATTTTCATCAGTAAGTAAATTAACTCGATTCCCTCGTAAAGTTTTCTTGGAAACTTAATCATGTGCACGTTGAAAGTTAATGGTAATTTACTTTCTTGAAGGCGGCACAGCCGTTCCTGCAACTAGTTCCGTGCTTTAATTTAAAGTTTCGCTTCGAGTGCGTGAACCTGCTGAACAGACACAAGTAATCTGTGTATTTATTTTAGAATATAAGTAGTCTACTAATTTCCAGGCACAACTTAAACTTTGCCGCAGAGGCCGATCGCTCCCCACTGCTTGAGCATGTTTGTACGAATCGTTCCTTAAGTGGCATGACTATTCTCCAAACTTACTCACATGTGAATGATCTGGGTATAAGCGGTAATGCAAATTAAATCACCGGACATCGTCCTCCTCACTGTTCACACTGTCGCTAACTACGCGGCCCGACACACTCCTCGACCTTCCTCCTCGCACCGCCTCGGCGCCCTGCGCTCACCGCATTTATACTCTGTAGCTTTCGGATTTACCTGTCGCATCTAGTAGTCGAAGATCACAAAGTCACGCCGATACGACGCAGCCGTGAGTCAGTGCGAGGAGTGAGGTGGAGGCGGTTTGGCGGTGGCGCGGGCGCAGACCTGGCCTCGCACGATGAGTAGCGTGTTTGTGTGGTTTTGTGTCGAGGTGGGCGGCGTGGGCGGCGCGGGCGCGGCAGCCAGCCACCTCGCCGCGCTGGACCCGATCAGTCTGGCGCTGCTCGCCCCGCAGGTAATAGCCGCCGCCGCCGAGCGCGACGACACCACCGGCCCCTCGCATCCTGGGCCTCTTGTCTTCCACACACATGATAGGCACTCCTTCAGCACCGTAATGCACTCTTAACTAAGGAATGTAACCCCTAATTTACCCCCTTCCGGTAAAACCCCTCCTTTTGTCTTCTTCTGGTGGCCGGTGGGTAGCTAGACTGGATAAACCGTATGCTTTTTAATATCTCTATTAGTCTCTCTATGATGGCATGTGATTGCTTGTTTGGCTAACATTTTTTTGAATATTAACTTTTTATTTTTTGATGTTTGTAGGTGTACTGCTTTTGTAAATAATGAGTGTTGTATTCGCAAGCATAAAGTGGGCTTATAAGATGCGTTCAATAAGTTATAAGAGATTGCGTATTTTGATAATAAGAAACTAACATCGTTGCTAACGAATGAGTAAATGTACAAGTATACTGAGTGTTAGTGTTGGTGTGGTGTGCAGGCGACGTCGCCGTACCTGTCGGGCGTGCCGGGCGTGGGCTCCACGTACGCGCAGTACTACGCGCCGCAGCTGGTGCCGGCCGTGCTGGGCCACGACCCCTCCGCCGCCGCCGCCTCGCCGCTCGGCGTCATGCAGCAGCCTGTGCTGCAGCAAAAACTGCCGCGCACTGACCGCTTAGAGGTAAGCATGAAATTCGATATACTATTAACACTCTTACCGTCTACACTCGAGTAGTGCTTCCCCATGTTGCCATTTAATATGCCGGGGACTGACCCATATTTAATTATTGCAGTTAATACCCTATCGATCTGAAACTGTAGAAGTAAACTGTAGAGTGATTATTAAGTGCATCAGATTAAAAATATGTCGGTCCCCGTAGCAAAATTGGGCCAAGATGCCGTATGCCCGTCCCCGTGTGTCTGTGGCGCGCGGGCGCACTGGCCCGGTGCGCCTGCGTTTGCTTCGCGAGCAGCACTCGCTTTCTCCCTCTGGTGAAGGACCTACACTGTTGGCACAGATTCGGCTATGTTGCGCACGCTCATATCTGCCAAATAGGTGAATTAGACGAGCTATCGTTTACCACCGGCTAATAAGTGTCGATTTGCGCTTACAGTGTAG
>OX451393.1:13558242-13581577 GCA_949629135.1 Eremobia ochroleuca
CGTTCAGTAAACAGCGAAACAAGTGCCGTGCGATGTGGGCTTAACGTTAACACATTAATTATTAGATTAGTCGCAAAGAGCAGTCCTCTTGTTTCACGGCACTGTACCCCGCGCTCCCCGCGCTCCCCGCGCTCCCCGCGCTCCCCGCGCTCCCCGCGCTCCCCGCGCTCTCCGGCTCCCCGCGCTCCCCGGCCCCCCCGGCTCGTCCGGCTCACGACCACTCGCCTCGCTCTAACCAGTACGCTATCGAACGCATATCACTTCCGACACCTCTGCGACTACCGCTTATTATGTTCTGTTCAGAAGCTCGAAGTCGATAAATTGATCATTACCTACTGTTTTGAATGAAATCCTGCTAAGAAATCTGTTGTTGTTGTAATTGTGTGTTATAGTAAAATGTATTGGCCTAACTTTATTTAGTAATGATTAAACGAAAATATACATTTTTTTCATACAGATATTAATGTTTGATATCCTTGTTACACAAGCCTATACCATCATCTCTGATTGATTTATCAAAAAGTAAAGAAGTAAATCTACCAACTTTGGACTCCGCATAGAACTTCAGAGCTTGCTTCTTCACTCGGCTTCTGTAGACGTACCTATTTAGTTTTAGTTTGTGACGCTTCTCGCGGGCTTAGTAGACAGACAGACGCTTGTTAACAATGAGCAAAGAACAGACAAACACGATCACCACTAAAGCGGGCCATTCACAACAGCGGGACTAGGTGCGCTTGGTGAATTGAGCTTTCTTAATAAACCTGACTACACGCATCGAAGGAAGCGAATATGGAATACGACTAATAGTTCACGTCATACTATGCTCTGACAGTACTTCCTTTCCTGCTGATACAGGTGGCAGGCAGGACACTATATATTCGGTGAACTGTTAGATATACCGGCACTGCGGTACAGTGGAGGTACGAGGACGGCCCCGGCGCCGGCTGGTGGCATCGCTTGTCAGGCGACTCATGATCTATCTATGTCATCCTCACACCATCTAGTCTTTGTGCTGTAACTGTATCGATTATATTGTAATGAACAGTTGATGCTGCAACTTACTTGTTGATGATTTTTAGTTTTGTATAGTGAGACATACTTGCTTTCAAATGTGGAAGAAGTCACCCTACAGTATTGCCTTGCTTACACCCGGTAAGATACAATCAGCTTACTATAATATCCTCAGTATAAGTGATTTCCTGTTTGGAGCCTGGACTGAAACACGCCGCTTGACACTCGCATGGATTGCAATTGCAATAATTATTAACTTCAAACGCTCTCTTTTCTAAATATGCTTCTAATATCTACTGAACTCGGTAGCTTCAGTACAGGCTCACTATAATAATTGAAATTTAACGAAGCCATTTTACGAACTACTAAACAGTTGGTCGTTTTAATAATAAGAAAAACTATAAACTTGCCTAATTTACTTAAGAACATGTACATAATAAAATTAATGATATTCAAAACCCTAGTCAACTGTTTAGTTTCCTGTGGAGTTCACCTTTTGGCCAATATCAACTATCAACTGCTAATAAGGGGGTTTTTTTACACTCATTTTAAATGCTTTTTGTAAACAATTATTTTTTATGCGTAGTTGGTAGTTGAAGTGACAATGGTGAAAGAAGAAAACCCGAAGTGATTTGAATATGTGTTGTGAATTTAGATAAAGGTCAATGTGCCTGAAGTAGCGTTCCTAATTTCATTGTTTGCACTCACTTCGATTTTTCTTATAATGCTTAAAATGCTTCGCCCTTGCGGCTTCAATTCCTCGCTTACGACTTGTCGAGGCCTCTCTGACGCTTGTTAAAGTGTTCACGTAGATGTAATAATATACTTGGTTTTCTTTTGTTTGTCGTACAGTAACCGCACTCTAATGGTCATTATGTTGCAGTTTGTACTACCACTAACATGTCACGTCCAGAACTGTCATGTAAGCTAAAGGTATAAATTTAATTTGTCTATTTACATTGTAACCATGACAACCTACCGATAAGCATGACGTCCTCTGTTCCTCTACTGAGAACATTGGGAGATCTAAATTCATCACTGCCGAGCAGACACATGTCGTAACTCTCCCCACACAGCCTCTTTAGCTTTATTATAGCAACAGTTGGTATTTATGGGTACACTTTGGACGCTACAAACCTCTAGTACGCCCTCGCCCTGGTAAAAGTTGTCTAGCATCATGCTTTAGCTTTTTTGTAAAATATAGTCACGCTTAAATAAGATTGGCTGCGCAATAATGATTATACTTCAAGCGTTCTGCATGCCATTTAGATATTATATATTCATACCTATGTGCATAGTGCAGCGTACTTAACACTACTCTCTGAAGGTTATGGAAGCTCGTTCACGAGAATAACTCCAGCAGTGGGCTCTTAATTTACTATTCTGTTTAATGTTGCATACTATTATCTCGACAGTACTACAATATAAAGGTGACACACATGATATGATATCAGCGCGCACGTAAATAAAAGAATGCTTGGAAGCTCCAATCATATTGTGCAACGAATCTTGTAAAGTTCTTGTAATATTGAAGCAGCAACAAGATTTGATTTCGAGCAATTTTCGCCTTCCGTGTGTCCCGTTTTGTGTTAATTTTATGTAGCGACTGAGAAACTACACACGCATAAACTTTTTCTATATATACCAATATAATTATATCGATCACTTGAGAACAAGCTAACACGAGTAGGGAACCTTAATTCAATACAATGTGATAGGCTTACTGTGATGGACCATTTGTGATACTTTGCTCTTTGATATTACAAAAACTATTTCAGCGTTATTTTTCAGACCGCTGTGCAATGAGGATAATGATCAGTGTCCGATGTATGAATGTCCAATCAGTGATGAACTAGATTTTAGAAATAACACTATTAACATAACGAATTCATAAACCGTCGGTGACTTGTCTGTCCCTGTCGAATATACACTCTTACATAACACAAAATCATAAATAAGAGTAGTTTGTAATTATTTTTTTATCTTAAATAATTATCGACTGTTTATGAAGTAGATTATAGTTATAAGAAACATACATACAGTTGTTCCACAATGCAAATATGTGACACTTCTGGAATATATAAAAACACTTTTTATACTATATTTTGACATGTGAAATTCGTTGAGCAAATGTGTTATATAAATGATAATTATACAAGCCTAAAAAAAAGGCAAAATCACTTTCTCCTGATATTTGCAAATGGAAATAGTTTGCAGAAGTTGCTACAACGAAAAAGCCAACGAATAATTTGAATACTGTTCAGTCACAATTACCAAGAAATTACAAGCCTAAAATAAACAAGAAATAAATAATGTTGTGTCAAAGAGCACGAGCATTGTGGGACCATCGTTTTGTATGAATATGAAATTGAGTAACGACAATAAATACTAATGAAAACATTGTTATATTTACAGTTACTGGACACCCTCCCGGTGTGCCAAGATTTTAATCGACAAGGATGTACAAGACCTACCTGCAGATTTGTTCATATTCGTGAAGGTGAGCATACGATCATAACTTTATATTCACTCTCTTCTACTTCGTAGTAACAAACTCTAGTCAGAACACATAATTATTAACGTGTAACTAATTAATTGACAACAATACGTCAAGTTTTCAGATCATGGATAGAAATGTCCCCTTTCCCCATTCCTTATATATCTGCATGATCACCACATTTTGTTATATTTCATAAATAGCGTAGTTTTACTATCTTGAAAGTAGAAAACTATCTGTAGACTGAACTACATATAACCAATTTAGTTTAGATATTTCAGTTTATTTTTGGGTACATATTTTATTACTCCTGTACCATTTTGAAACATTAGTTCAGTGATGTAGTTTTCACTAGTTTCAGTATTTGCTTTACAATTCATATACTCTGTAGAGTTTGTACATGGATCCTATAATATGCACAGATTGTCATGTAGTATGGTCTTGACCCGTCCATAAATTAGTTGACTTTAGATTTGTGACCTTTATCGGAATGCAGCCGTGTATCATCTTGCCCCCAATTTATGTGTATCTTTTACTTCTCGATTGTGAGTGTGGATGCGTCGTGCTGGCGCTCTGTTGTGTGAGCATGCTAACGTTGCGCTGCGTGTGTTGCAGGGTGCGGGCTGCAGGTGGTGGGGTGTCGCGTGGTGGTGTGCCGCGACGCCGCGGCCGGCACGTGCCGCCGCGCCGCGTGCCGCTACTACCACATCCCCGTACAGCTGCCGCCGGCGCTGCGCCCCCCCTAACCTGCCCCGCCACCCGTCCACCGCCGCACCCCAGCCCTCCCCCACCCCGCCCCCCTCACCCACGTGACCCTCCCATCCCCGCCCGCGCCCCGCGTTATCCATATCGATCGCGCCTCTGGCACACTCGGGAAAGGCAGGTTCGGCAAGTATCCTACTGTCGCTCCCGCGGCTGAGGTGGTGATATCTTAGTGTATCGGTTAGTGTAAGCGGCCGGGGCGGGCCGCGTGCGCACTCGCGCCGCGCCTCGCCCGGGCCTGGAGTGCGTTAGTCTTTCGGGAAAGAGTGTGTACATAAGTAGCGGGATATGATTCTCAGGCACGGTCATGCGATTGTGATATGAATAGATTTCGAGACGCCGGAGCCGTTTGAGTAATTTTATCGAGATCGTACCGAGATCGTCGAATAGTAGTTAGTGAGGTTTCAAATGTTTTATTACTATTGTATATTATTTTTTTTAAGATACGATATGAGTTCCTGTAAAGATCGGTGCGGTCGCCATCGGGCGTCGCACGAAAACTTTGTTGTATATAAGCAAGCGATGTAATGTTTATGGGTGGTGCGTCGCGCACCGTGGTCGCCGGACGTTGCGCCGGCGACTATGTCGGTGTCAAAACTTGCATCACCCCACTCCTAACGTGAGCATTTTTGTGAGAATTATGTTACTTTTTTACGTATGTTATAAAATGATTTTTTTTTTCTAGGTGACAAGTTTTACACTAGATTAGATTAAGTGAGTCAGTAATGAAACACCAATAGAGTAGCCGCTTCTCTCCCTCGGCACTGAAACTTTTGACGCCGGAGCACAATTCGCGTGTGTCGAGCGGCGCGCGCATGCGTGTCCGAGCCGCTCGTGCGACTAGTCGGTACGTCGTTCTTCCCTTACGGAGCCATCCCGTTGCACCACATCCCACGTCCCACGTCCCTCGACGCCGAGGCGTCGCCCAGTTCACACATTAGCATAGATCGCGACACTCGTAGAGTGATAGGACAGAAATTCATAATACAATGAACGTTATCGGACAATATTAAAACGAAGAAGGCATACTTCCAAGCTATTTACCTAAATTCTAGGATAGAACGTCGGCTTTTATTCCAGATAGATTTTGCTAGATAATCATTCTTTTAACGGTCGATTCCCGTCTATCGATGCACAAAATATTACCGACGATCGAGTCCGATTACCTCTCGGTGAGTACAGCATAAAGAAATAGCTACCTATATTGTTTTCAACACAAACAGTATTAACGTTTTGATCAAATTTATCTCGTCGTATGTATGTAGAGGTGATATGCGGATAGAGAGAGAGGCGGGTGCGCGCGCGCCGAGTCGCGAGTTCCTAACACATCGCAAATGTCGCTTGTGTCACGCGCGTCGCACTCGCGAGCGTGTGGCGCCCGACGCACTAGTCGCGCGCGTCGCATGTACGAGCGACTGCGCCGCGTCACGCGGCCGGCGCGCGTGTCCCGAAGGCATGGAAGCCTAATGCCTAATATTATTCCTAGTCCATATCCTTTTTGTTGATCAGTCATGCGATTAATGTTAGAATAAATATTAATAATTTGATTTATTCCTCCCATTTAGTGGATATTTTGATAATGATATATTAATAATGAAATATTTAAGATACATAATACATATTTGATTCTAAATCCTGATAAAGTGACACTACGTTAGTAATTTAGTCGGAGGGATACTTGTGCCGTGATTATATTTTTAGGTATATATTATGAAATAATTCCTAGCGTCGGAATTAAAGAAGTGATTAATGTGTAAGCGTGTTATATTTATTGTCGTAACGTAAGTGGAATGCCATATCGATAAAAGGTGAATATCGGATGCGGAGTCAAACTCATTAGTAACTCGTTGCGTTTGCGTTTATGTTGATTGTTATTATCAGTACCGTGCTAGTGGCTAAGGTGAACAGTTCACTTTTATCAATACGGCACTATGAGTCTTAAATATATAAGTTGTCATTTATTTTTTGTTGAAATTTATCGTTTCATGGATTATTTGTTGCCTATAATTTTTATAATCAAAATTTTATGATCTGACGCATTTATTGTAAGACAATCGATTACTTTTATAATTAATTAGTGTGATAATAATTATGGTATCAAATTGCCGTTATGAAATATAGAACATCGAAAGTATCCTTCCTGTTTAGAAGGGACTCTTCTGGCCCAAGGTTTCTAGTGGATTTTATATTTTTCTTTTTGTTGTATTTTTAATGTTGCGTGTGTCTTACACATAATATATTTCATTTTTGTGATATTTTTAACTATAAAGTACTGTTATTATAAATCCAAATGGAATAATGATGACCTAATTAAATATTCAAGAATTTATTTGTAAATCACAAAAAAAAAAAATGTAAAACTGTAAATATATTGACAAAAAAATGAACTGCAACACAATAATTGATTATTATATCTCTCATCAAATACACTGTAAGTTGTTTGAGTACCTAAAATAATGGTATCGTATTATGTAGTGTGTACCTACAGTCTACTTAAAAGGTAAACCGGTCCAGTGAACAAAGTATTGATAATATTGTGAACATTTTTTTATTCACGAACAATCACAGAAAGTACATGACATTGTAATATTATTTATGAAATTACTATGTGATGTGATCTTCGGATCAATTTTGAGTACAGTATAGATAATAAACAACTGAATATGTGATCTGTGTCTTTCATTTACCCTAACCCTACATAAACCTAAAACCCCATAATTGAGTACCTATCTCTTAGGCTGAACAAGATGACAGACATAGCAGAAAACAGATTAATTTAAATTGAACTTTATATCATTGACATAGAAGTTATATTAGCATGCATCAACTTATGAACAATGGATTCTACAACCAAAACATGCTTTATCCAGCTATAACATCCGACTGTACTGTGGATGGACACACACAACAACTACCCAATATACATAATATTTCTCACACACACTCAAACTCACACCTTTTACCCAAGGTAGGTAGGCAGAAATTACAGAAGTATTATAATACAATACATGCACATCATGTACTTCTCAGAAATCAATAGATGTAGGCACAGTCGACAAAGTTCGCGGTTTACCATTGTCAACCTCGTGTATAAGGACATAAGGGTGAAAATGCAAGCGCCAATTTTGTCACCTACCTGACCTTTACTGACGGTATACTCATTTTTATCTAAAATCTTGCCACTTGAAAGATCAAACAAGTCTGGAGAGGCCTGGGACCAGTAGCGCAGGCTGAAGTGGGCTGAACTTGATACAAAACTTATCTACTCATACCGAATCACACAATATAATAACATAACATCTCGACACTATTCTGTGTAGAGTTAGGCAGAGGTGTACCAACAGTACACCCACATTTTGCCAGCTAGGTTTAATTAAGTCCCATGTAACGACGCGAGCCTATTGCCACAGACACGGAAAAGGCCACAAACCATTAACTACACATTGGCGCCGAATCCCTTGTTCACAAACTAAACTAAATTGTTAATTCCATGCATCTTTTTCTTTCTATTTATTTAAGAAAAGGACAGAAGATAAATAGGTATTAGTTCACTCGAAAGTTGACGTATTTTCAGTAGCCAATTTTTTAATCACGTCTGCACCGATTCCCTTTTTCACAAACTAAACTAAATTTAAGTTCAGTGCATCTTTTTCTTTATATTTCAATAAGAAAAGGACAAGATAAATATTAATTTAGTCCTGTCAAATTAGCCAGCGACTGACGTAAATTGACGTATTTTTAGTAGCAAATTTTTTAATGACGTCTAAACTTGTCTATGGAGAATCTTAATTTGATAGGACTAAACTAATATTTATATTATATCCTTTTCTTAATGAAATAGAAAAAAAAAGATGCACTGAACTTAAATTTAGTTTAGTTTGTGAACAAGGGAATCGCTGCCAATATTGAACCACAAAATCAGTTTCTGGAATAAATTCAAAACATCTCAATATATTCATACAAAACATCGCAATATGTTCCCTGTGTTTTTATTTACTTAGGTAATAACAAATAATTTGTTTCCGAGTGGAGGCATCCTTACAAGCGGCCTTGACCCCGTACCTATGCGTCCCATTACAGCGACCTAAAAAGAATTTGAGGTCGCGCCACTTGAACCGAGAGCCAACTGAGGAAAACTCACATGTATTTATCTGCTATTTGTGATGTTAGTTTTGACTGGGAATTTTTTTAGGGTTAAGAATGCGAATTCCCGTAGGTAATTAAAACGTTTATATTATAATCGCAAACTCATCACAGCGACAATCAATGTAGGGAAACTGGAGGTATTTCTGACGGATTGAGAATGAGATTATAATGAGATCGTTCTTAAAAAAAAAAAACGGGAATCGACCCTCTGGTGTTCAGGGTTTACCTTTTCATATTCAGCTCATACCGTTTATAGATATGAACTTGTAAGGATAGTCAACCGTCTTACGTCAAAGGTCGAGAGTTTAACTTAGACAGCACCCTTATTTCGTAGAAGTAAAGGCGGCTTCCGTAGTTTTAAGTAAGTGTTACTACTGACGTGTTGTCGATTGTACAGACGCCAGCACATCAAGCTACTACAATCTGTCAGATTTCTTTTAATAGATTTTCAACTTTATCGCTAAAGCATAATGTTCAAAGTTGATTGGGAAAATCTGACAGTTTCGGGTACCTTGATGTGCTGGCGTCTGTACCTAGTTACCTAAGGGTGCGTGTCCACTGAAGCGGAGCTGTGCGAAGCGGAGCAGAGACGTGCAGGAATCGACTAATCGCAATGGTGGAAATCCTCATCGCGTCACTCTTCTCGTCTGTGATTGGACGATTCCTACACGTCTCCGCTCCGCTCCGCCCAGCTCTGCTTCAGTGGAAACACACCCTGAATAATTTCAGCCGAAAGACGTCCACTACTGGAAATAGGCCTCTCCAAGCACCTTCTCTTCGACGTTTTCTGTGCTTCCCGCAACTAGCTGATTCCTGAGTTACCGTCAAATTGGGTGAATAGGATCCGAGGGGTGAATCGGGATAAAACTTTGAAATGGATTATAACGTTGACGTAATATAGTTTGTTGCCAACACGAAATCGCATCATTAATTATAATATAGTAAACACATTAAAGACCGTTTTTTTGGCAAAAAACGATGATATTATTTCAATGTTAAAAACCATTTTAAAGTTTCGTCCCGATTCACCAAAATAAAGAAATGCAGGGGTGAATCGGGATGAAACCTTTAAATGGATTTTAACGTTGTTTGTTACCAACAAGGACACTTAATCGTTGATTATAATATAGTAAACACATTAAAGACCTTTTGGCAAAAAACGATATTATTTCAATGTTAAAATCCATTTTAAAGTTTCGTCCCGATTCACTCCTGCGTTTTCTATTCACCCCGTTTTACCGTAACCTAAACTTATATCCACGTCACACTGCACGAGGCCAAACATACCTACTGCCGTACCCAGGGCAGGCGCGACATCGTCAGACAATAACCTCTTACTTGTTTGATGTTGGTTAAGAAGTGATCCATGGACGGTTTCACAATGGCGTCCCTTGGGATTGAGGAGATCGACAGCAGGAGGAAGATATTTTCTTTTAAAAGCTAGTGCTTGCAATACTTTAGCAGACCACGACTACTTTGAGTTCTAGCCGGTTACTATATAGTAGGTATTAATTTTAACTATGTAGGTTTTTAAAGTATTCATTAGGTATTGAATCTAAATAGGTAGAATAAAACCTACTATTTAGGGCCAATGTGCAGGCCCGCCGCTAGCTGTTTAGTCGCCCGCGTGCAATACCGATTATGCCGCCCTACGACTACTTACGCTGAGTTTTGTCAAAAAAAGGCTATTTAATGTTTTCTTATTATGGTGGGAAAAAAGAAAAAAAAAATCATAACAAAGATAAAACATTTATTTTGATTGGGTATATAGTTATTTTCGTATCTACAAAAATTTACCTCTTCTACGACGATGTTTGGCATTCATTACATCTTAGTTTTAACAGATAATACGAGTAATAGATGGCGGTGTTAACGCTAAGATTGCGCGCCGCCAGACGTGTTTTTTTTCCATGCGATGATATTTCTTATTCTGTAGGTGGGGTGGGTATTATGACAATGATTTTGAATATTACGTGATGAGTCGCTCGATTTGCTGCCCCCCTGGACGTGCCGCCCGCGTGCGGTGCACGTCTTGCACGCCCGCTTACGGCGGGCCTGCCAATGTGTATGCATTTTGTTTATTTATTTATCTAAATTTTTCGCATACAAAAAGGTACAGACGCCAGCACATCAAGCTACTACAATCTGTCAAATTTCTTTAATAGATTTTCAACTTCATCTCTAAAGTATAAGGTTCAAAGCTGAATCAGAAAATTTATTTCACAGTTCGTGAAATACGGACCCGCACCCCCCCCCCCCCCCCCCGGTCCGGTTCGTTCGTGTATTCAGTTCGTTTGTTTCGTTCGTTGTTTTCACAGTTTCGGGTAGCTTGATGTGCTGGCGTCTGTACAAAGGCGGACTTAATGCCTTAGGCAATCTCTACCAGCAATTTCTGACTCCCAACAGTGCCCAACACACACACACAATCAAATACCTACACTAAATATGAACAAGACCTATATTTTCTGCAAATAAATGATTCTTATTCTCATGGGTGCCCGTTCGTCAAGTCCTGAACTTTCATCAACATCAGTAGGTATTGGCTGTTCAACGCAGCACCAGTAAGCAGCGCCTGCGTCCTGGATATTTTCCTGTAGTTTACTGCATTCATACGTTTTGCCAATATTACCATACCAGAACATAAAATAGAAACGGGAACGACAATATCTAAGCATTATTTCAACATTATTTCATCTCGAAAATACTTCGAGATGAATGTTGAAATAATGCTTTTATATCGTTATTACCAATAACCAGTCTGATTAGTGTAGCTAACAAACATCCTACAAAGGTGACTACAGAGACTGCCCTATTTACTGAATAAAACGAATAAAGATTTTGTACAGACGCCAGCACATCAAGCTGCCCGAAACTTTGAACCTTATGCTTTAGTAGTAAAGTTGAAAATCTATTAAAGTTTGACATATTGTGGTAGCTTGATGTGCTGGCGTCTGTACATACCAAAGACGACAAGTAATTTCACCCCATTTTGGTTCTCCCAACATTTTATTATTTTCTTGGGCTGGTAGCCCGCTTACAAATGTCAAAATCTTCCTGGCGCAAATAAAATTAATTAGTTGATAAACTGATAGTGAATCACTTATTTCCAAATTAAACATAACCAGTTACTCAGAATCTAAAATCAAAATTTGTGACACCTGTAGTGACACCTTACCCACAGCTACACATCAAGCTATACATAACCCTTATGCTGACTTCTGATTGTATGTCTACGAAAAACCTATACAATGCGAGGTCAGCTAAAACCAGAAATGTATAGCTTGATGTATTGCCGTGTGTAGTGTGTACACAAAGTATAATATGAGCAACGATAGAATATTACAGCTAAGGGTTTCTACATTTATCAACCAACATTTTTAGTGCCTTACTAAAAATCGCCTAAGTTGTAATTTTCCACTCGACTTGGACATCACTATCTCCGGTGCACTAGTGATTAGTCAGTTGTCAACTGTCAAACATGTTGTCATAGTCTTTTCAGAGTGACAGTAATATTTTTTGTGCGAACATTTTCTTACCTTATTTTACTTGTTCTGATATTTATTCTTGCGAAGCAAATATGTTCTATTCAAACATTATACTTATAACTGCGACAAATGTTTTTTTCTGACTACATAAATGTAGCTTCAAGTGGACGTAAACTAGTATTGTAATAAATTAACTCGAAACTGGTAAGATATCGAGCGTTATCATGGTCATTTACATTGGAAAACGAGTTACATTTTAGTTTTATTGTTTTTTTTAGTAGCATCACGTACAAGCTACAATGTTCGCGAGCTTGAAAAGTAAGATAAAGGAAGAAACTGGTAGTGACATAAGTAAAATAACCAGTAGCTGGCGCAGCGGCGCCTTCTTAGGAAGATTATCGCTAAGGGACGACTCTGTAAGTATTTATTACTTTTTCAAACTAATGACTTTAACTGGATCTACCTTAGTTATTCAAAAATAAACTGATGAATTTAACTGAATCTACAAAAATATACGAACTAACTGATGACTAGGCAGCATGGACCTTAGCCTGTTCCACAAGGAACGAAAGGAAAAAAAAAGTATTTATTACTAATGACCTACGCAATTAGTAAAATATTTCATTATTAAGTCATGCATTGCACCTTTGACTGCAAAAAGTTGCTCAAATCTCACTGGTTGGGTCAGTATTTTTCAGCTAAAATATTTTATTTTGTAGATAAGCATTTGCAAGTACAGTGTAAACTCCATGTAATGTCACTTGATTTAACGACAAACTCCCTAAAGCGTCGATATCACTCGTCTTTGGTTGGTTTAGCTTGTTTTCCATACAATGATACACTCCATATAGCATTACACTCACTCTCAATAATGACAACGATTAAGTAATAAAAAGTACCTTTTAAGTTGCCAAAATTAGTGAGAACCGCACAGCTGTGTACATTCTTTTGTCGCTTTACTATCTTAGCCCGTAATAAACTCAACTGTCGGCATTATGCAAACCAAACTTTCTAAGCAATTCGTTCTTTTGTTTACAAATTGGAAGATAATTTTTTTATGTATCAGCCAGCACATCAAACTACTACACTCTGTCAGATTTTTTAAATAGATTTTCGACTTTATTGCTAAAGAGTTAGGTTCAAGGTTGATTGGGAAAATCTGACAGTTTCAGGTAGGTTGACCTGCTGGCGTCTGTACATAACTACTAGCTTGAATTAAACTTTTTCTTTTCATAATTCTGGTTTTTCTTCTTTCCATTTAATGACAACTCTCTATAATGCCATAAAATGTACAGTCCCTTTAGTGTCGTTATATAGAGTTTACACTGTACCTGTAAATGGAAATATTTTTATACCTTCTAAAACAAAGTATTTCACTTTCAGTCAACAGCCAGCCCTTCTAGTTCAGGTGGCCATGGGGATTCTATATCAGACGTAAGTTGCCCTTCATCCTGATCATCTGTTTTCTTTGGACATTGTTCCACCATAAGGTAAACAACTCCCTTTTGGAAATTATAGTGTGAAATTACACTAATTAAATAATATTGCAGTTAAAAATAGTGCCAACAATAAAAGGATAAAATCAGTGGTTTAAATTACTGAAGTTACTATTATTGACTTTAAACAATCTATGTAACTATCAACAATATTATTAACAATCCATACAACATAATTTTTTGTAGTATAGATTGTTAATCAAGTAACTGAATCAATTCCTATAATTTTTACACCATATTATAGTCTATTTAGGCAAATATAAACATATAAAACAATTCTTTTTCTTTGATTCTAGTCAATATCTCCACAAATGGAGTCGTACCTATCAGAGCGCACCGGTGGGAGGGTAGACCATGCTGTACTACAACAACAGTACTCCGCACAGTTGGAAGCCAAGATTCGAGAGAGAGACGCCTTTTGGGAACAAAAGATTGAAGAACTGAAGCTTTCACTCGCGTCTGTGCAAGGTCAGATGTTAACAAATCGTTTTTACACAAGTTGGTAATAGATACTTTGTCTCACAATAGTGAGTGGTCTAGGAGTTAGGTACTTATATTTATTAACCCGTCGCGCGCCAAGTAGCAGACACAATAGAAATGTTATTGTTATCTGTATACATGGTGTACATTCGACATTTGAGAAGCTAATCATATAGCAAAAGGTAAGAAAAATCTAGATTGTATTAAATATTTTGACTTTTGGGATAGTATGTGTAGCCACATAAGTCTTAATAGTGAAGAATCTTATCCAATTAAGTTCTGTGCTCTATGCAATTTTAGTGTTGTGTTTAACAGCAAATTGGAGGCATGTCATCATTATCTTCATCATCTGTCTATAGCTGTCCACTGCTGGCCTCTCCTATTGCACACCATTCAACTCATGGTTAAAATTGGTCAAAATCAAAGGGAATTAAAATTATGTTTTTAAACACATCAAATGATAGAGGAGAAAACAGGTTTAATGTTAAATTATCAAAGGATTTGGATAAGTTTAAAAAGATTAAATATCTAATAAAATCTGTTAAATAGAAGTTTGACTTGCACATTGTGGGTTTGGTGTGACTGATGGATGTGAGCATGACTTTCATGCCTAAATCTAAACATTCAAAACATTAACAAATTGTTTTTATGAAAATACTAATATGCCAAAACGTGGCTAAACAATAACAGCCGCACAGGTCGATCGATCAGGTTAAGCTACGCTTGCCGCGGTTGACCTGTGGATGCGTGACCATCTTTACATACCGAGACGCCTCCATGCCTCGGAAAGCACGGTAAGCCGTTGGTCCCGGCTGTCATTCGTGGATCTATGACAGTTGTTATGGGTAATCAGAAGCCCGAAAGTCTGACAACCAGTCTTACCAACGGGTAAGATATGGCTAAGGTATTACCCAGTAACTGGGTTGTGGAGGTCAGATAGGCAGTCCCTCCATGTAAAATACTGGTATTCAGCTGCATACGGTTACACTGGAAGCCGACCCCAACATAGTTTGGAAAAGGCTACGCAGATGACTAATATGCCAAAAACAATTTGTAAGCACAGGTTTGAATTTTTTTAAATATTTTTTCTGTAAGCTGTAAAAGTATACTATTGTTATTTCTTTGGTAAAACTATAACAAAACAATTTTTTTTAGGATATTTTAACATTTTGTTTAACTTGATCGTTCACGAAGCTTCACAGATTTTTGCCTTTTCATTTTCAATAGATATAATTGTCTTTTTCAAATTTAATATGATATTCATTATAGGTGAAGAAGCAGCAGCGGCACAAGCGGTAGCACGCACGGCACACGCAGAGGCAGCAAAGGCAGCTACAGAGAGAGACACAGCTAAGAGACAAGTGACTGAATTGAAGACACAGCTTGCAGCCGCTGAGCGGGCTCAGGACAGACTTGATGCTTTAAATGTGAGTTGATTTCAACTTTTTAGTTTGAAGTTGGTTTCTAGGTAAATTAATCTACAGTCTATTCAAATCCTCGGTTCCAATTCGTGTTATTTCCACTTAATAAACAAAATGTCAATTTTATGGTGAAATTAAGTTGATTTCAGAATCAATAGTACTGTTAAATGAAATAGTCATAATTTTAATTGAAGTTGTAGCTGAAACTGAACTTTATGAGTGGCTATTAAAGTTGTTTTTCCAAAAATAAATTTTCGTTAACATGTTTGGAAACTAAATCACGAACGCAGTATAAGTAGGTCAACAAATTGAACAAATTCCAATGAGGCTAGTACTGTACTGAATATATGACTGAGCAAACATTCTACAGCAAAGAATTTATAATTATTAGCGATTTGTCACTTTCTTTTTGTAAACATTAAGTACTGCTATCACTATGCCCGCCATAATAAAAAGCTAATATGCATAGATAAATAGTTTTTTTTTTTGGGCTGATCGCTTCCGTCATTAACATCGCTCTCTGACGCACGCGTAAAGTGCAAGTTGAAAGCGCGAGTGAAATGCACTGCAATCACGGCTAGTGTCCATTTGCAAGGTAATGAGTTAGTAACGTAAGGGCCCTTTCCCACGGCAAGATCCCGTTTTTTGCAGGTACGGTTTTTTGCAGGATCCCGTTTAGTAGCGTCTGTTTAAATATACAGTTTCAACATACAACTGTAAATACTAACTGACACTGGATGCATTAAGGCTCCCGCAGTCATGCGCGACGCGACGGTGTGCCGCTATTCTGGTGAAACGATTTTCATTAAGTTTTCATAGAAATTGTTCTAATAGAGTCGCGTTGCGCCTGTCTGTGAAAGCCTTTAGATAGAGAAACTTCCTGCGGTGCCACTTATGTAAGTGTGTTACATAGAGGCTTATCTATCGAACTAAGTGTCGCTTCCTGCTGAGTAACATTTTAGTTTACTGGAGTTATCACCATTGTTTCGGCTGCTGCCGCTGTGTTAGGCTTCGAAAATATCGAGCGTAGGTACCGGTATTAATCTGTTGTATTGTTTTAATTAAGTATACAAGTTTTTAATAATCTCTGTTCTGAATGTGAATATAAGAATCTGAGAAAACGAGCGACGTCCGCAATGTGATGGCGGGACGACAACTGGCCCCCTGGCGGCGTGAAGTGGAGGCGCGGGCGCGGCCGGGCTCGTATGGCTAGAGATGGGTTTATGCCCTGGCAAATTGGGCGCTTTGAATAAACGCCGGATAAAGGCCCGTAAACGCCCAATAAATGCCTTTTGCCTGGGCAAAAACTTTAACAGAACTTTTATTACTTTTTTCATTCAAATTATTTGATTAAATTCATATTTGAGTGTGCAGAAAAGATTAATTGGTCCAAATAGCGACGTCAATACAAAAAAATTTGATTCCTCATACCTAGGGGTATCCGAAAATACCCCATATATGTTCCTTTTCCTGTTAATGAGACACTACAAAACTCTATACATTTTCTTTATCTGGTCAATTGTTTTCGATACTATTCTAGAGTGTGGTAGAATGTTCTAGGTACTTGTGATGTGGGGAAATATAAAGGCGCCCTCGCGATCGGTTTAGTAAGTTTGAAGAAAAAATGGACGAGCGACAAGTTCGAACACTGTTCTTATACGAGTACTTTTTAGGCCTCTCGCCCACGGCGACTTTTTGTAGTGATGCTGTCGCGCTTTCGCATCGATACAGTCGCGATGCGGTTGCTATAGAGATGTAAGTGCTGTATTAGGTATACCGTTTGTATTGAAACGTATAAAACGAAAAATACCGTATAATACGGTATTATACCATTTGCTACGGTATTTTATGTATAAATCGATTGTTTCTGTATTTTTTAAGTAAATTATCTGAGTAATAATTAAAATACTGAAAATACGGTGGAAATGCACAGATATAAAACATGAAATGGTATTTTGAAGTGAAAACTTTAGCATCGTTGTGATTTGAAAATCAATGAAACGAAAAAGCGACGGTAAAAAGAGATAAACACACATCTATAGGATTTAACGTGCGAGAGAATGAGATAGAAGTAGTGATGAGCAAAATCCAAGACCAAGACCATGATCAAGACTCGAAGTATTTGAGCAAGACCAAGACTATCTATACACTAGCAAGACCAACATCAAGACCGAACAAGCAAGACCAAGACCAAGACTATCATACACTAGCAAGACCAAGACCGAACAAGCAAGACCAAGACCAAGACTGAGTAAGCAACACGAAGACCAATACAAAGACTGTCCCAGTCTTGGTCTTGGTCTTGCTTTGCTCATCACTAGATGACGATGACGATGACGATGATGACGATGACGTCCACGATGACGATGACGATCACGATCACGATGACGACCACGATCACGATGACGATGACGATCACGCTCACAATCACGATCACGATGACGATGACGATCACGATCACGATGAAGATGACGATCACGATGACGATCACGATCACGATGACGATCACGCTTACAATCACGATCACGATCACGATGACGGTGACGATCACGATGACGATGACGATGACGATCACGATCACGATGAAAATGCCGATCACGATGACGATCACAATCACGATGACGATCACGATCACGATCACGATGAAGATCACGTTCACGATCACGATGACGATCACGATGACGATCACGCTCACGATCACGATCACGATGACGATGACGGTCACGATGACGATGACAACCACGATGACGATGACGATCACGATCACGCTCACGATCACGATCACGATCACGATGACGATGACAATCACGATGACAATGACGATCACGATCACGATGACGATGACATCGTAGATTGTCGGTACTGCTCTGGGTGCCTTCAAGCAGAAACCTAATACGCTGATAGTCGTGTAACACGACTATTAGATTAGATTATTATATTATTAAATTAGATTAGAATTATTCATTCTAAAATATAGAATACAATCGAAACTTCAAATATATTTTATTTATTAAACTACAACTCTTCGTAATAACGCAGGATCTTAAAAAGTGAATCAAAATCTAAAATACACAAAATACCGTAAGTTGTGGTAAAATACCTGTTTAATACCTAGCCTTTTGGTATTATACGGTATTTTTACAACCATAGGTTGCTAGCTGTTTGCACTCGCTCACACCACGATTCTCAGTCGCGATGCAAACGCGATACTGTCGCGCTTCTGTCGCGATGCAAACGCGTTTCAGTAATGACACAAAAATGCCAGACTTGCAAGACGGACTCCGTTGAGGCAACATTAGTCACGTTGTCTTTGGTGCTGTTTTTACAGCACTCGACCTGTCTTTGTTGCACTGATGCTCGGTTTTCCACATCTCCACTCACGCGCCACCCTCCCTCCGTTCTCTCCCCGATGTCGTCCGACACGGTCGCGCGTTTACTTCGATACAGTCGCGATGTAGCGAGTAGCGAGTTGTCATCGCTTCTGTAGCGCGTTACAAATGCGACAAACGTGCGGTAGTAGCGATGCTGTCACGCGTTTACGAAACGCGGAACAGCCTCGCTAGAAAAAGTCGCTGTGGGAGAGGGGCCTCAGGCCACAGTGCGCGGGCTGGGGCTGACAATATCAATACTGCGCTTGGGCGCTGGAAGTACAGACGCCAGCACATCAAGCTACCCGAAACTGTCAGATTTTCCCAATCAACTTTGAACCTTATGCTTCAGCGATAAAGTTGAAAATCTATTAAAGAAATCTGACAGATTGTAGTAGCTTGATGTGCTGGCGTCTCTACAAGCCATGCGACGGTGTCCCGATGGCTTGACCGTTTTAAATGAGGATACAGGAGCCTTGAAAGTCAGCCACGTTCAGGACGACCAACCGCTGTGAATGATGACCATTTACGCCGCGAACTGCAGTCGAATCCGGATGCTACCAGTTGTGAATTAGCGGAAGCACTTAACTGCAGTCACCACGCCGTGGAATACAATCTGCATGAGTTTGGGCATCGAAAAGTTTTAGCTCGGTGGGTACCGCACATCCTTACAGACGCCAGTCGTGCAGTCCGTGTCGCTATTTGTCAATCCCTTTTGCTGCAACCCCGACGTAAATAGTTTTTGTCTGATCGGGTTACTGGAGATGAATCATGGATTCATCACGAGAACGATACACGTCGTGCTTTTTGACTGCCTCGAGAAGAAACGCCACCAACTCAACCGAAGCTGAGTCAAAAGAACCACTTAAAAGTTCTGCTTTGCTGTTTCTGGGACGCGCAAGGCATGCTGTTTTATGAACTACTACCTGGGGTAGCCGGTTTCGCTCAGGGAGTTGATATGAGATTGTGTGGTAGTTGGAATAAACTTTACAACAACAACTTACAACAACAACTACAACAAACACACACAACTACAACTTAACATTTTTTTTATTGAAAATACATTCTAACTACAATACTTGTTTATAAACAACATTTTTCATTTTTCTGGGGTATGTATGTATGTATGTATGTATAAATTTTTAGAATTTCCTACTCAATGATCTAGGATGTTCCTGAATACTCTCGAATGTTCCCAAACATTCCACAACATTCCAGAATGTTCTTGAATGTTGTGGAATGCTCTCGAATACTCTCGATTGTTCTGGACTGTTCTAGAAATTTCCAGAGGACAAAAACTCCACCCCTTATATCTTCAAAAGTATGCCCTTCTGGTAAAAACGGGAACATTCTTTACATTCTTCATGGACAGGAGATAGAGGCTTACCACACCATATAACTCCCTTGATCGTACCGGGACTCATTTCTAAGTTTTAGCGGCATGCACATTGCACACTTTCTTTTATAACATACATTGATTACACAATGAAACTATAAACGCTGACAAATATTCAACCCAGCTCACCAAACTATCTGCTGATATCAAGAAATACCGACGAACACGAGTCAATGTAGTTTTACTACAAGATAACACTCGACCTCACGTCGCTTTTCCCGGTATTTTTATGGCAGAGTAGTATATTACGTACAAAGACTATTGTAGGATCAAAGCCAATTACAAAACCACTTCATTTTTCATTTAAAGAGAGTTAAAATTATATTTTTTATAGTTACCTACTGTGATTTTTTTAACAAGACTGATTATTTGATAAAAATTTTAATTTACATACAAAATACTGACATCAAGTTTCATTTTAAGTTAAGTTCCTGCTTTATTTTTTACAAAACAAAGTTATTAGTTTTTGCGCCCAGTGATCGGGCATTTATTTGGGCGTAAACTCGTTTACGCCCAATATGCCAAGTTTATGCCCATTCTGCCCATATTTGTTTTTGCCCTCGACCCATCTCTACGTATGGCTCCGCAGGCACGGCAGTAGAAAGTACTGCCGTGCGCCATCTGGCGGCGGCGGGGCCTTAACAACCATTCTGCCTTATCCCACTTTATTTGGAGTCGGCTCTACATGTATTTTTCTTTATTACTTCTCTATTAGTCTTCTTATTAAAGACTAGCTTCTGCACGTGACTTCGTCCGCGTGAAATTTTGGTCCCCGACCCATCGCATCGCATCCCATCGCCCGCCAGCCCGGGCTAATACTTTGTTTTCGCTTAGCGTTCTTTCTGACTTTTGTTTCCTTTTTGCTCGGCTCCTAAACGTCGAAGCGTGATGTTAAGTAGCATATAACCTATCTCCAGAATTGGGCTATCAAAAGGATATATGAATATATATAAATAGTTATAGTTATAGTTTAATTAAGTTTGTTTTTTTTTTTTCTCATAATTATGTAACTTATCCTTAAAGCATGCGGAGTTTACCTATAAGTGATTGTTACACTATTGTACTCTACTCTATTGCTTGTTACCTTTAGCATAATACCAGTGTAAACAATTGTTGGTGAACCAATAAATAAATAAATAAATATAATATATATAAATTTGGCTATCTATACCTATCTATCCAATATAATAACGGGTTCAGGATGCTGATGGGGCTGCCCCGTTTCTGCAGTGCATCAGGTATGTTTGCACAAGCTCACGTCGATGGCTTCCACGCCATCGTCAGACAGAAATCTGCCTCTTTGCTCTGCAGAGTGCGGGACAGCTCCAACTCCATCCTGAAGATCATAGCGGGGAGGTACGATTCTCCTTTGTTACGTGATGTTGTTCAAAGATGCATTTTGAACAACAGCCTTGTTGTCCAATAGATAATAGGTACATAAGTTTACTAACATAGTTATAAGTTTTGTCTTTTGTTTTTGTTACTAACCCATATGGATGTTGCTTATCCGAATTAAAGACTATTTTTTTTTTAAAGCATTTTTTTTTTAAATACGACTGGTTGTTTTAGAGACAACAGACAACATAGATGCAGCTGGAGTTTATGGCAAAACATTTTATATTTAACAAATTCCCTGCGTAGCTATTTTATCTCTATGTGAAACTTATAATGTGGAAGAATATTAATTTAGTCTTTGATAAATGTGTTTTTTTCTATCTAATGATAAAAATAGATAGGGGTTTACATGTTGGTTAGTGTCATGCAAATTAGCCATAACCAGGCAATTTATAGAGTTTGTTTCATTTTTGCCACTGAAAATAATGCTTTTGAAAATAGTTCGTTATCACACTGTTACATTATGTGTTCGCGGTGTACTGACATACTCACTGCATGTATATTGTTTTTGTAAACCGCGCATGTAAACGCGCAATTGTACAGACGCCAGCACATCAAGCTACCCGAAACTGTCAGATTTTCCCAATCAACTTTGAACCTTATGCTTTAGCGCTAAAGTTTAAAATCTATTAAAGAAATCTGACAGATCGTAGTAGCTTGATGTGCTGGCGTCTGTACATGCGCAAACCAAAGACTTAAATCGTTAGATTCGCCCGACCGTGTTAAAAGTTGGCCACATTTCTGCTTCATGAATGGCATTTATAAATAGTATTGTCTCACTCACTCATACTCATAAAAATCATTCCACACGGAATGTAAGCAGCATTACGTATAGAATGATAATTATAGCCTAGAAAAAAATATTTAGTAAATTGAATATTTTGTAGTGTTTGATGAATTTTTTTTGTTGTTATTTTTGTGCTGTACAATAAAGTATAAATCAATAAATAAATAATAGCTAGATAAATAATCAGGTATCTTAAAAAACGCACACGTGGTCTATTATTATTATGTTGCCGTGCCCTAACCGGGTTTCATGTTAGAATTTGCGTTTGAATTTGAATTTACGTCGCGCGAAAGTGTCCATAATGAGAAGTCTATAACATTACACTAATAAAGGTCATAGCGCTTTCGATATTTCGATATAAACGTCTAATAAGCTCACGTTATTTTATAATAAAGCAATAATATCTATTTACTTACCATTAACTTTAGAAAAATAACAGTAAAATGCAGTAATTTCAACGTTATTTGTTTAATGCATATAATAATAATAAATGGAGTATAATTATGGTGAGGGCACTAAAAATTCACATCTTTAGCGCAAGCTACTTGCAACGTCAAAATACCAAGAATAGAATAGAATACTCTGTATTATGTACACCATATAAATTACCGACATAAATATAGACATTTTACAAAGGGTGACACAATGGGCGGTCTTATCGCTAAGAGCGACCTTTTAAAGACAACCTTTGTGATGGTTGAAAAGGGAAGGTGAGACAAATACTGTAGGTAGTCTGTGGTGTACCATTTACACGATACAATGAATACATACATAAAGTATATTATACTAATCTAAATAAATATATACATATAACAATAGACATGGAACAGGGGTAAAGAAAATACTGGATGCTTTTTTTACAGGCTCCAAATTATTACAGGCTTTCACTATGGGACCAACTCTGAAATTACGAAAACAAAATCAGCTGTTTAATACAAAAGTTCAATACCTACTTGACCAAAATGTATGAAGCAGCTGATTGTTTTGGTCAGAGTTGGTCCCATAGTGAAACCCATAGTGGTAATCTTTAAAAATTTGGAGCCTGTAAAAAAAAGCATCCCGTATAATGATGCTGTTAACCCTTTCGTTAC